>OX328096.1:8362922-9562922 GCA_946811185.2 Hippopus hippopus | reverse complement strand
AGGAGATGAGATCGGAAAATTTCATATTTAGTTTTACGTTATGTTTATCAACACTTAAGGTGAAAGAGGCTTGATAAATGATGGACCAAAGTTACTTTTATTTGTTATTTAACACTGACTAATGAACTTATCCGGTGATAAGGGACGAGTCCGCGACTCCGTATAACCATTTAGCCATGCTACTGAGATTCGCTGTTGGCGCGATTTATATGTGTCACACACACACACACACACACACACACACACACTATGATGAAGTGAAACAAAACATTGCGAAAAAAAGAAAAGGCATTTATCAAACGAGAAATCTTTCATTAAAATGATTCACAAACTTTAAAAGATAAATTCTCCATTCACAACGTCTTCATTTATTTATTTTTTTTTTTTCTTTTTTCGAGCGGTGTAAACTAATATCAAATTGCACATTTCACTTATTATATAATCCATTCTCACTAATCAGTTACACTATCAAATGAGTTTTGTGGTAGTAAGGACTTTATTGTATTTGAGTTTAACATCGCTTTAATAGCATAAGTCATATTACGGAGGTCAGTGTACCTATCCACGTATTCCTTACCTTTCTTACACCTGTACTAACACAACTCTCTTTCCAATTCACTGGCAACTTTCTCACATACATCAGAGGTGAGAGGCCTGAAACTCAACTAGGGATCCAACTCGCAACCTTTTGATCACGAGTCGGATATGCTACCAGTTGAGCTACCCGATCGGGTGTATAGTAATAAGTGTTTATGCATGTTTATCTTCAACCTTGTGAAGAACGTGCATGCGTGCGTACGTGTTGTGTCTGCGTGTTTAATATATTGTTTTTTTTTTGTTGTTGGCTTCCTAAGGAAAGCCTTTTATATTTTGAGTCAGAGAATGAAAACCGAGTCAGGGAAAAAATCTTGGTATTTAATACGTTCTGGTAAAGCAAACCCGTAAAAAGAGCATACGACTTTGCAGCAATTAACTGGTTCTTTATTAATGTCTGTACAAATGACATAGGGAAATTTTTTCTCAAAAATCGCCCTATTTCCTGAGTGTGTTACGACATTATATTGCTCTATAGTAGTTCTCACAATGTCATACACTTCTGCAACAGAGTAATCTTGTGAGAACAGACTACAAGGAGACTGCCATATGAATTGTTCTGCATCAAAGTAATGTTTGCGTAAAAAGTGTTCATAATCCAAATACTTTTTATAACGCAAATAATCTTCACTGAAATGCTCATTACAAGGTTTTCCAAAACCACCACGATTTTTTCTGCAAGCCATTCTGAATAAGAATAAAGCTCCATTTTTTATTTTAAACATTTTATACAGGGCTTGCAATGAACATTACAGAGTAACAAAGCACGATTACGTTAAGACAATATGCAATGACAGACAATATGTTTACACTGTACAATGACATGATTCGTTTTCATGTTTAATACTGTCTGCATTCCACAACATCATACCCCGATTCGTTGCGCATCACTATTTAGACTTTACAATGACACGCCCCCGCCCCCGCCCCCTCCCCCCTCTCCCCGAATCGTTCGTTGCTCGTAATTTTAACCTCTATCATTCTTACATGAAGATACGCTTTAAAATCACTGCTCATTAATTATACAAAGTTCTGTGAAAATTGGATTGAAAGGATCTTTTGAGGGGTAAGTTTTATTTTTATATTAATTCTTAATATATTAGACAGTCAATAATTCGTTATACCGGTGTACAGAGATTTTTTTTTTTTTTTTTTTTTTCTTATTAACGATTATGCAAACAATTTAAAAATCGGATAGAAATTGATAACATAATGAGGAAAAAAAAAATACAGTGATATATTCGCAATGACAGGACCATGAAACTTGTTTATACATAGTGTATTTCATAATAGAAAATATGGTGGAAAAGTAATTTTTTTTTCGATTTCTTATCTCTCTCAAACTGTTTTCCTTATATTATCATATAGAATTATTTTCATTTATAAATGGTGTTGTTTTTTTTTTTCTTTCAGGCATAAAGCAGCTGATACATGTGCTATTTATTCCTAAGGTAAATAAATATGAGTAAAGGATACAAGAACGTGAGGAACTATTTATAGACATTACGAATAGAGTACCAGTTCTAACCTGTTCATAGGAAACAAGAACGTGAGGAACTATTTATAGTCATTACGAATGGCGTACAAGTTTTATCTTGTTTGTAAGACACAAGAACGTGAGGGACTATTTATAGCCCAATAGCGTACTAGTTTTATCATAATCATTTACTTTGTATCAGTGAACCTCTTACTGTGAAAATGGATTCCTTCGAGATGGCTTTAGAGACAATGGTCCACTCTTATACCGATGCTGAAGAGTTGATGAATTTTTCTGCGACCATGGGTATTCAGGATTCCCCTATTGTGAGGTTCCGTTTATTCCAACTGCGAAATCCGGAGTACAGTGATCATTATATAAATGAACAAATTGATTCGTTATTTCATAATTTAGGAGGTCCAGTGGCTATAACCAATGACAGTAGTGACTTAGATTTGGAATCGGTAAGAATAGAAAAAGAGATACAGGGGGCAATAAAAGCGCTTCTGTTTGACGACGAAATGGAGGAAACTGCTCGAGTTTGTGTTGAAGATGGGGAATGGAATCCTATACTCCCTCCAAATCAACCTCAGTCAGGATCTTCGAACGATATTCGGTATAATATTCGAAAGAAGTCTGAAAGAACGTATGCCAAAAACAAGGCTGTGGACAGGACCTGTGAGATAAAAATAGACGAAAGACATTACGGTCAAAGTATAAGTGGTATTCAAAGAGGACTTGAGCAATTATTCGAAAATGTATTAAATGAGACCGGAGGTAATGTAGCTTGTAATGACTTGGGACGGGTAATTATTCAACACCAAGGACTTGATAACCCTATTATAGTTCCACTACAGAGATGGGATCAACTTAATGCGGCAAAAGTTATAGAGGCCATTATGAAAGTGCTAAATAGCCATCAAGAACTGTTAATTGATCAGAGTTTTATTATTGTTATTGGTTTGATCATTTTGCCAAAAGGGTCATCAAAACGACAAATGACAAAAGTAAAGGGTAAGAACAATTTGGTACATCTAAAAAGGTCCCTTGTGACTATTGAAAATAAAGACAATTTGTGTATGGCTAGGGCTATAGGGGTCAGTTGGGCAAAATTAAACATATGCACTAGAGAATGGAAAGAAATAAGGAAAAACAGAGGGGAAAGAAGTAATATAGACTTGATTTTAGAACACAGAAAAGTACCCGAAAGTTACTATAAAAATTTACGCAATAAGAGTAGAAACGAACAAAAGAAATTAGCCCAAGCACTGTGTCATGCCGTCGGTGTGAGCACCGAGCAACCCCTCAGTTTAAATGATGTTAGGATGTTTGAAGAATTCCTTGGTGTTCGTGTAATGGTGGTGAGTGCTCGCTTAGGAAACAAATTTATAACCGTGGCTAGCAATGACAATTGTCCATGCATTTATATTTATTTGGTTGATGATGATCACTTTCACGCCATTACAAGCATCACGGGATTTTTCAGTTGCAGTTATTTCTGTACAAAATGTCTCAAACATTATAATAACAGAGAAGGCCATCAATGTGAAATAAAATGTATTGTCTGTAAAAGTGACATGTGCCTTAACGTAGAACCTGTGAAATGTAGCGACTGTAATATGTCCTGCAGATCGGCAGTTTGTTACGCTGAGCACAAAAAAGTTACAACATACAAATTTGGGCCTAAAAAAGGACAACCCAGTGGCCCTTCACCATGCGAAAAATGGTGGAAGTGTCCCACATGTTTCAAGGTGTTGAGAACAGACAAACGCAAAAAGGAGGAGCATCGATGTGGCGAATACCAGTGCTCCTCCTGTCACAAATATGTCATGAATGATCATAAATGTTATTTAAGAGCCACACCGGCCAAAGAATATTACATTCCAAAATTTATATTTTTTGATTTTGAATGCAGTCAGGATGAGATGAGTTACTGCGTTGAAGGATACGTACCCGATTCAAAATTAAATTGTAAGGACTGTCAATTGCCAGAGATGTAAATCTTGCTCCAAATGTCAGAATTGCAAAACAGCATGGTGCGGTAAAGCGACCCACCGTCCAAACTTTGTTGTGGCTCATTCAGTATGCCCTAAATGCATTGAAAAAGAACTGACTCCCGATTCCGTATGTAAGGGTTGTGGTACCCGTTGTAAGGAATGTGACAATTTTGATCTGCACGAGAATGAGGACCCAGGTCCTTGTCCCGGTAAATGCGGATTCAGAGAAGTCATATTCGAGGGCACGGATACGACCGAAAAGTTTGGACAGTGGCTCTTTACGGATCAACACGAATATTTCAAGGTTGTTGCCCATAACATGAAAGGGTATGATGGCTATTTTATTCTGGAATATTTGATCGATCAATCCATAAGACCTGCCAAAATTATTTACAACGGCTCAAAAATCATGTATATGACAGTGGAGAAAAATTTACATATACAGGTGATTGACAGCCTCAGCTTTTTACCCATGAAATTATCAGCACTCCCGGAAGCATTTGACTTGCAAGAATTGAAAAAAGGGTGGTTCCCGCATTATTTTAATACTAGAGAGAATCAAAATTATGTTGGACCCTACCCTGATGCTAAAGATTATGGTTATGATTTTATGAGTGAGAAAGAAAGAAGCGAGTTAGTAGCGTGGTTGAGTGAGAGAGAGAATGAAATATTCGATTTTAGAAAAGAAATGTTACAATATTGTAGAAGTGATGTAGATATTTTAAGACAAGCTTGTATGAAATTTAGACATTTATTAATGAGTGCTACGGGGGAAGAGAAAGTGGTTCTCAATAAAAAAGGGAAGGAAGAGAAACAATGGGTTGGAGCCGTCGATTCTGTCACTATAGCTTCCGTTTGCATGAACGTATTTAGAACCAAATTTTTGGAAGAAACATGGCGCGTAAAACTGAAAGGCAATGATCAATGGGTACCTGCAAAAGTCATCGACGAAAAATTGTACATACAAAAGGGAAACGAATGGGTCCACGAATCCAAATTGAAAAGAGAGAAAGTGTGCAAGAAAGAATTTGTGAGTTCCCCCATAGCGAAAATTCCTCCCAGTGGTTACAGTGATCAATACAGTAAAGCGTCAATTCAATGGTTAGAGTGGAGGGCGAAACTCGATAACGTTCATATCCAACATGCTTTGAATGAAGGGGAGAAAACGATACCCGGCACTCGCTACAAATTGGACGGATATTGTAGAGAAACCAACACGGTCTATGAATATCACGGATGTATATTTCACGGATGCCCCGTGTGTTTCTCTGACAATCGTGAAGAAACGTATCACCCACTCACAAACCAGTCTTTGGACGAATTGTACGCGCTGACATTGAAAAAACAAACACGCCTCGAAAATTTAGGTATGAAATATATTTGTATTTGGGATCACGACTTCAAAAAACAACAAAACCAAAACCCTGAACTTCGGCAATTTATTTCTCAGCTAGATATCATGGATCGACTAGACCCGAGAGAAAGTTTCTTTGGGGGTCGCACCAATGCGAGCCGGCTTTATTATAAAGTAAAAGAAAACGAGCGAGTGAAATATGTGGATTTTACGAGTCTTTATCCTTGGGTAAACAAGTATTGTCGTTATCCCTTAGGTCACCCCTCAGTCATTTCCAAAGATTTTGGGGACATCAAGGATTATTTTGGTATTGCCAAGGTGAAGATTATCCCGCCCAGGGGACTCTATCACCCAGTCCTTCCTTACAGGTCTAATGGTAAACTAAAATTTTCTTTATGTCGGACCTGCGCGGATACCGAAAGTGAAACCCCGTGCGAATGTATAAATGAACAAAGAGAGTTGACTGGTACGTGGTGCACCCCCGAAATACAAACGGCTGTCAGATTAGGGTATAAAATCACAAAAATTTATGAAGTATACCACTAGGAAGAAAGCACTCAATATGACCCCAAAACCAATAAAGGAGGACTGTTTGCTCAATATATTAACACATTTTTGAAATTCAAACAAGAAGCAAGTGGTCCTCCCGTTTGGATTAAATGTTACGATGATATGAATAAGTACATCGGGCAATATGTGGAAAAAGAAGGGGTCTCATTGGATCGAAAAAATATTCGAAAGAACCCAGGACTTAGAGCTTTGGCAAAACTGTGTCTCAATAGCTTTTGGGGAAAGTTTGGTCAGAGACTTAATATTCGACAAACGGAATTTTTTCACGAAAGTCAGGCCAACATGTTTTTTCAACTTTTTTCCGATCCATTGAAGCAACCCATCGATTTTCATATATTGTCTAATGATATGATACAAGTTGAATGGCAGTATAAGAACGATTGTCAACCCGAAGATAACAAGACCAACATATATTTGGCAACATTTACAACGTGCTGGGCCAGACTTAAACTTTACAGTGTACTTGAGCAGCTGGGTAGAAGAGTCCTGTATTATGACACAGATAGCATCATATACGTGAGTCGTCCAAATGGGTATGATCCACCTCTAGGTGATTATTTGGGTGAACTGACGAATGAGCTTCAGAATGGAGAGTACATTGTGGAGTTTGTGTCTGGGGGGCCAAAAAATTATGCCTACAAAACGAATGAAAACAACGAAACTTGTAAAGTGAGGGGATTTACCCTAAATTATAAAAACAGTCAACTCATTAATTTCCATAGCGTGAAAGATATAGTCGCAGACCCTCAAAGTAGTTCAAATATCACTGTGACCAATTCTAGTAAAATTTGTAGGGACAAAAGGAAAAGAAAATTGTATAATAGAGAAGAACAAAAAAGTTATCAAATGGTTTATACAAAAAGACGAAAAGTAGACCACTTTGATACAGAGCCATACGGGTTTTGATAGTCGATCTCTGTCAATTTGCTTTCAACGATATTACGACATTTATATATAAACCTGTTAGATATTTCTTCATTGTCACTCAATTCTCAAAAAGAAAAAAAGTGCCACTCAATTTTCAAAAAAAAAAAAAAAAAAAAAAAAAAAAAAATGTCACACAAATATCAAAAATTGTCAAACAAATATTAAAAAGTGTCACTCATTTTACGTTTTTGTACGTTTACACGTAAATTCTCATAGGCTCAAATTAAAAAAAAAGTACCACTTATTTTCCAAAAAGTGTCACTCATTTTTCAAAAAGTGTCTCTCATTTTCTAGAAAGTTTTAGTCATTTTACATCCCCCCACAACAGTTTTTTTTTTTTTCTTATTTCTGGCGCGAAATCTAAAAATACCTTAAGAGGCTACGTAACCCTTTATGGGAGCACATTAAAAAAACTTCAGGTGTGGGTGTGGGTGTATGTGTAATTTTATGATTCTTAATCATTGATGATTTGTAATGTCTTTGTTTCATATAAATTTCAGTGATGTATATATTCTTTAATTTGATGAGACAAAATCTAAATACCCACCTTTAAAGGTTTTACTCATATTTCCAAAGACTAACTATTATTCATTTTATTCTATCATGGTCGTATTGCTTGTAAATTAAAAGATAGTAAGAAAGAATTTCTCTTTGCGTTTTGAGTTAATCCAACGTAAGAATATGACAGAAACTCCGGAAAAAGAAACGTTTTTACGTTTCCCTAAACCTGACGAAGAAAGTCAGAGTGACAAGTGGCATTTACTTGGTACCCGGGTCCCACAGGCAGAGATTGTCTACTTTTGTCAGATGATCATAGTGTACATTATTATTATTACAGCGATCGTCAACCTATCCATAAAAAACGGTTCTACCGAACTCTGGGTATCACTTTTGAGTAGCTGTATCGGATACGCTTTACCTAACCCAAAACTTAAGAAATAATGGCCGTCCCTCTTCCCTTCGAACCATGTTCTAGTATGTGTATTAGCGGACAAACTGGTAGCGGTAAAACCCATTTGTGTATCGCTTTTTGAAACAAGTAAACCTCATGTACGGACGAGACCCCCCTTCCCATATTCTCTATTGCTACGGTATCCACCAAGACTTGTTTGATGCCATGGAGAGTTCCATTCCAAACTTTTACAGTAAGCAAGGATTGCCTACTGCGGAAGAATTGGATGACTTCACAAAAGACAAAAAACACAAGTTAATCATTTTAGACGACCTAATGCACGAGGTCATGCGGAGTAAAGAAATGGAGCTACTTTTCACACAAGGTTGCCATCACAGAAAAGTATCGGTGATTATGATCACGCAAAACTTATATCCCGGGGGTAAACATGCCAGAACTATTGCATTGAATACCTGGTATCTGGTACTTTTGAAAAATATTCGAGACATATCTCAGGTAGCGGTATTAGGACGACAGCTTTATCCCCGTAAGTCCAGAGGGTTTATGCAAGCTTACGAAGATGCCCTTAATACGATACACGGTTATTTCATAGTGGACATGTCCCCTCACTCCGATAACAAGTACCGTTTAAGGACACTTATTTTTCCCAACGAGGAGCCTATTGTGTACCGTTTGACGTAAGAATGGCGATAATAAGCTTATAAGAAGACAATATGGTTGAACTAATCAAACAGCAACGACACTTCCTATATTTAGTGGCCAACACTACAGCCGCCCAAAGAAAGTCGCTTTTAAAAACAATTACCAGTCAACAATTAAGAGCACTTAGTCAAATTGCATACAATATTATCCGGTTTAAAGGCAGATTGACACTTACGGAAAAAAACAGCTTAAAACGTCAGAGACGCTTCATTTACTTGCTTGGAGATCGTAACATTGGGTTTGCTCAAAAGAAGGAAGCCATTCAACATAAACAACGTATTATCCATAAATTGGTGAAGATCGCTTCCGCCTACTTACAAACCGTATTACAGTAATGCAGAAATACGTATTAGTGCCTTTCGAAAAGTTTGAGCGATTGAAAAAACTGTCTGGGAGACAAGATGATCGGCAGAGAGAGGGAAGGGAAGATCCCCCGAAAAAGAAGAAAAATAGAAAATTAACACTTTTTCCTCCGGGGCTTAGAGAGAAGAAAAGAAAGAAAGATATAGACTGGATTTCTTTTTAAATAACAAGACAATTTTACATTTTTTATATTTTTATTTACAAAGTAATACAATAAAGGTATGAAAGAAGCCACGAGTCATTTTTTTTTCCTCCATAATCTATTGTATATACACATTTCTCGCTTTATCGATCGTAAGTATTTTTGGAAAGGTTGCGTACAGTAGCAATGTCACACTTTCTGGTAAAGGTTTAGCAAATTTGATTTCCAAACGGCAAAGACCTCTTCTTTTTGTGCTAAGAGAATAGTAGGGATCGATATCCAACACGTATAGGCAGTATCCTTGCTTGTACTCTGTGTACGTGATGTTGATATCATTTCTACAGGAAGTGAGGGTCTGATAACAGTCGGTGAAATGATTTCCTTCAAAATTAGGTTGCAATGGTTGCGATGGTACGGATTGTCCATCAACGAAGAAACCGAGGTAACTGCAGTCGTAATGTTTCAGGTTGAATGGGTTTGTTTTGTAGTCCCCGTTATACGAAACGCTTGGAACCGCCCCTATGATGATTTTGTTTGGCACCCTACCTTGAAATATATCGTCTGCGTGAAAACTGTATTGTCCCTGCGCTATCGAGGTTGTTTTTATCTCTGAGCGGAAATAAGGGTACATAGCCGGAGTGTCCTGAATCATTTTGTCATGGGCCAAAAGCAAATCGTTCTGTAACCGCTGAATACAGAGCTTGAAACGGGCGTCAACGATTTGCACCTTGTAATTCGGAGTTAACGCATCTGTAATGATTCGAAATGCATCGGATGCTTGCCAAAATTTAAGCGCCATTTGCACTCCGTTTATAAGTAACTTTGGTTGTTGAAATAAGTCCACCGGGATACTCCCTTCTAGATCTATAATCTTACCACCCTTGGTCCTATCATATCTTTGAAATAAACCGCCATTTGATCCAGTTTTTGGGTCGCTATCGTCCAGATTTGGGTCATCCTTGAAAAATAATTGGCTGGTCAGAAAAGCTTCCTGTATAGATCGATTGGTATTTAGTAAGGTGTCAATGTAGGCCTTATACGGATGAGTCGTTCCGCTATTCGGCAGTGGTTTTTGTTGTAAATGAATGTCCAGCTGTCTGAAAATGGTGTGCAAGGGTAAATTGATTAGTCCTAGCGTGTCATCTGCGGTCACGGGGGTACCGTCTTGTAAAGCCAGTCTTAATTTCAGCCTCAATTTACATTCCTTCAAGTTGATGTAGGCGCTGGCCTGTGGTGGTATATTAAATTCTAAGCTCGATGAAGAATCAGTTACGGGATTAATGGGTCGAAATTCGATCCAATCTTTCGATAACAATGACGAGTCTTTCGGAATCGGGTTAAATAACGATAATTCTTCTATGTGTTGCATTTTACTATTCATCGTAAATTTCAAAATACCCAGTCGGGATCTTTGCGATACGTTTTGCGAGTCTTCTTACGCTTGGTATTCTTACGATCTTCGTCTTCACCATTCTTACGTTTAATCTGAGATTTTGCCCTATCAACGGCTTCGGTTAACGGGCTCACCATTTTTACCTGAGGCGTTTTGACTTTTTCAAGTTTTTCTTCCATATCCCGCAGCAGTTTATTCTTTTCTTCTAGTATTTTCTCCAAATTCCTTATTTGATCTGGGATATGGTCTTTCGGTTTAAAATAGTTAATCCAATACTCCACATCTTCTTTGTATGGAACCCACTTCTGTTGTTCTGAATCAAAGACGTCTATGGAACCCATGATTTCTTGAAATGAAGGACGCAGTGAAAATCGTTCGATTTCAAATCAATGGGTTTTAAATCTTCGCTTTTTAACGACAGTCTAATAGTGTTAAATCTTTTGACACTCACGGGTCTATAACGTCGATGAAGACATTCGGTAAATTTAAATTTCTTGTATCTTGTTTCGATTTCTATGCTGGTAAGAACGGGTTGTAACTTGTTCCTGACAAACGCTTCCTCTATGATATCGCAATTCAAATACAATCGCTTACTTCGAGGTGTAAAGTCACAGGTCAATGACGATTCTACGAGAGCACATAACCAACTTCCTTCTAAAATATAGTCTTTAGAAAACTGGAACAAGAAATCGGCGTTATTCTTACGTATATCGATCGATTCTGCGCAATTCAAATATAGATAAAACTCTGTCATTCTTCTCTCCTCGTTCTCAATTCGTCAAGTATGGTAGGAATGAGATAAACTGGGCGTAATAAAATGGGTATAAATGAATGAAATCGTTGAAGTAAAGTCTTCTTACGGCTAGATGAAACGCTATTTGAGCATAGTGTGCGTAACAATAGTCTCCTTCTTTCGAAATTTTTAACATCTCTTCTCATTGGATTAATGATTCCGTTAAGGATACGTTTTGCCACCTCGATGATAGCCTTTAGTCGACGATTCGATAAATTCTGCAGTAAATTCTTCCTTTCCGCCGTGTCGGTCTCTTGTAGGTGTAGTAAATAAGAGAAATGTAAATAAACTGTAGAGTGTTCCATGGTTGAATCGTTGAAATACTCATTCCTTCTTACGCGTATAGAGTTCGAGTTCAATTAGTGTGGGACAAACAACCTCGTCCTCTTGTTGTGGAGAGGTTACACCCGTTATAACCACTTTCCCCGTATGAAAGCAACAAAAATGCACACCTTTCCGTTTAAAGTTAAGGGAAGGAAATAACTCTGGTTCGTATATGACATCTCTATCGAAAGACAAACGCTTCAGATCCAAATTCGAACTGAGGGTATGGCTCATAGACATGGTTAAAAGTTTTGCGTCCGAAAAATTTACGGGATATCCGTAATTCTGAAGCAGTCTGGCATATTTTCGTATCCGTTTGTACCCCCCTCTTTTACTCGAAGCTTTACCGTTACAGTTGATAATACCGTTAGAAAACACTAAACAGTTTCCTCCAATTTTTCTGTGCTGCCATATCAACCCGGGAAATCGTGCTGGATCATACCGTACATTCGTTATTTTGTAGCAGAGTTGTCTTAAATCAATATGACAGTTGAGTTGAGCGCTGTAGACCACGTTTGTGATGATCATGATCGTTTGACTGTCTACACATAAATGATTGAATATTGCTAGTTTTCATACCTTATATAGCGAGCTGCGTTAGCTTTGTCGTTAGAGTGCTGGACTTCAAAACCCGAGGTCGAGCGTTCGATCCCTGACTACCACCCCCTGGCTCAATCATTTTTTTTTTTTTTTCTTTAAATTGGACCACCCCCTGGCTCGGTTTTGTTTTTTATTTATTTTTTGGTAAATTGACGATAGTCACTGCGCCAGGATTCATTCCTCTCCCACCGCTGACCATTGTTTCGACATTGATCATGTGGGAAAACAGCCAGTGACTTGGAAAGAAAATTGCGCGAAGTACTGGCAAAAGAAACTCGAGGAACGCGCGCATAGCTGTACTGTCCGCCGTGATATAATTAATATAATGTTGAAAACGACATAAAACACCACACAATCGAGCAATCAATTCAACCCTTTATATGTAATCAATTGTTTACGAGTATTGCGTAATATCAGTTTCCGGTATCCAGCTGTCATACTTTTTTGGCCAGTGTAACCATCGCACCAGGACTTCCCGCTTTTTATTGCGTGTCCTTCTTTTCAATATTTTTTCGATGCTAAATTCGGTACCTTCGTCAACATTTATAGCTTGCAATTCTTGCTCGTAAAATGTACCGTCGATTTCGTCATTGTCCCAGTCTACTAACGTGTAAACTGGAATTCCTTGTCTTTTAAAGTGTGATTTGATTTTGAAGATCTCCCCTGTCCATTTTTGCGAGTATTCTCTGTCAAAAACGGACCTGATGTGCGACAATCGTACAGTCTGACCGATTTTATATTTCATTTTTTTGATAACGGGCTGTTCCCGCTTACTTCCCTTGGTTCTAATGAGATACTGTTGAAGACGGCTTTCCCCCTCATTTTCCATGGAAATTGCTGCTGGATTTTCTCCGAGACTCCTATGGGAAGTATGATTGTAACTATGTACAACATCCTGTAAAATGTCAATGTACCGACGGGTTCTATTCTTCAGCAGGTATCGAAAAATCTTGTGTTTTATGGTTTTAATGACTCTTTCGGCGTAATTCGCCTTTGTTTCCGTGTTATACGCGTACAGATGATGTATGTTTTGACTTTTTAAATACGTATTTACTTCTTTGCTTCTAAATTCCATTCCTCGGTCCGTACGAATTGTTTTTGGTTTTTTGGGGGCTGTCAGTATACGTTTCAAGACCGTGACTAAATCAGCGCCTCGTTTACTCTTAACGGGTTGAGCATAAAGAAAACGAGAAAAGACATCAATAGCAATCAAAATATATTTCACACCTTCGTTATGCTTCTGTAAATTGACCATATCCATAAGATCTATATCCCATTGACTATCAACCCCCTCAACGATCACTCTGGATCGTATAAATCGGCGCCTAGCCCCCCTCGTAAGCGAATAGGACTCTTGATCTTGTAGCCATTTTCGTATTCGATGTCTACCAATGTTGTATTTACCCTGTGCTTTTACATACTGGTACAATTTCTCGGGGCCACTAAAACTAGCAGGATAATTGGAATCAAAATAAATAGAAGACAAGTATGTTTTCCAGTCATCCATTTTTAATCAAATATACATAACTTACATTCTTACAAGATATAGTATTACAACAAAACTGAATACAAAGGTCTAATTTGGTATGCATGTAAAAAAGTGAGAAATCGTTCCATTTCGATTTCTATTTCTGTTTTTATATGTCTATAATGTATCCATTCACCAATCAATACAATCATCATATGCATACATGATCACCAGTTATTTATAAACTCGTTCGGGTTACACTCTGTACACTGAAGGGCTCCTAATTGGTTCATATGATCACTCTGCAGGTAACAGGGTATCACACCGTCCAATTCGGGTAAAGTTTTTCCAATGTTTGGCATAAGTTCTTTTAATCGTTCGTATTCTTTGGGTCTCAAGCAAATGCCTTTTTTGGTCGGCACTACTTCTTCATTCGGTTTCCAATATTGTCTAATATCTACGCAAACGCTGCTTTCGCCAATACTGCAATGCACGTTGCCCCCGATGTGATATCCGTATGATACCTTATTTTCGAGGGCTTTGTCAACGTACTCTATTTGATTTACCAGGTTCTTCCAACGCATCAGAGTTAAGCTTATGCCTTTTTTGGTGGGTTTGTCATCTTTCCACTCCCTAATATCGACTCTCAATTCACCTCTCCATTCGTTCACTTGTACGTAGCGTTCGTTACCGAGACTGAATTTTTCTCTTATCATGTTGTTCGTTCGAGTGTCAAAACTCTAATGACTTCTATTGATTGAATTTGCGTTTATTTATCGTCGCCACCGGTTGCCCATATGGGCGACGCCCCCTGAAGGCTGTTAGTATTGTTACGGGGGATAGTGCAGATACAGGACGAAACCCGTCCTAAGTTACGCCTGGTTCTTTAACGTGCTCGGTGTATAGCACCGTCACACGAGACCTCGGTTTAACGTCTCATCCGAAAGACCATTAGTGATTTTAGATGGCCAGCCGTGGGAATCGAACCCACACCCTCATGATCATGAGTCTTACGCTCTACCAACTGAGCTATGCGGGCTGGTCAATGACTTCTATACACATACTACGGAGTTATATAGTCATAAAGTTTCTTCTGATTGGTCAGTTTTTTTTCTTACATCTGACGTGTATAAACAAGTACCCTTTGCCACAGGGTAAGCTGTTACTACGAAGATTCTGTATTTTGTCCTGGAATAAACTACTTTAACTGTACGACTCGGATGCTTTTTGTGTCCCAATAAACCACTGTTGTACATAAATGTCTTTGTAGCTTCGAAACGTTTTCCAATTTTCGTACAGGCGTCGGGTTTTTCCAAACATCTTTCTACCGATTCGTACATGGTGCCTTTATCAAAAAAACACAGAAGCCTGAGAATGACTTGCATTCAAATGCTTGTCAACCGTATGGGTAGAAAGTTTGAAGTCGATTTTCATGTCGAAAAGTTATTCCGATCTCATCTCCTTTAAGATTTCGAACTACATGTTCTACACCGTTTGATCTTGATCTACACTGTCCATAAACGGTTAGGTAGTCACGTTTACCAGCCAAAGGGTTAATAATAGATGAAAGGCCGCGGGTTTTGACATTTTCCGTACTATCCTCCCAGGAAGCAGAATCGAGGGAGATTAGTATAAGTTGTCAGAACTTGTTTCTCAATCGATGTAAAATAAATATGTTTAAACTAACCTCCTTTACGATTTCAAATTTGTTTATTCACTTTATAGTACTAGAGCCCCTGGAACCATCTTCAATCAGTCTTCAAGTACCTTTAAGTATCTGAAAGACGATTAATTCCCACTCACTAATATTTGAAAGAATACTTTAAGTCGAGTGATTCTATAGAAAAACAGTAAAAGGTCATGTCGAAAGGTTATACTCTCAGTAGTTGTGTACAGACATCGCAAGAAACAACAAATAGAGACTTGACCGGACATGTTTGAACGAGATTGAACGTGCTGTTCACATCCTGCGAAATGATCTTGATCTACTCTTTAATTTTCAATTCGACATCAATAACCGAAATATTGCTGTTCCATCAAAGTTATGATTTGGGAATTCAAATATCTCCTTAGCGTGTTCTGTGCAGTCTGATCTTGATCTTGGGGGGTCTGAATTATGTATATACATTGTCTTCACTCAAATCACTCTTCAAACAGCCTTCAAGTACCTGTAAACATCGTTAGGCGGATTTAGTACCACTCACTAATATTTGAAAAGCACTTAAAGATGACTGACGCTATCAAACACAGTGTGAAACAAGGAAAAATTGGTGACGCGCTAGGAACCCTTATACTACTCACGTTAACTAGGATATTGTTTAGCGGCATAACCATAGATGTGGTTGAGGTTAGATTTATCAAAAATAGGGAATTTCGCTCATATAGCTATATGGGCTAAAAATACGAATCGTTGGGATGTAGTAATAAGCAGGGAGATGGTTGGATTTGGATTTAAGCAGTGGGATGGTTGGTTTTAGATTTAAGCAGGGAGATGGTCAGTTTTAGATTTAAGCAGGGAGATGGTCAGTTTTAGATTTAAGCAGGGATATGGTTAGTTTTAGATTTAAGCAGGGAGATGGTCAGTTTTAGGTTTAAGCAAGGATATGGTTAGTTTTAGATTTAAGCAAGGATATGGTTGGTTTTAGATTTAAGCATGCATATGGTTGGTTTTAGATTTAAGCAAGGATATGGTTAGTTTTAGATTTAAGCATGGATATGGTTAGTTTTAGATTTAAGCAAGGATATGGTTGGTTTTAGATTTAAGCATGCATATGGTTGGTTTTAGATTTAAGCAAGGATATGGTTAGTTTTAGATTTAAGCATGGATATGGTCAGTTTTAGATTTAAGCATGCATATGGTTGGTTTTAGATTTAAGCATGGATATGGTCAGTTTTAGTTTTAAGCAGGGATATGGTTGGTTTTAGTTTTAAGCATGGATATGGTTGGTTTTAGATTTAAGCAGGGATATGGTCAGTTTTAGTTTTAAGCATGGATATGGTTGGTATAATATTTTAGTCATACACATGGTTAAAATGTTAATTTAAGCATACATATGGTTAAAAAACTAGCTCTTTCGTAGATGGTCAAATTTGTGGTTAAAACCCAGCTCTCTCCTTTTATTACTACTATCCGCATTTTATCTGTCATATTCAAATGCTGTGGATTTAAAATATTCTAATATTTTATCATCTGGGTTAGGGTTAGGCTAAACCCTTACACAGATAGCAAAACTTAGGACTTGTCCACTCCACACCGAGAGTATTTGCAGACCACATATCAAATGTGGCCTTGACAACAGGTTTGTCTAATAGAGGGTAGAAAATGTTGTGGGGAAAGAAGATAATTCTGGTTATCAGGACGTATTCCTTTTTTCACCTTGTCCTCAAAAGCCTTCTCCATAAGGGTGGTTGAAGGTCGGAATTGTGAGGTAAAAGGTAAAAGAATTGGTGTGTGAGTCTGGTCAGAAACATTCTGTTTCTTATTTCCAGAAAAATGCATTTATTTTTAATTTGCTCATTTTTCATGATTGTCAAAGAAAATGACTTGTGACAAATGTGTAATTTCAGACTTTACATACTAACATGTTCAAAAGATTTGTCTCAGTTTCTAGAAGACATAATATGGATAGGAACAAGGAAATATTCACAAAGCATGACGCATTTAATACCACAGACTACATGTACATAGACAAGATATGACCTCAGAAACGGAAACTGGGAAAGACATTTTTTCCACTGGGAAAAATGTCTTCGCCGCAGCATTGATTCGGCGCTTTTGAACCTTTATCAAACGGTCCCGTGTTTTAATTCTTAACCAAACGACAAAATTTTAGGCGGGACCAAATTGGAAGCATGTGCAGACGACAAAATAAATATAGTTAAAAATGCTGATTTCTGCCTATAAAAAAGTAGATAACATCATGGGAAAAGGAGAAAATCCTGGTTATCAGCATTTTCTCCTTTTTCCCATAAGGTTTTCACCATCGTTAAAACTCCGGATTTTTTGTGTTTAAGTGTAAACGACAGCAAGGAAGAAATATTCTGTAAACAACGTGGGAAAAGAAGAAAGTGCTGGTGACCGGGATTTTCTCTTTTCCCAACCAAAATGTTTCATCATCATGCCATTCAATTATCAAATATTTTATCTAATCAACCTTTTATTTGTCGTCTGCAAATCGTTTCAATCTAAATCGTTAAAAATTTTGTCGTTTGATAAAGAGTTAAAGCTTTACCAGACAATTTCTTGTTTTTACAACCCTGAGCAGGGATCGTATATACACAGGGATAGGCAACGCAACTGGAGTTAAGACCAATTATCGATTTTTCACTGACTTACCTGTACGGCGTCCAATAATCCGTTGTCGTTCCTTGCAAGTTATTATCTTCCTTTCAGATAATATAATTCCTTGCCGATTCCGACAATTTTTATATCCGCCAAAGAAGCGTTTAGTATGAAATGCGTTTCAATGTTTATGTCAATGTTTTTCTATTATTGGTTTTTTTTTTTCAGTTAAAGTGTTATTTTTCTTATCTGGAAAATTTAAAGTGTCGACTAATTGGTGCGTTTCAGATATACAGGTCATGTTGTCAGTCTTTATTTCACACGAAGTGTAAATTGTGAATGGAGATCAAAACGGCCCGGTGCCAAAACGACCCATTACCGAAACAACCCTCTTTTTCGTAGTAACTTAAAATATTTTAATATTTCTGCAGTGGATATCTATTGCAAACAATTCGGGAAAAGTACACATCGCCTGTTGAAGGATTAAGTCCTTCTAACGTTTCGGAAGTGGGCTGCTTTTGTCCACTCCCTGTATTTGACATGATCACAAGTGGGATTATATCAAGTTGTGTATCTGTCATGACACATCTACTGTCCTCTTCTGTTTATAGACAATACGCATCATTGAAATTAAATATTTATTTTCTGATTTTCTTCTCCAAATGTTTCAATTTGGTCAGGTCAAAAGCTTCTCATGTTATCAGGAGTGACAAACATTTCACTTGTACGTAGTACAATGTATTAGGCCGGTAAACACAGAGATCTGTTAATAGTTATATACCCATTTTTCAATAGCAAGCTACACAAAGGGCATATAGAACCAGAAAATTGCCTTCACTGCCCATTAAATGGACCTTCCAGTACATTTTCAGTTCAGCTTGCAGCTACTCTTAAATCACTGTCTTTGACAGAAAAAAAAGGAGAATTTCCTGCAAAATGGAAAGAATTAGTGAACTTTCTGAAAAAGTAGGCTGGTGAAGTGTGAGGACCTGTCTACAACTCTGTTCCTACTTTTATACATTGGAATCAATTACATACACCAGTGGCCTTCACAATTGCATCATTTCGAATTAACCTGTGTACCTTACAACCTTGTGTGTTTGATGACTTCGGAATATTTAAAGCTTTTTGAAAATGTGGGAAAAGAACAAAATGCTAGCCTAGCACATGTACCTGTTTTCAGCATTTTTATCCGCAATGTTCAATACCATACAAAAAAAAATCCAATCGTTTGAATCTACTTTCAGTTGTCGTTTGCTAATACTTTAAATTGGGGATTCCAAAGGCCCCCAAAAAATTGTTCTTTGGTAAAGAATGGTCAGTAGCATAATTATTAGAAAAAAAAAGACAAGTCTGCAATTATTCCTTTGCCACACAACCCCGAGTTCTGATGACCAAGAGAAAGAAGCCTTTTGGAAACATTGCAGGAAAAGGAGAAAATGCTGGTTACCAACATTCTCTCCTTTTCCCCAAATGCTTTCAATTATATCATTGACAAATTCCATAATTTGAGTCGCATTTCAATTGTTGTCTGTAAATGCTCTCACTTCGTACAAGTCTACTTCTGTGTTGTTTCAAAAAGAGTTAACAGTGTGGCAAAGTAAAAGTTGCTTTTGACAAGCAATTTTTCCTTCTTTAATAATGGTTTTTTATTCAGTGTCAGAGAACTTAAGGTTATCTAATAACTTTGAAAGCTTTGATTTTGGACCAATTTGAAAACAGTATAAGTTGTGTAGGACTTTGTACAAATTTGACTTTTCGCTCCTCATACAGTGGACAGCATTGGAAAACATTTGTAAAAGACCAGTTGCAGCCAGTGATCAATTCTTTTCAAAATGATTTCTGTGCTATTAAGAATATTATGTTTTTGCCTTTCCTTCAAATGTTTTTCATTTTTTAAATTTTCAAAAAAATTCACACTGTACACAGAAAGTTTATGTTGAAATTGATATTTTAAAATTTCTCACTAAAAACATCAAGGCAGCCATGAATATTGAGCTACATGTGTGTTACAAAATTAAATGGTGCTAAAAAATGTGTTCCTTTAGCAAGTTTTAACTTACTGCCTAATAAATTTGATTTTACATAAATCCACTGTAGATATCTCTGGAAAACAGTATGACACAAGGACCAATCTTTTTGCGATAAAATGTAACATGCAAATGGTTGGTTGCTTCCGCAAATGCTTTTTTCATTGAATGTAGACTTTTATCTCCTAAAACTTTTTCACTGTGGCAAGTTGCAGTTAATGATGATGGTAAAAGTATTGTGTATATGAGATATTATTGGTATACATGTATTAAACTATCATTATAATCCTGGTGTATGTCATACAAACGCCCAAAATATACTTCTCTCCCTCAACAGAGATTTTCAAGTAGAAACATTCCCAACTCTAGTAATACATGGAATATGGATAGCTGCATTGTTTGCTGTGATACAATTGCAAAATGTTGAAAGCAACCAACCTTCAGGAACACTTTGCCAGACAACAAAATTTGAGACTTGTCTGATTTGGAATTATTTGCAGACAAGAAATGAAATGTGTCACTTGTGTCTTTGCTGAGAAAATGAGAACATGCTTGCTAGTATTTTCTTCTTTTCCCACAATGTTTTCAGATGTGTAAATATTTCCCATGGTAGTGAAAACTTAGGATTCAGGAATACTGGCATCTGTCACAGATTATTAGATAACTCCTTACCACAAGTGGCTTATAAGACTGTAGATACTGAATGTACTGTGTTGTTTGAAGAAACCAAAAGTATGTCAAATTTAATACATGTACTTTTAGTGTTTTATGACAATAGTGTGAGTAGTGGGAAACCAACATCATGATTCTCAGAGAATTTTGCACAACACAGATACATACTTCTCTCCCTCAAAAAATATGTTGATGAGGAAAAGCAACACGCATCTTGTGCAGACAGTTGTGCAAATTCAAAAAACAAATAGATAAGTATAATGGCTGCTATGATACAACTAAAATGTTGTGAAACATTGCAAATTGAGCAAGGTTCCATCCTTAACTTTTTGCCAGATTACAAAATTTTGGACATGTCAAATTTGAAAGCATTTGCAGACGACAAATAAAATGCAACTGAAATGAGGAGACTTGTTTTTCCTGGGGAAATGAGAAAATGTGACATGTACTTACCGGTAGTTTCTTCTTTGTTCACAATGTTTTCGGAAGTTTGGATATTCCCCAGGTTAGTGAAAACTTAGGATTCAGGAATACTAGCATTTGTCACAGATAATTAAATAACTCCATACTTCTAGTGACTTATTGAGCTATACATATTAAATATACTTTGGTGGTAGAAGAAGCTCACAGCTTTCATATTCAAATACATTAATTTCACTTTAGCATTTTTCTTGCAGGTTTGTACAGTTCACAGCTGATTTGGTCTTTAATATTCCAAGTTTTCAAGCCCAGCTTCAGTTTTATACTAGCACACTTTATGCAGAATTACAAAACCATCTTCAATGTCATTCCTCTGTTCACAGGATGCATCACAACAGTATGTTGACAGCTCTTGAAACCATGTTTTGAAGTGTTTGTGCTCTCACAATACATATCTGGAAAAAAAATATAGAACCAACTGAATTTCAAATTTCTCCTTTTTACAAAACGTAACATTTTAATTCTTCAGTTACGTTGCAAAATATGGTTTTATTTTCACATGGTTAGACTATAATGGAATTTGTTCAGGATATGGCCAGCTATCAGAGATCCAATCATTTTTGACTAATGTGCGGTACTGCGCTTCCACCTTTACTGAAATAACCCCTTTTTAGGCTGCCATCTTGCAATTAAGACCGAAAATAGCCAAGTTTTTGAGCCCACAGTTATCCAACCTTGGCATCGAAAATCACTAGATTTGATTTAAAAACAAAAAGAAATACTTACTGCTTATAAATATGTCAAAATCTGAACAAATTTATTTCTAAAAATAAATTGAGAATGCTATAACTATCACTAGGGTCCCGCCAAATTCACCACATTGGTCCGCCATTTTGTGATGAAATACCGAAAATAGCCCAGTTTTGAGCCCATAATTACCCAACTTAGGAATCGAAAATCAGCACAAAATTAGCTTTAATACAAGGAGATGTACTCTATCTCGTGATTTTTACCAACATGTCGCTATTTGGACGCTACTTTATGTACTTAAAAAGTACTTTTGCACGTCACTAAATCCTCCTGCCGAACATCCCCTACGGGGCAAACATGATTAGGTCATGATTTTTTAACGCCAAAATAAGCATATAAAACAAAATCTCCGAAAAAATTGATGTTACATATATTCTAAGCATGTAAATATTCGGAAACTTACCTGTTGAGAAGGACGTATGGGATAACCAAGCAAAACGTTGATTAAAACAGTGACTGTCGTATGCCGAAATTTAAGATGGCCGCCGTTTTTTCCTTTGCGGTCAATTCGAAAGAAGACAGTGAATAACCGGAAGTTATACCGCGTTTCCTATTCCTGTATATAAGATCCCTGCCCTGAGAGAGGAGAAATTTGAAAAAATGTAGGGAAAAAGGAGAAATTGCTCGTAACCAGCGTTTTCTCCTTTTCCAACAATGTTTTCTACTCTTTAAAACAACAATTCCAATCGTTTGGGCCTCATTTAATTCGTCGTCTGTAAATGCGTTGAATTTGGACCAGTTTTATTTTTTGTCGCCTGGTAAATAGTTTAAAACTGAATTTTTGCGGTAAAGGTTGGATTGGCAGCGAAAAGAATCGTTCAAGCCATAATTAGACCACGTATGTAGCTAGATGACCAATCAGCGATCAGTATTTCAAAAGTATATATCGAAGATACAACTCCCGCAGTTGTATATCTTGATATACAATGCTAGTATATCCCGCACGTGAATTCCGACAACTTTTGTTTGCAATATCGAGGCGAGGCAAAATGTACCCCTCACGGTAAAACAATTTTGAAATATTATTTAGTAAACCGATACAGCATTTCGATTGGTAAGTGCATTACTATTTTATGTGCTTTTACAACGTACAGACACTTAAAATAGTATTGCTCTCATCTATCAAGCAACCTCTTGAGTAGATTGTGGTTTTGACAGAAGAAAAAATAAGGCTCCAGTAAGGTAAAAAAAAAAAACCTCTAATGTTCGCATTTCGGCTTTCCAAAACATGGAATTGCCTGTACAACATTTTTTTCTCTTTAATCTGAGAAGGGTTAATCTTAATTTTAGCTAAGAAATAACAACAAATTCGACTGCGTTCTTTAGTTTGTTCGTATTGGAATATCACGCCACTTGATGATTATCAGCTAAGGTCTTATCACGGCGGTCAGTGCACCTACGCAAGTGTAGGGTGTTTTTTGTAATGTTTAACTTTTAACCTGTTAAATAAGAAGAAACTGTTAAGCTGAGAGTATATCTTTAAATAGCAAAAATTTGCTATTTCAAAGATATTTTTGGGAAAAATCTCATCAGACTGTTGAGATCCAAGATCAGACTGTGCATGTTCTGTACAGTCTAATCTGAATCTACATTATCCGCAAAGGGTCCTTGAGTTGCGCTTAGCAGCCTAAGGATTGAGTTCCATGGCTTTACAAAATTTTAAAAAAAAATTCATGGGCAGACTCGACATTGCTAACAAAATTGGTCGAACTTCACGTATTGAAAATAATTACTGAAAAAAAAAAACGAATTTATAAGCGATATTTCACTCCAACATTCTATGTTTTTCGTAATAAAATATGAACTAAAATGGTTCTGTCAAATTCTAAGAGACAAAGAGTAAGTTTAAAACACATGAACGTCCCTTTTTTCTTTGACACCCATCATCAATCGAAGCATAACGTTTTCAAAATATTGCAGACAACTGCTAGTTCGATCTTAATACTCCACAATGAGATTTACCTTGATTAAATATCATAATGAATAATTTAGCATTTTGATGTAAACTGTACCTTATATTTGCCTCTTTTGTATCGGGTGCTTTAACTCATTTCAACAATTACGACGAATCCATTTTGGAACAAGCTTTTTATTTTATATAAACGTGTACATGAAAAGCACGAATAGTCACGTGGTCTAAGTGAGATAGAAAATCTCGTGCCGTGGTGTATGGGAAATATACACTCGCTAACGCTCGTGTATATTTCACATATACCACAGCACTCGTTTTCTATCCCATACGTAGATGTACATAAGCCGTTTTTTTTTTTGACGTTCACAATTAGTTGAATGCACGATGTTTGATTATATTAGGCTGTTAGTTACGTAACTAGGGATAGGTATGGGATAGAAAACGAGTGCCGTGGTATAAGGGAAATATACACGAGCGTTAGCGAGTGTATTTTTTTATATACTGAACCAAAAAAGAAACTTCCCCTGTGTTTAAGTGCAGATATACACAAATATGAAAATCAGGATTAAACTAGATTTATATGCATTGAAAGATTATTTTATTGCAACTTTGTGTGAAAAAAATTATTGCTAAGGGTTTATCCAAAAGTAGTGAAATGGTAGTAAAAATGCGGAAGGGGTCGCTCACCAAATGTTTTAGCTCTCAGTTGTCGAAAGAATAAGGAAAATAACTGTTAGCGTAGAAAAGATACATTGTTTTTTTTTTGTAATCGGGGGTGAGTAACGGTCTGTACAAAGTTAAATCCCTTGTTTACTATAAATATAGTCTACGGGTGACAGGAGTCAAACTACGGACCCCTATGACTTAGACCACCATTCGGTACACCTCGGGCGATGGGAGCCATCAAGTTAGATGTAGGTACGGAATGGGCCCAGTTGTGACGAGTGTTAGACCACGTGACTATTTATTCATGCTTTTCATGTCAAATGTACATGTGCGTATGAGATAGAAAGCTTGTTACAAAAAGAAGTCATTGTGATCCTTAAAATGAAAGTTATTGCATCTGATTCAAAAGAGGCAAATAAAAGGTATAATTTTTATCAAAATGCTAAATTATTCATTAGGATATTCAATCAAGGTAAACCTCATTGTGAAGTGTTCAAGATCGAGCTAGTATTTTTCTGCATTATTTTGAAAACGTTAAATTTCGACTGAACTGTCCATTTTATTACAAAAAACATGGAACGTTTTTGAGAAATGTTATTAGCAGGTAGTTACAGGTTCGATACCCGGTTAAGGCAATTTCTCTGTACCTCGATTTTTCACCTCTCACCTCTGATACATGTGAGAAAAGTAGCTATCGGCTTGGAAAGAAAGTTTTGTCAGTACTGGTGTGAGAAAGCCAGAGACCTCATGCATAGGTGCAGTGACCGCCGTGATAAGACCTTGGGTATTAAAACGGCGTTAAACTCCTGTACAAACAAACGCAACAGCGCAGTGGAATTTGTTCTTATTTTTAGTTAAAATGAAATTTTACCTTTCTTAAATTATAGAGAAACATTGTTCAGTTGTTTTGTCGTGGTATGAGAAAGGCAGGAAACATATGCGTAGGTTCACTGACCACCATGATATCATCTTAACTGTTAAAACGGTGTTGAGGACGTATATGACAAATGTTTGCGCGCATCCTGCTGCGCATGTATTTTTTTCGTGGATATTGAATCAAAAGTGCACCTAAGTACTTTTTGTACATAATGGTAATACTATTGGTGCTCTGAAACAAGAAGCACTTTCTTCCGGTAGTACTGGTGAAGAGAAAAAATGGATCTTTGAACTGTCACCGTGAAATAATTAAAATGCTGCTGACACGGCGTTACACACCAAACAAGGAAACAAAGGCAGGAAATTTAAAACTGGAGGTATAGCTGTTTCCACTTTAAAAATTATTGTTGGAAAAGGAGAAATCGCTCCTACTGAGCGATTTCTCCTTTTCCCACCATGTGTGCTGAGCTTTTATCGTATTTTTTTTCCTTGAAAAAATAACTTCCACAGTGACCTTCAACCTTGTTTTCTGACGAAATAAGCACGGATGAGTGCCATTTTTATTTTTTCTCATTGTTTAGAATTACAAACACTATAAGTGTGGAAAGTTTAAGAAAAATCTGTTCTTTAGAAAGTATGTATTTTTTCAAGATTAACCGTTAATTCGATCAAATTATCTCCCTTTTTAATTCAATGGTCTACATATAACATGCATATTTGTACATGTACCATGCTCAAAACCAGGCTTTTATATATTTTTTGTGCAAAAATATATGAATTGTCATTAAATGATGTATATTTGTATATTTTTCCTTTAATTTTCCTGTTTCACTGACTATTAAAGAAAGGCGCTTTAAGTCCAATATAAGCTGAATTTTGGAACTGTATACACTTTTTTCAAAGGCAAATTTCTCAGAAATGAGCACAGTGACCCACATCTTTTTTTACTGTAATCTCCTAGATACACAATGAGCTTTGTATGTGCAAAGTTTTAAAAAAATCTGTCCGTTAGAAAAATTTGTCATATACGTCATTAAACTCCAAAACAAACTAAAGTACGCCGTAGAACTTGTTATTTTTAAGCTAAAATGAAACTAGATTCTTCTCAGTTTAAAGAGAAAATTGTTGTCAAGGCGTTGGCATCTGATTTGAAAAGCCGAAATGCGAACATTATAGTTTTTTTCCTTACTGGACTCTTATTTTTTCTTCTCTCAAAAACACACTCCACTAAGGATGTTGCTTTAGTAAATCGATAGGTGAGTGCAATACATACTATTCTAAGTGTTTGTATATTGTATAAGCACTTAAAATAGTATTGCACTCAACAATCGAAATGCTCTATCTTATTTGCTGAATCGTATTTTCAAAATTATGTTTTACTGCGAAAGGTGCATTTTGCCTTGACTCAATATTGCAAACAAAACTTGTTGGAATTTACGTGCAGGGTATACTATCATTGAATATAATTATATCTAGATATACAACAATACATGGATCCGTGGTGATAAGATAAACCGACTTCCTTGGTTACTGTTGCCAAGGGCTCCCAAATAACCACAGTAAATACATATACAGTATAGCAGATAGGCTACTTAAATCGTGCTGTCATGACTGTTTCTCTCAATAAAATTCCGAAAAAAAATATTTCTACCATAATTATGTTTCTGCCGTTGATGAATTCTCGGTAAGAAATTTAAAGATGCTTGAACTAATTTACACAAAGATATGTACAAAAAGGGTGATTAACGGAGGCTACGGACAATGAAAAAGATCTACATGTACTTGTTTTAGCAAAGTTTGAACTTCAATCTGAAAAAAGAATAAATCACCTCAACAAAACTCTGTTTTGCCACAGAGTAATAGAATTAAATATACTTATTGTTTTCGTAAAGCTAGTAAAGTCGTCTCAACATCATACCCAAATAAACAACACTGAATTACAAGCATTTCGAAAACATTATAGATTGTCTGATTCTACAGAGACGTGTAAGTTTATAAAGACTTTTACTATGACTTGACTATGAAAAAATTCAATTTCAGGATAAGGGAAAAATGTCTTATGATTTCAAAATGTGTTAAGTGTGCTGTCAATTAACAAACTTGTTAATATCAGTGACAGTAGTTTGTTTTATCTTATGATATACTGAAGACAACGGGTGGTCAAGTTGATTAGAGTGGCAAATCGGTTTGCAATCAAACACACTTCTTATCAGTGAACAGTTTACCGACACATCCTTTGAAATGGCAGATGTGCTAATCCACTTTAATACGAATAAGTAAAAAGTTTATTTAATTAACATAAGTTGCCTTTTTAGCTGAACTTCCACCGGTACAGAATAGAGTTAGACTTAATTTCAAAACTAAAATCTACTTTTAGTGAGGAATATGTAGTGAGGAATACACGTCAATATGCTTATTGTAAATAGCAGATAGGTATAATCCAAAACTAAACTGCATGTTATTTGCAATCTGATCTATATCTACACATTTAGCATATTCTTCATGCACCAATGGTTAAGATTAACGTCAAATTGAAACACTGATGACAAGTGCCACTTTTTGGATGTGCAAAGGTTACTGAAAAAAGTTAGCTATTCAAGTAAACATATTATATTTTGATTAGTATTTCATATAGATCTATTTTTACCTTTGTTTTCCACTTTAAAACATTTTTGTCTCTTTCCAAATCTTTCAGAGGGGAAAAAAACTAAAGCAATAATTAATCCATTGTGTTATGTTGCGCTGATCAGAACTCTGCATATGTCCCATTTTCAGTCATTATCATAATTCAAACTTGTCTACAGCCTCTGCATGATCTCACGTCAGCGGTACACGTTCGCAAAGCACACATTTTAAACTTTTTCTTAAATTCAAACGTTTAAAACACAAAATAAATAAAAACTATCGCATCCCTCCAACGTTAACAGTCGTTTGTTTGGGAGCCGAAATAGCAGACAACAGGGCTGGACATCGGGTTAAATAAATGCGATGACCTGATTGGTCAAATATCGATTTCCACGGATCCATGTATGGGAGTTGTATCTTCGATATTTACTTTTGAAATACTGATCGCTGATTGGTCAATTAGCAACATACGCGGTCTAATGCAAGATAAGAGGGCGAAAGCCATCCTACTTTACGCCTGGCTTCTTTAAAGGCCATATAGCTGCCAAATGTAAACGACTGGGGTAGTACCTACATCTAACCTGGTTTGTATCTAGAGGGTTTCCATTCTAAAATCACATGATCTCGAACATGGCTGCGCCCGTGTAAATTGCGACAAGAGCCACGGTGATAAGCAACCTGTCCATGAAAATGCTTGCGGAATCGGTAGACCAAGTTAGAATAAATGAACAAATTGTTTTTAAATGGAAATGCATTTAGAAAGATTCTAAAAGAAAATTTGGACAAGTATTTTCTTCTTCTGAGTGGACGATTACGATTTAAGAGCAGTAAAGCGGTGTAAAAACACCATTAGATTAGTTTTATATTCCCATGATTTCTCAATCAGGTCTAAGATCTATTTATTAACTAAGCCGCATGCTCCGGAAAACGGGGGTTTAATGCATGTTCGCGATGCATTACACCAAGCAAGTCATCATATGAATATGGGCCCATAAAATCCATTTTATGGTCCTTGGCGTGCAGAAAATTGACCAAAAATTAATAGTGTCGGCCCAGGTCAGCCTGCGCGGACTGCGCAGGCTGACCTGGGTCGGAACTTTTTGCAGATGCACTGAAACCCCCCCCCCCTTTTTACAGAGCATGAATCATTGATTTCAGCGCTCAGCAATTAGATTACATGAGTCTCGTTCTCTAGAACGCGATGATTCGAAACTCCTGGTTATGCCCCAATTTTTGCATGGAAGACATCGAGGGAAATAAAGTAAGTTCCTGTAGCAAGCAACTGCGCCTTTTCGCTCAGTGTTTTCAAACGTTGTCAACTCCAGAACAGGAAAAAACGTCCGCTACGGTAGAAGCTTAAAACAGATGTAATTCTTCCTTTTCTTTCAATGTTTTCAAAGTTACCAACTAAAGTCACGTAAAATGAAAACCGTATTTGTACGGTAGTGGCTTATAACACAAGTAACTCAATGTTTTCAAAAGCTATCAGCGATTGTGGATTAAAACACGGGAATCCAAAAAACGGAAAATAATGGAATCCCAAGTAACTTCGAAAGGATTCCAGAAATACGTCATTGGAAAACCATGATAAAGACTGATTAGTTGTGAGCCTTTTGTTGAAGGAGCTAACCAGGGATGTCTGTTTTCAGCCCTTCTATTCCCTGACTATTTCAGGCTGTTCACTCGAGAACCCTTGTCATATGATCATTTTATGTCGAAAAGGTAGCACTCTAAAGTAAAACAAGGCCGGTAACTTTTGTTCCACCAGGACAATGCCCCTGTTCACAAGTCTTTCATTGCCATAACTGCCATTAGCGTTTATAGCTTTGAATTGATTGACCATTCGCCTTATTCGCCTGATCTCACTCCATCAGACTTTCAGCTATTTATAAAATTGATAAGGGGCACTTTCCGGTACCCACTTTCAGTCAGATGATGACGTCATACAAGTAGTGGAGGAGCGTATACGATCAAGAAAAGGATTTTTTTAAAAGTGGAAATGAGGCCCTAAACATCGCTGGCAAAAGTGTTTTGATGCTGAAGGGGATAATGTTGAATACATAATGCAGTATGTCCGGCAAAACTCAATCCTTAGAGCCTGCGCAGTTCGCGCATGCTGACCGACCTTTTTGCCAATGGTCAATTCTCTGCATGTTAAAGGACCTGTTTATCTCATGATTCAAAGGTTTGGAGGACAAATTACAATTCATAGATCCATAGTTACATGATAACTTGCTTGGTATCGCGCATCATGAAGATGCGTTAAACCCCTTTTTCACAGAACATGGTTCAAATACTGAAATATATCCAGAAAAATGGAATCTAGCTAGTTGGCAGGCAAATACAAATGAGTCATGCTCTGTGAAAAGGGGCCTTAATGCGTCTGCGAAAAGTTTCGACCCAGGTCAGCCGGCGCAGTTCGCACAGGCTGACCTGGCCCAAAACTTTTCGCTATTGATAAATTTTCTGTATGTCCAAGGACCGGTCTACCTTATGATTAAGTCAGAAGTCGAAAAATTGTTTTTTTTAAACAGACTGCCCTCGATGTAGGTCATTGGAAATTCCCAGAAATTAATCGTAGCTCAAATTGTGGGATTTGTCAGTGAAAAGGAAGAAAACATTGTGGAGAAATGAGAAAATGCTGGTTACTGTAATGTTTTCAAAAAACACTCTTTCTAGGGGACGTTGAAACTTGGGGTTGTGGGGTAAAATGTAAATCAATGCACGTTGTGGGAAAATTCCAGAAATTTCGCCAAATCCCAGGAATTCATTCATTGGTTGTTGATTTACCCAATCATATCTCATTATATACCGCCTGTAAACTCTGTTTTCTATGTCTTGAACTGACGCTCTGCCAAACGACCAAAAAAAAAGATTTTGGAGGAAAAATCAAAGCCTGAGCAGACGATAAATTCAATATTGTTTTACTGAATGGATATGTTTCTGAAAAACGAAGAAAACATTGTGGGACATGATAAAATGCTGTTTATCGGCATTTTTCTTCGCCCCACGACGATTTAAAAGGCATTTTTCAGTTTATCAGATTAGCAGACGACAAAATTTTACATTCCTCGAATTTGAAAGCACTCTCAAACGAAAAATTACATGCGGCTCACAAAAATGAGATTTGTCTTTGAAAGGGTTGAAGATATCGCGGAAAAGGGTGAAAAATCCTGGTTACTACAAAGCACGGCTCATATAAAAATCTGCGTTTTTAACGTTTTATCAAGCTTTCTGAAATAGATTGGCAGGAGACAACTTTTAGAGTATCCTTGTAAACTATAGTAAGTGGCCCTAAATATTTCATCAAATTCAAAATTCCCATTCATTTAGGCTACATCTTTTTTTTTTTCAGTGTGCAAGAAAATTAATTACGCTGCTTCTGGTCATGTAATCATAAGGAAAACTATACTGGTAGAAAACGAGGTTAATGGAGCTATTTAAATATGCTGTTAATGTTCATAGCCTGACATCAAAGCTTTCTATAACCCAGTGGTGTTGTTTCCGCTAAATTTTGGCAACGCTGCCTTTAACGTTAAAGTGAAAACGTTTTTCGAAAATAAAGATCAATTTTTAAACGGATGCATTTATATCACATTACGTTGTATCAAGTCCGAAACTGTATACTTCAATATTTAGTTAGCTAATGTGGTAGGCTACTGTCCAGTGGCCTATTGTCCTTGTGGGTCCTAGTGGGCTGTTTTCCAGTGGGATATTATGCAATCGGCTATTGTCCTAGTAGACTGTTGTCTCAGTGGGCTATTATCCAGTGGCATATTGTCCCAGTAGGCTAAAGTCCTAGTGGGCTATTTCCCAGTAAACTATTGTCCCAGTTGGCTATTGTGTAGTAGGTCATTGGGATGTTGTCCGGAAGGGTTTAGTCCCAAAGAACTGTTTCCATTGTGGGCCATTGTCCAGTGGGATATTGCCCAGTGTGATATTGTAAAGTGGACTATTGTCCAGAGAGATATTGTTCGGTAGACTATTGTCCCAATTGGCAATTGTTCCGGTGGGCTATTGTTCAGTAGGCCATTGTTCTAGTGAGTTACTGTCTAAGTGGGATAGGCTAATGTCCCAGTGAGCTATTGTCCAGTGGAATAGTATCCAGTATGTTATTGTCCCAGTGGGCTATCGTCCTAGTAAGCTATTCTTCCAGTGAGTTATTTTCCATTGGGCTATTGTCCAGTAGGCTATTGTCCCATTTGGCCATTGTCCTAGAGGGCTATTACAATTGAATATTACAGCCGAGTCTTATTGACTCTAAAGAAGAAGACTTTTGAAAAAGAAAATGTGGTAAAAGGAGAAAATTCTGGTAATCAGCATTTCCTTCTTTTTCCCACAAAGTTTTCTACCCTTCTAAAAACGAATTTCAATCGTTAAGTCAAATCTATTTTTGTCCTCGGCTAATGTCTTCAGTTTGAACAAGCCTAAGGTTTTGTCGTTTGGTAAAGAGTTAAATGTTAAAATGAGCAGCTAGTTGACGCTAGTGGACGCTTATGTCTCAAATAGTTATGTTTTCAAGCGTCTATTTCCGTCAAAGGTCATAGGTTAAATACTTAACCCTTAACAACACAATCTCTAGTTTTAACTCTTTCCCACACGACGAAATTTCAGACTTGTCCAAATTGAAAGCATTTGCAGACGAAAAAATAAATGTGGCTAAAAGGTCAAAATTTGTTTTGGGAAGGGTAGAAAACATTGTGGGAAAAGGAGAAAATGCTGGTTACCAGCATTTTCTCCTTTTCGCACAATGTTTTCAAAAGGCTTCTTTCTCTGGGTCGTTAAAAGTTGGGATTGTGTGGTAAAGGGTTAACCACCTTGAGGAAAACTACTGAAAACATTTGTGAAAAGGAGAAAATTCTTCTGATTACCAGCATTTCCTAAGTCTCTAAAATGTTTCCTACAATTTCCTCTAATAGAGCCACATTTGATATGTTGTCTGCAAATGTTTTCAATTTGGACAAGTTCAAGATTGTTTCGTTTGCAAAATAGTCAAATCTTTGCCAAATGACAATAGTTTAGACTGTGCGAAACTGAGAGCAACTGCAGACGACAATTCAAATGAAGCTCAAATGATGACATCTATCTTTGAAAAGGTGAAAAACAAACAATGGGGGAAAAGGAGACAACTTGTTTTTGTCAAGAGCTTTCTTCCTGAGGTCGTTAGAACACTCGATTGTTTTGTAAAAAGGACAACTATCTGGACGCTAAAACAAGTAAGCCACGCTCTGTCAAAAGGAGGTTTAACACATCTCCGTGATGAATTATACCAAGGAAGTCATCAATTTATCATGAACTCATATTCTAACATGACACGTGAATTCGGCTCTAAAAACACAGTGCAACGAAAGCATGGTAACATCTACGTCATTCTATGTAGAGTGATGTTCATTCTATATAAAGTAAGTAAGTTATTCAATGGAGTATAATCTGCATCCGCGTTTTATACTCCAAGTATGAACTTGTTTTCCTTTCATTAAGAGTTGGTCATGTTAGAATCGAAATAATCTTCTTTCTATCGTGTTTTATCGTTCAATAAACCACATTGTGAGTTATCAGGAGCAATGAATAAACCACTCCGGCTATCGCCCTCGTGGATTATTTATTGTGCCTCATAACTCACAACTGTGGTTTATTGAACGATAAACCACGATAGAAAGAAGATTATTTCTTAAATGAACCCAAAAAATTTAAACATATTTTATTCCACAGAAATACAATATACATGAGCAATACAATACAATCAATTAACAAAAATGTAGAAATGGATCGGAACGAAAGCAAAGCTTATAGTGTTGCTCTCCAATTTCCGGTTATTGCATGTATAAAGTATGGTATATTAAAGTTTAGAAATAATAATGATCATAATAATAATAATAAAAGAAAAATATTGGGGAAAGTAGGGGGTGCAGATAGAGTGTTAGGCCTAATAGTGAAAATTTCATCTACAGGAAAACATATATAGAGACAATAAAAACATTAAAACCTGACCGTCACTGCTACATAAGTGTTTACTAACACAGTTTAACAAGATGAAGATAAGAATGCTACACTACGAGTGTCCTCTGCCAGGTTCTCCAGCAGAATATAGTATTGTCACTAAAAAAAACAAAGAATTCAAACACACTAAAAAGCACATCTTCCACTTTCCCGGATATAAGTATGCACTGCTGCAAATATTCTTTCACTGTCATGCAGGCTAAGACTCTCATCTCCGTATAGGATGATTCGAAGGGACTCTTACTATATCATTAATATTAAAGTTTAAAAGATTTCTTAAGTCATTATAAGTCATTATGAATTGGACATTTTAGAAAATAGTGTTCAATTGATTCAACTGAGTCGTATCTACAAAGTGGCAATTGCACTAGAAAGAAAACTTACCAAAAGCAAAGAGTTTCGACCCAAGTCAGCCTGCGCGGACCTAAGTTGATACTTTTTAACAAAACATTGACTGTTTACCTCACAATCGCGACCTTTAACGATCCTGCAGAAGAAGACCTTTAAAAAGATTGTGGGAAAAGGAGAAAATGCTGGTAACCAGCATTTTCTCCTTTTCCCACAATATTTTCTACCCTATCAAAGAAAACTTGCACCATATGAGCCACATTGACATTGTCGTCTGCAAATGCTTTCCACGAATCTAAAATTTTGTCGTCTGGTAAAGGGTTAAACACCCTTTTCACAGACCATGGCTCAAATTTATCTATCAATGCACCCTCGAAGATTTTGTCACTTAATAGGAATTATGATCAAACTCTTAATCAAACGACAAAATTTTAGACTCGTCCAAATTCAAAGCATTTGCAGACGAAAAATCAAATGTTCCTAAATGCATGATATTTTTCTTTGAAAGAGTAGAAAACTATGTAAGTAAGAATTTGCTAAATACAAGCATTTTCTCCTTTTCTATTGAAGTTTTCAAAAGTCTTGTTTTCAGAAAAATTTGTGTGTCAGGATCGTTAAAAATCTGAATTGTGTGGTAAAGGGTTACTCGCCCAAAACGGAAAAAACGTGGTAATGTAATACGAAAAATACAATTTATTCACTGTTACATACAATGAGTTTAGCTCTACACTGTACCTGCAAACAACCAAAATTTTAACTCTTATCTTGCTGAATAAGTGAAATGAAACTTTAAAGCCGATAGTAAAAATCTAAATATTGCTAATTCAAAGGTTTTTTTTTTTTTTTTTTGGGGGGGGGGGGGAATATGTCCTTTACGGACAGTGTAGATCAAAGATCAGACTGCACGTTCCGTGCAGTCTGATCTTGATCTACACTGTCCGCAAAAGGTCCGTAAGTCGCGCTTCGCAGCCCAAGGGTTAATGAATCGTAACTCAAATTACGATTTCTTTCTTCGAAAGTGCAGAAAAAAAATGTAGAAAATGCTGGTTATCTGCATTTTCTGCTTTTTCTACAATGTGCTCATTAGCCTCGTTCCTCAGGGTCGTTAAAACACTCAACCCTTTACCTCACAATCTCGATTTTCAACGACCCAAAGAAAAAAGCCCTTTGAAAACATTGTGGGAAAAGGAGAAAATGCTGGTAACCAGCAAGAAAATACTGGTAACCAGCATTTTCTCCTTTCCCCACAATTTTTCTACCATTCAAACAAAAGTTAATTAATTTGTGCAACATTTAGATTGTCGTCTGCAAATACTTTCAATTTGGACAAGTGTAAAATTTTGTCGTTTGGTTGAAGATAAAGGATCACCCGGACAAAGACTTAATCTGTTTACTCATGTTCTTAATTTTTGACCTATATTTCAAAAACTCGATACTTGTAATTCTCTTTAGAAAATGCTGACGTAGGCTTTTCCTTTTTCCGTTGTAGCTTTTTTTTTTTCAGTTCTTAAAATAAGGTGGCAAAATACAAAATCCTTATTAACTTTCGACCTTTGTTTCATAAACTTACGATTGTTGTGTCTAATAAAAAGAAGATAATGACGATATTTCATTTTTTATAGCGGTCCCATTGGGGGAAAAAATGTGGCAAAATGAGATATTCATCTTAACTTGCACTCTCGCTTATATTCTCTGAATTTCATAAAATGTTTACAGAGTCCTTTGCAGCAAATTTTGTTTCACGAGGAAATAGGTTAACTTTTGATTATCGCTTCTTTTTTCCATAGTGTTTTCTACACTATTGAAAAAAATGATATGTTTTCGTCCGATGATTATCTGTTGTGAAGTGGTTGTTGACAGATCTAAAAAATAGCATTTACAGTGACTGTTCACTATGCCCTACGCGATAAAATTTTAGACTGGCCTAAATTCAAACTAAATGCAGACGACAAAATATATGTGGCTTAAGTAACGATGTTTGTCGATGAGATGGTACAAAAGATTGGGGGAAACGGAGAAAATACTGGTTATCAGCATTTTCTCCTTTTCCAACAGTGTTTTCCAAAGTTTGAAACACGGTTTTAGAACAAAAACTGAACAGGCATTTTATTCAGACGTATGCTGTAATATATACGAGCTCGTACAAGTCAATAATGAAGTGACATAACTGTATGAAAATGAATCTGTCTTGAGTTACTCACAAAAGAGATAATAAAAAGAAGAACTGATTGATTGATTGACTTTTTAACCTATATTTCTGAAACCAGACTGAACACAAACAACAGATATCTTTAAAGAAGATAGATGGCGTAAATTGGACCGCAAAAAGGCCCGCAAAATAAACATGTCCGGATTTTTTTACCAATCGCAAATTTCTATTTATTCATTCGAATATAGCAATACTAAAAGAAGATCAATAGCCAGAGCATTCAGCTACGCCGAAAAATAGTATGTAAGGGGAAGTAAGATATAATCATGACGAGGGGTGGGTGACCATAGGAAAGCGCAAGTAAAAGAGACAAGAAAAAGTTTTTCGGCTAATATGCTACTAAACGCGTCTAAATTGCTGACAGTGCTGCTCAAGATTATGTTGAAATGTTTGGCCAATGGTTTACCGTTCTTACATCAAGGCAGGGGTCGTAAATTACGTTATACACGATCCCTGGTCAATGGTATGCCACCATTAACTTGTAGGATAACTCAGAACCTAGTGCTGCACGTCACACAAACAACAACAACAACAATACCATTTATTCACCCACAGCTGTGTGGTGTCCATGGTTGTGAGGTAGATCGTCCGCCTCGTAACCATAAGGTCCCGAGTTCGATACCCGGAACTGAATGTCAACTTTGGGATTGTTCATTGGCCCACACATTCGGCGCTGGTATAGCTCTCAGGAAGCAGAATCGAGAGAGAATAGAATAAGTTGTAATATTGAACTTGTTTCTCAATCGATGTAAAATTAATACGTTTGAACGTTTAACAAACAGCTTTCGGCAGGTAAATAACGTGAAATTGCTTGACTAGCCAGTCAGGTCAACGGAATTCTGCCACTTTTACAACTCTTGAACCATCTCAGAGAGAGAAATGGCGTCAAATACGTAAATACCTCGAACGAGTTTTGCTTGGGGAATAGAATAGCCTACCTTTGGATGTTGCTCGTCGGCAAATTTCAAGCATTGGGAGACGCTGTGGTGGGGTGTGGTTTCAAACCGTTGACATACAGGTCAGATATTGATCATAGGTGTGATTTTTGTATCACATATACGCCAGTATTGATCAACACCAAGCAACTGTGTCAAGTTTTAATTCCGAAAGAATTTTTTAAATTTTTGTAGCAAATACATTAAATTTTAATATCGATATGAACAAATTTAGTTTTAATTGAAACACAGACATGCTCGAAACAGGTCGTAAAACAGAAAATTGCTAAGTTTGTTTCCCTCGCTAAATAATCTAACCGTATTTATCATACATACATACATACATACATACATACATACATATCGTATTTTTCGGACACTGTATATAGGACGCACCCTTTCATTTTAACAATTTTAGAAATAAAAAATATTGTATAGGCCGCTTCGGCATATAGGCCGTGGCCGGTACGCTTGGTAAATGTAAACTGTACAATGTCATCTATCTTTAGATACGTGTACATATAAATGTACCGGTATAATATTTATTATAATAATCATATAGAAACAAATTTATCTGCTGTTTTTGCATATTTTTTCATTCCATCGGAGTGATTTCTGGAGATCAAATCACTCGGAGGACTTGAGACCGTTATCATACATACATACATACATACATACATACATACATACATACATACATACATACATTTTTCTGTTCTATGTAAGCAGCGATCACTTAAATTCTGGTCTAAAATTATGTCAAGCGTTCTGTCACCTTTACTTGAAGTATATTTAGATCAATCTAATAATGTTGCTGGAAATTGTTGATCAAAAAGAGTCCATTCAATCATTGATCACTTAGGATATACTAATATTAGATTAAATTTTAATCGAGAGTTAAATAATTTCTCTGCTTTGAAATTACGATTAAATGATCAATTCGTTCAAGATTGGCACTATACCATTAATAATTTACCAAAACTTTCATGTTATCGTTCATTCAAACGGAAATTTTGTTACGAGGCGTATCTTGACAAAATCCAAAATCAGAAAATGTTGAAGAGTTTTGCTAGATTTAGATTAAGTTCACATGAGTTAGAAATCGAAACGGGACGCTTCAGTAATATTCCACGTGACGAGAGATTTTGTAAAATGTGTAATAGTGGCTACATAGAAACCGAATTTCACTTTCTTTTATGCTCTCCAAAATACACTAATATGAGAAGGGAATAATTTGGCAACAACTGCTGGCCAACCCAATCTAAATTCATAACTTTAATGTCATGTAATAATAAAAAGATAATTCTGAATATTTGCAAGTATATTTCAACTTGTTTAGATTTACGCGAAGCGATCTATAATTCTAGTGAATCTTAACATTATTCATATATTTGTGTTCAGAATGTGTACTTCTTATATTCCCAATAAGCTACATCGTTTTTACTCACACATTGTATTTTATAACTGAACTGATATTGTAATTTTCATTTGCCTTTGCCATATTTCGTTTATTTGTAAACGGCAAAAGACGTGTGCTGTGTCGATTATGCCAATAAATGAAATTAAAATGTTATATCTTTATGTATGTGTCGTTCGTTTATTCTTTGAATGTATTAAGGAATTTCGAAAATTGTCCAATTGTCACACGATTAATTGACGGTACACACCAAACAATGCCTTTCATTATCTTCGCAGTTAACCACTGATTGGTACCAATCGACATTATCAATCAACAGGTGTGAAAATCAAGGTTGGTCACGACTGTTAACACATTTGTAAATTTTCAAGCGGATTTGATTTATCTACCAGTTATATGCAGTTATCTGAGTTCGACAAATGTGGCGCCCATATCAGGAATCGTAAACTGGTTTTCATTTATTTTCAGTTCAACAGGCCCCAGTAACAGATCATTTAGAAAAATAAAATTAACGTATAAGCAGCTTCGTCTGGCTGCACCCCTGAAAATTTCCCGTTTTTTAACGGATAGGCCGCAGCCTACTGTCAAGAAAATACGGTACATATATTCATATATACATATCTTTACTTGCATAGGATATAAACATATCCATAGCACAATGATTAACAAAATGTACTACACAAAGTAAGTAGGACATTCTAGATTCAGTGGGGAAACAACGGTTCAAGCGTTAACAGTGTTATTGGTAGCCGCTCGAAAGCGGCTTCCAGTAGGAATGTACCTAGACTATTTACCATGTAGATGATCAGTAATTATTCGATTGGTCATTATTTTTGGAAAATTTCTAAAAATGTCGTGTTGTTGTGACAGAATTGCTCCACACGAGTCTTTCTTAAATATTCTAACAGACCTACATGAAAATCAAGCCTGGTTTTCTTGCAATATATAGTTCATTCCCAAATAACAATAAAAAATATAGAAAAATAAACATCCTTAAATTGGCTAGTCCCCCGAAGTTTTCAAACATAGGATTCCTTCTATTTTCCCAAACGAAGTTGTTGTCATTTGTCTACTTTTTTTACAAAACAAAATAATGATAATTATGATACAGAGAGCATCTTAGAATATGTTAATCAGAAGCAATTTTATGTACAAGTTTTTCGTCCAATCTTAATCTGTACAGGATAAAACGGCGGTTCACCTTTGATCAAAGTATAGACTGGTTACCTCCCTACACAGTTAATCGAAGAACAAAGAGGAGTACCTCCTACCACACAGTCCGCTGTTTTATTAACGACCCTGACAGAGGGCTTTTGACATTGTGTACACACAAAAGAAGGAGACCCTCCGCTGATAGATACGTCAACTGTTTGATAATAACTCGACAAGAAAAATAAATAGATTGCTAGCAAGTATTAATCCCTGCCTGGGGATCTTGCCATCTTTGTTACTGTGTGAAAGGTCAGGTCATTTCATCCTGAACCCTTTACCAAACAGCAAAACTTTAGACTTGTCCAAATTGATAGCAATTGCAGACGACAAGTTACTTGAGGTTCAAATGGCAAAATTTGTCCTTGGTAGAGTAGACAAGAGGACCATGATGGTCCTATATCGCTCACCTTAGTACTAAGCAGTAAAGGTTTACAATGAAGAAAAATACCAAAAATTGAGGTTTAAGGCTAAATGATAATGAAACAAGAGCGGCAAATTGTCGCAAGATATGCCCGTCCCACCGCCAGTTGTCGAGGAGGTATAATAATCGCAAAGGGCAGGTAATGCAACAAACATGTTTACCAAGTCTCAACTCAATTTGACATGAGACTTCAAAGTTCTGTTCCGGACAAGCAAGAAATACTGTAAAAATGAAGATCAAAGTGGAATTACTCAAAATCCGCACTAGGTAGAGTTATTGTTCTTGCACACTGTACTCAGTAATATTGCAACAAGCATGCATACCAAGCTTGAAGTCATTCTGACTTGAGATGACAAAGTTATATTCCGAACAAGCACTAAATGCTGTAAAAATGACTATCAAAGGGAAATAACTCAAAGACAGCACGAGGTAGAGTTACTTACAATTCTTATGCACTGCACTTCCAAATATTGCAACAAATAAGCATACCATATTTCGAGTCATTCCTACTTAAGATGACAAAGTTATGCTCCAGACAAGCAAGAAATACTATAAAAATGAAGGTCAAAGGGGGAATAACTCAAAATTCTTACTAGGAAGAGTTATGGTTCTTGTGCACTGCACTCCGTAATATTTCAACAATCATGCATACCAAATTTGAAGATGTTCAGGCTAGAGATGACAAAGTTATACTCCGGACAAGCAGAAAATGCTGTAAAAATTATTATCAAAGGGAAATAACTCATAGACAATACGAGGTAGAGTTATGGTTCTTTCATACTGCACTCCGTATTATTGCAACAAACACAAATGCCAAGTTTCAAGTCAATCGGACTGGAGATGACAAAGTTATGCTCCGGACAAAGAACTATTCTATAGAACTTTCTAATTCAAGGGCAAATAACTCCAGTTGTTCTGGTCCGATTAGAACCATAATCGAAATCATCCGTGATCTTATAGTCATAAGTATTTTGACCAAGTTTGATGCTGACTGATTAAAAATTGTAGAGGCTAGAGTGTAAACAAAGTCAAATATAGCAGTTTTTTCTAATTCAAGGGCAAATAACTCCAGTTGTTCTGGTACGATTAGACCCATTATCAAACTCATTGGAGATCTTATGGTCATATATATTTTGACCAAGTTTGGTGCTGATTGGTTAATCATTGTAGATGCTAGAGTGTAAACAAAGTCCAATATAGCAATTTTTCTAATTCAAGGGCAAATAACTCCAGTTGTTCCGGTACGATTAGACCCATTATCGAACTCATTGGAGATCTTATGGTCATATATATTTTGACCAAGTTTGGTGCTGATTGGTTGATATTTGTAGATGCTAGAGTGTAAACAAACTCAAATATAGCAATTTTTCTAATTCAAGGGCAAGTAACTCCAGTTGTTCTGGTCCGATTAGACCCATAATCAAACTCATCCAAGATCTTATGGTCATATATATTTTGACCAAGTTTGGTGCTGATTGGTTGATATTTGTAGATGCTAGAGTGTAAACAAACTCAAATATAGCAATTTTTCTAATTCAAGGGCAAATAACTCCAGTTGTTCTTGTCCGATTAGACCCATAATCGAACTCATCCGAGATCTTATGGTCATATATATTTTGACCAAGCTTGGTGCTGATTGGTTAATATTTGTAGATGCTAGAGTGTAAACAAAAAAATGTGAACGGACGACGGACGGACGGACGGACGACGGACGCCGACGGACGGTGAGTGATCACAATAGCTCATCCTGAGCACTTTGTGCTCAGGTGAGCTAAAAACATTGTGGGAAAAAGGAGAAAATGCTGGTTACCAGCATTTTCTCCTTTTCCAACAATTTTTTTTTACAAGGCTTCTTCTCCAGAATCGTTAAAAACCCGGGATAAAGGGACAAACAATTATGCAGCGCACAACTTTAAGAAAAAACATTATGGAAAAAAAAATGTCACCTAAATAATTATACCTCGGCACAGTCACCATTGTTTTTTCTTTTCTGGCATCGTTTTAAAAATTCGGTTATTCCAGAGGCTGGCCCATAGTGTAGGACTCGCAAAATGTATGCTCCGGGTTCGATTCTAAAGGGTGCGCATTCTGACCAAGGAAGAGGCAATTGCATTTTGGTCTTTTTATTGCAAGGGTACTTTTAAGGTTGGAATTCGGTTATACATTTAGGCTTTACACTTCCTTCTATTGATCTCTTTTTTCATTCTTTTCTCATATATTTATTCTATTATTGTTGCTGGGTAGTTCAGTGGTTAGCTTATCCGACTCCTGACCTTGTGGTTGTGAGTTCGATAACCGGTTCAAGCAAACTTTCTTTCTGGCAATTTTTCACCTCTCAGCTCCGATGCATGTGAGAAAAGTAGTCAGTGACTTGGAAAGAAAGTTGTGTCAGTACTGGTGTTACAAAGCCAGGAAACACATGTGTAGGTGCACTGACCGCCGTGATATGACCTAAGTTGTTAAAACGGTGTTTAACTCCAATACAATCAGTCAAAGTATTATTGTTGCTATAATGCTTGCAAATTTGGCGAAAAAAAAAGTTATAATAATAACTAAGAGCTGTCGCCGTGATAAGACTGAAATAATGTTAGAAGAGGCGTAACACACAATTCAGTAATTCGATCAACATTCCAGAGTGGTAGAAAGGCGTCACAATAAAGGAAACGACTACCACCATAAAGGGAAACAAATTAGAAAACATTGTGAGAAATGGAGAAGAGATAATAATTCCCGATCAAAGACAACTCCAATCAGTGGACAAGGTTTCACATTTAATTTACCGTCTGTAAATTCATTCAATACGAACAAGTCAAAATTCTTCACGATTGGTAGGCCACCATAGACCGATGGATTCAACAGAATTCGTTGGCGGGTAAACGTCACGTTTGACATTTTGACAACTCCAACGCTCTCGTGCTCAATAAACAACGTTCTCAAGCTCAATAGATAAGGCTTTTTTATTAAAGTTAAGAACGTATACGACAAATTTTTCTAACAAACAGATTTCTTTAAAACTTTGCACATGCAAAGCTCATGGTGTCTCTAGGAGATTACAGTAAAAAAAGATGTGGGTCACCGTGCTCGTTTCTGAGAAATTTGCCTTTGAAAAAGGTATATACAGTTGCAAAATTCAGCTTATATTGGATTTTAAGCGCCTTTCTTTAATAGTCAGTGAAACAGGAAAATTAAAGGAAAAATATACAAATATGAATCATTTTAATGAAAATTCATATATTTTTGCACAAAAAATACATAACAGCCTAGTTTTGAGCATGGTAAATGTACAAATATGCATGTTATATATGGATCATTGAGTTAAAAAAGGGAGATAATTTGACCGAATTAAGGTTTAATTTTAAATAAATACATACTTTCTAACGGACAGATTTTTCTTAAAATTTCCACTATTATAGTATTTATAATTCTAAACAATAAGAAAAAATAAAAATGGGACCTATCCGTGCTTATTTCGTCAGAAAACAAGGTTGAAGGTCACTGTGGAAGTTATTTTTTCAAGGAAAAAAAATAGGATAAAAGCTCAGCAGACATAGTGGGAAAAGGAGAAATTGCTCAATAGGAGTGATTTCTCCTTTTCCAACAATAATTTTCAAAGTGGAAACAGCTATACTTCCACAGCTTTAAATTTCCTGCCTTTGTTTCCTTGTTTGATGTGTAAACGCCGTGTCAGCAGCATTTTAGTTATTTCACAGTGACAGTTCATTGAAGATCCATTTTTTTTTTCTCTCTCTCTTCACCAGTACTACCCGAAAAAAGTGCTACTTGTTTCAGTGCACCAATAGTACATGTATTACCTTTATGTGCAAAAAAATACATAGGTGCACTTTTGATTCAATATCCACAACAAAAATACATGCTCAGTAGGATGCGCGCGAACATTTGTCATATACGTCGTTAAACCCCTTGTTTCAGAGCAATGCAGAGAAAGATCAGAAACAACACGTGACAACACCATTTCTGATTGTTGTACCCCTGCTGATCTTTACCATACCAAACTAATGCCTCTTTTGACAACATTTAGGAAGAAGGGTTTTGAAAACATTGCGAGAAAAGGAGAAAACCAGATTTTCTATCCGTTTAACCCTTTGCTTCAGAATCCCGAGTTTTAACAATCTTTATAGAAAAGACTTTATAAAACTTTGATGGGAAAGGAGATAATGCTGGTAACCAGCATTTTCTCCTTTTCCCAAAATGTTTTCCTACCCTCAAAGACAAAGTTCATTATTTGAGCCATATCTTAATTTAATCGTCTGCAAATGCTTTCAGTTTGGTATTGTATGAATTTTTTTTGTTTTGTTTTTTGGTCAAAGATAAATCCATTGATTAGAGTCACATAATTGGCTTGCAACACGCGAAAAGGGGCATTCGGACATTTGCGTAAAGTGTCGTCTCGGATCAGCCTGCGCAGTCCGCGCAGGCTAATCCGAGACGGCACTTTACGAATACACTAGATTTAGTGCTAGAGTAGGCTTGCGCAAAACAGAAAAAGACATAAAAACGGAAAGTGTCGTTTCGGATTAGCCTGCGCCGACTGCGCAGGCTGATCCGAGGCGACACTTTACGCAAATGTCCGTATGCCCCTTTTCGCGTGTTGCAAGCCAATTACAGTTTGTCTTCTGCAAACTCTTTCACATTTGACAGGTCTTAAATTTTGTCGTTTTATCATGAGATAACTATCCAATGTAATTTCATATCATCCTTTTCAGAAACAGTCTTGATATAACGACAACAGTTTAGAATCATCGAAATTCATAGTGTATGTAGACGACAAACTAAGTGGGGCTCAAATGACGAAATTTGTCTTTGAGGGTAAACACCTTTTAGACAACGTTTCAAAAGCCCTTCTTTTTCAGAGTCGTGAAAAAATGGGAATGTTTTCAAAGTTTTTGACTGAATTAAATTGAAAGCTTTTGCAGACGACAAATTAAATGTTCCTAAAATGTTGTTTTTATCTTCAAAAAGTATCAACCCTAGGGTAAAGGTCCGCACAGGCTTACCTGCGTCGTAACATTTTAATTTTAGTCAACTTTCTGCATGTCAAAGGACCATTCTACCACAGGATTGAGCCGGATGTTAGACAGAATGGATTCTTACTGATCTGTAATTATGTTACTTGCGCAATATGTATTTTCTGCACGTCATAGGACCAGTCTAACTCATAACAGAGTAAGTTACCAGACAAAATTGATTTTATGGACTCAAAGTTATGTGATAGCTTGCATGGTATAATGCTTCACGGAGACACATTACATCCCCTTTAGCTAAAAAACGGTTCATTTAAATGTAACTGAGTTAAGCAAGCACCTCTCTTGATAGAGCAATTTTATGCTGTCTTTCAGGTGCCTGTTTAATACAGGTATGACTGTCTGAAGTTCGGTAAAAATGATCGAGATATTCTTCATAACTACAAGTAAAAGACTTATTTTTAAAGAAGAAAATTGAACATCTAAACATAAATGGTGCAGTATAGATCAAAGATCAGACAGAACGTTGTGTGCAGTACGATTTTGGTATGCATTGTTCCCAACAAGTGAAGTCGCCTGAGGTGCCCAAATGATTACTAACGACATCAAAATATGGTAAGGGAAGTCACTCTCTTAAATTACTGAAATACTCCATTTTCGAGTTAATTCCCTTGAAAAGTTCACAAGCAAAAGGACGGTGGGGTGAAAAGTTTTAAATCAAAGGACTGAAAGTCCTGAAAAGCGGATTTGTTGAACAGTTTCAAGCTATGATTTGATGTAAGTCTAAGAAAATTAAAATCTTTTATCACATGTAATACATATAGATCTATAAAATGTAAACAATAAATAGATTGAGCAAGGACAATGGAAGTCGAAGTTGTTCTACCAAGTGTGCTGTACAGCAACTGTTATTTTACTACTGTTTTAGGGTAGTAATTTGATCCGAAGTATACAGTGTTTAAAAAAAAGTGAAGTTGTGGTGTACTAGCTAAAACTTGAAGTAGGATGCACACATGACAGTATGTGGTTTAGATCAAACAGATAACATTGTATGATCTTGAAAAAAGAATATTTTTCAAGGCTAACATCAGCATAAACTGAAGAAGTTTTAGAGATAATTATGGTTCTATATAAAAGGTCTGTCTAGTTTACACTTGTTTATTTCCTCAGAAATCTAAGATCCTTCTTAAGCTTTCAGAATTATTCAAACATTTAACATTTTTCGTAGCAGAATGGTGTAGTGTAGCTACATGTAAACATACCCGAAAGTACAATCATGTTGAAATAAACCAAGATGGATTTATATAAGTAAAAATTATTTGACAAATATATAAAACACTTCAGTTATTGATGAGTAAGATTTAAAAAAAAAAAAAAAAACTGTACAAAATAAGACAGTTTTTGCCTCAAGGACAAATGATCATGATAATTCTGTAAAAACAAAGTGTTAAGGTCGACAATTGTCAATCAGTTTTAGAAAGCATAAACAATTTTGATCAAAGAGTGCAATAAATTGCTACTTACACATGTGTGCAATATGAAATTTTTGGACCTTATTGTTGAACTCTTGACAAGAGGACAAAATTTTTGTCTGTCCCAAATTAAAACCAACTATTCAGATTTTCATACTCTCACCAAACTAAAAAATGACTTATCACTGAATTATAGCTGGAAAATTGTTGTTAAAGAACTAAGATAAGATTTAGAAAAAAATATCTTAATTGGTATTTCCTCATTGAGCTACATAGCCTCTATGGGTATTATTAGATTTTATGTCAACAACATCCATGGTTGACAAGGATTCATAATCAACTATGTATCCAGACGTTATATATCTGGTGTAATAAAAATGAACAGAGTGACCTATTGTTAAAGTACAATTTCATTATCAAACGCCCAAAATTGCATCATTTTACTGAATTTAACCATACACTTTATGAAAATGTAATATTTTTCTGATAGTTTTTATTTGCCTTTTACAAAAAACTTTTGATTTGTGATATAAAAACTAAGTAACTCCATATTAAGAGCATTAACAAACAATTCAATAAATATGGCTCAGATTATGTGGTTTGTATTTGTAAAGGATAGAAAAAATTCTAGAACAAAAAAAGAAAAGAAATGATGTCTTGTTTTCCAACAATGTTTTCATGAGCCCTTTTACACAGGACTCATAAAACACAGGAATTATTGCGTGTTAAAGGGCTAAAAAAAGAAAAATCCTCAAAAATTCTCCCAATTTAACTTTGTATGACACAAAATTCAAGGGTCAAATACAGGTCATGTTCGAACAAACCATAAGGCATTCCAAACACTGATTACATGTATCTGTAACAGTTCTGCTAAATAGCCCCCCAAGGCTGGGATTGAACCCAGAATCTTCAGGTCCCAAGTCGAACGGTCGACCACATTGCTACAAAAGCTAGCTCTATAGCAAGACAGTATAAGTATTCCCTTATACAAACACAATTTACATCAATCTGTGGGATAGACCAGTATACAACATATCCATGTCTGGTCATGGCATCCAACAACTGGATCTTGAGAAAATTTTGATTAGGGTTTATTTTAACACTTAAAAGTGTAAATACCAAACACTCTGTGTTAATAATCCTGAAGGAAATAGGCAATTGAAAGCATTATGAAACAAAGACAAAATTCTGGTAAGCAGTATTTTAAGGAAATAGGCAATTGAAAGCATTATGGGACAAAGACAAAATTCTGGTAAGCAATATTTTTTTTTTAAGTATTTTCTCCTGTTCCAATAGTGTTTTCAATTATACAGGTGAACTTCAGTTCATTTACAGGTATCACTTCCTGTTGTCTGCAGATGCATTTAACTCTTTCCATACTATAGGCAACACCAGAAGCTTTTGTGGACAGTGTAGATCAAGATCAGACTGCATGGAACATGCAGTCTGATCTCTGATCTCCACTGTTCACTGCTATATTGTAGATTATGACCCAATTGTTTCTTGATCTTGCAGAAGAAATGTATTTTTAGCCTTTGAGACAATGCAATTAATTTGTTTAGTAGTGAAAGAGTTAAAGTGCCTAAAACTTGTCATATGGGAAAGGAATGAATAATGAAATGGCATCAATTTGATTACCATATTTGATTAAAAAACAAGATGTAACTTATGCATAGATGGTCGACGTAGACCAACCTGAACAATCTTACAACTAGAGGCGCTTGAACGCCTGTATCGCTCCACAGGCCTGATATTTCTATAATGGCGAAAGGAAGTTTTTAACAATTATCATTCAATCCTGCATTTTAGCTCACTAAAGAAACAATTTGGTAGACAACCACCATAGGAACTTACCTGCAAAACAACAATGAAATCCAATGAATAGTTTTAGAGAAGAAATTTTTCAAAGATTTTACTTTATACCATAAAAGGAAAATGAGTCTCCCATAAAAGCCATGTTTTTTGACAGATCATTTTTTTTTTTTTAAGGAATTCTGTAAACCTGTATCTAAGGAACATTCCTGCAAAATGATAATGCTATCCAAATAGCGGTTTGGGAGGAGAAGATTTTTAAAGGTTTTTTACTTTGGTTGCCATGGCAACCAGAATTCTTCATGGAACACAATTATTTGAAGGAATTTGAAAGAGGACCACCAAAGGAACATTCCTGTGAAATTTGGTAAAAATCCAGTCAATAGTTTCTGAGGAGTTTTTTAAAGAAAAAGTTTACGGACGCACGCACGGACGAACGGACGAACGAACGGACGCACGCACGACGGACACAACGCCATGACAATAGCTCGCTGGCCTTCGGCCAGTGGAGCTAAAAATTAACACCCATCTAAATGTGGATCTGGGGTCCTGCATGGCTCACTAGTAAAGTGTAGGACTTGTTACCTGATGACCCAGACATACAGAAATAAGCTAGCTGTAGCAGTCATATGACTGAAATAATGTTGAAAGTGACAGTAAACATCATTCAATTAATCAAATGTGGATCTAACATTGGCCTGCAAGGTTAACCTTCATCTAACATTTCTGTCAGCCTCACAAAATGTAGCTCTTAAGTTTTTTAAAACATTGGTAGACCAACAGATTTTCAGTTTTCATTCTTACTTAACTCTTTACCACACAATCCCGAGTTTTAACAACCGTGTGAAAGAAGCCCTTTGAAAACATTGTGGGAAATGGAGAAAATGCTGGTAACCAGCATTTTCTCCTTTTCGCACAATGTTTTCTACCCTATTAAACACATATTCCATCATTTGAGCGACATTAGAACTGTCGTCTGCAAATGCTTTCAATTTGGACATGTCCAAAATTTCATTGTGTGGTAAAGAGTTAAGTCATTTTCCCCCATCCCATAACACCATTAAGGATACAAGGTACCGTAAGTGTGGCTATATTATCCCATTTTGAAGGATGTTCAGAAAAAACTTTTGAAACAACTTAACCAATTGGCTGAGGTGTTTTTTTTGTCTGAAACTTTGCTTTAAATCAGATTGAAAATATTAACAGCTCAGCCTTGGGTTTGTAAACATGTGAGCTTACATAGATAAACAAGACATGATGACTATATCTTTCTTTTCTATAGCATTTTAAGCATTTCTAAATTCATCATTATTCATCATTATGCAAGACTCTTTTAAAAGATTGAAACTTCTGTACTCAGACATCAAGGTTTTGATTTTTACAGTAGCATTTTACAATTCTAGCCTAAACACAACAACTTCTAAACTTTTATATGGTTGGTATAATCATATAGACTGAACAATTCAAATCTAAAATAGTGTGCCTATAAGAATGGAATTTTACTATGTTAGGCAGTCCGATTTTACTCTACTGGTACACTTTTTACATACTATATAGACTGTCCTCATTCTGAGGTATAAAGCATGCATTGTTTTGAAACTAGTACGGTTTAGTTAAAAAAAAAACAATACAGGAGTCCTCTCAGGGAAAAAGAAACAGTGGTATTTTGTATGTAAGTTCTTACTGAAAGCACATTGTCCTTTCCATAACTCTACACAACTTCAAACTATTAATTTCAAAATGAAATACAAAATCTAACTAGAAACAATAATTTGATTGTTCAGGTACAATGATTTCTTCTTTCCTTTCATGAGAATGTTCTTGGTTTCATTCCTGAACTCAAATATGTTTTGTAATAGTCTGAAAGGTGAAAACTAAGTGATGTGTTCAGTAGTTTCTAAGATTTAGACCATGTATAATTCATGAATATTGAATGTACCTTTCTTCTATAAGATAAATGAAAATTTACCCTATATCTTCATGAAGAAACAAGTCAAGAAAATAATGATTTTACAAAAGAAAGTAGGGTCAACTCACGCAATGCCACAAAATATGAAAATGATTGTAACTACCTTCAAGAATAATTTGATGGTTGACCGATTTCTGGTGTTTACATTAGTGTCAACACTGTTTCAGTCTTACAGTGACAACAATTCATCTATTTGTGTACCTTTTGGGTTTTACTAGAGCTAGGCTGATTCTCTGCAGTGTCTTGTCTATGGGCATTCTAAAAAATCCTAGCATCTAGAAGAGGATAGAATCTGTGATAATCCGTAAGTGGTCAATACTGGTCAATAGTGGTCGACTTGTAGAGGTCATTTGGAAATTTTATGGTTAGATGAGTTTTAAAACGGCAGTTATGCTAATTTGTGGATGATCTGTTGTGTGGATTTTTTTTTCCTCAGATAAGTTGATTTCATAAATGTGAAAGAGAGGAGTGGAAAAACTGTTTTGTCCCTGCCAAGGGTACTCACCAGCTGGCCTTTGCCACTTTTCCAAACTGTGTAGAAATTCCTAATAAGGTCTTTAGGTTTCATGTTTGACACCATAAGTAATTGTTTGATGAAAAGATATTATCATGACTGCATATAAGTCATTATTTCACGCATGGGGAATAAAGCCTGGTGTCAAGGCTAATACCCCAAATACGGACACATGATTTGTCCCTTTGGTAATTTAACTCTTTACCAAACGACAAAATTGTAGACTGGTCCAAATTGAAAGCATTTGCAGACGACAAAATAAATGTGATTGAAAAATTGAAATTTGGTTTGGGAAGGGTAGAAAACATTGTGGGAAAAGGAGAAAATGCAGGTTACCAACATTTTCTCCTTTTCCCACAATGTTTTCAAAAGGCTTCTTACTCAGGGTCATTAAAAGTCGGGATTGTGTGGTAAAGAGTTAAGCCACACCCAAATGGGGGTAGAAAGGGACAACTTTTAAACCTTTAACTGTTTTCACAGCAATTTAAAGGTGTAGGTAGACACTTAAATGTACTTCAACAACATTGATGTATCCTTAACTATTGTTTATCTAATCAGTTAGTGCCTTCTTCATGTGTACCTCAGTATTCCAAAAGATTAATGACAAACCTGTATATTTCACATGTTTGCCTATGAATGGCTGTTTTTTTCTGCAATTCAACATGAAAATTATATATTAGCTGCTTTTTTTTATGCTACCTTTGAACTTTTATGACCAAAGACTATGTTAAATTATCTATATTTTTAAAACCTAAGTGTGTTTGTGGTGAGAGAGAGAAAGAGAGAGAGAGAGAGGTGGAGGGGGAGAGGGAGAGAGAGAGTGTGTGTAGAACTATAAACATTATCTAACCTGTAAGGAATGATGATAGACAAAAATTTTTTGCTTGAAAAGAACCGACCTCTATGCAGGTTCAATAAGGAAAGTCATTCCGACAACCTCTTCAGTTGACCATCAGTACTGTCTTTTGAATTATGATCAAATAAAAAAAGACCTTTTTAATAAAAACTATGATACTGATGATAATATATAATAAACCTTCATGTACAGGATGTAAGAGGACAGCTTTTAATATTAATTTAGAAACCAGACAGGTATGTAAGCCAGTGATATAATCAACGAAATCAACCACTTGTCTCCAATCGACCACAAATCGACCTGGTCAGCCTGGTCAATACTCATATTGACCTGCTCTTTGCCAACCTTGCACACTATATTACTAAATCATTGCAGGGATATGTGCAAAAAATACCTGATGTATTATGAGATACTTGAAATTAATATTTAAACTGGATAAGGGTTATTCATCACATCCAATGCATTTTTGAGTGAATCCATTTTCATGGTCTAAAGAAAAGAATTAAAATCATCACTCATCACCTGGCAGAACATAGTCCTTTTTTTATATGTGTGAATCCAAGCCCTTGGTGAAGGTACTTTAGCAGCCAGAATGGATCAAGATCACACTCAGTGTGAGAAGTTGCCATGCAGAGTAAAAAATGACCTTTACATAACTAAAATGAAACTTTCAAGTCGAATTTACAAATCCAATTATTGCTATTTTGAAGTTATTCTTTGGGGAAAAATACTTTCTTACCTGGCAGTATGGATCAAAGATCAGACTGCACTTTCTGTGCAATCTGATCTTATTCAACACTGTCTGCAAAAGGTCCTTGAGTAGCACTTAGCAGCCTATGGGTTAATAGCATTGGGTCACTCTATAAAAGTTTAAAAACTATAGGCATACTTTCATGCTAAGGTTTGAATTACATAAAACACAGTCACCGTCTTAAATATGGGTTGAGCAGCAGTTCATAATAAGAAATTTTAAGTAAAAATAGTTATATAACTTGCTCTGTACATGCACTTCTAATTCACAGGATCAAAAATATATCAAAGATTTCAAATCTGTATGTCTAAATAGAAAGACGTATAGATGCATTCCTGTGGATCCTTTATCATAAATTTATCTGCAAATTCAGCATTTTTGGTTTTTTTTTACTGAAATGTCACAAAATAAAATTCAAGGTATCAGAAGGACTATAAATGGAGTTTTACATCTTTAAGACAAAATCGTAAGCCTGTCTGAGTCTCTGAGGCTTCAAGTTAGTGGATGTCTAATTCACTGAGAAAGACACGATTTTCTATCAAAAACCTTCAGTATAAATTCGTGTCCCGGGTTCGTACTTGATCGGGGCCGAAATATTTCTTACCTCCGATAACAAGAGAGAAATCTTGGTTCCAAGCTTTTTCAATGCAGTCTTGCATACATCAAAAAAAATTTTTTATAGACTACACGATCTCCATTCCTTCAAACGTTCAGCAAAAATGTTTCAAACAATTCGGAAATTCATCGATACTGTACAGTAGCGTTATACGAGTGGTGGTAACTAGGTCGACTTTATGGGTTCTGTGTATTAGTTATCGACAGGGCTTTAGATTATTTATGGCCAAATTCTAGCCGGCTATCTGAACAGTTAAAGATATTTGATATAATACATAGTTGAAAATGTAATTTTATCGAGGAAAAACTGCTTAATCTCCTTGTTTATTTTGGCAGCGGACGACACAAGTTGTGAATGAAAGTTCTTGAATGAAAACGAGGGCAGTGTAAACAATATTAATACGCTACTGTACATTTTGGAAAAAAAAAAAACTTTGTTTCAGTATTTAAAGTATTTTAGATTGACAATTCTTTTAGTTTTGGCGAAATTTCGATAAAGAAATCAAACTTAAGTAGTATGGTTTGTTCAGGGTCAGAGTTGATCTGATTTGTAGATCTGCGTTGTTCGTCCTAATTACCACCATGCAAAACTGAAAGTAAGCGTGCATGCGTCGTTACGGATGATGTATTTGGTTCCGGTCAAAACGATCACAGTAAGCGGATTTGTACGGTGGCACAAAAGTGACATGGAAGATATATATTATACTACGTGCGCACGCAGTAGCTAATACGTGCGCACGTATTAGTTATTACGTGCGCACGTATTACATATTACGTGCGCACGTAATAATCCACCAATCAGAATCATGAACGGAAGCCATTGTTTCAAGATGGAAGTGGAAGATAGACATTTATTGATCCTTATAAACTGATCGGTCGATTATTACGTGCACACGTAATAGTTATTACGTGCGCACGTATTAGTTAATACGTGCGCACGTATTAGCTACTGCGTGCGCACGTACTAGATACTGCGTGCGCACGTAATAACTATTACGTGCGCACGTATTAGTTATTACGTGCGCACGTATTAGCTACTGCGTGCGCACGTAATACTACTGCGTGCGCACGTATTACTTATTACGTGCGCACGTATTAGCTACTGCGTGCGCACGTAGTATAAAATATATCTTCCATGTCACTTTTGTGCCACCGTAGATTTGCTATAGCAAATCCGCTAAAAATTAGTTTACTTTAACCGTAAGTCTGCTAAGCGCGCCTCACTTACCTTTTGCGGACCGTCTAGATCAAGATCAGACTGCACAGAAGGTGCAGTTTGATGTTTAATCTACACGGTCCGAAAGGGATATATTTTCCCCAAAAAAGTACCCTTGAAATAGCAACATTTCGTTTTTGTTTTTTTTTTAATATCAGGTTAAAAGTTTTATCTCAATTATCTAGCAGGAGAAGGGTTGACACATTAGCCCTACATACATTGTTTTGATTTTCTATATGGCCTGCAACACGCGAAAAGGGGCGTAAAGTGTCGAGTCGGATCAGCCTCTGCAGTCCGCGCAGGCTGATCCAAAACGACACTTTCAGTTTTTATGTAATTTTCTGTTTTGTGCAAGTTGACTGTAGCAAAAAATCTAATGTGGTCGTAAAGTGCCGTCTCGGATTAGCCTGCGCATACTGTGCAGGCTGATCCGAGACGACACTTTACGCTAATGTCCGAATGCCCCTTTTCGCGTGTTGCAAGCCAATTATCTGCTTTCTAAAATGGGGCTATCAAGATTCTTAAAACCATGCCAAACTTGAGAAACGTTGGTCTGTTCGTGTTATACAAGAAAGTCTGACGGATAGAAAAAAAAGATTGGAAAATGTTGTCCCATATAAATTTTTGTGGGGCACAGTTGGTTGGCGTAGAAAGTCGGCCTCTTGTATCGAAGATTTCCGGTTCAAATCCCGTGAGGAGCAGAGCCTAGCAAGGCCAACCTTGGAAACAACCCAGAACACGGTGCCAGTACCTGTCATCCCTTAATTTGCTACATTCTAAATACGTGTAAATGAAAGGAAAATTTCAACTCAATAGTTAAAACCCAAATGTTGAGATTTAAAAGCTGATTTCACTTGAGAAAAAATAACGTAACGGACAATGTGGATCCAAGATCAGACTGCACGTTTTGTGCAGTCTGATCTTGATCTACACTGTCCGCAAAAGCGCAAAAGTTGCATTCACCAGCGTAAGAATTAAGGTTCCCAGGAAGCTATCATCAATATTAGTACATGTAGTAAGTAAGTGTTCAACACACAATGTAAAATTAATAAGTCTAAGCTAAATTGTTCACTTTTATCAATATTTAAAACCTTAACACACTTAATGAAATAAAATTTACAAGTTGTTAGTAAAAAACTAAATTTTGCCATTTCAAAGGAAGCTTGGGGTGAAAGGTATCTCCTTTTCGGACAGTGTAGATCCACGATCAGGTTACAAGTTCTGTGCAATCTGGTCTTGATCTACCCTGTTCGCAAAAGATCCTTGAGTCCCACTTAGTCGCCTAAGTGTTAACAAACTTTCGTCCATATTCAGTTATTTACCGGCTCGAAGAGAAAGCTTTTTAAAAAAATGTGGTAAAAGAAGAAAATGCTGGTTACCATCATTCTCTTCTTTTCCAGTAATATTTTCTATTATCTCAAAGACAAATCTCTTTGGGTCACCTTTTAATTATCGTCTGCAAATGCTTTGAATTTTGACAGGTCTGAAATTGTGTCGTTTGGTGAAGACTAGACCATTTATCAAACTTTCCCTTGTTTTCGAGACCCTTGGAAAGAAAAATTTTCTGAAACGCTGAAGGAAAAGTAGAAAATGCTGGTAACCAGCATTTTCTATTTTTGCCGCAATGTTTATAACTGTTTCAAAGATATCATTTCATAAGTTGACTGCAAACTTAGTATTTTTTTTTTTTATTTGTCGTTTGATAAAGCATTTAACATCCAGTTTTGACGCCTACCCACTTTGACAGAGCTTCACAAACGGTGTAGATCCAGGGTCAGCCGCCGCAGAATTTTGCGCTTATCAGGGTCTACGTTGTTTGAAATGAACAGTTGAGATGTCTTTATTGAGAATTATCTCGAAGTATTAGAGAAAGAATAAAAAAATAAAAAATAATGAACGAAATTAATAAACCTGAAATATCAATCGGCGTTCATCTTGGGTTGGATTTCTTCTATTTTTATTCCCTTATTTACTTTTGTGTCTTTATTTCACCGAGTGAACATCATCGGTGATATGTTCACGAGTGACGCTGAATAAATTTCGATCTTACACCGAAAAGAACAAATATCCTCTAGATCTATAAAGATTTATTAAAACAGATTGACAATGTACTAGTATCTGTTCAACACTATCAGGAAAAGCAGCAATGGGCCATGTTCTGGCAAAAGGAGTTTGATACATCACAGTGATGCATTATACCGAGCAAGTCATCACATAATTTTGGATCGATAAAAACCATTTTGTTGAAGAACCGACTGAACCATGGGGTAGAATGGTCCTTTGACGTACAATAACTTTTACAGATAGCACAAATAGCATAATTTTTCGACTAAATGAATCGACATGAATCGATACTTTTTGCACATGCATTAAATCCTATTTTTACAAAGCATGGTCCCAATATTTTTTATTTCGTGATAATGATAACCATCTTGAGTCAGTTGTAGATCCATTTCAAGAACGGCATGTGTACATTTAAATCATGAAAAAAGTTTTTAAAAATCTATAAATTTGGAAATGGAGGCTTCTTCTTCCACCTTGATGGGTCAGAATCCATCTTCAGAAACTTTGTCATTGGGTTGACCTTTGACTTTGTATCCAATAGCCAATCATTTTCCTCCATTCTCAGATCAGCACTCTGTGTCATTCTGGCCCTTTGGTTAACCTTTGACGTTGAATCCATTAGCCAATTATTTTCCTCCATTCTCAGATAGGCAATCTGTGACGCCAGGAAGCTTTCTGTTAAGTTATCACTCGAACGACGGTCTATTCCGGCCATTCCGTCTTTCTTCAGCCATAAGTCCAGTTCGTCTGCAATGTTTGTGAAATATCGACTCATATCGACCTTGTAGGGGTTGAGGGACGTGACGGTCCAGTCCAATCCCGGATTGAGTGGAATCTAGGCAAAAGAAAAATAAGCTCTCGATAACTCTTTATCTAGCAATGGCAAAAATGAGACTTGTCCAAGTCCAAAGCATTTGCTGACGAATGAAGCCCAAATGGTGAAAATTCTCTGTCCAAGGATATAGAACATTGTAGTAAAATGTTACCAGCATTTTCTCCTTTTTCTACACAGGACAGAAAGACAGAACATCGGGAAAGACGGAAATCGGGACGGATGGAAGGACAAAAATACAGAAGATTGGGCAGAAAGAACAACGGACAGACAGCAGGTCGGGACAGACGAAAGGTCTGGACAGAAAAGACTGGACAGAGGAAGACGGAACAGACGGCAGGTCGGAACAGATGGAAGGTCAGGACGGACAGACAGAAGGTTGGAACAGACGGAAGGTCTGGACAGACAGATGGGAAAGATGGAAGGTTGGGACAGAGAAGGTCGGGATAAAGAAAGACGGGAAAGAAGGAAGGTTGAGACATAGATAGACGGGACAGACGGAAGGTTGGGACAAAGAAATACGGGACAGACGGAAGGTTGGGACTGAAAAAGCCGTGCCAGACGGAAGATTGGGGCAGAGAAAGATTGTACAGACGGAAGGTCGGGACAGAGAAGGTCGGTACAGAGAACGACGGGACAGACGGGAGGTCGGGACAGAAAAGGTCAGGATGGAGAGAGATTGGACAGACGGAAGGTCGGAACAGAGAAGTTCGGGACAGAGAAAAAAGGGACAGACGGAAGGGCAGGACAGAGAAAGTTGGTACAGTTAAGAAGGGACAGACGGAAGGTTGGGACAGAGAAGGTGGGGACGAAGAAAGACGGAACATACGGAAGGTCGGAACAGGGAAAACAGGACAGACGGAAAGTCTGGACAGAGAAAGGCTGGAATGACGGAAGGTCAGGACATCAGGACAGAAAGAGACGGGACAGACGGAAGGTCGGGACAGAGAGAGACAGGACAGACGGAAGGTCGGGACAGAGAAAGACGGGACAGGCAGAAAGTTAGGACATAGATGGGACAGACGAAAGGTTTGGTCAGAAAAAGGTTGGACAGATGGAATGTCTGGACAGAGAAAGACAGGTCACGAGGGAGGTTTGGACAGAAAAAGACTGGACAGACGAAAGGTTTTGACAAAGAAATACGGGAAAGGCGGAGAGTTGGGACAGAGAAAGACGGAACGGGCGGAAGGTCAGACAAATTGTAGGTCTGGACAGAAAGGTTTGGACAAAGAAATACGGGACAGGCGGAAAGTTGGGACACAAAAAGACGGGACAGGTCGAAGGTCGGACAAATTGTAGGTCTGAACGGAAAGGTTTGGACAAAGAAATACGAGACAGGCGGAAGGTCAGACAGAGAAACACGGGAAAGGCGGAAGGTCGGACAAAATTTAGGTCTGGCCAGATGGTCTGGACAGATAAAGACGAGACGGATGGAAGGTTGGGACAGAAAAAGATTGGACAGACGGAAGGTTGGGACAGACGAAGAGAAGGACAGACGGAAGGTTGGGACAGAGAAAGACTTGACAGACGGAAGGTTAGAACAGAAAAAAGATGGACAGACGGGAGGCCAGGAAATAACAAGATTAGAAAGACGGAAGGTTGGGACAGACGAAAAGAAGGACTGACGGAGGGTCGGGACATAAAAAGATTTTACAGACGAAAGGTTGACAGACTAAAAGAAGGACAGACGGAAAGTCAGGTCAGAAAAAGATTGGACAGACAAAAGGTTGGGACAGAAAAAGATTGAACAGACGGAAGGTCGGGACAAAGACAGATGGGAGAGATAGAAGGTTGGGATAGAGAAAGACGAGACAGACGAAAGGTCGGAACAGAGACGGTCGGTACAGAGAAAGACGGGACAGACGGAAGGTCGGGACAGAAAATGACTGGACAGACGGAAAGTTGGGACAGAAAAATATTGGACAGACGGTACGTCGGGACAAAGAGAGACGGGAGAGACGGAAGGTTTGGACAGAGAAAGACAGGACAGATGAAAGGTCGGGACAGAGAAAGACGGGACAGACGGAGGGTCGGGACAGAGAAAGACGGACAGACGGAAGATCGCAAAAGACAGAAGGTCGAAAAGATTAAAGATCGGGTAGACGGAAGGACATACGAACAGACAGTTGGTGAAGACAGACGAAATGTCGGGACATGGAAAAACGGGACAGACAGAAGGTCGGAAGAGACAGGAAAAAGGATTGACGGAAGGTCGGGACAGACGGATGGACGGGAGGTCAGACAGACGGAAGGTAGGACTGACAGAAAGAAAATCAGAATAGACGGTAGCCAGGAAAGACAGAAGCCGGGCAGGAAAAAGGACGAACAGACAAAAGGTCAGGACAAACGGAAGGTCTGGACAGAGAAAAACGGGACAGCCAGAACGTCAAAACACCAGACAGGTCAAGACAGACAGAAGTTCGGGACAGATGGGAGGTCGGACTGACAGATGATCGGGACAGAAGGAAGCTGGGGAGAAAAAGGACGCACAGACAGAAGGTTAGGACAGATGGGCAGTCGAAAAACCAGGCAGTAGGTCAGGACTGACAGAAGGTCGGGACAGATGGGAGGTCGGACAGACGGATGGTCGGGAGAGGGAAGGTCGGATGAACGAAAAGTCGGACAGGGTAAAGAAGGACAGACAGAAAGTTGTTTGGTTTTTAACGCCGTTTTCAATATTATTTTAGTTATTGCCTGGAATAGTACGCCTCTCCATGTTTTCCTGGAGTTTCTATACCACTACTTTCTACAACATTCTTTCTAAGCCACTGGCCACTTTACCACATAACTATCTTCCAAACGATGTTCAGCAGTAAAAGACGAATGAACCATGTCGCTTAGACTATAATCAATCCCGGAAAATATTCTAGCTTTGTTTTAAACCGGCAACCCTCGGATTTCAAACTCTGTGGGTTACACTTAGTCACCAGGCTCGGCGTACACTTTTTATGGTGGTAATAATACTTTTGCTGGTGGTGGTGGTGGTGGTAATGATGATGACGATGATGATAATGATGACAACGACGACGGCGATGATGATAATGATGATAGAGGAAAGCAGAATACCAACTTAAGATAACTTACCCTTATGTCAGAGTGTGAAAGCCACCTGTCAATGTCAATTCCTTTACCAGCCCTTTCGAAGCCTTTTTCTGTTCCCGAACTTTCCCTCATTCTGCGATAGTGACCCTGCCCTGGTAATAAAGAATAACGTTTTCAAATCTGAGAGAGTAAGTTTATGCCCGTTACCCATAGCCTGAGTTCTGGCCCAATCATTTTTCTTTCCTTTTATATATTCGAACGTTACTTTGTCAAAAATGATTAACAGTTTTGACACAAATGATTATTATTATTATAACTATTATTATTAATATTATTCTATTATTATTATTTTTATCATCATTATTATAACTTGTAGATCTTTCTTTTTTTTTTTTTTTGTCTCACAGCAGATCATCGTTAATAAACACTGTGGCAGAAGATATTTTTTAATCCCATTTTTTTTTACACACGTATTCATCTATAACACTTCAAAAATCCGAGAGAGTAAGTTTATGCCCATTACCCATAGCCTGAGTTCTGGTCCAATCATTTTTCTTTCCTTTTATATATTCGAACGTTACTTTGTCAAAAATTATTAAGAGTTTTGACACAAATTATTATTATTATTATTATAACTTGTAGAGCTTTTTTTTTTTATTTGTCTCACTGTAGATCATCGTTAACAAACACTATGGCAGAAGATGTTTTTTTCTCCACTTTTTTTACACACGTTTTCATCAATAACACTATAACCATTTACCACGTAATCCTGTTTTAACAATCTTGAAAACTGTGTGGGAAAAAGGAGAAAATAGTAACCAGCATTTCTCCTTTTCTCACAATGTTTTCTACGAATTGAAAGACAGATGTCTGTCGTTTGTTAATGAGTAAGTTCATGTTAATCAATCGTCTTATCCAGGGATGTTTTAAAAATTGTCAGCGGCAAATTTGTTTAGAAATGAAATGATAATTTTAAACAAAGGATTTCTGTCTGTCACATTTACCCTCCTTTACACAGGTTTGATGGTTATTCCGAGTCACCGCTTGTCCTTTAGGTAAGAACGTTCTTGTGACGATGACACAATAAATTTCGGCGCGCTCTTAATTTATAGAACAAGTGTGCTGTCGAGGCTACTATCCGCTCACCTGGCTTTGGTAATACAATGAACACCTGCGACATTTTTTAAACAATATGTATCTACGTTGTATTGCAACTGCTTAGTTCAGCTGCCCTCATATACATCTATGCAGTTGATTTTAAAAAAAAAATCGATAATAAGAGCATTTAATTGAAACCCTTTCTACACAATCCCATTATTTTAGACCATGAGGAAGAATACTGTTTAAAATATCGTGAGACCGTTTCTCAGAATTATTTTCCAGATCCACCCTTTAAGAGACAAATCCTGTCATTTGGGACATATTTGATGTGTCGTCTGAACTTTTTTTCGTCTGGAACAGAGTTAATCCTCAGAACCTTATACCTACAAAGACCAGACATCTCGCAAAATAGTCTTGTTAAACAGCCCTAAACTGAAATGTCTGGCCTCTTCACAAGTCTAGAACTTTGCTCAATGTAGTATTACTCCCTGACCCGGTATGCCACCCAGTGGCTTCAGCAAACAAGCAGTCCGGACATTTTAAGTTTAGGCACTTCTCCCGACTTGAAAAGGAATGCATTTTAACTGATTTTCCTCATAGCCTGCATTCTAATTTAGAAATTGGGAAAATAGAAATTGAGATCTTGCAATTAGGATAATGGACACGTAAATCTCTCATATTGGGAATTTTTGAAAGTACATTGCATAGTGTGCTTCGGAAGTAACCTGTTTCTGTTTTGTAATTTAACAAACCAAAATCTGAATCCTGACAAAGTTTGTAGACAAATATGTTTATTAACCGTTAGGTTGCTAAGCACGACTCAAGGACCTTTTGCCGATAGAGTAGATCAAGATCAGATAGCACGGAACGATCTGCACTGTCCGTTAACTCTTTACCAAACGACAAAATTTTAGACTGGTCCAAATTGAAAGCATTTGCAGACGACAAAATTAAAGCGACTTGAAAATTGAAATTTGTTCCGGGAAGGTAGAAAACATTGTGGGAAAAGGAGAAAATGCTGGTTACCAGCATTTTCTCCTTTTCCCACAATGTTTTCAAAAGGCTTCTTCCTCTGGGTCGTAAAAACCAGGGATTGTTTGATAAAGGGTTAAGGAGATATTTTCACCAACCCCCCCCCCCTCCAAGGCTTTTACTAAAGGCTTGAAAGAATCATTTAACTGATTTAGCAGGTTAAAGATTACAAAGCATCTCAAAATTGTGGTATCTAAAATTGACGATTCTATTATTAGAAGAAATGCATGTACATGTAGTCGTATGCAAACTGCTGCATTACAATCTGAATGCGGGATATGCAGACGACAACTAATTGTAGCAAACGTGGCATTTGTCTTTAATATGATAGACAACAGCTTTATTTCTAGGAACATTTGTCATCAGCCGTATAAACGAATCTAGTTAAATCTCTGATTGTAAATACTCTGATTCAGTTTCGTATAACTTCAAATTAAGGATAGTTTTATATAATGACTGAAAGCAAGGCCGTACCTGTAATAGAAGACGGATACGGGGAATTTTCTCGCGCCCATATGCCCTACTTTCATAACCAAATTCAAACTTATGAAACTATTTTTCCCCCTACTTCAGTGATCACGTGGTACAAAAGTAATGGCTGTTATCCTTATATGGTGCGATTGTTTGCATCCCAAGGTTGTTATTCTTTTCAGGTCAATGACGAGTTAAAAGTCATGAATATTTAATGAATTGCAGGCCACAAAATGTTTTCGGATCAAATGACGGTACAAATAACAATTGTATGAAAAAGTGAACATTTAATTTCCATCAAATTCACCATCTTTCAGGGTTTCTTTATTATGTATATTTCAATTTTTTTATTATATATATATCTCAACAAAAAGAGTTTTTGTGGTTTTTTTTTTATACTATACATATTTCCTTTTTTTTTAAATCTAAATACAAGAAGACTCCATTATACAGGCAGTGAAGACACAAATCAAACTGCACAGAACACGCAGTTTGATATTAGATCATCATTTGAGCAACATTTGTTTTCTGCATTGCTGCAGAGCCCCATTCGGTAGCGTGCAGGACTTGAGAACAGGGGGTCGTGGGTTTGATACCTGGCTCAGTCAATTTCTTTCTGAGCACTGATGATAGTCATTGCAACAGGATTCATTCTTCTCTTCTTCTCCAACCACTGATCATTGTTTCGACGATGGTTACGTGGGAAAGCAGCCAGTGGCTTGGAAAGAAAATTGTGTGGAGTAATGGTAAAAGAGACTCCGGGAAGCATGGATAGGTGCAATGGCCGCCGCGATATAAATGCAATAACTGTGTTGAAAGCGGCGTTGAACAGCGCACAACAACAACAATAACAACAACAACAACTGTATTTGCTTTGAACAATCAAAATCTTTGTCATTTGGTAAAGAGTCAAGGGTAATTTAACTATACCAAACAACAAAATTGTAGCCTTGCCTTACTGGGCCAAGATATTGGCCCTCATTCATGATTTCTTTTTGTGTTAGAGAGTGTTGGCCCCTAGCTTGAATGAAATTGTCCCCTTAAAAGTCAGTTGGGAGGAAATTGTACCCTGCACTTTTTGAAGGGAAATCGGCGGGAATACTTGTGACTCCATGTACATTATTATCAAACGACGGCCTAAAGAGGACTTGATAAATCAAATTTAAAATGTTCAACGTGCAGTCTTGTCTTTGATCTGCACTGGCACTATCTTATGAAACATTGCGACAAAAAAAAAAAAACTTTCTTCACAGTGTTAAGATCTTTTATCTGGACATGTCTGTTTAAAGATGCCCGTCTACAGCCGGTGAGTAAAAACGCTGTTAAATTTCGAACAATTTAGAATGGTACAGAAATCAGTCCTTTGTGTAAACATGGATAAATTACTGACATATATAGTGTAACTGAAAAAAAGAAACACGGAGATTTGGATTAGAAACCGAACATTGGTCAGAAGAAAACTGGCTGACGATCGAAGCTGTAAACAATGGCGGTGCGTCACGGAAATTTATCGTTGGTTTCCGCCTAGAGTCGGATACGGTGTAATTTGCATATAGGCCGCGACCTCCGTCTGAAAATCGAGGCTGCAACAGAGAAGCCTCCATTTTCCTTTGTTTACCTCGTTAGACGAAGGACGAAGGTCAAATATAGTCACGTGACAGAATGCATGATCATCCGAGTGTATAACGGATATATCGAAAATCTTTGATTCAAAAACCGGAAACGACGAGTCTGTTTACATGGAAGGCCGCAACTCAGCGAAATGCATTTTCTATCGACCATAATCTAAGCAACCTTGCAACCGTCAGGCGCAATATTTGGCATGAAGATATAAGAATGACTATAGTTTGATAAAATAAAGACAAAATGAGTTAAAACTGGCTGAAAAAATGAGTATAAGGGCCTCTTTAAAGTATCTGTCTAATGGTAGGCCCTACATATAAATATAAGAACAAACTAGTAATTCAAAATGCAAACTAAGGCTTTTAATAGTGGAAAGTCTTCTGACCCATTCTGCTCTAAACAAAACTAGCTCTTACAATTCACCAAAACTAAGACAGCTAAAATTGCTTTTTGTTTCTTTTTTATCTTTAAGGCTCTTCTAGGTAATCTGGTAGATAGATCAAGATCAGACTATACTTAAAAGCTAAAATATCAAATTTTGAGACTCAGGTTGCCTTGTACGCTTCAAGAATAAACAGGCGACCAGTATTGATTTAAGATCAGGTTGCACGTTACATGTATGTAATGTCTGATCTTAATCTATGTCGTCAGCAAAGAAAAATTCTGTTATGTCTGTTTTTCGCTGAAAGGGTTAAACAAAGAAAGGAAGAATGGATCTCAAAAAACATTACATCAGACGATCAAAATGCACAAAAAATAACACTTATGTCCTAAATGGTAAAGGTTTCGCTGTTTTCTTGCATTTACAGGATTACTGTAAGTTGAAATGGTTTGTATTGTTTTAAATACAAGATAAATGTTTTAAAAAAATGACCAATATATTAAGGTGAAAGGAAATGTGAAGAAAATTGCCAAAATATAGTAGTTAAACAACAAATGAATTAAAAATCTATTGCTGCATATATAAGTATACAGGTACCAACAAAGGCTTCGGTTGACCAACTTTAAAATCAGAAATCCCCGCTTTATTTTCTGTCAAATCTGTGTCGCGTGATCATCACAAAAAAGGAGAAATTCAGTCAAACGTTGCATAATTCGGTTACAAGAAAGGAAACATGATCTGATTAAAAACATACCCGTCTGCTTTTCAGGGAAAAGTGATATTTTATCTCCATATATAAGTGTTCTCCTACATAACCCATAGAAGGCAAGACACGATTCAGTGCTCTTTAGCAATAGGTGTAGATTCAGATCAGACTGTCTTGAAATGTTCTAATGATTAAGTTATTTGTCTGTTTTTCTGTCTGTCTGTCCGTCTCTCTTTCTATCTCTCCGTGATCAATTATTACATACTACCAAATACAACTAAACCTGTCGCTGTTTATGTTATGTTGTTATGTGATGTTATGTCTCTCTGTCTCTCTATTTCCCTCTGTTTTTTTCTATTTTCTTTCCCATATATTCCTGTGTATAGTGCTATGGTATCTCACTATCAGTTATTAAACTGTAATGATGCTTTTTTCTTTTTCTTTAAACAACCCTTGATTTATGGATATGCTAATATCTGAGTCGGCTTTTAAGTTTGTTAAAGTTTGGGTTATCGAGGAAACCAGAACACTACAAGAATAGTTTCCTTCTTTCTTCGAATACCTTTTACAAGAATTTACCAAGGTTTATACACGGGTTGGAAACTTCATACTCAACTATTACTCTTGCGGACGCTTTACATTAATAAAAAAGTTTTTGCAGACAAAACAAAAACAACAAAATATTGCAAGGTATGGCCTGATATGAGTCAGAACATTTCACACACTGTCAGCGTGTTCCTATATCCAGTATCATTACATGTATAGTGTTAAGCACTATTCTCAACATGGTTCCAGTCATCTCAAGGCTGCCAGCTAGTGCATCTGCATCTGTTTTCCAGTACTTTGTAAAATTATTTTTCTAGACAATGAAAACACTGATTACTGTCCTATACATAAATCGTAGAAACAATGCTTAATTGTCAGAGAAGAATGAATCTTGTCGTAATGACCAATATCAATCCTTGAAACGAGTTTTGCTGAGCTAGGATTCCGCGTCATAAGCCTGCATTACTAGCCAGCTAACGTGCTCGGCAGATTCAAGATCGGGTATCACGTTCTGACTGCCATGGGAGGATTTGAGGATCAGTGGAGAAAAGGTTCGGTTTGTAAACTAAATGTTAGCGTGTTAAACTTTCCAAAGTGTTACGGGATATAAGGGTTTGATTAACAAAAGACGCGTGCAATTTGCTAAATAAAGATTATCAACCTCCAAATTTGGCTGATCTTGTTCTAAAGTTGGAAGATAGGTAAACTTGACCTTTAACCCTTCAACAGATGACAAAATTTTAAACTAATCAATATTGAAAGCATTTTGGCTCAAATGAGAAAAGTTGTCTTAAAAGGTTTGGATACGTTGTGGGAAAATGTTAGCAACACTTTTTTCACTTAACCCACAATGTTTTCCAAAGCTTTCTGTCTTGGGATCGTTTAGACTCGTGCTTGTGTTGTAATGGGTTAACCAGTTGGGAAAAATTATATCTGTTTGTGCAATGTAACTGGTTGTGTTTGTCTCCATGTGCATGTGATAAAATGAAGAAGAGCATGTGATGATTGTTTTCGTTCCTAAAGACTGGTATATCTATGATTACTATTTTTTTTTTTGTCTACAAGAAAACATTCCGTCTTTTTCTAAAAAAATAAAGGGTTAGGGTTCCATACACAAATGACACGTGTTAACCCTTTACCAGACCTCCAAATCTTAGCCATATCCAATTTTATAACATTTGCAGATGACTAAATGTAATTCAAACAACGAAATTTGTCTTTCCAGTGGTTGAAAACGTTTTCGGAAGAGAAGCAGCTGCTGCTAATCAGCACATTTTCTTCTCCCACACTGGTTTCTCGAGGCTCTTAAAACATGGTATTATTTGGTAAAGGTTTAACAATATACGGACAACTCTCGCCTATTTTTATTGCCAAATTTGGTTGTCGGGTGTAGATAAGCTTTAACCCTTAAAGGTAGGTATTTAGATTTTTCACATCTCACCAAATTAAAAATATATAGATATCACTAAAATTTATATGTAAAAACAATACAAGTCATCAATAATTAAGAATCATAAAATTACAAAAAATATTTTTTTGATGGTGTTCCCTTAAAATCAAAAAGGCATTATGGGAATGCCAAGTGACTGGCACGTGGCTAATGACGCTTAAAGGGTAACTCTAGGCCGAAATTTTTATTTCAAAATCGGATAAAACTATACTAGAGTATGTTAACAAAAAAAATCTAAGCGTTCTGTGATGCTTAGTTCACGAGATATAGAGGTTTAAACTTCGGATTTTCACCTGTCTGAAAGTCGCTAATTGAAAAAATCGTGACTTCCGGTAGTCTGCCGTGACGTCACAAGTGTGAGAAGATATGGTCGCTATATATGAACTAACACAAAAATCTGAGAAAACTGCATGAAATTTGCAAAGATATAAATCGCTTTATCACGTTTCAATCACTTGTCTACTGCAGAATTTCAATCTCTATCGCTCTTACATCTTACTACAATAACAGGAAAGAAGATTTAAATGGATTAGCCTATTGGAGATAGTACTTATGAAAAGGAAAAGTTATTCTTCTAGTGGGGAACAAAACTATTTTGAAATTCATTTCTTTACGTTATTTCAATTATACCACAGTCTCATCAACGAATTTTGATAGATAAATAAAAAAAAAAAAAAGGAAATAATAACTTAAGGTAGTTGTAATATGCCAAAACTCTCTTCTACTAAGTGGTAGAAGGAACGTTGCAATGTGTAAAAGAATCATTCGAGTACAGTTCTAAGGCTGTTTCTACCAAATTATAGGACACCGTCGATCATTGAACGGTCTACACATCCTGTGCAGTCTGATCTTGATCTACACTGTCAATGTCAGCATTTTACATGTCTCCTTCAGCTTGGGAAGAATTAAAAGCCTTGATCTACCTTAGAAATCGTATCCTCTCTTTAACATTCACAAACAACATTAAATCCAGCACACATCCTAAATTTGCCGTTTTAAGTTGAATCCATTTTTTTCACTCGATCTTCATTTATTTTCCTACGTGTTATTTTCACAATTTCGAATTTGTTTCTTTCATCAACAACAACGTTAAAAGATTGTCTGAATTGCCTCCTGCCCTCCATATCAAGCAGTAAACGTTTTTGATCGTCTGCAAAATACAGGGTCAGTCCATTTCCTAAATACTGAGACATGTTAAGCGTAAATTTAAAAGGAAATATCAACGCGGACAAATATTATTTGACTTTCTTTTTCCGTATTTTTCGCTGTACATAATCACGTACGACAGAACAGATGCTGACCATAAAAAGTTCAGCGTACATTAAAAATTTATTACAAACTTTACACAAAAGTTTAGTGCGCCAACCTTTTATTTTGAGAAAAGAATTGTGTGTTCCATCAATGCAAAGGGGCAGAGGGTTAATTCGGCGCCACTTTGATGTTGGTATCGCACCGTCGTGGTCTCACATTTTTTTTTTTGCAGCTGGAGGTTAACAAGCACGTGTCATAAACATGTCATGTACTCTTTTGTTTTCACGACCATATTGAACCCTTTTTCTTATAAAATGGAATTTGGAATTTTACACAGGTTAAATGGGTAAGTCGAATGTCATAACTTTTGTATTTTCCTCATTCATACGATCTTAAATAAAAAAAAATCCCATAATCTGCTTGTCGAATTTCTATTCTAACTACCCTCCAACTCTCTCACTCTCTCTCTCTCTCTCTCTCTCTCTCTAGCTCTCTCTCTAAGTAATATGAAAGAGATGGATAATCAACAGTGAATTTGCCATTGATTTCTTGCCCCATTTCAATTTCTGTGTGGCCCCAAGGCTACTGAGCGCGACTCAGTGACCTATTGCGAACAATGTATATTAAGATCAGACTGCACAGAACGTGCAATCTGATCTTATGTACAGTGTCTAATACGGAGATATCTATCTCCAAAAACTAGCAGTATTCGAACTTTTGCAATCGGCATAAAGGTTTATTTAACCTGTTGAGGATTAATGGTAGATCTGATATTAAGCCACGTCATTCGGTTTAGACAGACAGACTGACGAATAAATAGTCATCTCCTGGCTCTAAATAGTGCTTAAACTCGGCACCCGGTTTACGATAGGGATTTTTGTGACAAAAAAAAATCGTCTCCAGACATGAGGGTTAGGTTGTGAGAAAAAAGTCAGTATCAGAGCAAATTAACAGTACACAGAAGCCGAAATAAATGTGTGGGTCACACTTCCTACGTCACATCCGGTTTATCGAAGATTTCACAAACTCGCACAGGTGTGCAAACCACATTTTCGCTAATAACTCTCTTTTTACGAAAGACATTGAAATATGGTTTTCAATTTTAAGATTGTTTTCATTTAAGAATTCTTATATCCAAAAATAGCTTTGGTCTGGAGTTACCCTTTAAATTCCATAACATAACAAACATGTAATTATTTTCCATAATGTCTTCTTCGGACTCTATGTTTTAAGCTTCGTCTGTGTATTTCCGGTATGTAAATGAGCGAGTTGCTCATGTAAAAATCGACCGTGTTTCCCGTTTGTGTCGACCTGGCCCGTAGTAAATCTCTAATTTCTCTTGTTGTCGGATGGTTTTCGACTACTGGGGTTTCATGAATGAAAATTAAAAGGCTTTGGGAGTGTAAGAATGATTTTTTTGCATTTTCGTAAATCCCAAAAACTGAAGGGCCACCTTTAATCCGTACAGCATTAAATAAATGGAGCTGAAACGTCTGTGAAGAAGACGAAGATTATGAACTTTTCACAATTGTTTTGAGTTAGAACATGTCTCAGAATATCAGAGTAAAAAGATAAATTGTTTGTTACCTGCATTCTCTTTTTTCCTCAATGTTTTCAAAAGCCGAATATAGTATTATTTGGTAAACGCTTAACACAACGAGTGCAGCTTAAATTCCTTTCAGTCTCGTTTACAGACGATGTAGATCAAGATCATGCTGCATGTTAAACGCAATCTCTTACAACTATATGTACTGTGAGATATTCTAGCCGAGACAAGATTGAGATCTTTAAATTCTTGGTTCTTTGTATGGAGGAGTTATTTTTGTAGTGTTTTTACGATGAACTAGGGTAAAGCCTGTACAAGCGATCTAGGGTTGAAAAGAGTGTTAAAAAGAGCCCGAGTAGAAAGGTTTTGAAAACACCGTTGGGAAAGGAGAAAATGCTGTTAAGCAATATACCATTCTAGTTCCACGATATTGTCTACTTTTCAAAGAGAAACCCAATCATTTGAGACACACTAAATTTGTCGTCTGCAAATGCGTACAAATTGTACAAGTCTAGAAATTTGTCGCCTTATTCAGATGTAGGATGCGGATAGCATAGGCTTCGCAGCAAGATTTGTTAGTAGGATGTATTATGCCGTTTCAACAAATTTCATTTACATGGCAGCGGCCAGTGAACCTATTCAAGTTTTCCAGAAATTTCTTTTAACAATAACGTTACTCCACACAGTATTCTTTCAAGTTACTTGTGGCATAGATAGTACCAATGCCGAGAGAGAGAGAGGGAGAGGGGGATTGGGGATAATGAAATTTTCCAATGCTATTTTCTATATATATAAATACATGTTATCAGACGGCTGTTGAATGATCTTAGGCTGTCTTTTACAAAGTCACTATTAAAAGCCTAACAGAAAAAAAAAAAACATTGCAGGTGTTAACATTCATTTCAATTTAAACCATTCCACTTAAACGTATGGAAAATATTCCGAGGATGACAATCTGTGTATTCTGTCCAAATGTAAGTTGCAGGCAGAAAAAATCATGTCAAAATCAGGCAAAAAGTAAACTTAAGATACAGTGACTTGCCAACTTTTAACCTAATTTTTGTATTAATTTCTCTGCCAGCGACAAACAGTTGGCCCAACCATGCGATAAAAGATTGTCATCTTCACAATAATTTCCACTCTTTTAAATGCATTTTAACACCCGCTTTGTTTACTTCTGCAACTATTATTACTTACGGCACTCGAATGCAGTCAAACGTGACTGGTACTAAATTTAGAGTGCCTGCTAGGATTTTTACAGACATCGTGGATTGAGATCAGACTACGCATCACGCAATGTCTGATCTTTAATATTCACTGTCCGCATACTAGTGTCAAAGTTACCCGATCAGCCTGATTCTACATTTTATTTTTGTAACTCCTTCCTACGGTTGATGTCGATTCCATTTGAGCCATGCTCTGTGAAAAAGTGGTTTGGTGAATCTGCAAACAGTATCGACTCCGGTAAGCCTGCGCAGACCGTACAGGCTTACCTGTGTCGAAACATTTTGCTTTTTGGTCAGTTTTCAGCATGTCATTCTACCTCATGACTCGGTCGCTTGTTAGATAAAATGAATTTTACTGATCCATGTTTTGTGATGGCTTGCTTGGTATAATGCGTCGCGGACATGCATTAGAACCCCTTTTCACAGAGCATGGCTCATTTATTTGCATTCAAAGAGGAAATAACTGTTTGGTTGTTTTAGTAGGTCAGCCGATTACTAGTTCGAAGGGAAACGGCTTTATTTAGTGTAATGGTGATTTTCTTTTTTTTTTATTACAATTTCTATTGACATTGAAATTTCATATCGATAGGCCTATCGATTTTTCCAAAAATGATGATGAAATAGAAATAATATTGTGAATCCAATTCAGTTCACTCCTTTTAGTAAACATTTAACCTATTTCCTTCTTCTTTAAATGCCTATTCAATCACGTTTCCTTGCATGAATGGCATATGTGTTGTGCTGTGCGACTAAATAGCGAAAAAGGCTTTAAGATAATTTTTTGGGCTATTTCGAAAACTATGAAGATCAAGATTCTGCCGAAAGTTAAATCCATTCTGTTATGGTACGATACACCCTGATATTTGGTGAGATATTCTAGCTGAGATAACCTTCAAGTCCAAAAGATTACATTACGTTCAGTAATGTTGATGGGATAGAATCCGCCAATATCTAGGCCTAATGGCAGCAAGATGACGAGAGAGAGGGAGATGTAACCATTTTTCCGGTTTAAAAATAACTTTGGTGAAAATAGGTTATAATATTCCAAACATTTTAAGCAACATATTTCTAGACATTCGCTGCTATTCGAATATTTTATTTTCTTACTGAAAATAAACAGATCTATAGTTATTTTGACTTACCAAACGAATGGGTAATCCATCATCGGAATCTAAGTCGTAAATATTCAAGAAGGGTTAGATAAGGTCGCATAAAAAAGTGCCAGTCAGTTTAGTATGACACGTGCGTGTGGAACTAACAACTGGGACAGTACTTCACACTGCCAACCAACATCAAAGGAATACCGAGTAAACCCTTGCCTCTCCTTTGTGTTAATTTTGGATATATGTTATTCAACCCAAACGACAAAATTTTAGACTGGTCCAAGTTGAAAGCACTTGCAGACGACAAAATAAATGTAACTCAAAAATTGAAATTTGTTTCTAGAGGATTATTATGTTTACCGTACAAGACTAATTATTGTATTTCTGTTCATTTCAGATCTTGACAAGACAAATTTATGATGCATAGCATCATAGAAGCCGCAATCTTTTGGTGGACAATTTCAGAAATATTGACTCTCTTGAGAAATTGTGATTACACTTTTTGTATCTGTTTTACCCACACTCCCCACCAACGGAAAATCATGACGAATTGTACTAAAATGCAGTAATTGTATTCTAATTCTAAAGAATAAGACAGAAGTTTAGAGAGTCTTGTTAATAATAATTTTGTTATTTTATTATTATTATTATTGTTGTTGTTATTATTATAAAGTGATAATGTTTATGTGAAAAAAAAAAAAAAAAAACACACACACACACACACACACACATACAAGCATCGGATTTTTTAAATTTCTACTCGAAATTTGAAAATGGAGAAATTGCGCATTCAAGAACAGCATTTTCCATTTATTAAGATGATTTTAGAAAGGAAGCTTCTGTAGCGGCATCAAAGCAATACTACGGAGTTATTCAAATTACTAATTATTCAAAGTGATATTAAGATCGTTATTCACATAATGATGTTTACATGTATTTACAATTTTTATCAGTGATCTCTTCTTTGCGTTTCATTTTTTTTTTACAAAAAAAAAATGCAACAACTTTTTTCTAAAACACGATCGTCCTGCTTGTCAAAAAGTATCTTAGCATGCTTGTAACACAGTGAATCTTTACATTTCAACTCCAGAAACAAAAACTTTTGCATGGCATCTCAAAAGTTATTCTGATCATAGCCTGCACAGAAGGCATAAACCACGTTTCTTTTATTCCTGGAATTGCAGTCACACACACAAAAAAAAACCCATTTTTTAAGTTTTTAAAGATCTGGGTATAATCAACCACAACATAATAACTATTACTATACATATTTCGTTTAATAATCAGTAGTTTGAACCATTTTCTGCATAGGCCTTGTACAAACCTAGTGTAAAACGTCTAATGTAAATTTCAAGAGCTATTCTAAACCTTTGACCAGCAGCGACGTAAAAAGTTGTGTTAGCACAGTAATAGGTTCTGTAATAACTTTCACCCTTCGACTGCACAACGAAATTAATACACTGAGTAAGGAAAACAAACAATTTTTTTTATGTTTACAATATCTTACAGAATTTTAAAAAAAATATTACACGGGCTATGTGCTGTCTGATCTTCATCTATTTCTGTCATTTTCGACCAGCTTTAACCCTTAGAGCACCAGGCACCACCGTGATAATTTCTGTAGTCAATCTACATCACGATGGATACATTTTTCACGGGGTTTGTAGATCAGGACCATAGTGTACAGCACGTACAGTCTGATCATAACAGCTTCCACACACAACACAGTGAATGCTAAATTTTACAGGTATCATAAGGTAGATGTTCCATGTAACAAAAATCCATTCGGCTAACGTGTCGACAAAGGGAAGAAAAAAGGGTTATCTTTTCGCAAGTATTCTATAAATAGTTGTCGTAGACACCTCTTTGTTCTTCGATTAACTGTGTAGCGAGATAACCAGTCTATACTTTGATCAAAGGTTTACCGCCCTATTATCTACGCGGATTGAGAATGGACGAAAAACTTGTACATAAAATTGCTTCTGATTATCATATTCTAAGATGCTCTCTATAACATAATTATCATTATTTTGTTTTGTGAAAAAGTACACAAATGCGAAAACCATTGGGAGGTGGGTAGGCTTGTGATAAACGGAAAGCATAACAACTTTGTTTGGGAAAGTAGAAGGAATCCAGTATGTTTGAAAACTTCGGGGGACTAGCCAATTAAAGGAGGTTTATTTTTCTGTATTATTTATTATTATTTGGGAATGAACTATATATTGCAAGAAAACCAGGCTTGATTTTCATGTAGGTCTGTTGGAATATTTAAGAAAGAGTCATGTGGAGTAATTCTGTCACAGCAACACGACATTATTAGAAATTTTCCCAAAATAATGACCAATCGAATAATTACTGATCATCTACATGGTAACTAGTTTAGGTACATTCCTACTGGAAGCCGCTTTCGAGCGGCTTCCAATCATTGTCAGTAGACAATAAAAGTTTACAAGACAAATAGACTACATTCTTATTTATGATCAAGATTCATTTCGGGACTCACCAAGGATTGTGATTATCATGCCTGCAGTAAAGTGCCCATTCGCAGACTGTGAATATACTACGGCAGATCTCGATGCTGCAATTGTTGCAGCACTCACCACAGCCCACAGCACCATACACACAGCCGCTGCACCTGCTCATACTGCTAAATTGGAGAAAGTCAAACGGCCCACTGTAACCGCCGAGGGTTCAAGCGAGGACTGGGCATATTTTCTATCACGCTGGGATGACTACGAAGCCACAAAGGTGTCAGGACGCGATAAAGTGATCCAACTCCTCGAGTGTCGTAATGAACCTTTACGAAGGGACCTTACACGAACTTCAGGTGGCAATCTAACTGATAAGTCGGTAGATGAAGTGTTGGCTGCCATCCGGAAACTGGCTGTGCGTGAGGAAAACACAATGGTTGCAAGAGTAACATTGCACAACATAAGACAGGATCGCGATGAATCTGTGAGCAATTTTGGTGCTCGCCTTCGTGGACAGGCAGACATTTGCAAATTTGTTGTTGCATGTCCAAGTTGCAATGGCAGTATGAACTATACTGATGCAATTATGCGTGATGTACTGACGAGAGGTATTGCAGATCCCGACATTCAGTTAGATCTCCTGGGAGAAAAGAACCAGGACATGTCATTAGAAGATATATTCCAATTTGTGGAAGCAAAAGAAGCAGGCAAGAGATCAGCCTCGAGACTACTTGACACATATTCGGTGGAAGCTGCAAGTTCCTCTTATCAGAGATCAAAGCAAACAGTTGGCAAAGACAAACAGGAGCTATGCTTATACTATGGTAAAGGAGGTCACGGCATAAAAAGTACTACCCGCATCCGCAGAATCCAATGTACAGCTTTTGGCCATACATGTGAAATTTGTCATCGTGTAATTCATTTTGAAACTGTATGTCGTAGTAAAGACAATCCTAAACGCACATCAGCTCAGCCTAGAAGAGGCAACAAAGAAATTCTGTTTTTGACGCTTTGTGTAATGTACAGGATAACTCTTATGAATATGACATTTGCAGTATCAACAGTGCTGGCCATGACAAACATAGAGAGAGTGTCCCGCTAGATCACCACGTATATGACAGCCTTTCAGACACTTGGATCAGACAGAACTCAAAGCCTCAGCCATTTATCAACCTTACTGTAGAGGCTCTTCCGGGAGACTACAGAGCCCTAGGTATTGACTTATCAGCGTATTCATCAGCTATTCTTGTGCCTGCCATGGCTGACACGGGTTGTCAAAGCTGTTTAGCTGGCCTCAAAGTGATCCATCGTCTTGGTCTACATGAGTCAGACCTGATACCAGTCACTATGCGCATGCATACTGCAACTAATGATGGCATCACGATCCTAGGAGCCATTCTGCTACGTCTTTCCAGCAAAGATCCACATAGGCGAGTGGTCGAAACAAGACAAATTACCTACGTCACACACTCATTAGATAAGCTGTTTTTGAGTAGGGAAGCCTGTGTGGCCCTCGGCATTATCACAAATGACTTTCTCACGATGAATGCAACACACTGAGGTGCCGCTAGTATGGATGGAGCCACCAAATCATCATGTGGATGCCCTTTGCGCCAACCTCCACCACCACCTCCAATCGCCTTACCATTTGCAGCAACCGTGACAAGCTGCAGCAGTTCCTTCTCGATTACTGTAGCGCTAGCACATTTAACACATGTGAACATCAAACACTACCAATGATGAACTGTCCACCGCTGAAGTTGATGGTTAACCCCAATGCTGAGCCCGTAGCTTATCACACACCTGTACCGGTACCCATACATTGGCGGGATGCTGTTAAAAAGGGGCTTGACCAAGATGTTCAGTTAGGTGTCATTGAGCCTGTACCCATTGGTGAACCTGTCACTTGGTGTCATAGGATGGTTATCTGTGCAAAGAAAAATGGTCAACCTAGACGCTGGGTAGATCTTCAAGCTCTCAATGCTCATGCGACTCGTGAAACACACCACACGCTTTCACCTTTCCTTCAAGCCCGGTCAGTACCTCATGGTAAGAAGAAAACTGTTCTTGATGCCTGGAATGGCTATCACAGTGTACCCCTGTGCAAAGAAGATCGTCATCTCACTACATTCATCACTCCTTGGGGACGATATCGCTACAAGACTGCACCACAAGCTATATTGCATCCGGTGATGGATACACAAGACGATATGATGAAATTGTTGCAGACATCCCAAACAAGACAAAGTGTGTCGATGATGCCCTACTCTGGGCTGACAACCTAGAAGATAGTTTCTTTCAAACAATAAACTGGCTGGACATTTGTGGAAGGAATGGCATCACCCTGAACCCTGACAAGTTTGTTTTTGGGGCAGATGAAGTGGAATTCGCTGGATTTGAAATCACAAGCAATGAAGTTCGTCCATGCAGGAAGTACTTACAGGCCATCTTAGATATCCCGACACCAAAAAATATCACTGACGTCCGCTTATGGTTCGGTCTTGTCAATCAGGTTTCCTACGCTTTCAGTATGGCAGATCGTATGTTACCCTTTCGTGAACTTCTCAAACCTGGCACTAATTTCAAGTGGGATGATGCCCTTCAAGCCCTTTTTGAGGAGTCCAAGACATCAATTGCCAGTGAAATTGAAGACGGAGTCCACATCTTTGACCCAGACAAACCAACCTGTCTAGCAACTGATTAGTCAAAATCTGGCATAGGATTTTGGCTTTTGCAGAAACATTGTGATTGCCCCAAAAGTTTGCCATTCTGTTGTCGTTCCGGCTGGAAGGTAACACTTGTTTGCAGTCGATCACAAACCATTACTGAAAATATTCCTGGACAGATCACTAGAAGACATTTCCAACACACCCTTACGAAATCTGAAGGAGAAGACTACGCTACAGGTTTACAATGGTTCACATCCCTGGAGTGAAGCATCGTGCCACTGACTGCCTATCACGCCATCCGACGGGTGAACCTGTGAAGTTCATATTGCCTGATGACAAGGCGACAGTTATCTCAAACCATGATGCTTTTCGATACCCACCTTTACTAATGTTTGGTCTTAGAACATATGACCCCACAGATGACGACATTGAGGAATGTGTGACCGCAGCCGCTTCCTCTTCCCTAAATGCACTCGGCCTCAAATCGGTCACATGGGACAGAGTCCGTACAGCCACTGTCAGTGATAAAGACATGCTTACATTGAGTGAATTAATAGAATCTGGTATGCCAGAATTCCGCCATGAAATGCCAGTTATTCGTGAATATTTTCAGTTTCGCGATGACCTTTACACTATCGATAGTGTTATAGTTTACAAGGACCGCATAGTCATCCCACCATCACTGAGAGATGAGGTACTCAGTGCTCTTCATTCAGCTCATCAAGGAGTAACCTCTATGATTGCTAGGGCAGAAGCATCTGTGTTTTGGCCAGGTATAACGCCTGCCATCACAGCATTCCGCACCAGCCGTCATCAATGCAACCGCAATGCACCATCTAATCCTAGTGCTCCGCCATTCCCACCGACAAGCCCAGAATATCCATTTCAATGCCTTTGCGCAGACTATTTCACATACCAGGGGCACCACTACCTAGTCGTTGTGGACCGTTATTCCAACTGGCCCATTGTTGAAAGATCCTCGGACGGTGCTCATGGACTCATATCCTGCCTCAGACGTACCTCTGTGACGTATGGAATATCAGATAAGATCGCCTCTGATGGAAGTCCTGAATTTACTGCTGCTGTTACTCGACAGTTCCTTGCTGACTGGGGTGTTCATCACAGATTATCCTCTGTAGCACTTCCACATAGCAACTGCAGGGCAGAGGTTGGTGTTAAGACAGTGAAGCGCCTACTCATGGACAACATAAGCCCCTCTGGAAACATTGATACAGATGCATTCCAGCGTGCCATGCTACAGTACAGAAACACTCCTGATAGAGACACTAAACTGTCCCCTGCCATGTGCATCTTTGGTCGCCCCGTTCGGGATTTCATTCCTATTGTCCCAGGAAAGTACAAACCACATGAAACATGGCGCAATACATGGGTAGCACGTGAAGAAGCCCTACGCAACAGACATATGAGGTGTGCAGAGAGACTATCGTCGCATACTCAGCGATTGCTACCGCTGGTCGTTGGTGATCATGTGCGTATCCAAAATCAAATGGACCTCATGCACGAAAATGGGATAGATCTGGAAGGGTCATTGAAGTACGTCAATTCGACCAATATGTAATACGCATTGATGGCTCAAGGAGAGTGACACTTCGAAACAGAAGATTTCTGCGTAAATACATTCCAGTACAACTCCCATCTCCAAAGCTAACAATCGATAATGACATTAAAGCTCTCCATCCAGTTCCTATCCCAACACCGACAACTACTTCAAAAGGGGTTACACCATCATCACCCCAAACTGTATAACCTCAGACCCCCGGCCATTCTGACTCGCCCACACAGCCATTGAGCTCACCGAAGGCATCAACAATGCCACAAAATAGCTCATTAGTGCCGGACACAGCTCTAAATAGCCGACATCAGTTTGACCTTTGAAACTTCTGAGTCACCAAGCCCAATCGAAAAGACCACGACCACCAGCCCAGCGGTCAATCCTCCTTCACCACGTACGCCAAGAAGATAAGCCCGTTCCAAAAAAGTACCAAAGTGGCAGGAAGACTACGTCATGACAGTTTGGACTTTATATGACATTTGACTCAGTGATCTGTTCTGCAGTGATATCAAGTGTCCATAGTTAATTGTCTAACAGTTACTCTACTACAATATTAATCTATCAGACATTTGTGATTAAGTTCACCTGTTATTTAGTTTCAAATTTTTTATGTCTCAAAATTTGCAGACATTTTGTCGTCTCAGTCTTTAAGCATCTTCAGTTTGACACTTCTGGTAATTCATAACCAAAGACTTGGGGGGAGATAGAGGATTATTATGTTTACCGTACAAGACTAATTATGGTATTTCTGTTCATTTCAGATCTTGATCATTGTCAGTAGACAATAAAAGTTTACAAGACAAATAGACTACATTCTTATTTAGTTTCCAGCAGGGTAGAAAACATTGTGGGAAAAGGAGAAAATGCTGGTTACCAGCATTTTCTCCTTTCTCCACAATGTTTTCAAAAGGCTTCTGTCTCAGCGTCGTAAAAACCAGGGATTGTTTGGTAAAGGGTTAAAAAGAAATGAAAAGAACGGATTTTTGTTGAAGAGATCAGGGGGAACGTTTTAGTTTAGAATGTGGACCGATGTTTTGTTTTTCTGACGATCCAACCTGTATTTTGAAAAGGCTAAATATATATAACAGTTTTATTCGTTACCCTTTGATTTCCTTACATCAAGAGACTAAGAAAATGAGGATAAACAGTGTGATAATATACAGGGTAGTATATATTTTTTAAATTGTCTTTCAGTTTTTATTTACCAACAGAATGAAAAAACAAATGGCTAATAACTGCTATATCTGGTTCATCTAATGCAGGATTAGAAAGAATGTGTGATGAAAATATACCTGTACATGGACTTGTAAATTGTACGTTTTTTTCCATTGTGCAGTTTCAGACCGCGGGTGTAGTGGTAAATTTTCGATAATGCTCCATTACACGTTTTTGCACTTTAACCCATTAAACGACATTCACAACAATAATTGCCTTTGCGACTTATATAAATCAAGTTCAGGCTGCACGAAATGTGCAGTCTGATTTTGGATTTACACTTTGCGCTCTTGTAGGACATTGACGAAAACAACATTGAAAAATGCTGGTTCTTGGGTCTTTTTTTTTTAATTAAATTGTAGAGTATGTTCGGAGTTCTCGGCGCTCTATGGGTTAAATTATTAATTGGGATTCCAGAGTTTTTCCACTTCTCAAGTACACACTGCTGAGTCACAAACAATCAGGAAGTAGTAACTTTGGTTTTCGGTTTTTGAATCAAGCATGAAATTGCACTTTTAATCTGAAATTTCATATCGCTAACACTAAATGTGCGATAGGCCTACAAGTTTGTAACTTAGCGAATAGCTGAATTAAATGATATATATAACGTTTTGTGGCATCATAACTAAAGTAATCCCTGTAGGCAATGCTTATATCAGTATTTAAAGGTACGAAAATGTTGCGGTCGTTATGGAAGAATTAGTTATTGGTTCCCGAAAACAGTGGTTCTCTAAAACAGTGGGGAAAATTACAGATATTTATGTATAAAAATTTACCGTCATCCGGTGATGTATTCCCCCGCGATCTCTCGCAAGTCGCCGCGATCCACCGCGATTACCTCCTGCTGTGAAGCTGCCCGATATTTTTTCAGGCAACGGTGACAAGTCCGCCGCGTTTCCCCTACTTTTACTTTTGCAGCAGATTTGCCGAGGACAAATTGGTCCAGCGCGTCTCGCGGATTTGAGCAAAATACGCGCGAACTGTACTGTATTATAACTTGCTTGGTATAATGCGTCGCGGAGATGTATTTTATTCTACTTGTTGATATCATCCCCTCCCAAACAAAAAATATCATTAATCTATACATGGCTGAAATTTCCTTGATAAAGTTTTCATAGATCTATAGACTAACCCGACATATCATTCATTTACATCAATACCTGGTGACAGCACCAGTTTCATTTCATATCCTGTATGAGCCATACTCTGGCAAAAGGGGGCTTAATGCATCTCCGTGATACATCATATCTAACACATCATTATATAAGTATGGATGCATATAAATCCACTGTGTATAACAACGAACTGAATAATGAGGTAGCCTAGTCTTTGACATGCAGGAAATTCACCAATAGCGAAGTTTCGGCCCAGGTCAGCTTGCGCGGACTGCGCGGGCTGACTTGGGTCAATAATTTTCACTGATTTATTAAGCACCCTTTTCACAGAGCATGGCACATATGTAATGCAGGGTTGCATCTAGAAATTTTCAAATAGGGGGGCTGGCCCCCATCATCTTCAGAAAAAGGGGGGCACGTCCCCCCTTTCAAGTGTAAAGAGGGGGGACAAATTTCATGGCGGTTCCGATAATGTGGTAAAGGGTTAATGTATTGTTTGTTTTTGTCTTTGGAAAAATAAAAATGATTATATCCATTAAAGGGTTATTACATTCTGATCTTCTTTGTTAGATGAATGTCTCGTAACTTCTTCTTTCACGCTTGTTACAGTATAATCACTGTAAGACAAGTAGACTAATCCCCATCCTACCCTATCTATCCTACGTTGTTCAACATTTTCATTTCATAAATTCACCGAAATTTAGACTGAGATTTTAGCTTCCATCTATTGTTTCATACAAATATTTATGTAAATTTACTGCTTAAATTCACTACCAAAGCTGAAAAGACAGTCTGAAGTGCCTCTGATCAGACGATGTCAAATAGACATTTTGTTGTGTCATGGGTTTTCGCGGTTTTTTTGCATCGATCTTTTTTTCATGTCAATTAATTTTTTCAAAAGTACATGTATTTCCATATGATATTTCAAAAAATTGTCAATAAGGGTTGTAGGTCACTTCAAAACATGTCATTTTACCCTAGATCAGTGGATTGACACCATTATCTCGCTTTTCATTACACGCCAGCTTGTTAGGTTGTGAAAACGGTGTCGAGTGGTCCTTCATATCTAATACTCACTGTTTATGACGGAGTTATCAGTTTCTTTCAAGAATTTTGTAGCCTTAAGACATCACTCTTTGCCAGCAGATTCCCCAGTGCGTCATTTTTGGACACATTTTTCCTAAATTGTCGCATTCAGTGATCGACAGCTTGGGCCCAGCAGTGAGGCTTTTCGTCTGCGTAACACAGATGACAAGCGTCTATTGATATGATCAAAATAACCCGACAGTCTACGATTTAAGTTTACGGTTTTAAGTTTCGAATGATTATTTGGGTGACCATGCAAATTTTGTTACATTTTATTCCCCCCCCCCAAGTCGTTTTTTCTCTTTTTCCCCGATTTTGGTGCGCACGATCATGCAATTTTTGCGGGCTAGTTCATTTTAGTGCGGGATTTGGTGCGGAGACAAATTTCTTTTTCGCGGAATTTTTTATTTTGATGCGGGATTTCGGCAATCCCGCATTCTAGATGCAACCCTGTGTAATGTACTAACCTGTTACATTACATAATATAACTGAATTGTTCACTCTACGTAAATATCAATCAGTTCAACTGCAAACTAAAGGGGGGGGGGGGGTTCCTGCATGGCTCAGTGGTAAAATGTTTGACTCGTAATCTGAAGGCCCAGGGCTCAAGCCCCACTGGAAGCACTGGGTTTGTGGCACTTCAGAGCCCTAGCCTAGCCCTAGGATATACATGAACATGTGAGCTGTTGCCATGATATAACTGAAATAACGTTGAAAGCAGTGTAAAACACTTTTAATCACTCAATCAAACTGGGCGGAAAATACCAACAATTCTTACATAAGTGTATTCACTATATTTATTGTGGACATTCTAAAATTATAACAAGTCAGTTTTAAAATATGCTTTAAACCCGAGTACATTTTTTCTTACATTTTAAAATATAATATCATACATACTAAATATAACAGGCCAGTGCAAGACAAGGACCCACAACACCAACCATTCTAAAAAGCATTCAGTCTCTCAACTTGATAAATTTCGCCTTACGTTGCAATGTTTTCCAAAGGTGTCTGCTATCTCGAAAAAATCCTATAAATGAGTTCACCTTAAAATCTTTGCACATTTTAAAAAAAAAACACTTGTTTAATTCACCCTTTTCCACACAATCCTGAGTTTTAACTGCCCAGGAGAAGAAGGCTTTTGAAAACGTTGTGGGAAAAGGAGAAAATCCTGGTAACTATGATTTTCTCCTTTTCCCGAAACATTTTCTATCTCATCAAAGACAGAAGCCATCATTTGAGCTACTTTGTCATCTGCAAATGCTTTCAATTTGGTCTGGTACAAAATTCTGTCGTTTGGTAGAGAGTTGAAACTTTTGTATTGTCCTTCTTCCAACCTTTGTTCAATATGCCTAATAATATAACTTCGACTACACAATAATTCATTTATATTATATTTCGTGTGTCTATTTTTAGATGAAATGTTATGGGTAAAGAAATGTCGTAAATTAAGCTGGGGGGAATTATTTCCCCGTCACAGTGAATATTTTCCTCCTGCCGAAAATCTGGAACTACTTTTTTAAGTTTTTTAAGTTTTTAAGTTTTAAAGGTGGTATTCGTTGACAAAATAATCGGAGGAAATATATAATTTATTTCATCAGCTTGTGGTTAATATGGGGAAATATTTGCCGAAAAAGGGAAAGGTATGCGAAAATAACAGTGCCTTACGGCACTCGTTATTTTCGCGGACCTTTCCCTTTTGAGGCAAATATTTCCCCACATTAACCACAAGCTGATGAAATAAACTCTATCTAAACCCTTATCTCTAACCCTTTATCAAACCGCAAAATTTAGACTTGCCCAGGTTAAAAGCTTTTGCAGACGACAAAATTACTGACTCAGAAACAGAAATTCACCTTTGCAGGAAAAGGAGAAAATCCTGGTTACCAGCATTTTCTTCTTTCCCCACAATGTTTTCAAAAGATGTTTTCCTCAGGGTAGTTAAAATTCTGGATTGCTTGGTAAAGTGTTTACAAACAAAAAAATATTTAGACATATCCAATTTGAATGCGCTTGCAGACGACAAATAACATTTGGTTCAAATGATGGAATTTGCGTTGAAACAATAAAAAGACATTGTAGGAAAAAGAGGAAATGCTTGTTACTAGCATTTTCTCCTTTTACCACTGATTCCAAAAAGTAGTTTCCTCAGGGAAGTTAAATCATAGGATTGTGTGGTAAAGCGTTAAAGTACCAAATACGAGAAAGGGGTATATTCTGTAAGAGAACAAGACCAAAATATCAAGATATCAAAATAATCAAATAAAATATCAGTACAACAATCAGACTGAACATTCTGAGAAGTCTGATCTTGATCTACATTGCCCCTCAAAAAAACATTCACAATGATGATTTTTGCCCACTAAGACTTAACTTCACTTATATTACACTTTTCCCTTTTTAACATACTTTACATGGAGTCCATAATTATTTTTAACCTTTACCAACCCTGCGCCTTAATTACCCTGAAGAAGAGGACACAAAAACATTATGGGAAAAGAAGAACATTCTGGTTTCCCAGCATCTTCTCCATTTCCCACAATGTTTTCAAAATGCATCTGTCTCAGGGTTATTTTAACTACAGATTTGATTGATGAAGGGTTGAAACAATAAGGCAAAAAGTTTACAGATAAACACGAGTATATAGTTACAGTACAGTAAAAATGCCACAGCAACTGGAGCTCCATTTCACCGGTAGTTGCTGAATGCATAAATGAAAGAAAATAAAATAAACAGCGCTAACACTGATAAACTAACAGTCTAAAATGAATACAGGGTAAAATCAACCAAATCAGACTCTCTAGAGGCAAAACTTGTGATCAATGTCAAACATGTAATTTTACTGTTTACAGACAACAAATTTATAACTTTGTTATAACTGGTTGATATTTAAAACATTTGCAGACAACAAACTAAAAACATAGCTTAACCTGTTATGATCAAAATTGAAAGCTTTTGCAGATTCTGGGTCAAGCCAAGTCACACTTAAATCCAAACTCCAAATTTTTTTTAAATAATGAAGGCAAAAGATTCAGTACGAAAAACAAAAAAAAAAATTTTTTTTTTCTTTCTAGAATATGAATAACACAATTTCCCACTAACAATTTGTTATACATCATTTGTCAGAGAAATCAGCCGTCAGCAAATTTAAATACTTCAAGATTTCTCACGAGGCTCCTTACCATGTGACAAGTTAAATATAACCCTGTTTTTACGCAGTATTTCAATAGTGTTATCATGTTTAATTTACAGTTTATTTAACATGCTTTTAACCCTTTATCACACCATTCCTAGTTTTAACTACCCCAAGGAGGAAGGCTTTTGAACACAGTGGGAAAAGGAGAAAATCCTTTTCTAACAATGTTTACTAATTCCCCTTACAAAGGTTAACTGACTCTTCACCAATCTATCCTGAGGCTTAAACAATCTTAAGTGATAAAGCTAGAGAAAAAACAGTAGGAAAAAGGAGAAAATGCTAGTTACTGGCATTTTTATGGACTGATGAAAATAGTAAAATCTAAAAGCTAAACTTGACAAAAAAAGAAAATTCATAAGACCGTTAAAATCATGCTGCATTCCTTTTAGTTCTCCTTGAGTAAACAAGATCAGTTACAGAAAGATTAAATCTCAATTAGCCCTTCACAACACAAATACATTTCGCATCCCTTGTAACAATTTACGTTGTAACAAGCATCTGATCCTTTTGGCACAATGTCTATCATGAAAATACAACGTAATACAAAGAATATTGAAGCCTTTAACAAATTTCTGTATTAGCATTCACAATTTGGCATGTCTGAAACTAGCTTACAAGGTAACTTTTTATCGAACAACAAAATCATAGAAATATAAATACTGAAATAATTTTAAGCAACTAACTATTTTCGGCTCAAATGATGATATTAGTTTTCTAAAGTGAAAAAAAAGATTATGGCAAAGGGAGAATGTTCTGTTAACCAGCATTTTCTACTTTCCCTACAATGTTTTCAAAGCTGTCTGATCTAGGTTCCTAAAAACAAGGAATCCTGTGCTTTTGAGACCCTGTCTTAAGGTGGTGTGTAAAAACATTGTGGGAAAAGGTGTCTTTTCTGACAGGGTTTTCTTCCCTTTCAGAGACAATCTTGTCATTTAGTCACAATTGTTGTCTGCAAAAACCTTTGATTTAGACCAATCTAAAATGTATGATACAGAACTATGTTTATCCTGCATTATGGAACTATAGTTAGGCAACAAACATAGCTTGTATTACATGTCAAGTTTACTGTTTACACATAAACAAACTTGTAACAATAAAATACATTGATATGGCTGGTAAGCTGGCATATTTATGCTTCATTTTAGATCCCTTATCCTTTTACCACACAATTATGAGTTTTAACAACATTGAAAAAAAAGGCTTTTGAAAACATTGCGAAAAAGATGAAAATGCTGGCTACCAGCATTTTCTCCTCTTCCCACAATGTTTTCTAGCATTTTAAGGAAAAAGCCCATCATATGATCTTCATGTAATTTGTAGTCTGCAAATGCTTTTAACTTGCACAGGTCTAAAGTTTGATGTTTGGTTAGAAGTTTAAACATGTGCATATAAGAAAAAAATTCAGCCCTTTTCCAAATGGCAATATCCTAGACCAGTTGAATTTGAAAGCATTTGCAGACAACAAATCATATGTGGCTAAATTTATTGGATATGTTTTCAAAAGGGTTGCATTTTCTCCTGTATGTGCAAACTTTTCTGGCCATTCAAAGAGAAATCCCAGTATTTGGGTTACATTTTTGTCTTATCTGCAATTGTTTTAAATTTGGGAAAGTCCAAAATTTTGTTGTCTGATAATCTGGAAACAAATCCCCCACAGTCCTGAAGGGCTTTCACATGGCTTTGTCCATCTGTTAGTATTCTGGCACAAGTCAATCCTTCACCAAACAATCTTGACTTTTAACAAACCTAAGAAAGAAGGCTTTTGAAAACAATGTGGGAAAAGCAAAAATGCTGAATACCATTATTTTCTCCTTTTCCTACAGTGTTTTCAGAACTTTCCTTCACTGGGTCATTAAAATTTTGGGACTGTGTTGTATAGGATTAAATACAGAGCAAGTTCTTGAATCCTTTGACACTTGATCAAAGCACAAAATTACACCCTTGTCTAACTTAAATGCGTCTTAAATATGAGGATTTGTTTACATAAAAATGGAAAGAAAAAAAAATTGTTGAAAGAGAAAATGCTGGGCATCAAGATCTCCTTTTCTTCACAATGTTTTCATAAACCTCTTTTACTTAGGTCATTTAAAATGCGGGATTGCGTGACAGAGTGTTAAAACCTTCAGTGCAAAAGTAACATAGTCATACTTTGTACATTAGATAGAAATAAAGACTAAATAAGTCACATCACATATGTATATCTCATCAAAGTCTCAATAAAGGTTGCTTTGACTCAACCATCACAATTCTATTTCCTCAATATCATCTTCACATCTGGGTGAAGCTGATAGCGACCTGATCAGCCATATAGATTTATCGTCATCTTTAGCTGAAGTTTTATCAGAGTTTAAAGGTGAACTCTCATTTTGAGTGATTCTACAAGATTTCTGAAGCCAGTTTTCTAAACCACTGTCTAAAGATTTCTTGACAAACAGTTCTCCCTCATGTTCTACTCCACTGACATCTGATGTCTTCAACCACATGGTAGGGTCAGCAGCAAACTTTTGAAACTTTGACATTGGATTTTCTGACTTTAGATCTGAAGGCTGGTTTGTTCTCAGCCATGAGAGAGAACTGGCATTATGTTTAAACTTGTCCATCACAGAACAAGAAATTTGTGAGGAGGGTGATCTATCTCTTGGGCCACCATTCAGTAACCATTTATTGTAAAGTTTGGGTTTGGAGGAAGAAGAAGATGATGACAAACTTGATCTACGACTAGATACTGGTGATATAGAATTTGAAAGGACGGCAGAGTTAAGCAACCAGGGGTTATCTACTTTAGATACATGTGATTGGAATGCATTTGATAAATCCAGAGAGGATGGGACTGCAGGCTTCTGATGTCTTGTGCACTCTTTTTCCTCCGAAGTTGTTTGTTTATGTACCACACCAGCAAGCAGCCATTTGTCCAACTCATCCGTGATCTTGTTGAAGTACTGGCTCATATTGATAGCTTCTCCTCTGTCATACGTACATGTAGTTTTAGATTTCAGCAGCCATTTATCTGTGTTTTCTTCTTGAGTCTGAAACAAATCAGTGTGACAGTAGGGACATATCATTTACAAATTGGGACATACTGAATCCTTTATTCTAAATGACTATATACAAGATCAGCTGACTGCTTGATTGTTGAAAAATTGACTGATAGATTGATTGACTTTATTCCTAATGTTACCTCTAGTCTTAACCTTTTCCCTTTCATCAAATTTTAGACCCTTTGAAAATGAAGGCATCTGACAGGGAAGTTGAGAAATTCACACAAATACCCTGAAATTCTCTGGTAAGATGTGAAACTCTGTAGGAAAAGGAGGAAATGCTGGTTACCAGCATCATCTCCTTTTTGTACAATGTATATTTCTAAAGCCTATTTCTAAAGGGTTGTTAAAACACAGCACAGCACGAGGTTTGTAGCATACCTGTTTAAAATGTGTTTGTGGACTCTCCATCCTAAATCCTGTCCCGTGAAGCCACATTCCCTTATCAGCCTCCTCTGGATCTGGAAACTGTTCCAGTTCATTACACTGCATCTTGATGTCTGAAAGATGTAGAAAGATCAATCATATATAGCTGAAAATTACATTTGACTTGTTCTCTATTGCAACACATTGCCTCTGAAAATATTGTGGGGAAAAAAGCATTTGGGTCAGGCTTAATGCATTTGCGAAAAGTGTCAACCCATGTCAGCCTGCGCAGTCTGCAGGATTTTGACAATTTTCGAGTCTGATCCGAATCCACCATTCCGCTGATACGAGTCCCCAATGTAAAAACATAACTACCTACAGACCAAATACTGGTGTAAAATCGATACCGTGCACATAATGTGACAATTTTTCACACCTTTACTTTGTTGATTACTTCTATCACCTACGGCTGTGCACAATTGCTTTGTTTGACAAATACACACACAGCTGATTACAAAAGGACTTTAGCCCATAATTGTCTTCACATCAAATACACAATCTTACATTAGACAGACTTAACATCAGTAAGTTTCTGTATGTGGACCGTTAATAGCGATATCGAACGTACCGTAATTCGCCAATGTATTCAGACACCCTTGATGTTCGGACACGTTAAATTTCTGTCAAAATTTTTGTATGTCTAGTCCTAACTCCAGAGAGTCAAAATATTCAAGAATACTAAATACTGAAAATATATTTTTTTCTTATCAAAACATCCGACTTAATTTTTGGAAAATATTTCTGATAGGATGATCGGCTGCATTATGAAAGCACAATTGTACTTCGTGCGTAAAACCATAATGAGGATGAATCCTTTGAGAGCCGAGTCAACCAATAGTAATTCTCAGTCATGAAATTACGCACACAAAAATAAAACATTGTTTTTTTTTGTAACAAATGCCTCTTCACAGCAGACCGAGAACATTACGATCAGAGATCAGACAAGACATGTAGTCTGCAATCTGATCTTGATCTAAGGAGGCCGCAACAGCAACTTTAGAACTGAAAGATGCGTAAGGGTTAATTCTTTCACGGCTTTTGGATGTTCTGTCAGCAGTTTCGCAATTTTTCACAACGTTTTCGAAAGGCATCTTCTGCAGAAGCATGAAAAGTCGGTCCATAGAGGGAAATGGTTGAAGCCCTGTGTTGTCCCCGTAATTACAAAAATAAAACATTGTTGAATACAAAACCTTGTTTCTCTTATTCATCGGTAATTAATCCATTTAAAATGCTTCAAGTTAGCGTATGCATTTTTTTTTTTTCATTTCGGTCACAACAAAATTTTTAGAAAATGGCCGAATGACTTTTTTTTTCTGTCGAGTACACAATATACATGTGACACGACTGGGGTGCTTTAGCAATAATCACGATACGCAAACAGGCTGTATCAGATTGTATAAGCAAGCGAGATATTGGCTTGTAGTGTTTGTTTTGATTGGAGGTCAGCCCATAACCAGGTGTAAATTCTTCAGGCGAAACAGTTGTAAGTGTGTACAACAAATGCTTACAGTACAACTCTCTCGCTTTGAATTATTCATGCGTTACATCATACCACAAATGCAAACTTCACTGCAAACATTAATTTTGTGGATACACGACTGGTGCGAAATCTTTACGGATGGAAAGTTAAATGTTTATGGTCGCATTTTTTAACTCTTTACCATTCTACAAAATTTCAGACATGTCCGAATTCAGAGCATTTGCAGACAACCAAAAAAAAACAAACATTGGGCCAAATTTGAAATCTGTTCATGGTAGGGTAGAAAAAATGTGGTGAAAGGAGAAAATGCTGGTTTCCAGAATTTTCTCCTCTTTTCCACATGCTTTTCAAAAGCTGTCTTTCTTAGGGTCTTGAAAGTGTGGTAAAGGGTTAAAGTCTTTGTGGCCGGTGTAGATAAACATCAGACTTCAGAGAAAGTGCAGTCTGATCTTGGATCTATACCACCCGCAGCTGAACTATGACCGAAAACGTTTTCGTAGAAAGCTACTTCTCTTATGGCTAAACAAGGTACGAACATATTTAAGATCCATTTATTTCAAGATTGACAACCCGTCCACACTATATCTACATTACAAACAATTTAGATCCCTCCACCGTAGTCTAATTTATAGACCCCGAAGCACGCTCTTTTTCATTTTGATTTTCATGCACGTTGAGTCTTGCCTCGTTTGATTATCAAAGAAGATTTCGTTTGTCAGAGTCGATTAGGGTTTGTTATGCATTCGTCAGCATGATTGAAAAACATTTAAAATTGGCGGCGGCAACGTCTGCAATCCAACATGATAGCGTATTATTTGATTTCTGAATGAACTAGGCTGTGATTCAGCTAAACAGCGGCTGAATAATTTCTTATAACAAGAGGGCCAAGATGGCCCTGGATCGCTCACCTGAATTTTTGAGAGGAACATAATTGATTTTTTTGGGGGTTTTGAAACTTTGGAAACAAAATCATTATTTTGCCAAGCAATTTTGAAAAGGTCACCTGTAAATGTCATTTCAAAATCTGTCACCACCCCTATAATCATCACCACAGCAATGAATTTGATAAATCAGAATTCTGCAAATAAATTTTTGGATAGATCACCCAAGGACAATTTCTTGAAGAAGAGCACATGCTCAATAGTGACTAAAAACATGAGTTGAACAAGAGCACCACATGCAGGTGCCAACAATTGGCTGTGTTTTTTGACGGATAAAAATTTCCCTAACAAATTTTGAAAAGGGTCACCCTAGGAACATTTCTGTGAAATTATTTCAAAATCTGACCAGCCGTTCCAGAGAAGAAGAATTAAGAAATTCCTCTTCATGTCCCTGTAGTGCAAATAGCCCCCACCATCAGAGCCATGTTTCTTGACAGATCACAATTTTGTGAACAATTTTTGAAAAAAGTCACCATAGGAACATTGCTGTGAAATTACTTCAAAATCTGACCAGCAGTTTCAGAGAAGAAGAATTTTTAAGAATTTCTTCATTTCTGTATAGTGCAAGTAGCCCCCATTCACCAGAGCCATGTTTCTTGACAGATCAAAATTTCGCGAACAATTTTTGAAAAGGGTTACCATAGGAACATCTCTGTGAAATTACTTCAAAATCTGACCAGCGGTTTCAGAGAAGAAGATTTTTTAAGAATTTCTTCATTTCTGTATAGTGCAAGTAGCCCCCATTCACCAGAGCCATGTTTCTTGACAGATCAAAATTTCGCAAACAGTGTTTGAAAAGGGTCACCCAAGGAACATTGCTGTGAAATTATTTCAAAATCTGACCAGCGGTTTCAGAGAAGAAGAATTTTTAAGAATTTCATTATTTCTATATAGTGCAAGTAGCCCCCATTCACCAGAGCCATGTTTCTTGACGGATAAAAATTTCGCGAACAATTTTTGAAAAGGGTCACCCAAGGAACATCTCTGTGAAATTATTTCAAAATCTGACCAGCAGTTTCAGAGGAGAAGATTTTTAAAGAATTTCTTAGAAAATTCCATTTGGTTGCCATGGCAACCAGAGTTTTTGATGGAATCTTTTAAAGAGGACCTCCCAAGGAATATTCCAGCCAAGTTTGGTCCAAATTCGCCCAGCGGTTTAGGAGGAGTTGATGTTTAAAGAATTGTTGATGACACTCGACGCACACCGGGTGATCCTAAAAGCTCCCCTTGAGCACATTGTGCTCAGGTGAGCTAAAAATGGTTCTATAGGTAAACGAAGTTCTTTTACGCACCTGTACCGGTGTTTGAATGACCAGTTTTGGTAATATAACTAAGTGGGAATCGTTTAAAAAAAAAAGAAATGAAATTGTAAAATGCCCGATAAATAAATGTTTCAACGTAAATATGCATGTCTGTGTCTAAGTATTTGAACTAGATCTAGCTCCACCACTACTATGTATAAATATGCAAGACTTTGCCCTTATCATTTTAGACACACTCCCCAAATTAAAACTTATTATTTTGGCTACCCTGAATTGTTCAAACAGTTCATTGCCATAATAACAAGGAAATTACTATTTTATTTTAGTCGGGATATATTGGCAAATAACAGCAATTAATTGATGCCATAGTTCTTGCAATGGTCGGCGGATGGGTCGCGGGTAGCGTGTGTGTGTCGGGGGGGGGGGGTTTGTTGTCAGCGTTATATACTTCACCCCGGATATAACGATGTTGTAGATCGTGGCTCCCGATGACAGCGTTATAGCGGGGTCCCACTGTATATCAATGTTGACCGTCACTGTGACCTCGACATTTGACCTCAAAATCAATAGGGGTCATCTACACTCCGAGACGCATGTCTGTGCCAAATTTGACAAACCGAGGTCAATTCTGTGTCTAGTTATTATCCGGGCAAGGTAAGGTCTACCGACCGACCGACCGACATGTGCAAAGCAATATACCCCCACTTCGTTGAAGGGGGGCATAAAAATTGTGAGAAAATGCTGGTGACAAGTGTTAACAACTTTGTTGTCTGCAAATGCTTTCAATTTGGACAGTTCCAAATTTTGTTGTCTAGTAAAACCTTACTTCATGCTCATCATTGACAAATGCTTTAACTTTCCATCCAGCTTATAACACATCTAAACACTCCAACTCTATGCTGATTCAACTTGTTTCCGTATTATCTTTTTTCCTTTTGTAACAATATTTTCACATAGTTAACCTACTTCATGTTCATCACCGACACATGTCTCAATTGGACATCAAGCATCCAACAACATCCAGACATGCCAAATCTCTACTAATTAATCTTGTTTGAGCATTATTTTTTCGCCTTCCCATGATGGTCTCAAAAGTCTCCTTTCTTGGGGACAAAAAACATGCAAGCGCTGTGTTAACTCTTACTAAACAACAAGAATTCAGAAGCAACCAAACTGAATGCATTTGCCAACTACAAATTAAATGTGGCTTAAATGATGATTTCTGTCTTTGATAGGGTAGAAAACATTGTGGGACAAGGAGAAAATGCTGGTTACCAGCATTTTCTCCTTTTCCCACAATGTTTTCAAAAACCCTGTTTCTCAGGGACATAAAATCACATGATGGCAGGATATAGGGTTAAATCTAACCTGAATCATCCTCAATAAACTCGTAATCATCATCTTCTTCCTCCATTGGGCACTGCTTGATCTTGTGAAGCCAGGTTTGTATGCTGGCATCCTTGGACATGTCATCAATGGGCGTGGTTACTTCCTTGTTCAGCTTTACAGGAGCCATCAGCCAATCAGAGAGGTTGTTAGAAAGCTTAGGGAAGGAGAATCCACAACCAGTGCTTGTTGTATTTCCTGTTGTCATGGTGACAGGCATTAACCAATCTTCCATTCGTGACGAGAGTTTTGGAGCCATGGATATGTCCTAAAATGTGAGATTTATTGCATAATTATGTTTTTATACCTTTAATTCTTGAAGAAACAATAACAGTTTGTGAAAGTGGCAAATTTGATCCCAGTTTTATAATTTACTTTTCTGCCAGCAACTTGAACTTTGTTTGACAGACTTTAATGTAACACATTCTTAGACTCACTATCATATCCATATTAATTGATTGATTGACTGATTGATTATCTGGTTACTAATTCTCACCAATGATTGCCCATATGAGGACTCCCCAAGAAGGCTACTATGTTACAGAGAACAGTGCAAGGTACAGGATGAAACCCATCTTAAATTACAACTGGTTCTTTAACATGTACAGAGTATAGTGTTACAGGAGATCACTCCTTCCTTACAGCATAGCTTCTTCCTGTGTAAAACCAATACCTGACAACTGTGTTAAAAAAAAATTTCTTTAGCTTAGTGGTAAGGGTATAGATCTTTTAAATCCCAAAAAACGAGGATCTTTTCTACACAGGTTCAAACCCCAGTCGGGGCGGTTTGTATTTCAGCTATGCATTTGTTGTCTTTCATGTTCATTAAGAATAGTACCATTGCACAGGACATTGGTTTATTGTCTCATCCGAATGACTATAGGTTATTTCAGATGGCTAGCAGTGTGGATTGAACCCACACCCTCAGGTGACCCTACACTTTATGTTTACAAGTCTCACACTCTACCACTAGAGTTATTCGGGCTGGTCACCATACTTTTGAATGGCAAGAATTAAATTTACCTACAATCTAACAACCAAACTGTTTACTTTTGGACATTGGTAGGCCTTTAAGTCTCTACCAGATTGCAGAATTTCAGACTTGTCCTCCTTGAAAGCATTAGGATTTGGTTTTAGTAGGATAGAAAACATTGTGGGAAAAGGAGAAAATGCTGGTTACCTTTTCTCACCATGTTTTCAAAAGACTACACCCAAGTCATTGTTTGGTTAATAGTTAAGATAGGTTTTACAAGTTAAAGGCTGTTTTGAATATCCCAAAAAGTATCAGATTGTATAGATCAAGATCAGATGTTATATTCAGTGCAGTATGTCAGTGATGCTGATGCTACAAATGGTAGAATATTTGAGCCATGCTCTGTGAAGAGGGTTTTAATGCCAATATCTAGCAAACTATTTCACATGATCAGACATAAAACTTTCGTTATTTAGCAGTGATTGAAACTGAAAGCAGGCTTTTTATTGATTTGTACCAAAATGATTCAGCTGACTGCGCTGCTAAGGTATCAACCCAGGTCAGCCAGTGCAGTACGAGCAGGCTGACCTGGGTTGAAACCTTTGCTATTTGCAGGGCTTTTTTTCCTTCTATAATTGAGGCCGATATTCGGTGACTTCCCAATTGCAAAAAGCATCTTTTTTCCCAATTTTGGTGAAACAATTTCCCAATTTTGCTAAAAATATTTCTCATAATACGATGCTGAAATTCCCAGTAAGTTAAAATACCAGTATCTCGCAAGCTATTTCACATGATCAGACATAAAACTTTCGTTATTTAGCAGTGATTGAAACTGAAAGCAGGCTTTTTATTGATTTGTACCAAAATGACTCAGCTGACTGCGCTGCAGTACGGCTGAAATGTTGCAGTTTCTTGGCGCCATTTGGTTCGTTTAATGGAGGCAACCTTAACCGAACCGAGTTATTTTTTGCTTATTATAACACCTCATGTAGACTTGTCGCTGTTGTCATTTCCCTATCATTCAATATTGAATCCTTTTTTGTCTTTCGTAAAAACTTACAGCTGACAAAAGAAGTTGTCTTGATTTAACACTGTGGAACACATTCTTACTTGGTTGCAGTAAACGTATTTGAAAGAAAACCAAACACACTGTATCCAAGTAAAACATGTCAAGAACCGGGAAACATTACAAAAAGTTTGTTAAAAGCTCTGCAGATGATAAAGGCCAGCGCAGCCTTTTTACTTTCGGTGTAAAACGTTCAAATTCTTTGCAGATCGATCTGCAGGTAATCAAATCTCCGCATACCAAGTCTCAATCTGAAGTGCCAGGTCCGTCAGACATTGCCAATCCCCCGTTGTCTAGACAATTATTATCACAGCACATGATGCAAACTCTATATCTCCAGACATAATATCCAAGCCTAGCGTTGTAACTTTCACAGATAATGATTCCCTTGTATCATATGAAGGCTGGAAAGCAGTTCTGCTGAAGTATTAACTCCTGCACCCATGGGTGTACCACAGTAGTGTTAAAAAGGGCTATATGCCTTTATGTGTAAATACTGAGAGATATTTGGCCATGGTTTAAAGTAGTTACATGTATAGTGTAACTGTTGAATTTGTTTCAATTATTATTAAGGTATTCCTACCCTGAAGCGGGACATCTTTTTCTACTGTAATTTTACTCTGGAAAATGAGATATCATTAAAAATCATCACTATTGTAGCATCTTAACCAAGCCACTTTTGCAAGTGTTGCCTTCATAGAATAATCATTTTCAATTCTAAAATCACTATGTCCTCAATTTAAAGTAAGATTATTATTACTTCCCTTTACAAGAAAGTAATAGAGGTATGAACAGAAATTTTTTAGATAGACATTTAAAGAAATTCTGGGCAGTTAAAAGTGTTAAGAATTATTGAATCACTATAAATTCTCAATAATCTAACAACAAAAAAAATTATGCCATGTTGAGCAGAAGCTTCAGGGGAGGAAAGCCATAAATTGTTTCAGCTTTCTATTTACTGTATGTATGTACACTGCCATTAATTTGAATTATTGATGTACCTTGAAAGTCAGTCTGCTTTTTCCCAATTTGGCCAAAATTGGCCAATTTCCCAAAATGAAAGGCTAAGGCCCCTTCCCAGTCTTTGGGAAAAAATCGCTGATTTGTACATTTTTTGCATGTCAAAGGACCTTTCTATCCTCAGATCCACTCAGTTGCTAGACAAAATCAATGCTATGGATCCATTATTATGCTATGAATTGCTTGGTATAACACATCGTCGAGATGCATTAATCCCCTTTTGCCAGAGCATGGCTCAAATAATTTTAATTCAGACAATTCTAAAATTCTATTGTATGGTATAGTGTTCCATACAAACACACAAACTTACATGTTGTTTAGCTGATTTCAATCTATTCAGTTCCTCCACTGTTTTGTATAAGATGTGGTGCTCAGCATCATTATAATCTTCAAAATGCCGAGGCAGACTGGGCGCCTGATGATCTGGGTCCATAAAAGGGGACTGGATCCCTGTTACACTATTAGCATCAATCCGACCATAGTTCAAAATCGCTTCTCTCAGCGTGCCTGGGTCAGACTTAAAGGAAATGTTAGGAGTTTCCTCTGGCTGTAGGTCACCAAGATCCATTCTTTAAAGAGAAATAAGTTTATTGGAGTGTTCTTGAGAAATGCAATGCAAAGCCCTAGCCTTACACAAGAATAAGTCAGACCTTTTTCCTGATATAACTAGAATACTGTGAAAAATGGTATAAAACACTACTGAAACAACAAAGAGAAAAAAAAAATTAATCCCTACCATATAATCCCGAGTTTTAACAACCATGGCAGAAAAAACTCTTGTAAACAATGTGGGTAAAGGAGAAAATGCTGGTAACCAGCATCTTTTCCTTTTCCCACAATGTTTTCAGAAGCCTAATTATTTCTGGGTTGTTGAAGAACGGGAACCTTTGGTTCATAGGTCAGTCATGATAACCATCAAATGATACACAGATTCTGTCAAAATTAGGAACTAAAATGGAATAAAAAAAATTTTGGTTGTGACAAGCAATTATTTCTCATTTTGCTAAAACATCTTTTAAAGGAGATATTTCTCTCTCAGTCAGAGGTCATCATATCTTGTCTGCTTCTGGGCATAAATAACTGTCCACAGTCCTAAGCTGATACTGATTTCTTAACCGTAAGACCCCAGAAAAAACTCAACAGACATTTTCTGTGTAAAAATAAAACCTAAATAAATTCAATTTCAAGGTACAGAATGTCTATGCCAAGCAGACAATGTAGATCAAAGATCAGACTACATGTGTGTATTCTGATTATGATCTTCACTGGCTGCAAAGGAAATTGAAGTTTTCAGAGACACTTCAACCTTTTCCCAAACATATATTAGACTCTTCAAAATTCAAAACATAAGACGATGACAAATTCTTAATTGATACAATTGCGCATAAGTTTTTTGTTAGGGTAGAAAACATTATAAGAAAAGGATAAAATGCTTACATTCTCTCCTTTTCCCATAATGTTTTCAAAAGCTGTTCTCTCTCGCTGTTGTTAAAACTTTGAGATTCTTTGGCAAAAGTTTAACCCTTTACCAGAAGACAAAATTTCAGCCTTGTCAAATTTAAAAGTATTTGCAAATGACAATTTCAATGTGGTTCAAATAGAGCAATTTTTCTTTGATAGGGTAGAAAACATTGTGGGAAAAAGAGAAAATGCTGGTTACCAGCATTTTCTCATTTTCCAACAAAGTTTTCAAAAGGCTTCTTTCCCAGGGTCGATAAAAGTTGGCATTGTGCGGTAGAGGGTTAAAGGTTAAAACTACATTCAGCAGTTGACAATATTTAGGTTATCATTGTATGTAAGTTGAACCAAAAAGGGTTTAAAACGTGAATGACATATATAAAATACTGACATACATAAGACAAAAAAAGAAAAAAATCCAGGGCAGCCTAGCTTGGGACCAATGAAAACAGACTGACAAAACACTTCATGTCTACTTATCTCTCACAATCGATGACCTCTGGCTTATCAAGAGCATTTTTCACCAAACAACAAAATTATAGATGTTTCCAAACTGAATGATTTTTTGTTTGTTTGTATGGTGTTTACTGCCACTTTGAACATAATTTTAGTTATATCATGGCAAACAGTGCACCTATCCATGCTTTCCTGCAGTTTCTTTTACCAGCTTGACACAATATTCTTCCCAAGCCTTTGGCTGCTTTCCCACATAGCCATCATTGAAACAATGATAAGTGGTGAGATAGGAATGAATCCTGTCACAATCACTATCATCTATCCTCAAAAAGAAGTTGGACGAACTGGGGATTCAACCATATCAACCCTTTACCACAAAATCCCAAGTTTTAACGACCCTGAGATAGGAGGCTCTTAATGATTGACTGAATGTTCTTTCATGCCACTTTCAATATTATTTCAGTTAAATCACAGCAACAGCTCACATATTCATGTATGTCCTGGGTTTCACCAGTACTAGGCTGAGGCTCTGACATGTCTTGCCAAAGAACACTCCCACCAAAAACCCTGTGCTTCCACTGAGGCTCGAACTCAGGGCCTCCAGGTTACGAGTCCTAAACTTAACCAATGAACCACACAGGACCTCAGAGAAATTTGGAAAACATTGTGGAAAAAGAAAAAAATGCTGGTTTCCAGCATTTTCACCTATTCCCACAATGTTTTCTACCCTATCACAGACAAATTCCATTGTTTGAGTCACACTTGTCAACAGCCAATACTTTTAGACAAGTCTAAAATTTGGTCTTTTAGTTGAGGTGAATAACTGTTGTTTTATAGCAAGTAAGGATTATCTTGGACACATCTAACTGACAAACATTTTCACCTAAATCATCTGTGATGAAGATGGTAAGATAATGAACATTGCTGATAAAGGAAAAACCAGTTATTGTTGATGAAAGAGCACTAGTTACCAAAAGCCTTGACCTCAGGGTCTCAAGAAAACAAAAGATTATTTAGTATAAGAATCACAAAGTCCAGATAGAAAACAATTACTATTATCTCACTTCAGGTCAAGTGTTTAACCCTTTACTATACAATTCTGAGTATTAACATTAACGACCCTGAAGAAGGATTTTGAAAACATTGTGAGAAAAGGAGAAAATGCTGGTAACCAGCATTTTCTCCTTTTTCCACAATATTTTCTACCCTATAGAAGAGAGACATCATCATTTTAGCTAACACTGAATTAATTTTGTCAACTGCAAATAATTCCAATTTGGACCAGTCTAAAATGTTGTTGTTTGGCAAACAGTTCCACTCCCACCTCTTTACCATACAGCAATATTTTAGCCTTGTCTAAAATCAAGGCATTTGCAGACAACAAATTATTTGTGGTTCAAACACAGGAATAAATCTTTGAATGGGTAGAAAGTATTGCGGGAAAAGATTTGCTTCTTTTTCCACAGTGTTTTCTACCCTGTAAATAACTAATCTCATAACCTGTAGGCTGTTCAACATTTTATTAGCAGTCTGCAAATACTTTCAATTCAGGGGTCCAAAAATTTATCATCTGATAAAGCACTAACTCTTTACCAAATGACAGCATTTTAGACTGGTCCAAATTGAAAGCATTTGCAGACCACAAATCAAACATTAATCTGATGGTAAAATTTGTCTATAATAGGATAGAAAACATTGTGGGAGAAGGAGAAAATGCTGGTTACCGGCATTTTCTTCTTTTCCCACAATGTTTTCAAGGCTTTTTGCCCTGGGTCGTTAAAACTCAGGATTATGTGATAAACAGGTGAGCCAGCCCTATAACAGCAGCAGCCCACTTGTCTTTTCCCGGGTTTGAACAATACGTCCACCCACGTGACTTTGTAATCAGCAGAGCCTTGTTTGATTCAAGCTGGTCATGTGCCAGTCTGTGTATCATATTATCACAACATGGCCTTGTGAGCAGACCTACTTTTTGATAAAACATCTAACCCTTCACCGTACCATTTCAGGCTTTGAAAACCTAGATGAAAAAAAAAAAACTTTCTTAAAGCATTCAGGAAAAAAGGAGAAAATTACAGAAACAATGATTTTCTCCTCTTCCCACAATGTTCTTCACCCTTTGAAAAAGGATTTCCTCCATTTCAGACACATTTGACTTAGTCCAATGTGTCCAACGTGTTGTTGTATGTTTTTAAAAAAACCTGAGGAAGATGGTTTTTAAAAATATAGTGGGAAAAGGAGAAAATGCTGGTAACCCTTTCAGCACCAAATGAAACTTTAAACAATTGTCTCATCATTGGGACATTTCTATGGGGTATCCCTAACATAGCTTTTGGCCTTGAAACACTGACTAACACTTCACCAAACAAACCTGACTTTTAACAACCCTAAGACAGAAGACTTTTGAAAACATCATGAGAAAAAGAGGAAATGCTGGTAACCAGCATTTTCTCCTTTTCCCACTCTGTTTTCTTCCCTTTCACAAAAACATATTTCATCATTTGACTCAAATTGAATATGTAGTCTGCAAATGCTTTCAGTTTGGACAAATCTAAAATTTTGTCATTTGATAAAGAGTTAACTGATTAGAGTGGCCCAAGCTTTCCAATCTCCAAATATTAAAGCAATTCCGTCCACTTTACCTCTCCATATTACTGGCGGCACCTTCACTTCCATTGGGGTACTTGACAGAGCTTTGTAAAACACCGAGATTCTTGTTCAGCCTGACCGATTGTTGCTGCAACACCTCTTCCTTTGCCCCAGATATTGTATCGAGTTGGTTCAGCAGCCATACCTCACGATTACGTAGTGCCTCCAGCTGCCGGCTGATGTTACACTGGATCCTGGACTTTGCCTGTTTTAAATGTTATCTTGCTGTCTTTTGTTTGTCTTTAAATCTTTACCACACAACAGAAATGTAGACTTGTCCCAATTGAAAGCATTTGCAGATAATTTAAGAGTGGCTGAAATGATGGATTATGTCTTTGATAGAGTAGAAAACATTTTAGGAAAAGGAGAAAATGCTCATTACCAGCATTTTCTCCTTTGCCAACGTTTTCAAAGGTTGCTTTCTCAGGGTGGTTAAAACTCAGGATTGTGTGGTAAAGGGTCAAAATATAATCTTTATCCTTTCATTATTTCATATCCTAAAATTCCAAAATGCCTCTTTACCATGCGACTATGTGATGCTATGTGACTGGGTTACTGTTTTATCAGGCAAAAAAACTGCAGTCTTTCTCTTCATTGGAAGATTTTGTAGATGACAATACAAGAGTCGGGGCTTTCCTTGATGCATGATTTTGTGCGTTTTGACGCATTTTTAAGGAAAATGACCCGCACTTTTTTCAACAATGCATCATTGTTGATGCACAAATACGATAAGGGTTACTAATGATCGTATATACTACCGACACTGTTACATCGCTAGTAGATGAAAAATCTAGAGTACGAAGAGAAAATGGGACGAAACACAGGACTGTATATCGATTTTTCTAGAATACCATCGGTCTTTAAACGAGTCTAAACGAAACCAGTCGATCTCTAATCAGGACAATATGGTTCTGTCATTCTTGCTGTCTGCAAGGAAGACAAAGATCAGACGATAGAACGCCTGGTAAGAGCACCCAGAAACACATTTCAAGGTCTCAAGGGTTTACTGTAAGTTAGCTAAAGAGATACATATGATTTCATTATTCTTTGAAAACAGGCATAATTGCGACCCGTGTGTCAATACACAGGAATCGGCTGTTTAATATTGGTGAAAATTTTCGGCCGAAATGGATATTCTCTATCAAGAAAAACAATAGAGACTTGCCAGTCCAACCGACAACAAGCTGTTTTCACCTATTAAATGGTTGATTCCTGTGATGAAAATAAAAAAATATAACCCTTTACCACAGACAGAGACTGCACAAACTTAGAATTTCAACCCTTGTACATTATCAAAACAGTAGCAGTCATGATGATACCCTTGAAAGATAAAAATTACTTAGAGATATGACAGCTTGTCTGCAGCTAGAGCATATTTGCTTGTTAAGAACAGGTGTAAATAAGGCATACTCCAGATACTCTTTATGAAGAATGTGCTATATAGACTGTAAGCTCCCTCTATATATAGAATCTCTGGTGTTAGTGTATCTATCATCATGTAATAATACATATACAGGGTATACAAAGATTTACAGTGAACAGAAAACACAAAAAACCACACATAGTTTCATAAAAAGTAGCTTTTGTCTGAGCTAATTACATTTTGTTGTGACTCCCAAAAATTCCAAAATGACCCCCATTATTTTTGACTAGGGGGGTCACAATGATCCCCTATTTTTGTTGACAAGGTAAACCCCGAAGACTGCTTCAAGAGATTGGATTTGTATTTGAAAGTGTGGAAAACCTTGTCAGAAAAAGAGCAAATGCTAGTTACCAGCATTTCCTCCTCCTCCCACAATGTTGTAAGATGCTTTTTTCCTCAGGGTTGATAAAAAATAGACTCATGGCAAAGGTTAATAAATTCGGACATGCAGTTCTTAAGCAGAAGGTTTTCGAAGTTCCCTCTTTCCATTTATAGAGAGTTTAGTCTTAACCAAACCAAATATTTTTTCAATTGTCCGAATTCATTGAATTTGCACATGACAAATATAATATGGCTCTATTGGTCTATTTCCTGCATGTCAAAGGCCCAGTCTACCTCAAGATTCAGTCAGTTGTTAGACAAAATGTATTTCATAGATCCATAGTTATGAGGACTTCCTTGGTATACAGCATCACGGAAATGCATTAAATCCCCTTTTGCCAAAACTCGGCTCATAATATAAATTATAACAAATCAATATACCTCTGCAGTGTTGCGACCCAGCTGCTTTTTCGCAGTCCCGATCCTCTGTAATGCCCTTTCTAATTCCTCTATTCGGCTCTGCATCTTTACCACTTTGTTATCACCCATTATGTGACTAAAACTCATCTTTCAGCCTGTGTCAGAGAAAATCATTTTTATTTCTTTAACCTCTAACCAAACAATCCTGTATTTTAATGACTCATGATGGGGAGACTTTTGAAAACATTGAGGAAAAAAGCGAAAATGCTGGCATTTTCTCTTTTTACCACAATGTTTTCAAAAGCCTTAATTCTTCCTCAGGGTCATTAAAACATGGGATTATTTGGTAAAGGGTTCATGTGCCAGACCAAAAAGTTTGTAACTGTTCCAACACAATCCTGAGTTTAAATGACCAGAAAAAGAGGCCCTCTGAAAACATTGTGACATAAGGGGAAAATGCTGATTACCAGCATTTTCTCCTTTTCCCACAATGTTTTCTACCATTTCAAATACAAAACTTATGATGTGAACCATAGCTATTTTGACTTCTGCAAATGATTTAAATTTGGTGTGTCTGAAATTTTGTCACCTTGTAAAAGGGAAAACCTAAATCAAATGTTGTTTGTGACAGAAAATTCCGTACTTGATGACCCTAAGTCATAGTATGTAGATAATTTCTACTAGAGACATCACTTGTGACCTATTGATACTAGAATTTGTCTTTGAAAGAAAAAGCACAAAGCAACATTGAACACTTTGCCACATAATCTCAAGTTTTAACGACCCTGAAGGCTTTTGAAAATATTATATGAAAAGGGAGAAAGTGCTGGCAATCAACATTTTCTCCTTTTTCCACAATGGTTTCCACCCTTTTGGAGTCAGGTTTAATCAATTGAGTGACATTTAATTTGTTAAGCTAACAAAAAAAAAATCTCAGGACAGTTTGGCGTAAAGGGTTAAGCACCCCCCATAATCGCCATTGACCCAGTTTCAATAGTCACGTACGCCAGTTTCCATGCAGAATGAGAACCGAGTTTTAGCCTTATTTTATCACTCTTATGACTGTTTTGGCACAAAAATGTGATTCATAATCAAAATTTAAAGCTTTTCTCATAGATCATGTTTACATTTGTTATTTTCTATCGATTATTTCAATATTTGAGCGGCAGATAAGCGGATCCTTGTTTCAACATTGAACTTAAAAGCCGGCGAATCGCCTTCCAATCATGTTTTGTCTCTTCTTTAAATATAACACATATAAATAACCTATGAAAAGAAAATAAGTACTTACATCTGGTTAACATAAGACAAATCAGGTATCTCTTCAGGATAGACTCTCAGGATCCTGCTTTTGTTGAATCCAAACGTGACAGATCACCACCAGTTTGACCGTGAAATTCTAATAACTGGCTCTCGACTTCTGGTATGAAATGAATAATTAGGATATAAAGCCGGATACCATGAGGTTAGTTTTCATTTTCGACTATGTACGGTATTTTCCGTGTCGTAGAATAAGATAATTTCATTGGACGAATGATGAATGACGTACAAGTACTATTGAACGGGCACTGGCAGGTCTCGTGTAAAAGTTACGCGTGACTTGTTTAATAACAAAGTTGAACTTGACCTGATTTTACCTGATCGTTTGCTCTACGTGTTGACCTGTTGTCATTGTACAGCATATGAAGTTATTGAATATACACAGTTTAACGTGATTTTGTATCGACGCGTTATTTTTGTGTCATTGAAAGCGTATATATTTTGAACGTAGATCTACACAGAATTCTGTCTTTCATTCCAAACCCTATCTTCGATCCGAAGGGAAGCACTGCCGATGTTGTTTTGAAATTGTTTCTCCAGTGCAGGGGATCTAAGGTAAATTAAATAAAGTGAAAATGATGATTTCTGTCTTTAACAGGGTAGAAACCATTGTGGGAAAACAAGATGATCCTTGTTACCCTTGTGGGAAAAGGAGAAAAATGCTTTTTATTAGGATTTTTTTTCCTTTCCCCACACTGTTTTCCAAAGGTAGCCTTCGTCGTCAGTCGGTACAAGTCGGCATTGTTGGGTAAAAGATTGACCCCTTACCAAGCAATCACAACGTTTAAACGACCCTGAGGAAGAAGGCTTTTGAAAACATCGTGTGAAAAAGAAAAAATACTGGGAACCAGCATTTTCTCCTTTTCCCAAAATGTTTTCTACCCTATCAAGGACAACTTTCATCATTTGAGCCACCTTTAAGGTAGCAGACCCCTAACGCATCTAGTGCAACATGGAATAAAATTTCTTGATAGTTCATAAATAAGGATTTATACTGATATAATAATTTTGCACATTTTTAACCGACCAAAAATTCCTTTGATGTCTATCTTGAAATTGTTTGTTGATAGTTTTGTTAGCTCCACTGGCCGAAGGCCAGAGAGCTATTGTCATGGCGTTGTGTCCGTCGTGCGTCCGTCCGTTCGTCCGTGCGTGCGTCCGTAAACTTTTTCTTTAAAAACTTCTCTTCAGAAACTATTGACTGGATTTTTACCAAATTTCACAGGAATGTTCTTTTGGTGGTCCTCTTTCAAATTCTTCAAATAATTGTGTTCCATGAAGAATTCTGGTTGCCATGGCAACCAAAGTAAAAAACCTTTAAAAATCTTCTCCTCCCAAACCGCTATTTGGATAGCATTATTATTTTGCAGGAATGTTCCTTAGATACAGGTTTACAGAATTCCTTAAAAAAAAAAAAGATCTGTCAAAAAACATGGCTTTTATGGGAGACTCATTTTCCTTTTATGGTATAAAGTAAAATCTTTGAAAAATTTCTTCTCTAAAACTATTCATTGGATTTCATTGTTGTTTTGCAGGTAAGTTCCTATGGTGGTTGTCTACCAAATTGTTTCTTCAGTGAGCTAAAATGCAGGATCGAATGATAATTGTTAAAAACTTCCTTTCGCCATTATAGAAATATCAGGCCTGTGGAGCGATACAGGCGCTCAAGCGCCTCTAGTTAGTTTCTAGAAAAGGGAGGTAATTATTATTTCCCTTCGTAATGAGAATATAGTGGTTTTAGATTTATAAATGATAATTCTAAGAAGGAAGAAAAGGAAAAAGTGGTTCGGTTAAAGTAGTACAATAATATTCATTTTTAATCATAGCAAATTTTGTAGGATAATATTATAGTGGAAATAGCTGTTTTCTATTACGGGTCCACTACCTTAATTTGTCATCTGCAAATCTCGGCTTTCAATATTTTATCATGTCCAAAATTTTGTCAATCAAGGCAGGGATCTATATACGATCCCTGATCAAGGTAACGCGCCCCTCGAGACTACAATTTGCCTTTCAGGCCACTGTAGAGCAAGATCGTCGTCATCTACATTTTCTGCTTTTTAAAACACTTTAGACCAGAAGGAACCATGAAATTGGAATTACATGGATTATATTGTTGGACTAGAAATGACTGCTGGGTTTTAACCCTTAGGCTGCTAACCGCGACGCACTGACCTTTTGCGGACAGTGTAGACCAAGATCAGACTGCACAGAACGTGCAGTCTGATCTTGGATCTACACTGCCAGCAAAGAAGATATTTTCCTCCCAAAAAGTAAGCTCGAAATAACATCATTCGGGTTTTTTTTTTTTTTTTTTTTAATTATCGGATTGAAAATTTTGTTTAACTTGCATGTATTTAAAAGTATAAGGGTAAATCAGCGCTCAAGGGGTTTTGCAAGTGCATTCCAGAGTCGAGCTGAGCAGCCGAGTCAAAGAAACAAATTCAGGTGTAAGAGTTGTCTTTTTGGATACATTATTTTTTTTTCCTCAGTTTCAACTGAACTCCTCTTTTTGTTGATAGGTCTGTCTGTCCGTCCGTCCTCCCGCCTGCCTCTACGGCCCTCTCTGGGTGGAATAAGTTTTGAAAAAAATTAGTCTGATTGATTGATTGATTGATTGATGGTTGTTTGATTGGTTGATTGATTCATTGAATTGTACTCTATGTATCTTACCTTATGATTACTGTCATGCTTTACCAGACGACCTATGCAAATTGAAATCATTTGCAGTTGACAAATTCAGTGCGACTCGCATACTGAGTTTTGTCTTAAAAAGGGATCTTGAAAAAATCGTGTGGGAAAGGTCGAATGTGGAAACTTCGGTTACTGAGCCAGAACGCTCCTTCTGTTTCTATATCTGTTCTGTGTATCGTCAAAAAGTTATATTTATCTATATAAAAATTTAGAAACAATGTAGGAAACGCAGAATGAAAAATAGAGAACATTGACCAAAATAAAACAAAAAGAAAGTGATTCCGCTGAGGATTGAACTCAGGACCTTCCGCGTGTTAAGCGGATGTGATAACCACTACACCACGGAATCACGTGATGATTATATTGTGCGTAAATAAATATTAAAAAAATATAGCTATACATTTAGTCGGTTTCATGTTGATATAGGTATTCAGTCTGAATTTTTTGGTCTATGACTTTTGGTGTTAGAGGAAACTTAAGTCTTCAAGACAACACTTTTGAAAACGAAACCATCGAAGAAAATTTATCAGAATACCAAAAAAGTGTACCACTAGTTTTCGGACACAGACCAAAGCCCGGATGAAAAATTATTATTAACCTTTTACATAAAAACGCAGTATTAACGCTTTGTCTCAAAAAAGCATGATACTGACCCTAATTTCTAAACCACTTCACATACATGCCGGGTTTTAACGACCCTGTAAAATAAGTCTAGAATTGAAAACATTGTTGGAAAAGGAGATATGGGTAGGCCTAGTTTAATCAGCATTTTCACATCGTTTTCTACTCCTTCACAGAGTGTTCCCCCCAATTTTACTCTTTACCAAATGACTCATTTGATGTTGGTCCAAATTGAAAGCGAATAATATTATGCAGACGACAAATTTAAAGATATCCATTAACTCATTTTAAGCCAAATATAACCATTTTTGTCAGTATTTTATCAAACTATAGTCATTCTTGTGGCTTCATGACATATATTACACTTGGCGGTTGCATAGAGTACGATGGATGGAACATGTATTTTTGGACTTGGCTCCTATCCATTTGTTCAATCGAGGATACCACATGGTGCTTGTAAGGTGACTCTGTATGACCTTCGCCTTGCATATTCATATAGATGGCAAGAAAGTGGAGCTGAGTTACACTACACCGGTCTACAGTCCCAACAATCTATGCAGGGATCGTATATATATAGGATCCCTGATCTATGTCACGAGAACCCAACAGCAATTTACTTGAGGATGTCGGAATTTTATATCGAGAGTACAGTGGAATGATTTTAAGGACAGTAGAAATGTACATTTTGTATGTGCATATTAATATTTAGCGTTTTTGAATTGCTGAAAGGAGGGGAAAAAACATGATCCTACAAATAGACGAGTGAGCCATTTCCCGTGTTGAAACAACAAGTAGTCTAGCTTTCTAATTTTAGATGGGGGCATGTAAATGACTCTAGAGATACACTCCCCCATTAATTAATTGTTTACAATTTTGACCTGACATAATGTTCTCCCGACCAAGATTCATTTCAAATAACAATTAAATCTGGAACTTCTTTTCATTCTTTGGGGCCATAGGTATTTCTAATTCATTGATTTAAACACATTTCTATATTGTACTAAAATAAGTAAATGGGTATCTTTAAAGATTTCCAACATTTTGGGATTTGTCTTGGATAGAATAGAAAACATTGTGGGGTCGCCATGATATGACTGAAATAATGTTGAATGCAGCGTAAAACACCATTCAACCAACCAAACAACAGATTGTGGGAAAAGGAAAAAATGGTGGTAGATCTACCAGCATTTTCTCCTTTTCCCACAATGTTTTCATAAGCATTCTTGCTTACGGTAGTTAAAATTTGGGATTGATCTTTGATAGATCTATGTTATCTACAGATCTGCTTTGGATTCGGGAAAAGTCCAGATTTGCTTCTAGATCTATGTCGTGTGGGAATTGGTTAACTTTATTTGCTGGTTACCAGCTTTATCTCCTTTTTCCACAATGTTTTCAAAAGGCTTTCTTCATCAAGGTCATTAAAACTCGAGATTGTGTGGTAAAGAGTTAGCATGTTTTTTAGTATAGAATAAGAACCAGATAACTGCGAGTTCAAGGTTGCTTTCGTCCATGCTGTTTGAGCAAAGCGGACAGTGCAGATCAAAGATCAGACTGCACGTTCTGTGCAGCCTGATCTTGATCTACACTGTCTGCAAAGGCAACTATAGTTGTGAAAGGTACCTTAACTCTTTACCAAACAAAAAAATTTTAGAATGGTCCACATTGAAAGCATTTGCAGATGACAAATTAAAGGTGGCTCACATGGTAGAATTTGTCCATGATAGAGTAGAAAACATTGTGGGAAAAGGAGAAAATGCTGGTTACCAGAATTTTCTCCTTTTCCCACAATGTTTTCAAAAGGCTTCTTTCCAAAGGTCGTTAAAACCCGGGATTGTTTGGTACAGGGTTAAGGGTTAATTACATGCAAAATACAGCATTTGGCAGTTAGGGATTGACAAGTGATTTAACCCTTTAACCCTTTACTAAACGACAAGATTTTAGAATGGTCTGAATTGAAAGCATTTGCAGACGTCAAAATTAATGTGACTGAAAAATTGAAATTTGTTTTTGGAAGGATAGAAAACATTGTGGGTAAAGGAGCATTTTCTCCTTTTCCCACAATGTTTTCAAAAGGCTTCTTTTTCAGGGTCGTTAAAAGTCGGGATTGTGTGGTAATGGGTTAACACAATCCTGACTTCATAACCCTGGGAACAAAGCCTTTTGCTGGTGACTGGCAATTTCTCCTTTTCCCACAAAACAAACTTCAGCTTTTCAGTAACATTTATTTTGTTGTTTGCATTTTCTTTCAAATTGGACTCTAGATACTGGTAAATGATATGAGAATAAAATAACAAATTTTAGTGTGAAGTAAGGAAGGACAAAATACGGGATTTCTCCATCAAAATTCAAATAAGGCGCAAAATGCCATTAAAATGGTAAAACTCTGTACCAGATGACTAAACAGAAAATAAAGTACATGTATGGGTATAAAATGACCAAAAATGGTACAGAATGACTTGTATACTAAATGACTTGGTCTTTGATTATTGTTTGGAAGCCAAATGTAATGAGAGGAAAAAGGTTGTGGCCTGACCTGGGCTCAAACCATGTAAGGCCAAGCCCAACAACTTTTGGAGGTGTCCATATTGAAAGCAACTGCTGATGATATAGCAAAAGTGGGTGTGTCCATATTGAAAAAAATTGCTGATGACGTATCATATGTGGGTGTGTCTGTATTGAAAACAATTGCAGATGACATTATGAAATGTGGGTGTGTCCCTTTTGAAAACATTTGCAGATGACATATCAAATGTGGGTGAAATGATATGATTTGTCTTTAAAAAGGTTCAAAAAAATTGTGGGAAAGGGAGAAAGTGCTTGTAACCAGCATTGTTCTCCTTTTCCTCCAATAATTTCGTCGTTAAACATGGGATTGTTAAGTGAAGGGTTTTTAAAAAGAAAACATCTCTAACACTTATTCACTGGAAAAAAATTTATTCTTAGATCTCCAAATATATAGTTCTAGTAATTTTATTACCACATGAAGACAGCTCTCCTCATTTGTCTTGCAATAGCTGACTTTTGAAAACACAGGCAAAAAAATGTTGCTCTGAAAAAAAAAAAGGTCTCTTAGTGCCACAATGCTTTCATTTATAATTATCATACATTATTACAGTATTATACCTTAATTCATGATGGAAACCCGAATCTTACATGTTTTTTAACTCTTTACCAAAAGACAAAACTATAGACTGGTACAAATTGAAAACATTTGCAGATGACTAGATAAATGTGACTCAAAAATTGAAATTTGGTTTGGGAAGGGTAGAAACATTGTAGGAAAAGCAGAAAAATGCTGATTACCAGCAATTTCTCTTTTTCCTGCGATGTTTTTAAAAGACTTTATCTTACGGTCATTAAGACTTGAGATTGTGAAGTAAAGGCTTAACTCTTTACCAAACAACAAAATTTTGGACTCGACCAAATTGATAGCATGTGCAGATGACATATAAATGCAGCTCAAATGATAATTTCTGTCTTTGGAATATGGAAAAAAACATTGTGGGAAAATGAGAAAATGCTGGTTACCAGCAATTTCTTCTTTTCTCTCAATGTTTTCAAAAGCCTTCCTTCGTCAAGGTCGTTAAAACTCTTGATTGTGTGGTATAGAGTTAATGGAATGAACAAGCATTCAAATTCACAAAGTGATGAAAGACAAAAAGCAACAAAAAATAAAAGCTCTGATAGATATAGGTAAACAATAAAATAAACAGTGTATAAATATAAACAAGAATTCATAAATAGCTTCCACAAAAAACCAAATATCATTATTCTGTTGAGTCAGACATTTGAGAAAACTTTACAACTGTAGGCAAATTCCTTTCACTTTTTACCAAATAATCCCGTGTTTTAATGCCTGAAAATGCTTTTGAATTTAATGCCCGAAAATGCTTTTGAAAACACCAAAGGAAAAGAAGAAAATGCGAGTTACTAGCTTTTCTCTGTTTCCTAGAATATTTTCTCTCCTATCAAAGATAAACACTTTATTAGAGCCACATTTGAAAATGTTGTCTGCAAATCCTTTCAGTTCAGCTATGTATAAAATTTTGTCATCTAGAAAAGGGTTAGGTCTTTAGTTTACTCTTTAGCAAAAGACAAAATTTTGGCTTTGTTCCAAATGGAAGTATTTGAGGTCAACAAATTAAATGCTGTTAAGATGACAGGGTTTGTTCCTTGAAAAGGCAGAAAACATTGTGGGTAAAGGAGAAAATGCTACATACCACTATTTTCTCCTTTTTCCACAATGATTTTTTGGTTAGGGTCATGAAATCATGGGATCGTTTGGTAAAGGGTTCAATCTCTACTGTTAACTCATGTTTTAAAATTGTACAAATTGAAAGCATTTTGCAGATGATAGATGTCTTAAATGGTGGTTAAAAACATTGTGGGAAAATGAGAATAAACTGGCTACTAGCATTTTCTCCTTTTCCCAAAGGCTGTCGAACTTGAGGCTGTAAAAACATGGGATAAAACAGTTAAAAGTAAATGCCTATTGTGCAACAAATGAAAATATGGGGCAAATTGAGTACATGTAGTTATGAAAATTTCTTTTTTAAAACAAAATAATTTTACCCATTACAGGTAAACTAGGGCAAATCACTCCAACAAAAAAATTGAAAGAAAGAAAACAAATGAGTCTTTTAACTTTTACCAAACAATCCTGATTTTCAATGACCCAAAGCAAAAAACTTTGAAAAAATTGTGGGAAAAGGAGAAAATGCTTGTGGGAAAAAGGAGAAAATATTGGTAACTAGCATTTTCTCCCTTTCAAATAATGCTTTCTACCCTTTCAGAAAAATAAATTTCATCATTTGAGTCATGTTCAGTTTGTCGTCTGCAAATGCTTTCAATTTGGGCAAGTCTAAAATTTTGTAAAGATTCAAGTCATCTCATTTTTCTACCAACTTGTTCTAATAAACATGTTTGGAATTAAAAATTACACCTTGGATCTTGTGGTAAACTTCATTTACCTTGCCATACAGTGCAGATCAAGATAAGACTGTACAGAATGAGTGGTCTGGGTTAGTATTCATCAACCATTCTTAAGAATATTCATAGTCCTGTGCTGAAGAACTTTCTAAATTTTAAAGTAACACAACTTCTGATTGGCTAAACCATTTGGTGTCCTTTTGGAGTAAAAATAGTTCCACAGAAGCCGACTTACAACTTCCTGATTTTGAATCAAAAAATAAGACAAACCCTTTGCTTAACTTTATACCAAATGACAAAATATTGGACTAGGCCAAATTGAGAGCATTTGCAGACAACAAATGTGGCTTACATGGTTGTATTTGTTTCTGAAAGGTTAGAAAACAATGTAGGAAGAGGAGAAAAAGCTGGTTACCAGCGTTTTATCCTTTTCCCACAATGTTTTCAAAAGCTTCCTTTCTCAGGGTCATTAAAAAGCAGGATTGTGTGTCAAAGGGTTAACCACATTCATAAATTTTGACAACTGACTTGGCCAGTAATTTGTGTCCAACATGGATTGAAAATAGTTCCCAGAAATATAATTTCATTTCACAAATGACATTGAAAAATCTTGTTTCAAATCTGTGTAGGTTAAGAAAAATTCACACTGGCTCAAGTAACTCTTTTATAACCACACAATCCCGACTTTTAATGAACCTTTTGAAAACATTATGGAAAATAGAGAAAATGCTGGTAACCAGCATTTTCTCCTTTTCCCACAATATTTTCTACCCTGTCAAAGACAAATTCCATCATTTGAATTGTCATCTGAAAATGCTTTCAATTTGGACAAGTCTATGTTTTGCTTGTGTTAACATTTTCAGATCCTAATACATGTATGTAAATTCAACCTGCTTCAGCCCACTGAAACTTGGAAGATTTTTTCTTATAAGCCTGACTACATAAGAGGACAGTATAGATCCAAGATCAGACTGCAAGTTCTGTGCAGTCTGATCTTTGATCTATTCCATCCACAAAAACCCAGGCTTTGCCTATAGTGTTCAAATGGGTTAAATTGGAAATTATGAGATATAGAGTAGATTCTACCAATAATATCAAACAGAAAAATATCAAACAGTATTCAGTATTCAGCAAAAAACCTGTAACTATGCTTGAACACAAGAAAGCAACCTTCTTAATTTAGGTCAACCTAAAACTAGGACTAGGAGTACAGAAGAAAAGCACTAGTAAGAAAGTGAAAACGATAAAGTTTAAATTAAGGTGTGAAAGCATTTGCAGACGCCAAATGAAATATAACACACATGGTGGGCACATTGCCAGAATAGGAGGTAATGCTGGTTACCAGCATTTTCTCCTTTTCCAACTATGGTTTCACAAGTCCTGTTCCCCATGGTCGTTGAAAACTGGGATTGTTTGGTTTAGGGGTTAACTCTTTACCGAATGACAAAATTTCAAACTCACTTTATTTGAAAAGATTTGTAGACCAAAAGCGAAATGAAAGGGTAGAAAAAATTGAAAGGAAAGGAGATAATGTGGGCTACCTATTTCCTTCAATGTTTTCAAAAAGCTTTTCCTCAGAATTGTAAAAAAGTTGGATAAAATGGTAAAGGATTTCAACCACAAGATATCATGTTTTGTGACAAACTTTTCCATCCATATCATGTGATACATTTTTTATATACAAACCATATTCTGTGAAAAGGGGGCTTAATGCATCTGCAAAAAGTATCAACCCCAGGTCAAGCAGGCTGACCTGGACCAATACTTTTCTGCTATGAGTCAATTTTCTGCAAGTCAAAGGACTAATTAACCTCAAGATTCAGTCCATTTTTTATACAAAATAGACTTCATGGATCAATAACTATGTGATGAGTTGCTTAGTATCATGCATCACACAGAAGCATTACCCTTTACCACACCATCCCGACTTTTAACGACCCTGAGAAAGAATGCTTAAGAAAACATTGTGGGAAAAGGAGAAAATGCTGGTAACCAGCATTTTCTCCTTTTCCCACAATGTTTTCTATCCTTCCCAAAACAAATATCAATCTTTCAGTCACATTTATTTTGTCATCTGCAAATGCTTTCAATTTGGACTAGAACTTGTTTTTCTACAAAAAAAACAGTTGTCTCCCCCCTTTTTGGTGTCAGAAGGATTGATATGTCACCAAGGCAATTTATAACTGAAATAATGGTCATTTGTCTCTAACAGTTTTCGAGTTACAGAGCGGACACGAAATTGTACGTAAAATGAGTAAGGAAAATAATCAAAGGCAAATAACTCGAAAAATATACAAGCCAGAGTTATGGTTCTTGTGCATGACACTTCGTCTAATGATGCTTTACAAATGTGTGAAGTTTTATCAAAATATCTTTCAAGGTTTTCGAGTTACAGAGCGGACACGATTTGTTAAGGAAAATAATTGAAGGGAAATAACTCGAAAAATATACAAGCCAGGGTTATAGTTCTTGTGCATGACACTTCTTCTCATGGTGCTTTACAAATGTGTGAAGTTTTATCAAAATATCTTAAAAGGTTTTCGAGTTATAGAGCGGACACGATTTGTGACAGACAGACAGAGAGACAGACGGACAGACGGACGCACAAGGAAAAACAATATGTCTCCCGACCCTGACGGGGGGGAGACATAATTAGGTGCAACTTTGTTGTCTGGTAAAGGGTTAAAACCCCTTTGACATGAGTGTGGCTCATACTACACTGATAAAGACTGTAAAGTTTGTCACAAAGCAACTGCCAATGGTTTTAACATAAATCTCTCTAAAAACGAACATGGGACAACCGTAAATAAAAAGGGATACGTAGTATATGATGACCTAAAACCTTACAAATACATGTGTATAAATCATGAAGCTGGAAACAAAATATGTTACACAAGACATATTGCACCATCCCATACTGACTACAAGGTTGCTAAATAAATGAAACAGACATGTTTCCCTTAATTCATTACAAAACCACAAAACAATCCCAAAACAGAAGGCTTTTGACAAAAACTGTGAAAAGAGGAAAAATAATGACAGTGATTTCTACCCTTTCAAAGGTGAATCCAATAATTTGAGTCACAATTTATTTGTCATCTGTAAATGCTTTTATTTGGACAAGCCTAAAACTTTGTCTTCTGGTAGTGCTAAATTTGGTTACACATATACAAATTATTGATTTTAAACTGTCCAACACCCTAACCCCTTACCACACAACCCTGAGTTTTAACGACGCTAAGGAAGAAAGCCTTTTGAAAACATTGTGGGAATAGAAGAAAATACTGGTTACCAGTATTTTCTTCTTTTCCCACAATGTTTTCTCCCCTACCAAGAACAAACTTCAACTCTTTAGTCACATTTGTCATCTGCAAAGGCTTTCAGTTTGGATGAGTCTCAAATTTTGTCGTTTGGTAAAGAGTTAATGTTATCTAAAGCAACATAACAGAGCAGTACAGTTCCAAATGATATAAGCCATACTCTGTTAAAAGGGGGTTTAATGCATCTGCAAAAAGTATCAACCTAGGTCAGCCTGTGCAGGCTGACATGTGTGGAAACTTTCTGCTTCTGGTGAATTTTCTACGTGTCCATGGTCACTTCTACTTCAAAATTCAGCTGGTTGTTAGAAACAAGAGGGCCATTGGCTCTAAAGCGCTCACTTGAGTAAAGTCATCTATATTTGATAAAGCTCAAGAGATCCTGGTTTTAATGATGTAAAATGCATGTGTGTAAGTGACCTACTTTTTGATCAACTTGACCTTCTTTTGAACTTGTCAGAGATATCATCCAAACATTCTGATAAAGTTTCATGAGAATCAGACTGAAATTGTGGTCTCTAGACTGCACACAGGTTTTTTTTTTTTATAATTTTGGCCTTGACCTACATTTTGACCGAAAGTAACCCAATTTTAGAACTTTTCCGAGATATCATTAAGAAACATTCTGACCAAGGTTCATTATTTTCAGGCTGAAATTGTGGCCTCTAGAGTGCAAACAAGATTTTTTGTAAGATTTAGCCCAGTGAGCTACCTTTGACCCAACCTGACTAAATTTCAATCTTGTCCAATATATCATCAAGCCAAACATTCTAACCAAGTTTCAAGGGTATCAGGCTGAAATGTGGTCTCTAAAGTGCACACAAGGTTTTTTTGTTTTTTTTTAAGATTTAGCCCTGTGACCTACCGGTACTTTTTGACCCAATGTGACCCAATTTCAAACTTCTCTAATGTAATCAAGACACACATTCTGACCTAGTTTCATGAGTAACTGACTGAAATATGGCCTCTAGAGTGCACACAAGGTAAATGTTGATGCCTGGACAATGGACGACCAGTGAGGGATGACAGACGACGCCCACAGCAATATCACAAAAGCTCACCTTGAGCACTTTATGCTCAGGTGAGCTAAAAACAGTTGTTATAGATCCATTCTTATGTGATGACTTGCTTGGTATTATAAACCATGGAAAAGCATTAAACCCCCCCCCCCCCTTGCCAGAGCATGGCTCTAATAATATATACATACATGTAATTATATTCAGACAATGGACTATACTTCAGCTGCGATAATGTGTCACTTTTCTATACAATGAACTGGTTTTATAGAAATAATGATTTCAGACAGTTCTAATTTGCTGCCTGCAAATCCTTTGGAAAAGTCTGAAAAATGTGTGCTTGGTAGAGAGTGAAGAGTTACTGTATACCTACTCTTTCGGTAAACCAAATTGTTAAACCCTTTACCACACAATCCCGAGTTTTAACGACCTTGAAAGGATAGCCTTTTGAAAACATTGTGGGAAAAGAAGAAAATGCTGGTAACCAGCATTTTCTCCTTTTCCCACAATGTTTTCCACCCTATCAAATACAAAAACTACCATTTAAGTTATAATCAAGTTGTCGTCTGCAAAAGCTTTCAATTTGGTCTAGTTTGAATTTTTTTCCATTTGGTAAAGGGTTAACTCTTCATCAAACAGTGAAATTATACACTTGACCGATTTGAAAGCCTTTGCTGACGACAAATAAAATGTTTCTGATATGTGGAAATTGGTCATTGAAATGGCAGAAAATATTGTGGGAAAAGGAGCAAATGCTGGTTACCAACATTTTCTCCTTTTCCCACAATGTTTTCAAATGCCTTCTTCTTTAGGTTCATTAAATCATGAGATTTCTTATAAACAGTCAGTCCTTGCAAAGTGACACATTAAAGCAAGTAAACTATACTGTATATTATTGGCAATTTCACAATGGAATGTAAACAAAACTACACATTATCGTGTTTAATGATTGTTCCCCACTGGAAGACATATGTTTTCTCGGTCCATATTCACCAACTGTTCTTAAGAACGTTCTTAGGCTCTCAAGAATTTTCTAAATTAACGCAACACAACTCCTGATTGGCTCAACCAATTTATATAGCCAATCAGAAATTGTATTACTTTCTAAATCTAGATAAGACTTAGAATGGAACTAAAAATGACTTGTGAATACCGGCCATGGTGTTTGATTGCAGATGCTCATTCACTTCAGACTTGCATAGCTACATGTGGTCATCAAGACTTAGGAATTACCCAACTAGAAGATGCAATATCCAAAAGGTAATACAAAATACAAAAGAGAGACATATGAAGAAAACAAAAACATTCTTTTTTAACATTATGGAAACAGACGGAAAAGTAGCATTGCTTGTGATAAGCAGTAATGGTTGCTCTTTTATTCCACTATGTTTTTAAAAGACATCTATTTCTCCACCTGTCACAAACTTCTCTTGTTTATGGCAAAAACCAAATTTTAACCCTTTACAACACTATCCTACGCCTTAAATCTTTACCAGAAGACAAAATTTTATACAAGTCCAATTTGGAAGCATTTGCACACAAAAAATCAAGTATGACCCAAAAACTGATTTTTTTTGTCTTTGGAAGAGTAGAAAATACTTAATGGAAAAGAGAAAATACTGGTTATCAGCACTTTCTCCTTTTCCCACAGTGTTTTCAAAAGGCTTTTGTTCCGACCAATGAAACTCAGGATTGTGTGGTAAAGGGTTAACCCTTAAAATGCTGAATTAATAAAATAGATAATTTCATTGTGGGAAAACATCCAAAAAATCTTTATTTCGAGGATTTTTTGGCCAGAATATATGATGAAATATCGGACAGTGTAGATCCAAGATCAGACTGCATGTTCTGTGCAGTCTAATCTTGATCTGCACTGTCTGCAAAAACAGCTTAAGTCATTTTAGCACTTTATTGGTTAATGTCCTGTGGAACAAGGCTTTTGAAACCCTTTTGGGAACAAGAGAAAATGTTCATAATCAGCATTTTCTCCTTTTGTTCGAAATGTTGCTATCCTATCAAAGAAAAGTCCAATCAAATTAGCCACATTAAATTTGTTGTTTGTGAATGGTTAAAATTTGGACGAGCTTATTTTTCTCATCTGACGAAGAGTTCACACTGCCTCTTGGACGAATTTTGTGGCATATAACTTCGTAAAAACCTTTGTACATATGGATAATAAAATAAATTTAGCCCTTTATGAAACATTCCTACTTCCCTACAATTATGAGGAAATAGGCTTTTAAAAACATTATGGGAACAGTGAAAATGCTAATAAACAAAGAGTTTTCTTACTCTTTCACATACAAATCTAAAAATTTGAAACAGATTTCATTTGATGTCTCCAAATTTAATGCTTTCAATATGGACAAATCTAAAATTTTGTCATTAAGCTACAATAAAATTCCCTAGAATAAGAAATTCTTACGAGCAGCAATTTCTCCGCTTCTGACTGGAAGTCTCTGGCAATCCAAAAACCTTTAACTCTTTACCACACGACAAAATTTTAGACCCATCCAAGTTGAAAGCAATTGCAAAAGACAAGTAAAACATCACTGAAATTATTAAATTTTTATATGAAAGAGCAGAAAACATTGTGGGAAATGGAGAAAATGCTGGTTACCAGCATTTTCTCCTTTTTCCACAATGCTTTCAAATGCCTTTGCCATCAGGGTCATTAAAACTCGGGATTGTGTGGTTAAGTGTTAATGAGTTAAAAAATCAAGTACAGTAATAAGAGATTATTGTTCTTTGTCTCTTGCTTACTTAATTGATCCTCTACCACACAATCCTGACTTTTAACAAACCTGAGAAAAAAGCCAATTGAAAACATTGTGGGAAAAGGAGAAAATGCTGATAGCAAGCATGTTCTCTTTTTCCAACAATGTTTCCTCAATTTTTAAAAGGCAAAATCCTTCATTCTATCGGCATTTAATTTGTCGTCTGCAAATGCTTTCAACTTCGAAAAGTCTACAATTATGTTGTTTGGTTAAAGGTTAAATATAACCAGACTAATTTTTTATGGACACAACTTTGGGTTGCAGTTGCCAATCCAATGGTTTTTTTTCCAATTGTAAACTCAACAACAAGCTTTCTGATTGGCTGCCACATTCTGAATCAGCCAATCAGATGGATTTTTGCGTAAAATTAGAAATCCAATTAATATGGCTGGTGGTGACAGATTGGGTGAACAAAAAATATTCAAAATAATCCTCCCTTTACATTGAGTATTTGAAATAAAACCTTTAAAGAAAACAACAAGAACAGCAAAAAAGTTAAAGTCATAAACGTTAAAAAAAAAAAAGAATTAAGTTCATATAAATTTTCAATCAATCAATAAAAAATCAAAGTAATGCTCAAAAACTCATGAGGGCAATGAAATTCTAAACCCTTAAACCCTGTACCAAACAACTCTTAACAAACCTGAAAAAGAAGGCTTTGGAAAACATAGTGGAATGGGGAGAAAATGTTGACAAGTATTTTCTCCTTTTTCCACAATATTTTTTCACTCCTTCAAGAGCCAATCTTGTCATTTGAGCCACATTTAACAGTTGTCTGTAAATGCTCTTTGTATGGAAGTCTAATGGTAAAAATTGTGTATGTTGTTCTTTCTGAACAATCCCAAGTTTTAACAACCCTGAAAAGCAAAGCTTTAGAAAACACTGTGAGAAAAGGAGAAAATTCTGGTAACCAGCATTTCTTCTTTTCCAACAGTGTTTTCTACCCTTTCAAAGACAAATTTCATTATTTGAACCACATTTACTTTATCTTCTGCAAGCCCTTCCAATTTGAACAAATCTGAAGTTGGGTCCCTGGGTAAAGAGTTGAATTGATATGATTCAGATCTCAGGCTCTCTACAATTTAAATTAACAACATGAAATTAAAATTCAAAATAACAACATGAAATAGATGGAAACAAAATTGAGTTTCAAAGCAGAGAAAGTATAAAACAAAACACATCTGGGCAAATGGAAATATTGCCAATATCAAACACTGATATCTCATTTCCAAACAATCCAGTACTTCAAAGACCTTGAGGAGAAGGCTTTGGAAAAACATTGTGGAAAAAAGAGGAAATGCTGGCAACCAGCATTTTCTCCTTTTCTCATACTGTTTTTAATCCTGTCAAAGACAAGGCTCATCTTTTAAGCCACAATGTAATTTGTTGTCTACAGATCCTTCACATATGATATCAAAGTTTTTGAACACATTTGGCTGGCAGCAAAAATTCATAAACTTGTTAACCAATTACCTGCCGAACAAATTTTCTTTAGACTTCCAAAGCACCCTTGTATATACAGGTATAGTACAGATTATCAATTTATCATCAATTCACAAAACACATGTGATAACATTGCGGCAAAAAAAAGGACAAACTACTCCTTAGGATCAAATTCTCCTTTTGTCACAGTATTTTACTAAAAAATAATGCTGCAGGACTAAAATGTTGCCTTAAGTGTTTACCACTCAATCCCAACTTTTAACAACCTTGAGAAAGAAGCCTTTTGAAAACATTGTGGGAAAAGGAGAAAATGCTGGTAACCAGCATTTTCTCCTTTTCCCACAATGTTTTCTACCTCTCCAAAACAAATTTCAATTTTTCAGTGACATTTATTTTGTTGTCTACAAATGCTTTCAATTTGGACCAGTCTCAAATTTTGTTGTTTGGTAAAGATTTAAGGAGAAAATCTGCCAGGGTCCGTATTCACCAACCATTCTTAAGAACGTTCTTTGTCTTATTCTTCAAGATTTTCTAACTGTGAAAGTAACAGAACTTCTGATTGGCTAAACCAGCTGGTTTAGCCAATCAGAAGTTCTGTTACTTTCACATTGATGAAATTCTGAAGAATAAGACTAAGAATGTTTTTAAGAATGGTTGGTGAATACGGGCCCAGGTTCATTAAAATCAAAATTGCAAATCAATCAAGTAACAAACCCCTACACAATACAACAAAATTTGAGACTTGCCGAATTTGAATGCATTTGCAGACCACAATCTAAATTTAGCTCAAATGGTAGGAACTGCCTTTGGGAGTATAGAAAACATTGTGGGAAAAGGAAAAATGCTGGTTACCAGCATTTTCTCTGTTTCCCACAGTGTTTTCCAAAGCCTTTTTTCTCAGGGTTGTCAAAAAGTAGGATTGTGTGGTAAAGCGTTAACCCTTTAGCAAACAATCCTCTATTTCTATAAATCTCAGGAAAATGGCTTCTAAAAACACTGTCAAAAAGGGAGAAAATTCCGGAGATCAGCATTTTCTCCTTTTAGCATGACTATTATTACCTCTTCAAAAACACAAAGTCTGTTATTTTAGCCACATGTATATGAGATATGCTCTGGCAAAAAGGGGTTTAGTACATTATAACAGGCAAGCCATCATATCATTATGGATCTATTAATTTTGTCCAACAACTAGGAAAGAGGGGATACAGAGCAAAAGTTCAATTTGATGAAGTTATTAAACATCTTGACACATGCATTAATGACAATTTAAAGCGAGACATATCATGACGGTGATTGATTGGGACTAAGATAGGGACATTCTGCATTTAGATGGTTGCCTGTGCATTTCACCGTAGGTACGTGGCCTGAATCCCACATACCCTGACCACACAAAGAGCACAGTCCGTGAAGTGTGCAGGGTATCACTGGCTTCCTTCTGTATTCATGTAATAAACCTCTGGCCTGAAAATGATTAAAATATTGTTATAACAAGATGTCTGTTTGTAAAACAGTCATGCCCCCCCTACTGCCACATTGATACAGGAAGTGGCACAGTTCATAAACTGATAACAAAGGAATTGATTGGGAAATATCGATGTCATCTTTTTTATTTATAGCCCACTTCAATTGTTAAACGTGATAATCTGTCAACAGTTCGCATAATTATACACACCGCCGTGTGTATACATACAAGATTGTAAACAGTCGCCGATACACAGATTGGGTTCGACTTCCGCTTTTTCCCAGTCGACTTCGATGCTTACTACATCCCCGATAATACGCGAATAAAATGTTGGAGCCACATGTTGAGCCACATATGACGATTTTTGAGACACTTTAATTTTTTTTGAGCAAATGGCTCAAGTGGCGAATGGCAGCGCGGGCCCTGAATCATCTGGTGGTCACTGTGACCTTGACCTTTCACGGATTAACCTTAAAATCGATAGGGATCATTTACACTCCAAGATGAATGTCTGTACAGAATTTGAAGGACCTAGGTCAATTCTGTGTCTAGTTATCATCTGGACAAGGTTTGGACTATATATTATTAAGTTGAAGGCCACTGTGACCTTGACCTGTGATGGATTAATCTCAAAATCGATAGGGATCATCTGCACTCCGAGACGAATGTCTGTGCCAAATTTGACGAACCTAGGTCAATTCTGTGTCTAGTTATCATCCGGACAAGGTTTGGTCTACATATCAACATGTTGACGGTCACTGTGACCTTGACCTTTGACCGATTGACCTCAAAATCAATAGAGATCATCTACACTCCGAGATGCATGTCTGTGCCAAATTTGACGAACCTAGGTCAATTCTGTGTCTAGTTATCATCTGGACAAGGTTTGGTCTATATATCAACATGTTGAGGGTCACTGTGACCTTGATCTTAGACCGATTAACCTCACAATCACTAGGGATCATCTACACTCAGAGACGCATGTCTGTGCCAAATTTGACGAACCTAGGTCAATTCTGTGTCTAGTTATCATCCGGACAAGGTTTGATCTATATATCAATATGTTGATGGTCACTGTGACCTTGATCTTTGACCGATTGACCTCAAAATCAATAGGGATCATCTACACGCCGAGACGCATGTCTGTGCCAAATTTGACAAACCTAGGTCAATTCTGTGTCTAGTTATCATCCGGACAAGGTTTGGTCTACAGACCAACCGAACGACCGACCTACATTAGCAAAGCAACATACTCCCACTTCGTTGAAGGGGAGCATAATTATAGTACCAATAATAACAAGAGCACTACACTTGGCTGCAGCTGCTTTCAATGAAAATTCTGAGTTGAAAAAGGGGCATAACTGTGTCAAAAATATTCTGATGGTTACCTGCCCCGTTGTATGGTTTTGATAGTTTACATCTAGTCCAAGTTTGAAGTACACGTAAATACCTTTGGTAGTGTCAGAGATAATATAAAACATCAAAGTTTTTAAAAATTCCCATTTAAAAAAGAGACATAAACTAGTTTGATGGTTATCTGCCCATGTTGTATGGATTCCCCTTTTGATAATTCAGAACTACTCTAAGTTTGAAGTAAACAGCTTTAGTAATTACAAAGATATTATAAAAAGTCAAAGTTTTTGGATGCCAACACGGACTACACCAGGGCTGTGACAATATCTTGACTTTTTCTTCTAAAACAACCGAGCTAATAATGATGATGATGATAATAACAATATGGATATTGATGAGTATGACCATGATAAAAAGGATGATGATATTACTAATAATAACTGGAGCTAAAACTGTGTGGTGAAGGGATGACAATGCCATCTCCTCATACTGGCCTGTGCTTCTAAAAACATTGTGGGAAAAAAATGTCGTTTTCCAACAATGTTTTCTACCCTACAACGTTTTCTACCCAAAAAAAGACAAACCCCATCATTTAACCCTTTACCAAACAATCCCAGGTTTTAACGACCCTGAGAAAGAAAGTTTTTGAAAACTTTTTGGTAAAAGGAGAAAATGCTGGTAATCAGCATTTTCTCCTTTTCCCACAAAGTTTTCTACCCTTCTCAAAACAAATTTGGACAAGTCTAAAATTTTTTTGTTTGGTAAAGAGTTAAACAATATTCAGTTTGTTGTCTGCAAATGCTTTGAAATTTTTTTTGACACGTCTGATATTTTATCTTTTGCTAGAAATTCAAAATCAAAGTACAGTTCAACATGTACACAGCATGCACCCAAGGCACTCTCTTTTTGTTCACACTAAGACAGGTGCTTGCTCAATACAGGGACACTTCAACATTTTGTTTTCTCTTCAAACCCAAACAATGCTTGCTTAACCCTTTGCCACAGAACAAAACTTTGTACTCTACCAAATTCAAAGGATTTGCAGGCAACAAATTGATTGAAGCTCAAAAGATGACTGCTGGCTTTGATAGGGTAGAAAGCATTGTGAGAAAAGGAGAAAATGCATGTTGCCAACATTTTCTCCTTTTTCCACCATTATTTCAAAATCCCTCTTCCTCATGGTCGTTAATCTTGGGATTGTGTGTTAAAGAATTAAAGATCCCGTAGCAGCTAAAAGTAAACAATATGGGTGTTAAAATGCATGTAAAGCCGAGCCTAGATAGCTCAGTCGTTAGTGTACAGGACTTGACAAGAGGAGGTCGAGGGTTCGATCCCCGGCTTGGCCAATTTCTTTCCGAGGATTGATGATAGTCATTGCGACAGGATTCATTCCTCTCCCACCGCTGACCATTGTTTCGACAATTGTTATGTGGGAAAGCAGCCAGTGGCTCGGAAAGAATATTGTGCGAAGTACTGGAAACAGGAACCCCAGGAAAGCATGGACAGGTGCACTGGCCGCCGCGATATAAATGAATTAATGTTGAAAATGGCGTTAAACACCATACAATCAATCATCAATAAAATTCATTTAAATTTAAATCTTACCATTAACAAGTATTGAAGTTATTGTGAAGGTGACTCTGTTAACGCTGATATAAAATGATTTTTTAAACCAGGTAAACATTGAACAAAAGACAGAGCGACCTGGCAAAATTCATGTTCCTGCCAGCGACTGACACTTGGACCAACCCTACAATAACAGATAGCTACCTTCACAATAATTAACATACTTTTAAATAGTATGATTTAAACACATTTTAACACCAACATTGTCAAAAGGTATGATTTAAACTCAGATGCATTTCAACACCTGCACTATTTACTTTTGGCCACTACTGGGCTATTAATACAAGTTGCTTGCTTAACAGGCGTGGCCATAAAGACAGGTTTACAGTAACAAACAAACTGCTTACCTTCCTAAGAACAAGTTCCCCACTCATATGACAAGCCAAACTGCTGAAGTGTAAGAGAATCTCATCCGCTGGCAGTTGCTGCTCTACAACATCTTCCCCATAGATACTTACAATGGCCACACAGATAAATAGATGGAAATAGTCTGTCTGATAATGTGACCAACAAGCTTCCCATATACGTAACGCTTCCTTTTCATTGAACTCCCTTTTAAAACATAGTAAGATCCATCTGAAATAAGTAAGAAAATGACTTACAATTTTATGAAAAGTTACAAAAACAAAAGCACTATATACCTTCACCGAACAACAAAATTTTTTGACTTGTCCATCGTATTTGTAGATGACAACCTAAATATAGCTCAAAAACTGGAAATTGTCAGTGGAAGGGTAGAAAACAAAGTGGGAAAAGGAGAAAATACTGGTTGCCAGCATTTTTCTCCTTTTCCCACAATGTTTTCAACAGCCTTTTTCCTCGAGGTTGTTAAAACTCAAGACTGCGCAGTAAAGGATTAAAACCTTTTGTTTAAACCAAATATCAATCCCAAATGGCTTACAACACGCGAAAAGGGGCATTCGGACAATTGCATAAAGTGTCGTCTCGGATCAGCCTGCGCAGTCCGCGCAGGCTAATTCAAGACAGCACTTTACAACTACATTAGATTTTGTGCTACAGTAGACTTGCACAAAAGAGAAAATGACATAAAAATGGAAAGTGTCGTTTCGGATTAGCCTGCGCGGACTGCGCAGGCTGATCCGAGACAACACTTTACGCAAATGTCCGAATGCCCCTTTTTGCGTGTTGCAGGCCATATTTGAACAACCCTAGAATTGATGATTTTTGAAAACCTTAGGGGAAAAGGAGAAAATACTGGTGACCCAAATCTTCCCTTTTTCCCACCATGTATTCACCTTTTCAAAGACTAGTCTCATCATTTGAGTTTTTTTTTTTTTACTGCAAATGATTTCAATTTGGACAAGTGTGAAATTTTGCTTAGTAACAAATGGTGAAAAAAATGACCAATATAAAGACTTAGGATATCAAGAAAGAATCTCTTTCATGAAATCATTATAAAAAGACAGTTACTGCCACAATTCAAGTCTAAATGTACAGTATGAGTTTGCGTCAGGCAGCTCACCTGACAAAATATAGAGCTTTTAAAGCATCAGGTCACTGGTTTGAATCCCAAAATTTCTGTCTGACGGTTTATGATCATTGCAACAAGGTTCATGCCTCTCTCACTGCTGATCATTCATTTGACCATGGTTATGTTGAAAAGCAGCCAGTAGCTTGAAATGAAAACTGTGCAAAGTACTGGTAAAATAGACTGCAGGTGAATACGTAAAGGTGCAATGCCCTGAAGTAAGATTGAATACGGTGTAAGCTCTTTACAACACAATCTCAAGTTTTAACGACCTTGAGGAAGATGGCTTTCAAAAACAATGTGGGAAAAGGAGAAAATTCTGGTAACTAGTATTTTCTCTTTCACCCACAATATTTTCTTTCGTTTCACTCACACATTCCATCATTTGAGTCACATTTAATTCAATGTCTGCAAATGGAAATGCTTTGAAATTGGACAATTCTCAAAATTTGTTGTTTGGTAAAGGGTTAAACACCATGGAAACTAACATCTACAGTAGTAAGACATACCTGTGAGCAAACAGTAGTTCCATAGCATCATCTCCGAGTGTGCATAAATGTTCGTAGAATGATGGTGTCATCAGACGTAACAGCTCTCGCAAATAACTCTACAAATACATTGCTCATTTATTATATGATCTATCAAAACTACTGATAAATTAATTTTATTCATGCATTCCTTTAATTGTTTACAAGACCAGAACATTTTAGACTTGGATAAAATGAGAGCATTTGGTTCGGATTTTATGGTGTCAAATGCTGTTTTTATCATCATCATTCAGTTATATTCTGATGGCCAGAGCACCTATCCATGCTTTCCTGCAGTTTCTTTCACCAGCACTCTGCACATCGTTCTTCCCAAGCCCCTGACTGATTTTCCGTATCACCATTGTCGAAACAATGATCAGCAGTGAGACAGGAGTGAATCCTATCACAACCAATCATCAATCCTTAACTCATCACACAATCACAACTTTTAATGACCTTGAGGAAGAAGGCTTTTGAAAACATTGTGGAAAAGGAGAAAATGCTGGTAACCAGCATTTTCTCCTTTTCCACAATGTTTACTACTATGTCAAATACAAGTTCCTTTACTTCAGTCATATTTGATTTGACGCCTGCAAATACTTTCCATTTGGACAAGTCTAAAATTTTGTCATCTGGTTAAGAGTCAATAAGTAATAGGCTGAGCTGGGGATTTATTCTACCATAGACCTCTGAAACTCCATTGGTCTATCAAGGGATAACAAAATTTTCATTATCCGACACCATTACTATATATAGCACATTGGCGATTCCCTCTTTATCGTATATATACGATACAGAGGGAGTCACCAATATGCTATTTACAGAAACTGTGTTAATGAAAATTTGAGTATATGGAGTATGCTATAAGTGTTCGATGATCGACCAAGGAAAATTTTAGTTTTCCGTGATAGACCAATAGAGCTTCGAAGGCCTGTGATTCTACCGACCCCCTGGTTTCAAGTCCTTTATGTTACCACCTGCATTAATAGGCTTGGCAGAGACAAATTTGAGCTGACCACATGGTAAGTGTCCTTATAGAATAAAGAGAACCAAAACGACTGATTGAGTGATTGAATGGTGTTTTACGCCACAATCAACATTATTTCAGTTATATCATGGCGACAGCTCACATATTATATATGTCCTGCGTTTCACTAGTAATAGGATGGGGCTTTGAAGTGTCTTGCCAATGGACACTCCCACCTAAAACTTAGTGGATCCGGTGAGACTTGAACCCTGGGCCTACAGGTCCAACACTTTACCACTGTGCCACGTAGGACCAAGAATCAGCACAAATAAAAGCTTACAGTATGATCAAAGGAATAACCATTTAGGGAAAGGGAGAAATTGCTCATTATGAGCAATTTTTCCAATTTGCCTATATTGTTTCCAAAAGTGATCTTCTGCGAGACAAATAAAGGTCATCTGAAACGGGGAAATATTACATGACTTACAAGCTGACGATCCATGTCACAATCCTTGGGTGAACTGACAAAGATGGTTCTCTGCATAAGTCCAACAAAGCACCAGTAAGCATCCACCTCATGCTGCACCTCGGCTAGGACCGGTGCCAGCAGGTCCGACATTCCCTGGGTGTAGCCGAAACTCGGATTTGCAACCGCATAGTTTAACAAAATGCTCCTGAAAACAAGATCAGTGACATTATCAGCAAAATAATGGACTTCAGTCCATTAACTGAGTTAAGTCTGTTTATTTTACTCACTTAAGTCTGAAACATGTCAGCTTAGGCTTTGAAAACGTTACTTAAGTTACTAAAGTCTGTTGATGTCAGAGAAATGCCTCTCAAATAGCAACCTCAACTTAAGTTAGAAACAAGAGCCATGTTGCCATGGCCATCCCCCGCCGAATGCTTTGCTCAACAGAAGATGAGTGTCTTGTAGGTTGGTTTAAAGGCTAAAACAGCTAGATTTCAGAATTATTTTCTAGTATTGCTAAATACAAAGTACAATAAAAATATCAACAAGGTACACTTTTCTTAGTCTCACATTAATACCTTTTATGGTTTTTGAGTTATGCTCCAGACAAAATTATGAAAGTATGAAAAATAACATAGGACAATAGCTCCAAAATTATGCAATCAGGAGTTATGGTTCTTGTACACTGCATTTGTCCTCAACGTCATCTATCAACCTGTGAAGTTTCATGTTTCTATCTCATGTAGTTTTCAAGTTATGCTCTGGACAAAATTAAAGTAAGAAGAAAAAAAAACAAAGGGCAATAAATCCTAAACTATGCAACCAAGAGTAATGCACTGCATTTTTTCTCAATGTGATCTATGCACCTGTGAAGTATCATGTTTACATCTTGAATAATTTTTGAGTTATGCTCCGTAAAAAATTTAAGTATGAAACATGAAAAAGGGCAATAACTCCTACAGCATGGCAGTGAAAGTTATGGTTCTTGTACACTGCACTTCTCCTCAATGTCATCTATCAACCTGTGAAGTTTCATGTTTATATCTTATGTAGTTTTCAAGATATGCTCTGGACAAAATTTAAATATGAAAAATAACAAAGGACAATAACTCCTAAATTAAGCAATCCAGAGTTATAATTCTTGTGCACTATACTTCTCCTTGATGAGATCTATCCACCTGTGAAGTTTCATGTTAACACCTCTTATAGTTCTTGAGTTAAGTGGGATGGAAGGAAGGACAGACGGAAGGATGGAAGGACGGATGGACGGACGGACGGACAGCTACCATTACCATATCCCCTGCCGCCTTTTCGGTGGGGGATAACTAGAGGATTCAAGAACAAGAGGGCCACTGGCCCTAAAGTGTTCACCTAAGTAAAGTCGTTTTAGGATTGATAAAGCTGGTTGAATTGATGTAAAACACATGAGAGTTAGTGACGTTTTCTTGACAAATGTGACCTATTTTTGACTGTCTCAGATATCATGAGGATAAACATTTCGACCAAGTTTCATGAGTATCAGACTGAAAATATGGCCTCTAGAGTGCACATAAGGTTTTTCTAAGATTTGTCCTGATGACCTACCTTTTGACCTAATGTGATCCAATTTCGTACATGTCAGACTTATTATCAACACGAACATTCTGACCATCTTTCATGAGTATCAGACTGACAATATGGCCTCTAGAGTAAATATTCAGTTTTTCTAAGATCTGTCCCGACATGACCCAATTTTAAACTTGTCCATGGTGTGATCAAGGCAAATATTCTTACTGAATTCATGAGTATCAGACTGGAAATGTGGCCTCTAAAGAGCACACATATCATTCCAAGATTTGTACCAGTGACCTACTTTTTGACCAGACATGATCCAATTTCAAAATTGTTCAAGATATCATCAAGGCAATCATTCTGACCATGCTTCATGAGCATCAGGCTGAAAATGTGGCCTCAAGAGTGCACACATGGTTTTTATGATATTCGTCCCAATGACCTTTCTTTTGACTACATGTGACCCAATTTTCCACAATGTTTTCAAAAGTCTTCTTCCTTAAGGTTGTTAAGACACAAGTTAGGTAAAAGGTTAAATACCTTGCATAAAAAGACAGACTCTTTAACTCTTTACCACACAATCCCGACTTTTAACGACCCTGAGAAAGAAGCCTTTTGAAAACATAGTGGGAAAAGGAGAAAATGCTGGTAAACCAGCATTTTCTCCTTTTCCCACAATGTTTTCTACCCTTCCCAAACCAAATTTCAATTTTTCAGTCACATTTATTTTGTCGTCTGCAAATGCTTTCCATTTGGACCAGTCTATAATTTTGCCATTTGGTAAAGAGTTAAACACCATTTTCTTTCTCTTTTTTTTCCAAACAAAAAACTGGTGATAAAAATAAGAATTGTAGCAACAATATTTCGTGTTTTAACCCTTATCCCGTTAAATAACTTAAGAGACACTTTCAACTGGACAGTAAAAAAATGAATTGGCTAATTCAGTTATCTTTAGGGAAAAATGTCTCCTCATCAGACAGTGAGATACAAGATAAGACTGCACGTTCTGTGCAGTCTGATCTTGATCTACACTGTCCGCAAAAGGCCGTTGAGTCACACTTAGAAGCCTTAGGATTAACAACATAACAATACTCACTTCAACACCTCTATATTGGGGTTATTTTCACCTTTAAAATATGGATGACTTCTGTCTGTCCTCACCACATCTTTCTCTACAGTACATTGTACATTTCTCCAGAACTCCTCCTTCTCTGTTTCTGACTGTGATTCTCTGAGAAAACAACATAAATCTTGGTAACTAAAATGTACTCACTTCAGACAACCACAAAACTTGGTAACTTAAATTTCCCCACTTCAGACAGCTAGTCAGTGCGAATAAAACACAAACAACATTAAACTTATTTCCTGACAAGAAGACTGTAATTCTATGAGTAAAAACAACATAACTTCGTTTCTTCATAACTAAAGACGACAACTTTGTAAAAACAACATGAATTTATTTCCGGACTAAAGACAAAAGTTCTCTGAGAAAACAACATAAAACTTTAAAACTTAAATTCCTTACTTCAGATTGCTAGTTAGCGCAAAAAAACCCAGAAAACAAAAACAACATAAAATTCATTTCCTGACAAAAGACTGCAATTCTCAGAGTAAAACAACATACAATTTATTTCCTCACTTCAAACATTAATTCTTTATTAAAAAAAGCATAAAATCTATTTCCTAACAAAAAACAGTAATTTTCTAAGGAAAACAACATTAAATTCATTTCCTGACTAAACACAGAAATTCTCCAAATTAAGAACATAAAAAATTATTTGCTCACTTCAGACTGCAGATTTTTGTGAAAACAACATGAAATTCATTTTATTAATAATACAGAAGCCCATATGATTTATTAACCTATTCCATACAGTTCACTTCATCATACCCCTGCAATAAATAGCTTTTGAAAACTCTGTAGGAAATGAAGCATTTTCTTGTATCATGCAGTTGCTCGTTTTCATTGGAAAAAAAGCAACTGTATGACACAGGAAAATGCTTGTTTCCCAACTATGATTTCCTGACCATTCGATATGCCATGCTGCCTTTTGCTTGACTTGCATTAGTTAGCAGAATCTTTGATATTAGCCTTTTGTGGTTAATATTTGAGTCATGCTCTTGCAAAAAAAAGTCCCAAGTTTCAATGACTCTGAAGAAGAAAGCCTTTAGAAAACATTGTGGGAAAAGGAGAAAATGCTGGTGACCAGCATTTTCTCCTTTTCCCACAATGTTTTCTACCCTTTCTAGGACAATTTTCTCCATTTCAGCCACATTTAAATTGTCGTCTGCAACTGCTTTCAATTTGAATCAGTCTAACATTTTGTCGTTTGGTAAAGAGTTAATGCATCTCTGTGATGCATTATACCAAGCAAGCCATCACATGATTGTGGATCAATAAAATCTGTTCTGTCCAACAGCTGGCTGAATCTTGAGGTTAAAATGGTCCTAGGACATGCAGAAAATTTACCAAAAGCAAAGTTTTGAGCCAGGTCAACCTACGCGGATTGCACAGGCTGACCCGAGTCAATACTTTATGCAGATGCATTAAACCCCCCTTGGCTACGGCTCATTTCTATATGGCTTGCAACACGCGAAAAAGGGCGATTTGGACATTTGCGTAAAGTGTCGTATCGGATCAGCCTGCACAGTCCGCGCAGGCTAATCTGAGATGGCACTTTACGACTACATTAGATTTTGTGCTACAGTAGACTTGCGCAAAACAGAAAATTACATAGAAACGGAAAGTGTCATTTCGGATTAGCCTGCGCGGACTGCGCAGGCTGATCCGAGATGGCACTTTATGTAAATGTCCGAATGGCCCTTTTCGTGTGTTGCAAGCTATATAGTACAGATGTACCTTTTCTTCCGTATGTTCTGATAATCAATGTATTTGTCATTTCGAATGTGTTCTCTCTCTTCAAATGTGGAATCAAATGGGAAGTAATGAAGAAGGAATGGCCACGCTTCATGTCTTAGACCTGGATCTACTCCACCAAAAAATATTGCCTATATAAATACAGAAACGATAACATGAACAAACAGGAACCTTACTCACCAACCATTCTAAATTGTATTCTTGGTCACATTGTAGATTTAGAAAGTAACACAAATTCTGATTGGCTCGACCAAATGAGCCTAACATTTCATCATCTGGTACAGAGTGAGTTCTTTCCTAAAAACTACAAACTTCTACACAGGTCTAAATTCAAAGCAGTTGCAGACTACAATGAAATATTGCTCATATGATGGGATTTGCCTCTGAAAGGGTAGAAACTATGGCAGGAGAAGGAGTAAAATGTTGGTTACCAGCATTTTCTGCTTTTTGTACAATGTGTGTTCTCTATCTCTTTTTAAGGGTCATTAAAATTTGGGATTGTGTGGTGAAGGGTTAACCATATACCAAACAATCCCAAGTCAAAACAACCCTGCTTAGAAAGACAGCTTTTAAAACTGCTTTTAAAACATTGTGGCTTAAAGACAAAATGCAGGCAACATGCATTTTCTCCCTTTCCCAAAATGTTTGAATGATTGAATTTACGTTTATTTATCGTCGCCACTGGTTTCCCATATGGGCGATGCCCCCTGAAGGCTGTTAGTATTGTTACGGGGGATAGTGCGGATACAGGACGAAACCCATCCTAAGTTACGCCTGGTTCTTTAACGTGCTCGGTGTATAGCACCGTCACACGGGACCTTGGTTTAACGTCTCATCCGAAAGACTATTAGTAATTTTAGATGTCCAGCCTTGGGAATCGAACCCACACCCTCATGATCACGAGTCCTACGCTCTACCAACTGAGCTATGCGGGCTGGTTGCCAAAATGTTTTCAGAGACAATTTCCATAATAAGTGTCAATTTGAATTTGACCTCTGCAAATTCTTTCAACTTGTACAAGTCTAAAATTTTGTCTTCTTTACCAGATGACAAAAAGTTTAAAGCTTGTCCATTTTGGAAGCATTTGCAGATGACAAATTCAATCTTGTCTTTGAAATGGTTGAAAACTTTTTTTGGAAAGGAGATATTACTGGTCATAGGCATTTTTTGCTTTTCCCAATAGTATTTTAAACAGTTCTCTTCTTTCCGGTCGTTAAAACATGGTATTGTTGGTGGGCTAGGCAACCATTTAAGTCACCAAGTTAGAGCTTTGAAAGTAAGAATCCCTTTGTTCAAAGGCCACTTGCTTTTGAAATCAAATTTTTTCGATCTATTACCTGGATGCAAAAGACAAATTTTATAATTCTAGAATTATTGCTGTTAGCAACAGATACCTTCCTCAGTTGAAAGTCATCCTCTATCACCCCATCGTCCATCATGTGTGTCTGCCATATGTCATCCGTGACCATGCTGTATATACCTTCCTCAGGGTGACACTGGTCATCTGTCAGTTGAGGCTTTACTATCATGAACTGTTTGTACTGTTTCTCAGGATCACTAGTTGTCTGAAAAATAGGGAAAGAAAACTTATATATCTACATACAACCTTTTATCAAACGATCCACAGATTTGAATCTCTACCTGCCAAGCCCTAGTAGCTCGGTCAGTAACATTCAGGACTTGAGAACAGGGGGTCGTGGGTTCGATCCCTGGCTCGGCCAATTTCTTTCCAGGGATTGATGATAGTCATTGCGACAGGGTTCATTCCTCTCCTACCGTTGTCTCCACGATGGTTATGTGGGAAAGCAGCCAGTGGCTTGGAAAGAAAACTATGTGGAGTACTGGTAAAAGAGACTTCAGGAAAACATGGATAGGTGCACTGGCCGCCGCGATATACCTGAAATGATGTTGAAAACGGCATTAAACACCATACAATCAATCAATTGAATCTCTACCACACAATCCTGGGTTTTAACAACCCCTAGAAAGGAGGCCTTTAAAAAAAAGTGACAAAAGGAGAAAAACCTTGTTATCATCATGTTCTCCTTTTCAATCAATACTTTCTAGTTTCTATCCTTTCAATGATAAATCTTACCTTAACGACCCTTGGAAGGCCTTGGAAAACAGAGTGAGAAAAGGAGAAAATGCCAGAAACCAGCCTTTTCCCACAATTTTTTCTACCCTTTCAATAACAAATATTATCAACTGAACCACATTTACATTTGTCGTCTGTAAATTCTTTCAAATTGGAAAAGTCTAAAATTTTAACATTTAGTAAAGAGTTAACTCCTAACCTTTCTTAACTTTTCACAAAAATGATAAGATTTCGGACACAACCATATTGAAAGCATTTGCAAGTGACAAAAAAAAAAGGTGCTCAAATGAGTATTTCTGTCTTTGAAAGGATAGAAAACATCGTGGGAACAGGAGGAAATGCTGGTTACCTGTAACCAGCATTTTCTCCTATTCCCAATGTTTTCAAAAGCCTTCATCTTCAGGGTTGTTAAAAGTTCTACAGATACATGTAGTTTAGTAAAGGGTTAATCTTGCACCAGACTACTTTTTGATACTATTGTTGCAAAAGGACAAACTGCTCATATTCAGCAATTTTTGTCATTTGTCACCAAATATTTTCAAATATCTGTCTATGTAAAGCTTTGACATTAAAGGGGCCAATCAGATTTTCATAATCACACCCAGCTTCAAAAATAAATCATATCATATGAAAGTATGGAAATTACTGTGAAGATGACGATCTGTTAGTATGCAGTCGGTCCAATTGTAAGTTGCTGACAGAAAAATGAATTTCACAACTAGGTAAAAAGTTGCCAGGTCACTCTATCTTTTGTTTAATTTTTGCCTGAGTTTGAATCCTTGTTTTCTGCACGTGACAACATTTTCCACCCAATGAAAGACACATTTTATGGTTTGAAATGTTAAATATGTCAAATGCTTGAATGCTTTCAATTTGGACCAGTCTAAGATTTTGTTGTGAGGTAAAGAGTTAACCCTTTATCACACAATCATGTGTTTTAACAACCCAGGGGAGTAAGCCTTTTCACGACACTTTAGGATAAGGAGAAAATGCTGTCAAGCTGCATTTTCTCCTTTTCCCACAATGATTTCTACCTTGTAGAGTCAGGTTTACTCAAATGAGCCACATTTAATTTGTCATCTGCAACAGCTTTGAATTTGAACCAGTGTAAAATTTTATCTTTTGGTACAGATTCAACTTACTTTTTCATGACTGGTTGCAAACAAACTCCAGTCCTGAAATATCTCAGCAAGTTTATCAAGACCACCGTGATGAAAATGTAAGATCTTGTACTGGCTCTCACGACTTGCAATGACAATTTGTCCCGTAGTGTTCTCAAGGTTACTGTAGAAAACTCTAAGTGACCTCATCTGACCTAAATAACGTAAAAGCAAAATTAAGCATGTTCAAAACAAAACTGCATAGCAATAGAAATACTCAAGTTCAGTCTCTATATACCTGAGTCATACCCTGTGGAAAGGTGGTTTAACTCTTTACCAAACAACATCAATTTAGACTTGTCCAAATTAAAAGCATTTGCAGATGAAAAATAAAATGTAGTACAAATGATTAAACTTTCCTTTGAAAGAGTAGAAAACAGTATGAAAAAGGGAGAAAATGCCGATTACCAGCATTTTCTCATTTTTCCACAATCTTTTCAATGCTCAATTATAGCAGTAGCAATACCTCAAGGGGCTAGTATAGTAGGTAATATTTTTGCCCCCGTCTAAGAGCAACTGAACCAATAAAATTACAAAATCGCCGTGAAAAACACCACATGGGACAAATCTGATACAAACTTTAATTGGCTAGCCAAGTCACATGAACTTGAGGTCTTCTTTTAGGTCTTATTTAATGTTAAGGTTACATTTGATTGTTGATGTACACTAAGATTATAAGGCTGGCTCAGGTAGAAACTCAAACCTGCAATAATGGTCACCTATAAGGAGTATCCACTTCTAATTTGCCTCTCTAAATTTAACCTTCAAATGTAATCATGCTTGTATTAATCAGCCAACTGGCATAAGAGACCATTATTTTTGTTTATTCCCATGGTTGTTCACTAAACTCATTACAAAACAACTTAATCAAAGTATTTTGCAGATGACAATTTGAATGTAGCATCAATTGAGCTACATTGAACTCTTTACCAAACTACAAAACTTGAGACTTGTCCAAATTCAAAGCATTTGTAGATGACAAACCAAATATGGCTGAAGTGATAAAATTGGTCTTTGATAGAGTAGAAAACATTGTGATATAAAAAGAAAATGCTGCTTACCAGCATTTTCTTCTTTTCCCACAGTGTTTTCAAATGCCTTATTTCCCAAGGTCCTTAAAACTTGGGATTGTTTGGAAAAGGGTTTAGTTGTCATCTACGAATGCTTTTGATTTGGATAAGCCTAAAATTTTGTGGTCTCGTAAAGAGAAAAATAAAAGTCAAATATTTACAGTCTGGAACAAACTAACTGCTGTAACAACACCTACCTAAGTCCACTGAGAAAACTCCACACACTTGATCTTTGGCTGACTTTTTCTCCTTCTCAAATCTATTTTTGTCCAGAGAATTTTCCGGAAATTGAAGATTATGCGCCAATGAATCACAACTGGATGGCGAATCAAGATTTATACTTGGTTCCCAGGCTGTTGAGTTTGGTGATGATGAACAAGGGCTAGGCGGCTCAGAGTCGGGGCCAGATGTGGTTGTTGATGATCCGGAAGAATTGCGTAATCGTGAAACAGAAATGTCTGGTGTTGTCATATGATGATTGCACTCACTGTTACTTGGTAATGATGTATTTATTGCACTGAGGTTTAAACTTTGAGGATGAGACGGAACTGATGTGCCAGAGCTTGTCTGTGATTCTGTGCTGCTGGTTATATTTGAAACTAACTGATTGTTCAAATGATCTTCATTTTCCATCCCATTTGTGCTAAAATTTGTGTCTACCTGAGAGCTGTTCTCTAAATTAGTGTTTCTATTAAAGCCATTTTGTTCCATCTCTAATGATCCTGTTTCACCATTGTTCTCATGACTGAGGTTGCCAGTGATATCTTTATTGTCTTCAATTACATCGTCAACTAAATCTTCAGTTACTACAATTAAATTATCACCTTCCATCTCTATACTTACAGACCTGCCAGAATCTGTTCTGATTTTTGTTCTTTTCAGCAGCTTGCCTTTAAGTTTTGCTGTTTGTGCTTCATTAACACTTTGTTCATCTTCTCTTCTTTCTTTATCAGTAACGAATTGAGCTTCTCCCTCCATTGCAGCCTTTGTGAGATTACTGATATCATTGTTGATTTTCGACAAATTTTTCGCATAAATGTTGTTTACATGTTGTCCAATTTTCATATCTTTACTTTGAGCACCAATCACCTTTTGGTTATTTTTAATGGAATCTTCATAAGAGTCTCTGTATTCTTCATGATTATTTGTTTTTAATGCAACCCTCTGATCGTCACTATCTGGGGTCATGCCAGTTGATAAATATGAGATCTCAGAACTTGTACTTTCTAAACTGTATTTTTTACGTTTGTTTGGATCACCAAATTCACTTCCAAACGACATACAGCACTCCATGGGTGAATTACTAGCTATACTCGTCGATGGAGTTGTGACATCGCCATCGGGTTTGGCAAATTCTTGTCTAGGGGTGCGACGAAGTGGGCTTGTTTTGGGCGTGATTCCTTGTGATCTATTTGGACTATTCTCTATGCTCTTTGTGTTTTTTCTGAGGGTTGAGTTTGGGATCCAGGTCAGAATTAACGATGGTCCATTTACCTGTACAATCATACAAAAATGATCATTACCCCTTGCAAACAGGCTAATTTTTAGACACATATCTGCTGGGTGAGGAAAAAAAAGTTTGTCACAGGAGGTAATGTGTTGGAATGTGGATAACATCTTACAAAAAAAAAAAATATAAGAAGCAGCAGTGTTATATAGATAATATATATTAGCTTTGTTCTGTGAGAAGGGGGTTTAATGCATTTACAAAAGGTATGGACCCAGGTCAGCCTGCGCAGTCTGAGCAAGCTGGACTGAGTTGACATGTTTTCTTATTTTGCTACTGTAAAATTTTCTGCATGTCCAAGGACCATTCTACCCACAGATTCAGTCTGATGTTAGACAACATGGACTTTATGGATCCATAATTACATGATGACTTGCTTGGTATAATGCGTCTTGAAGATCAATTAACTCTTTACCACACAATCCCGAGTTTTAACGACCCTGAGAAAGAAAGCTTTTGAAAACATCGTTGGAAAAGGAGAAAATGCTGGTAAACAGCATTTTCTCCTTTTCCCACAATGTTTTCTACACTTCCAAATAGAAATTTTAGTTTTTGAGTCACAATTATTTTGTCATCTGCAAATGCTCTCAATTTGGACAGGTCTGAAATTTTGCCATTTGGTAAAGAGTTAAACCTTGTCTTATTAGTGCATGTCTCATATATACAACTCTATACCAAACAACAAAATTTTAGACTTGTCCAATTTGAAAGCATTCAGAGTTGACAAATATTGCTCAAATGAAACAATTTATCCTTGAAAGAACAGAAAAAAAAATTGTTGATATATAAGAAAACGCTGGTCATCATTCTTTTCTGTTTTTTGCACTATTTTTTCAGAAGCCTTTTTTCTCAGGGACATTAAAACATACATTGTTCTGTAAAGTGTTACAAACAAAGATTGTAATTTTAACATCCTATTTCCACAAACCTTTACCAAATGGTCTCAAGCTTTAACAACCCTAAAAAATGTGGTTAACACAACCTCGTATTCACCAAACATGAGTTTTATTCATAGTATTATTCAAGATATAGAAACTAACACAACTTCTGATTGGCCAAACCAAATGGTTTAGCCAATCAGAGGTTGTATTTCTATCAAATTTAGAAAAGTCTTGAGATTACAACCAGGAATATTCTTCAGAATGGTTGGTGATTATGGACCCCTAAATTTATCCCTGTTCACCACAAAATTAGAGACATGAACCCCTGATGTAAGACCCTGATGCCCCTACCTAAATTTATGTCTGGATGATTGAAGAAAAAAAAGCACGGACATTGTGCAGACATACCAACCTTGTCACTTGTTGATCTGATTGTTAGATACCCCTGATGATGCTCCTCTTTATCTGAGGTCAAGGTCACTGGAGGATGAACACAGACGTTGTTCTTACAATAAATAATCTCACCATCCAGGGGCGGAGGTTTTAGATTTGTGGAGCTAAATCCAAACAAACTGGAAGCTTTCTTAAAAATACTGCTAAAGGCCATTTTTCACTGCCTTACTGTCTCATTTTCATGCCGCGAAGACCTTGAAATAAAAAATGTCCAAGTCAGAGGCAACATCAAATACATGTACTTACCACTACCACACAATCCCCAGTTTTAACGACCCTGAAGAAGAAATCTTTTGAAAACATTGCGGGAAAAGGAGAAAATACTGGTAACCAGCATTTTCTGCTTTTCCCACAATGTTCTCTTACCTTTTAAATTCAAATTCTACTATTTTAGCCATATTTATATTGTCGTCTGCAAAGGCCTTGAATTTGGATGATTTTCTACATCTTTCTTGCGTCGTAAAGACTTAACAGACAACAAAATTCCAAACTTGTTTAAACTGTTTGCAGACAAGATACTAAAATTAACCTCCTATAGATCTATAAGTGAAATAAATGTTCAAGTCGATAGTGTAAACTTTAATTTTGCATTTCAGAGAGAGAGAGAGAGAGATAGAGAGAGATAGCGAGAGAGAGAGAGAGAGAGAGAGATTTTTTTTTTTTAAATCATCTCTTTATTGAACAGTGTAAATCTATGACCATACTGCAAGTTATCTGCAGTCTGATCTTGATCTACACTGTTCGCAAAAGGTCCTTGAGTTGCCCTTAGCAGCCTTATGGTTAATGTTGCTCAAACAATAGGATTTGTCTTTGAAAGGAAGTAACCATCATTTTTCTCTTTTTCCCACAATGCTCTAAAAAGCATTCATCCCATGGTCGTTGAAACTCAATATTTTCTGGTTAAGGGTTATGGAAATAAAAAAAAGGATTAGGATTTCTTAGAAATGTGTCAGTATACACTTCCTTCCTGGTACAAAGATAATTTATTAACCCTTTCCCTGATAAGCCCTGGTTTTTACGGCTCTGAGGTTGAAGGTGGTTGAAAACACTGTGGAAAAAGGAGAAAATGCTCATAACGAGCATTTTCTCCTTTTTCCACAGTGTTTTCTTCCCTTACAAATAAAAATACCACCTTTTTAGCCAATCAAAATTTGTCGTCTGCAAATTCTTTCAATTTCAGCAGACCAAAATCTGGTAGAGAGTAACTCTTTACCGAACATCAACATCTAAGACGTCAAAATTGGAAGCATTTGCAGACAACAAAATAAATGTGACTCAAAATTTTAAATTTGTTTTAGAAAGGCTCAAATTACATTATGGGGAAAAAGAGATAATGCTGGTAACCAGCATTTTATCCTTTTCCACAATGTTTTCAGTCTCCTTAAGGGTTGTTAAACCCCACGATTATATGGTAAAGGGTGGTAAAGGGTTAATATTTTAAGTAGAAAGTGGAGTTTGTATCATTAAACCCTAAACCACAATATCCCAAGTTTTAACGACCTTGAGAAAGTAGCCTTTTGAAAATATTGTGGGAAAAGGGAGAAAATGCTGGTAAACAGCATTTACTTCTTTCCCCACAATGTTTTCTACCCTACCCTACAGACAAAAATCATCATCAGAGCTACATTTATTTGTCCTCTGCAAATGCTTTCAATTTGTTCAAGTCCAAACTTGGTGGTTTGTTAGAGAGTTTACTCTAGACCAGATGTCAAAGAGGTAGGCTTGGCCAAATTGTAAGCATTGGTAGACAATTGTTGAATGGTGGTTGCGCTGTTTTCAACATTACATGTATTCAACTCTTTACCCAGCTACCGGTATACCATTTAAGACTTGTCGTAATTGAAAGTCTTTGCAGATCTACGGCAAAAATGAACATGACTCAAAAATTAAAATTTATATTTGAAAGTTTAGAAAACATTGTGGGAAAATGAGAAAATGATGGAAATCAGTATTTTCTCATTTTCCCACAATGTTTTCAAAAGTTTTCTTCCTCAGGGTCGTAAAAAGTCATGATTGTGTGGTTACCAGCAATCTTTTCTTTCCTTAACCCTTTAACACACAATCCCTTGTTATCGCTACCCTATGGAAGAGAGCCTTTGAAAAAAATCATTGGAAAAGAAGAAAATGCTAGTAACTGAATTGAAAAGAACGTAATCACAATTGGGACAAAACAAACTAGTTAACTAACTGTTGTACAGCACCGCATGCATTTCAGTAATTGTTCTGAATGTGTTGAGACAGATTTGAATCAGTCTGCTCTTAGAGCTACACTGTCATTTATTATTAGATATTCTGATTGAAATAGCATTACCTAATTCATGTCCTTTTTTCCACAGTGATTTTGTTGATTTCATTTATCAAGAACATTAGCCCTTTTACCCTTTTCCAATCACCACACAGTCATTGTGGGACAAGGAGAAAAATGCTGAATGATTTCATTTATTAAGCACTTACACCAGAGCTCCAGATAAGGCCTAAAAGAAAAATATTTGTGTTTAGGGTTTCCCAACCCTACCTAGAAAATGCTGCCAACCCTAAACTTGTTATCCTACGATTGAAAAAAAAATTTTTTTTCGGTGTTGTTTCAGTACATAGTCCATGTAAAAAGTTTCTGGAAAAAAAAAAGTAATCCCTACCTACGCTACCTACAGCATCCCGGACCGAAACCCTAAACACAGATATTTTTTTGTTAGGCCTAAGAGGGAATGATGGTATTCTAAATCCATCATTTCTCTTCCAAACCCTATGTTGTGGGTACTTATTAGAATCGTCTCGATGAGACGATTCTGATGAGTACCCATAACATAGGGTTTAGTGGAGAATAATTAATATTTTCAATTTTGAAATCAAAATCACTCCCTCTATCTGGAGCTCTGACTTACACCCTTTACCATACAGTCATGTGTTTTAATGACCCTGACAAAGAGCTCTTTAAAACATTGTAGGAAAAGGAGAAAATGTAAGTAACCAGCATTTTCTCCATTTCCCCCAGTGTTTTCTACCTATTCAAGAACAAATACTTTCATTTAAAAAAACATTTGAGTTGTTGTCTGTAAATTCCTTCAATATGTACCAATATGTCTAAAATTTTGCCGTAATGTGAAGCGCTTAGGGAAAACAGTGCAGAATTGTTCTTTTCTAGTAGGAGTTTGGATTCCAGAATTTGAGTAAATGTTAGCAAAGAGTTTTTGAAATTGACCTGCCCATCCTATGCATGCATTCGCAGAAATTAAGCTTGGCCTGCATCGTATCAGGATTTAACCTCCATGACAATACTTACCAGAACTGAGTAGATCTCTTAAAGCACATATCCCCACCAGAAAATTTTCTAATAAACTAAATCAAGGTAGGAAAGTGTGCCTGAAGCGGGATTCGAACACATGACCCCCTGAACACTCGTACTACCTCTACCAACTGAGCCAGCCAGGCAACTGGTCATGAGTCTACCCAACATCAACTACAAAACTCCTCCCCTCTTGATTTTCTGGGAGTCACCAACTCCTCTGGTCCCCACGGACCACCATCTCATCTATTGACCTTGTTGTGCCAATGAAGTAAATCAAAGGAGAAAAACGTTCCTGAAGTGGGACTCTAACCCACAACCCCCCCTCCCCTCTGATCTACCCAAGGGCAACTAGTTGTGAGTCTACCCAACATCAACTAAAACACTGACAATGCTTACCACAGACTTGACAGTCTGGAACTCTGAATTCCTTATTCAGAGATCTGAAACTGGCCAACTTGACTGTTACATATTTACTCTTGTAGAGAGGGGGTTCTCTATAGGAGCAACAGCTTATAACAAGCAATTCTTCCTTTTCTGAAATACCTTTCAATAACAACCTGAAACAGGTAATTTACATTTCATGCAAATATCATTCCATCCAGTCATTTTTAGCACTAGCAAATTGGCCAGTATTGCAGTAAGACTTGACAGGATTTCAAACAAATCTCACAATTACTTGGAAGATGGAAAATGTTTAAACAAATCAAGTATATACTAGAATATCTACCATACAGAGGGAACAAATGATTTCCTGCGACTTGTTTGCCAACTTTAACCTGAACTGTTAAATCATAAATGGTGCGTTGACTAAGTTAAATTGCCCATAAATATTGAAAGCCTCACTGTTGACAGATTCAGCCCGTGTTCACAAATTACACCCTTCGTTGATTATTGGCGTTGAAAAAGGTAATAAATATGAGAAAAATTTACAGGCTCGTGAATTTGACTTACAAATTTATCTCTTTCGCATTTATTCCAAACCTGTAAACATGCGATACAAGCTCGTTTCTTCGTTTGATTATCACAGCATATTGATTCGGTAATCATTGACGTACTTATCTACTTTTTCGGACAAATACCGGCATACGGAAAACTCCAAGTTTGCCAAATGGTGGGAGGTCGTGTTATTTTTGTGTTGGCGATTTTCATTGGTCATTTCAAGTACCACAATTCTCTGTAATGTTATTTCCTGCATAGCAACATATCAACATCATGGCAGATCAAGAGGAGAGGTAAAAGAATTCAGTTTTTTTCCCATTTTTTTTCAGACATTTAGCCGCATTTCACCGGAAAATGATAAATGCAAGTTCCTGACTTGAATCTTTTAGACTCCCTGTAGATTTATTTAGAATCTTCCCTGTCATTTTGTTCACAAATAACAAAAGAAATGATGTCGCAAAAAGTGCAAGTGTTCATTTTGAATATGAATGATCATCTGTTTGAGGAACACCTTCACAAAAAGATGATTATAATTTCAAAACTACGCGATAATTCAATTTGGTGGGCGTAAAGTTTTGCATAATAGAAGTGCATCTTGCATATCTTGGTGTGGGTAGCATGGTACCCCCGATTCGGAGACTAGCTCCGATGTTATTTTTTTTTTATTGTTTCTCCGCTAGCCCCCGCAGCAGCCACTCTTATGACCCATCTGGATTGAAAGATTAAAATACCGGCATCGTTTCAAATGGCAGTATGTGTTGATCTTTTCTTTGTCAGTGAACAATAAGGTCCGGAATCGATAGACTAATGATTATTCTCTACAAAAACACTGAAATAATTAGAAAATAACAGTATTACCTCTTTGTAATTCCATTATTTCGGAATGTAAATATCCATTGACCTACTTTCCAGGAAGTCGAAACTAGGTTTGACATTTACTGCGGAAGTCACTTCTGGTACAGTAAAGTTCTTTTTTTTTTTTTCACGATTTATAGGCTTCTGTGTCATCAGCTTGGGCATTAAAAGGAAAACTAAATGTACTGCATCTATTTCATTTACGAGGAGTCGTATTTATCACTTAAATTGCCGATCACACAATATCATTATTTCAAATCAAATTGACCACGCATGCGCAGTTAACTGAATTTATAATGAGTGTTTGTTTACAAATTAGCCAGATGTGTTTATGTCAAATAAATGTTAAATTACAAAAGGATCAATGAAAACCTTGCACTAAAGTTGGTGTCAACGTGAAGTTAAATCATTTATCTATCGATTCATGTCCATTTTCATAGCTGACAAGCAGATTAAAGACACATTAAGCCGGTGAAAAATGACCAGTAAGATTTTGAGATTTCCAGATGGTGTTAAAGAAGGGCTGCTCTGAAGGGTTGCGGAGACCCAATCACAAAAATAACATCGGAGCAAACCTTCAGACTGAAGGTAGGTAGCATGGGTGTTCTTTCACTCTGCCAAATGGGATTTCAATTTGATTTTGCTCTCTCTTGTTACCCTACCTTGATACCTTGTCTTTGAGATTGTCATTAGGCCTCTGCCTCACTGATCCTTATCAATATTTTCTTTTCTTTGTTTCTGTTCCGTAGAAGTATACGTTAAATTTGACTTGAATACATTTCTTCACTTTGTATTTAACAAGTTTTTAAAACTATTTACAGATTTTGCTAAATCGATGTCCTTAGGTAGCCCTTTCCAATTTTCTTGTATCGTCTGGCTGAAGCTGTTTTTCCTTAAGTTCCAGTGTTGTTTCTAGGTCAAAAATAATGAGGGACACCAGTGTCCCTGTGGGTAAAATCTTAGGGGACATTCTGTAAAACAGAAGGACATGGACTATACTTCTAAATAAAGTTGACTTAATGCCTGTAAAGTATACTTGTATGCCTATGATTACTACAACTCTTGGTGCAAACAAATTGTTTTGAAAGTTTCAAAGCAAACTCACAACTAACCAGACATATACCAATTGGAATTATTTTGGGGACATTTTTTAAAAAAAAATACGGGAATCCCGGCCCGGCCTAGGCACAACGCTGAAGTTGGTTTTTACAACATTTTTTGAAGATCTTCCATTTATGGTCAGTGGTGGTATAGTTACCAGTTGGATGTACAGGGAACATTTTTTTTCTATCTACTTTGTCGATGTCATTCATTATTTTATAAGTTTTTTCTGTGTCAGAACAAAGCCTTCTGTTTTCTAGTGATGGAAGTCCAAGCTTTTTCAGGTGATTGCTGTAGACAAGGTGACAGACCTCCGGAATGAGTTTTGTCGCTCTTCTCTGGAAATTCGTAATTTTAATCTTGGGTTTTTTTTTTTAAAACTTGCTGTCCTGACTAAATTACCATACTCCAAATGCTGTCTTACTAGACTTTTATAAATTTTTAAGAATTAAGAATGAGGATACTAAAAAACAAAAATGGGGCCTTTGATAAGAAATAATTGATATTGCCAGTCGGCGGCAGCATAAATGCAGACTTGTCAAAACTAGTTTCTTGAATCTCAGACTTCTTTGCCAGTGTTGTCTCTGTCCCATGGACAAGTCATTCTTATCAAATCTCTGTCATCACATCACAAGCAAACAGAACTCCATGTTCATCAACCATTTTTATGAACATTATATGTCTAATTCTCAAGAATTTTCTAGATGTGAAAGTAACACAAATTCTAACTGGCTAACCCAGATTTTGTGTTATTTTCTTAATTTAGAATTAGACTTAAAAAGAAGAATGGTTGGTGAATACAGGCCCAGGTTTAGGTTTCAAACTCTTTTTCGGATGACAAAACCAGACTTGTAAAATTCAAAAGCTTTGACAGATAATAAATTCCTTGATAGGGTTTGTCTATAAAAGGCTCTAAAACATAGTGGAAAAGGAGAAAGTGCTGGTGTACGAACATTTCCTTCTTTTCCTACAATGTTTTCAAAAGTGTTCTTCCTCAGTGGTGTAACCTTGAATTGACATTTTGTGATTTATATAAGATAAATGACAGTAGTACAAATTTTTTAACTTTATGGCCTAGAACAAGAAAGAGAATCAACTAAAATTTCAAAGACTACAGTACAAATATAATATTGAGCTACGCTCTTTAAAATTGGGGCTTATGCATCTGCAAAAAGTATCAACCCGGGTCTGCTTGCGCAGTCTGGACAGGCTGACCTGGGTCAAAATATTTTGCTTTTGGTAAATTTTCTACATGCCCAAGGACCATTCTACTTTTGGATTCAGTTGGTTGCTAAACAAATACGGTTTTATGGATCCATAATTACATGATGACTTTCTTGGTATAACGCATCATGGAAATGTATTAAACCCCCTTCTCCCAGGGTGCTGCTCATATATTGATGGTAGCTCCTAACACTAATGAAAGAATGTAAGACTCAGGGTTGGTAATACACTGATAAAAAATTAGTAAGATATTAGATCGTATGTCATATTTGTTTTCAGACCAGCCTCAGCTGCATCTAGAAAATCAGGTAACATGGAAGAAGGTACAGCACAGCAGGCTGAAGATGCAGAGCCACCTGCACAGTCTTCAAGACCTGCATCTGGCAAACCACCATCAAGACCTCAGTCAGCTGCTGGTATTTATCAACTTTCGCTTCTGAACTTGTTGTCTTCTGAATTATAAGCTTTGATAGAGATTTGATAAGTTGAAAATTTGTGGAAACATTGTGGTTGAAGGCTATTATTAATGCTTTTTGCAAGCATTTTTGCCTTTTGCTACAATGTTTTTTTTAAAAATACTGCAAGAATAAAAAATGTCTACAGGAAGTAGTCACCTTAATCCTTTAAGTGCCTTTTACAAGGTACTGACAAGTTGCCTTCGCGGCTTGGATAGATCAAGATTTGACTGCACAAAATGGGCAGTCTGATAGTTGATCTACACTGTCCCATTTGCAGAGACATTCTGGACAATAGTAACATCTAAATTTCTTATAATTAGTGGGATTTACGAAATGAAAATACATGTTTGGTTTATTTGGTGCTCAGAGTGTTAACCTTTAACCTTTTACGGCACAATGCCAACTTTTAACAACCTTGGGAAAGAAGTCTTTTGAAAACATTGTGGGAAAAGGAGAAAATACTGGTAACCAGCATCTTCTTCTTTTTCCACAATGTTTTCTTACCTATCAAAGAAAAATTGCACCATTTGAGCCACACTGAAATTCTTGTCTGCAAATGCTTTCAATTTGGACAAGGCTAAAATTTTGTTGTCTCTTACAACAAATGCACAATAGCTACTGTAGTTGCCATTGCTGTCAATGTAGATCAAGATCAAGACGGCACAAGACATGCAGTATGGTCTTTAATCTACACTGTGCACTATTCTGAGATGTACAAGGGCAACCTTGAAATTGTTCTCACTTAGATCTTGTTTCTCTAAGAATGAAAATGCCTGTTTGGTCTATTTGAGGCACTAGGGGTTTACTTTTTAGCAAACGACAAAATTTTAGACTGGTCCAAATTGAAAGCATTTGCAGACGACAAATTGAATATTGCTCAAATGGCAGGATTTTTCTGTGATAGGATAGATGTTAAAACAAATGTAAGTTGCATATTAATCACTAATTTTTCTTTTATTAATTGTTTTATGGAGATTTATAAAAGTATTTATAAAATTATCAATGTCTTGAAAACTAGCAAACTTAGGCTCATTTCTAACAGCATGTATCAAGTGCATACTGGTATTTATCATTCATTTAGATACGGTACATGGAGAAAAATGCCAACAGTTTTTGATTCAAGATATAAGACAGAATGTTGAAGAAAAATGTGAGACAGACTACTTCTAAGCCTTTACCAAATAATCCCATGTTTAATGACCCTGAAGAAGAAGCCTTTTGAAAACATTGTGGGAAAAGGAGAAAATACTGGTATCCAGTATCTTCTCCTTTTCCCATGATGTTTTCTACATATTGAAAGACATATACTATTGTTTGAAAAACATTTGAATTGTCGTCTGTAAATTCCTTCAATATGGGTGAGTCTAGAATTTTGCCATGCTGTAAACGGTTAAGGCATTGTTGATATTTCTAGGCTCTAAAGGAGGTTCCAGACCTGCATCTGCAAAAGCTGGTTCCAGACCAGGCACAGCCAAGTCTGGCAGAAGTGCAGGCTCCAATAGACCACCATCTGGGGCTGAAGGTATCCTGCCTGAAGAACAACCTCCAACTGCTGAACAAGAAAATATAGACAGGGAACCAACAGAGGAAGCTGTAGAGAGGCCAGAGTCTCTGAAAGGTTCGCGACCTGCTAGTGCCTCCAAACCAGCTTCAAGGCCACAGTCTAGCAGAAGGGAACCAACCCAGGAAAATGTTGGAGGTAGTCATTGTAGATGGCATTTTTCCTTCCCACAGATAACCTTTAAAAATATTGTAGCCTGACAAAAAGCTGTTCATAAGATTTATTTTTTTTCTTTTCCACATTTTTCCACAATGTTTTCACAAGTATTCATGCATTAAAAGGATCATTCATCAATACAGGAAAAATTCTAGTCTAAAAATTCTAGTCAGGAAAACATGAAATCACCAGTTCACTAATTCATACATTTGAATCAATATGTAGTCTTATATATTTTTAGAACCTGGGTCTGTATTTACCAACCATTCTCAAGAACATTCCTAGTCTAAATCTGGATTTAGAAAGTAACACAACTTCTGACTGGCTAAACAATTTGATTTAGCCAATCAGAAGTTGTGATACTTTCAAATTTAGAAAATTCTTGAGAATAAGACTGAGAATTTCCGTAAGACTGGTTTGGGAATATGGAACCAGCTTTATTCTTTGTTATTTTGTAAACAAGAAACCGCAATTATTGATTTTGAACTGAAAGGCTTACTTAATGAGAGCTGCAGATGACCCTTAAAATGCTGAACATTTTTCAGTCTAGAAATTTGACCCAATCGTAATTTTAGGGTTGTACAGAATTTGTCAGCAATGACCAGAATGTATTGAGATCTCTCTTTTATCGACACTGTCAGCTTTGCAGAGATTGAATTTTGCTTATGGAAGTTTAGAAAACTCTGTGGGAAAATGGATAGAATCCTGGTTACCAGCATTTTCTCCTGTTTTCCACAATGTTTTCATAAGTCCTCTTCTTCAAGGTCTTTGTAACCCAGGATTGTGTGGTAAAGCGTCAAAGAATGCAGGGAAAATTTTGACCTTTCAACAAGAAGGAACAGCCACATAAAGGAATAATTCAGTATTAGTTTTTTTCATGAGCATTGGCGAGTTCTGATTGGCTGAAAAATTTTTTTCATAGCTCCATGAAAAAAAAATTAAGCAGTGCCGGAACTACTTTTGCAGTCAAACTAATGTAAACAAACATGTATACGAGATTCCATAATGTTTTTCTGTCTGATTTTATATCCAGTCCAAATTTCAAATTGCTAGATAAATTTATTTTCTCTGAACATTGAAAAAAATATCCAACAGTAAATTCAAAGAAAGAGCTTAAACTCATTGTCACTTTGCTGGGTCCTAACAAACTTATTAGCATATTGAACTTCTAATAATAAATCTACTAAATCTGCCAATGTTCAATAATATAATGACTTCACGAATTTACGTCATTATTACGTCACGAACAAGCAGATTTACCGCGCTATGAATCATCAATGAAATGGACTTTAAATAAATACGCAATGTTGGATTTACAAAAAAAAGCAGTTAGAGTAAAATTTAAGTGCATATTTGTTGTCTGTGATATTGAATTATAAGGAATGAAGAGAATTTTTTTTTGTTTTCATGGAGGTATGAAAAAAAACCCTAATCACACTGTATGAAACCGCTCCGCTTCGCGGTTTCATACGGTGTGATTAGGTTTTTTTTTTCATACCTCCATGAAAACAAAAAAAGTTCTCTTCATTCCTTAAATGATAATGTGTTGGAATGTAATTTCGTAAAAGTATGGAAAATACTTTTACAAGCGCTTTCTCTTTTTCCCATGGTGCTTTGAAAAGCTGCCTACTGCTCAAGTATAAACAGAAAGTCATTAACCCTGTACAGCACAAGAAAGAAAGCTTTTGAAAACATTGTGGGAAAAGGAAAAAAATGCTGGTAACCAGCATTTCCTCTTTTTCCCACAATGTTTTCTACTTAATTGAAGGCAAGTTTCATCATTTGAGCCACCCTTTATTTGTCGTCTGCACATACTTTGAATTTAGACTAGTCTAGAATTTTGTTGTGTGGTTAAGAGATAATTTTTCTTAACCAATTATAGCATTTTCTCATTTTTCCACAAAATTTCTTCTACTCAGTTGAAAACAAGTTTCATTATTTGAGCCACCGTTGATTATCGTCTACTAATGCTATGAATTTGAACTAGTCTAAAATTTTGTTGTGTAGTTAAGAGTTAATTTTCCTGAACCAATTACAGCAGAGGAACAGTTTGACTTTGAGAATGCTGGAGATTTTGGAGAAGGGCCGGATGAACCAGACCAGGACTTTGGAGAACCCCCTCAGGATATGGGAGTAGGGGCCATGGTCCCTCAGCAAGGGTCAGGTCCCCCAGGAGGCGGGGATGATGGGGACAGTGATGGAGATGATGATGAAGAAGAGGCGGAGGATGATGACGGTGGGGAATCAGATGATGGAAGTGATACTGAAAGTAACGTTATGGTTGTCCTGGAACCTGACCATGTAAGTACAACCATTCTGAATTGCATTCTTCATCCTATTCTACATTTACAAAGTAAGTTAATGTCTGATTGGCTAAACCAAATCATTTTAGCCAATCAAAAATTGGGTCACTTTGAAGTTCATAAAATTCTTGAGAACCAACCATTCTTAAGAATTTTCTCAGTCTTATTCTCCAAGATTTTATATATTTGAAAGTAAAACAACCTCTGATTGGCTAATCCACATGCTTTAGCCAATCAGAAGTTGTGTTTCTTTCAAATTCAGAAAATTCCGAAGAATAAAACCAAGAATGTTCTCAAGAATGGTCAGTGAATACAGACCTTGATCATATCAGTACAACCATTCTAAGTAACATTCTTTGTTGATCCTATCCTAGATTAAGAAAGGAACACAATTTCTGATTGGCTAACTATTTGAATAAGTCAGTTAGATATTGCATTACCATTTGATTTACCCAGCCAACAATTGGGTTACCATGAAACTTTTGAAAAATTTAGACCGAGAATGTTGTAAAGAAATGATGATATAATATACAGGCCCTGATTACTGTATACATGGATATATCCGCATGTCGAAAAATTTGCGAATTACCGAATATGGACATTTTGCATTGCGAAATGTTTGCGAATTCTAGACACTCGTTATTTGATGGTATACTTGTTGTTAAATACATGATTTTACAAATTCGTGAAATCACAAAAATTTCCTCGTCACAAAAATTTCCACTTATACAGTATGTAAGGGCATGGTAAAAACCCTTCTGTTTTTTCTAAGATGCTGCAATAAGTCAAGGGTGTTTTTGGTTCTAAAATTAACCTTTGGAACCACCCAGCTACCAACACAGGGGGAACACTGGTTAGTTGACGAGAAAGCAGTCATCTAGAATAATTAACAAAAATGTAGAGCTTGATTCACTATCAAGGCCAAATACCTTAAAAGTTTAAACTAGTTGCAGACATTATTTTCTAACACTTTACCAGTGTGTGTTTTAACAATCCTTGGGAAAAAGGTTTTGGAAAACATTGTGGAAAAAGGAGAAAATGCTGGTTACCAGCATTTTCTCCTTTGCCTACAATGTTTTCAAAAGCTTCTTGCTCAGTTTCATTTAAACTCAGGATTGTTTGGTGAAAAAGTTAAGAATGATAAGCAGTTTTAGGTGGAAAATTTGCTTCTGTTTTCCAGCCATTGATGAAACGATTTCAAGCTGCATTGAAGAAACAACTTACAAAACAAGACGAGAAAGTCACTCTTGAATTGCGGGAACTTGTAAGTATAACAGTGATGTTTTTACCCCTTAACCTGCTATATAAAGTAAGCAAAACTTTCTTGCCGATAATGTAAATCAAGATATTACTATGTTTTGGGTAAAGATATCTTCTTAACAGACAGTGTACATCAAAGATTAGACTGCACCTTCTCTGCAGTCTGATCTTGATCTGCACTGTCTGCAAAAGCTCCTTGGTTAACGCTTTGCAGTGTAAGGGTTAACTCTTTTCCACACGACAATATTTTAGATATTTTTGGTCCAAATAAAGGTATTTGCAAATGACAATCAAATGTGGCTCAAATGATTGCATTTGTTTCTGAAAACTTAGAAAACATTGCAGGAAAAGGAGGAAATAATGATTACTAGCATTTTCTCCTTTTTCTACAATGTTTCAAACAGTCTAATTGCCCATGAATGTTTAAACTCGGGATTGTTTGTTGATGGGTTAACTCTTTCCGTCCCCATTTGCCAAGTTACAAAATTTTACACTGTTCCAAATTGAAGAATTAAACCTCAATAGAACTTGCCTTTGAAAGGGTGGAAAACATTGTGGAAAAAGGAGAAAATGCTGGTTACCAGCATTTTCTCCTTTTCCAACAATGTTTCCAAAAGCCTTGTTTCATAGGGTCACTAAAACTTGGGATTGTGTAGTACTGGTTTGATACAATAAAAGGAGTTAAAGTCCTGAAAAGCTGATATGTTGGTCAGTAATATCATGGAGGAATGAAAAATGAACTATTTATTGTATGTTTTACGTGTTCATGAAATCACTTGCTATAACAAATAGGGGCATGGAAAGTTAGAGTTGATTAGCCTGACAGGCTATGATTGTATTGCTTACAAGTGTGCCCTCATGAATAATTAACTCTATTCCAAATGACAAAAATTTAGACGCCCTCAAATTGAAAGCATTTGCAGATGAAACATCAAACTTGGGTTGTATTTTGGAATTTGTCTTTAAAGGGTAGAAAACTTTGTGGGAAAAGGAGAAAATCCTGGTTACCAGCATTTTCTCTTTCCCAAAAATGTTTTTGAAGACTTTATTCTTCAAGGTTGTTAAAAATGGGATTGTTTGGTAAACTGATACGCCAAAGCATCGACCTTTAACAATTTTCTGCTGGTATTACCTGTCAGACCATATATACTTTCATGTATTCCGAAACAAGGTTGGGTAAAACTGAAATTAGAATGCATAGAGCACATGCTTGTATGACTGTATTTGGTTCTGGTCAGAACATTTATGGTAAGTGGTATAAAACATTGTAGAAAAAAAAGAAGAAAATGTAGGTTGCCACTACACTGTTTTCCTACAATGTTTTCAAAAGTCTTCTTCCTCATGGTCTTGTTTGATTAACCCTCTCCCAAACAAACCCGTGTTTTTACGTGTCTGGAGTTCAAGTCTTTTGAAAACACTGTGGGAAAAAGGAGAAATTGTTCGTAACGAGCAATTTCTCCTTTTCCCATAATGTTTTCTACCCTATTAGACAACTTTCTACCTCTTTTATTAAATTTAACATTGTCGTCTGCAAACTCTTACAGTTTGGAAGAGTCTAAAATTTGTCGTTTGGGAAAGGGTTAAAGGTTAGCTGTTAGTGAAGCTTCTTGTGTTTTGATTTAGCCCTCTACCAAACCATCCCAAGTTTTAACAACCCAGCTGGTAACCAGTATTTTCTCCTTTTTCAACAATATTTCTTACCCTTCCAAACATACATTTCGATTTTTCCTTTGCCCTTATTTTGTGGTCTACACATGCTTTCCATTCGGACAAGTTTAAAATTTTGTCATTTGGAAAAGATTTCAAACTGAGTATTGTTTGTTTCATTGATTTTACCAAAGTATTGGCAGATGACAAACTGAATATGACCCAATGATGGAACTAGCTTTTAAAATGGTGGAAAGCATCATTGGAAAAAGAAGAAATACTGGTTGCCAGCATTTTTGTTTTTTCACAATATTAAAAAGCCTTCTTCTGCAGGTTCTTGATAACACAAGTTTGTTCGGGGAAAGGGTTAATAAGATTAATCATATTCTTTCTCAGGATGAGTCTTTGAAGAATCGCAGAAAAGAGCGTGAAGATCTGGGTGTGGAACTCTACGGAATTCAGCAAGAGTTGGCGAGGTATCAGATGATGCTAGAGAAGAAACATGATGATTACTCTGTCGTCACGCAGGATCGTCAACAAGAGGAGAAACAACTGGAAGATGTTCGTGACTTGTACAAGAATCTTCAATTTACCAGTAATGCTGAAAAGAAAAAAGGTTAGTTATAAATTTAATTTCATTGTTTAATTCTAATTCACTTATTCTAAGCATTGCCTCTGAACATGCTGCAACCCTTTATAGAACAAACCTATTTTCTAAAGACTTTGAAGCAGAAGGTTTTTGAAAACATCAAAATAGCTGGTAACCAGCATTTCTGTGGTAACCAGCATTTCTCCTTTTTCAACAAAAATTTCTACCCTTTAACCTTTTACCACACAATGACGCCTTTTAACGACCCTGAAGAAGAGGCCTTTTGAAAACATTGTGAGAAAAGGAGAAAATGCTGGTAACCAGCATTTTCTCCTTTTCCCACAAAGTTTTCTACCTATCAAAGAAAAGTTGCGTCATTTGAGCCACTATGAAATTGTAGTCTGCAAATGCTTTCAATTTGGATAGGTCTGAAATTTTGCCGTGTGGTAAAGGGTTAAAAGACAAATCTCATCATAACAATCACAGAGAATTTGTTGTCTGTAGATACTTGGAGAAGTCTAAAATTTATCTTCATTTCTGTATTTTGCAGCCTCTGAACTTCAGGGAGAAGTGGAAAATCTTGCACTGAGATTATTCTACATGCAAAATGCGAAGGAGGATGTTAGATCTGATATAGCTATTATGAGAAGAGCCGCAGAGAAGGCAGAATCTGAAGTGGCTAAAGCAGAAATAGAAAAACAGAAACAGGTATGACTTTGAACACTTATTACAATGTCTCTGTCATCACTGAAGATATGTACTTCAAACTTGGACTAGTTGTTAACTACCGAAAGGGGACCCATACTACAGGGGCAGGTAACCATCAAAATATTTTTGACACCATTATACCCCTTTTCCAACTTAGAATTTTTACTGCAGCCAAGGACTGGCACCTGCTTGGGGTGCTCTTGTTTTTGTTTTCCTACAAACAGAGAGAATAGATGGTTGGAGCCGTGGATTCAGGAGGCTTATTGGGCAAGAAGTAGGAATTTTATCTGGTGAGCCTGAGGTGAATCAAATGAAATTCTGGAGCAAAGCCAAATAAAAAAAAAAAACTATCCCAATCCGAGACACCAACATTTGGCCCTTTTTATCCTATTGCTCACTTACAATCCATATCAGATTAAATAGAATATTTCACTAACAACAAGGTACAAATTTATTTTTGTTTCAATGTAAAATGAAAAAATGAAGAATTGTGTAAATCATCCTTTTACTGAATATATAGTTATAATAATGACACCATGAGTGATACTTTTTACTGGCAAACAGCATTTTTTCCTTTTCCCACAGTGTTTTTGAAGGCCTTTTTCATGGGGTCATTAAAACACAGGATTGTTTGGTTGCCAGCATTTTGGGTCAAACTAACTTTTAATTAAATGATGTATTTATATTCCGATTTCCCTACAGGATTTGTTTGTTGACAGACTTGTAGAGCGTGTAGATAAACTGAAGGAGGAGATAGCCATGTATGAAGCTCAACTGACTGCCCAGCTAGAGGAGACCAAAGCTGCCAAAGAGCAGTTGATGGAAGCTCATATGGAAATGGAGGTACATGTAACAGTCTACTTGAAAAGCAGTTGATACATTTTCCTTTCCCTGACAATGTTGATTAAGCGTTGATATATTCCCACCATGTTTTCTACTAGGTAACAGGCAAGCTCCATCATTTGGGCCACCTGTGATTTGTCATTTGCAAAAGCTTTGAATTTGGGTGAGTCTAAAATTTGTCATATGGTAAAGGGTTGATTAGTGGATGGGTTTTGAAAGTATTTAAGTGGAATATTCTAAGTATTTGCATTTTCTCTGTTTCCCACAATGTTTTCAAAAGTCTTCCTTCTCAAGATCATTAGAACTTAGGGCTAAATGATCAAGAGTTATACAGACCACCTAGACCACATTTAAAGATTTTTCTTCATCAGAATCTCATGTAAACATAATTTAATTCTCAATTAATATTTATAAAAGTGCATATAAAACATGTCTTTGAGTTTATAACATAATTTATAGTATAAATTGAGCTGTGCTCTGGCAAAAAGTACTTTGATGCATCTCAGTGATACATAATGAAAACTGCATGACCATGCAAGTCATCACATGATTATGGATCCATAAAATCCATTTTGTCTAACAACCAGGTGAATCTTCAGGTAGACTGGTTCTTGACATGGAGAAAATTGACCAATAGCTAAAAGTTGCGGCCCAGGTCAGCCAGCATATGCTGACCTTGGTTGATATTTTTTGTAGATGCATTATCCCCCCTTTTCACAGAGCATTGCTCGTATATATTTGTATCTAGGCTATTGGACTAGAGAAGAAACAGTTGTATCAACAGTGGAGCAGCAGTTTGATTGGTATGAGAAGACGAGATGAAGCCCATGCAGCCATGTTGGAGGCTCTCAAGTAAGGAGGCAATTTTTTGGTGGTTTTCCACCAACCCTTGACCAGATGAAAAATTTAACAGTTCTCTAAATTGAAAGTATTTGTAGATGACAAAAAAGAAAAATGTGGCTCAAACAAATGAGTTGTCTTTGGAAGGGAAAAAACATTGTGGGAAAAGAAGAAAATGCTGGTTACTTTGCATTTTCTTCTTTTCCATCAATGTTTTCTTAAGTCTGTTTCATGAAGGTCTTAAGAACATGGGATTTTTTGGAAGAGTGTTTGCACTGAAATATATTCAAACCTGTGTAAGTGGTTACTTGTGTTAAATCTTTACTTGATGATGAATTTTTAGACTTGTCCAAATCTAAAGTTTTGCGGAAAACATGTTAGATAATGAGATTTGTTCTTTACCCTTTAAACCACTATCCAGAGTTTTAACAACCCTAAGTAAGTGACCGTTCAAAACAGTGGTTGGAAAAGGAAAAAATGCTGGTTAGCATTTTCCTCTTTTTACACAATGTTTTCTATCCTACCACAGACGATTCCCATAATTTGAGCCACATTTTATGTCATCTGCAAGTGCTTTAAATTTTGACAACCCTAAAATTCTTTTGTGTGGTAAAGAGCTAAGGGCTATGCATAACCATAGTTGCCTCTCTGCCATAATAGATCAAGCAGGGGTTTGCAAGCCCTCAGCTGTACATGGTTTAATCATTTTACAACCTATCAGCTGCCCAGCTGGGTTTGTATTCACCAACTATTCTTTAGAACGTTCTTTGTCTTATTCTCCAGAGTTTTCAAACTTTGAAAGTAACACAATGCCTGATTGGCTAAACCATTTGGTTTAGCCAATCAGGAGTTGTGTTACTTTCAAACTTAAAAAATGTTGAAGAATAACACTAAGAACATTCTTAAGAATGGTTGGTGAATACAGACCCTGGTTGTCCTGAAGCATGTGGGTTTTAAAAACTTCTAAGGAATTTCTGGCCTTACAATAATTTCATTTCACATGTACTAATGTATTGAATGTTCTTGATATTTCAATTTGTAAGTTCTAAAGTCGTCCTGCAGCAAGATCTGATGTATGAATAAATGTGAATATATTATTGTTAGCAATTTCTCCTTTTGTCACAATGTTTTCACAATTGTTCTGTTGTACTACAAGAAAAATCTTCTACAGGTAATATTAAAATGGTTCTGAAGAAAAGGAAAAGAGGCCTCAAATATTTATTTTGCCCACTATTATTTGTTTCATGGGAAAACAGCTGTTGGCTTGGGAAGAATTTTTTTGATACAGTGCTAGTAAAAGTAACTTAAGGAAAGCATGGATAGCTGCACTGGCATCTACAATAATACAGAAATAATGTTGGATGTGGCATTAAAAATCACACAAACTTATTTTTCAGTCAGCAGCATCAGAAAGTGTTATCCCTTGAAACAGAGATTGAAGGTTACAAGAAATCCATACAGAAAGAACAGGAACAGAATGAGAAGCTAACTCTAATTCTCAACAAGACAGAGAGGGATATAGAAACTGTGAAGAAACAACTAGTCCAGTGTCAGAACAAGCAAGTGGCCCTCAACGCAGAATATGCCACCTATACAAGAATTTTACATGAAACAGAGCAGAGTCTCAACAGAGCCATGACAGTATGTTTAGATGAATACTTTATCAAGTAGTTCTGAGTTTTAATAACCCAGAGAAAGAAAACTTTTGAAAGCATTGTGGGAAAATGAGAAAGTGTTTTCTACCCTTGCAAAGATGAAGTCCATCATTTTAGTCTAGTTTAATTCTGTACCATACAATACCAACTTTTAATGTTGTTTCCAACGTTATTTTAGTTATATCAATGGCAGCCAATTGATTTAACCAAAATTGATTTTATCGCCTCAAATGTTTTCTTTTTGGGGGAGTCTAAAATTCTGCCATGTAGCTAAGAATAAATTTCTTTAACAGTTGAAATAAATCACTCTGTGTTATTTTTCTGTGTAAAATGTTTTTAAGTTTAGATGGTCTTAATTGATAATTAATCCTATACTAAGTTTTTACAAAATGGAGAAAAAATGCTTTTAAAAAAATTGTGCAGAAAGGAGAAAATGCTAGTAACCAGCAGTTTCTCCTTTTCTTGAAATGTGTTCACGTTAGCATTAACGTTTGTACTTTACAGGCAAATACCATCATTTCTGCAACATCCTATTTTTTTTTTGTCTGCAAATTCTTTCAATTTTGGCAGTAAAGAGTTAATCGAGGATTTGTACCATACTTCTACAGGACAAGTCACTCCGTATGAATGAATTGAATGCCCTGAGGAAACAGATCGAGAGAGAATATTTAGAGAAGGTGAAACTAGAAGATGATATCATGGAGAAGATGCGAAGTCAGCTGACCATGGATAAAGCTGCCCAGTACACAAAGAAACTGACAGGAAAGAAGAGGGAACTCAGCAAACAGTTGGTAAGGCTGAAATATTTTAGCATCATTTAACAGTCAAACCTGTTGTAGAGTCTGCCTGTATTAAACTTTTACCACACAATTTCAAGGGTTACAAACCCTGTAGAAAAAGGTTTTTGAAAACATTGTGGGAAAAGGAGAAAATGCTGGTAGCCAGCATTTTCTCCTTTTCCTCCAATGTTTTCTTCCCTTTCAAAATAGAAAATTTTGTTTTGGCTAGGTTAAACTTATCTGCAACTGCTGTCAGTTTGGACAAGTCCGGAATTTTACATATGGTAAAGAGTTAACTCTACCACACAATCCCGAGTTTAAACAACCCTTGGAAGGAGAGCTTTTGAAAACATTGTGGGAAAAGGAGAAAATGCTGGTTATAAGCATTTTCTCCTTTTCCCACAATGTTTTCTACCCTTTCCATAACAGATTTCAGTTTCTGAGTCATATTTATTTTGTCATCTGCAAGTGCTTTCAATTTGGTCTGGTCTAAAATTTTGTTGTTTGGTAAAGAGTTAAGCAACCAACTTTGAAAATCGTCATCTGCAGTATTTTCAGTTTCAAAGAACATTTTTTTTAGTATGAAGAAAAGCACCCAGATATTGCAGTCCTAAGATTGCTTTACTCATCAGATTTCAACTTAAGAAAAGTGTAGATTTATGACTTTTTCTTGATCATCAATGTGAGAAAAAGAAAAATGAAAGATTTAACCTCATACCAAACTATCCTGTGTTATTATCACCATGAAGAAGAAGCCTGTTGAAAACACTGTGCTGGTAACCAGTATTTTCTTCTTTTCCCACAATGTTTGCTACCCTGACATGGACATACACCATCCTTTTAGCCACATTTGGATTGTCATCTGCAATTATTTTCAATTTGGATGGGTCTGCATTTTTGCTGTCTGGTAAAGATTTAAGCTTCTATACCAAAAAATCTGTTGTGTTAAATGTGTCATAAAGGAGGCATTTTATAACAGAGAAAAAACAAAGTGCTGGTAACCAACATTTTCTCCTTTTCCCACAATGTTTTCTACCCTATCAAATACAGATTCCATCACTTGAGCCACATATGAATTGTTGTCTGCAAATGCTTTCAGTTTTGACAAGTCTACACTTTTGTCATTTTGTAAAGAGTTAACTAAATTTATCGTTATTTTATATAGGAAACTCAAATGGCTGAGGTTGAAAATGAGATTTCTAAAAGCACCTTAGAGGTTGCCAATGTCAAGGGTCGTGTGGAACGCCTCATGAAAGTGTCGAAGGACCTTGACGACCAAATTGGGCAACAAAATGAGATCATCAATAGAAGTGAGACAGAGATTGTGAGACGTAACGCTATCATCGAAAGAAAACAAAATATCATTGATCAGTACAACAAGAAATTAGAACAGATGATCAGCAAGGCTGGTGTAAGTAATGGTTGCTTTGTTAGCTTGATCTTCATTACCCTTCTCAACAGTATTTCACTTAAAATGTGGCGACAAGTGCACCTATCCATGTGCCTCTTGAGGCTTTTTACCAGTACTAGGTGTTTTCAAAGCTGATGGCTGCTTTCCTTCCTAAACAGAGTAGAAATTGTGTTTAGGAGTGAGAGAGGACTGAATCCTGTCACAATACTTTTCATTGACTAGTATACAAAATAAAGCAGATTCTTGTCTTTATAAGCTATAATTAGATCTTCAAAAATTCATGTCAAAATCTTACAGATATAGTTTACTTGAAACATATTTTATTTCACATCCATTGAGAGACAAATTCTTGCAACTTGTACTAATCTCTTTCAATAGTGCTTCCTGGGAACCACAATAAAACTGAATGTGCAGGCCAATGAACGTCCCAGGAATCAAACTCTGGACCTCTAACTCATGACAACAGACACAACAGACATAGATTTTAGAATTCTCATTTGTTCACTTTACTTTCTTTCTGTTGCAGGGAGTTGAATTAGGGCCACTAGAAATCCAGATCAACTCGCTACAGAAGTCTATCGATGCTCGCCACCAGGAGATTGTAGAGTTACAACAACTTTGGCTCCGTCAGCAGACAGAACTTGTGAGACTGTCGAAGGAGAAAGATGAGCAGTTTGTGGATGTAAAGAAACTGAAGAAGCAGTTGACCATACTGACACAGAAAAAAGCTAGAACTGAAGGTAATTTGTTGTCTGTTACCATTCCAAACATACTTTTTCATTATCCTGCATGTAAACTCTTTTTTACTTTTATACTTATTATGAGCATTAATAAGCAGTGTATCCATATACCAGAAGACGAAATTTGAGACTGGTCCAAATTGAAAGCATTAGCAGATGACAATTAAATATAACTCAATTAATGGGATTTATTATAGAAAAGTTGAAAAAGTTGTTCAAACTTCTCTTTCCACAGGGTTGTTAAAACACTGGGCATGTTGATAAAGGGTTTAGACTAGTCCAAATTGGAAGCATTTGCAGATGACAAAATTAATATGAGTCAAAAATTGAAATTTGTCTTGGGAAGGGTAGAAAACATTGTGGGAAAAGGAGAAAATGCTGGTTACCAGCATTTTCTCCTTTTCCCACAATGTTTTCAGAAGGCTTCTTTCTCTGGGTCGTGAAAACCCGGGATGGTTTAGTAAAGGGTTAATTCCTTACCATACAACAGAAATGTAGACTTGTCTAAGTTGAAAACATTTACAGAGGACATTTTAACCCTTTACCACATGGCAAAATTTTAGACCCATCCAAATTGAAACCATTTGCAGATGACTTTTTCATAGTGACTCAAATTACACAATTTTTAGCTCCACTGGCCGAAGGCCAGAGAACTATTGTCATGGCGTTGTGTCTGTCGTGCGTCCGTCCGTCCGTGCGTCCGTAAACTTTTTCTTTAAAAAACTTCTCCTCAGAAACTATAGACTGGATTTTTACCAAATTTCACAGGAATGTTCCTTTGGTGGTCCTCTTTCAAATTCCTTCAAATAATTGTGTTCCATGAAGAATTCTGGTTGCCATGGCAACCAAAGTAAAAAACCTTTAAAAATCTTCTCCTCCCAAACCGCTATTTGGATAGCATTATTATTTTGCAGGAATGTTCCTTAGATACAGGTTTACAGAATTCCTTAAAAAAAAAAGATCTGTCAAAAAACATGGCTTTTATGGGAGACTCATTTTCGTTTTATGGTATAAAGTAAAATCTTTGAAAATTTCTTCTCTAAAACTATTCATTGGATTTCATTGTTGTTTTGCAGGTAAGTTCCTATGGTGGTTGTCTACCAAATTGTTTCTTCAGTGAGCTAAAATGCAGGATTGAATGATAATTGTTAAAAACTTCCTTTCGCCATTATAGAAATATCAGGCCTGTGGAGCGATACAGGCGCTCAAGCGCCTCTAGTTCTTTGATAGGATAGAAAACTTGGTGGGAAAAGAAGAAAATGCTGGTTACCAGCATTTTCTCCTCTTCCCATAATGTTTTCAAAAGGCTTCTTTTTCAGGGTCGTCAAAAGGTGTCATTGTGTGGTAAAGGGTTAAATGTGGCTCAAATGATGGAATTTGTCTTTGATAGGGTTGAAATTATGTGGGAAAGGAGGGGGGGGGTTTGCTGGTAAACTGCATTTTCTCCTTTTCTCATAATGTTTTCAAAAGGCTTCATTCTCTGGTTCTTTAAAGTTTGGTAAAGAGTTTATACATTAATACATATTATATTTTGTGATAAAAGGAGAAATTACTCACCTTGAGCTCAATTTTGCAAGTGGTCTGCTCTCGGCTTTGCACACAGAAAGAAGCTCATGAAAAATGTTTTCTAGAATTAACCATTTACCACACAATCATATGTTTTGAAGATCCAGAGGAAGAGACCTTAATGAAAAATTGTGAGAAAAGGAGAAAATGCTGGTAACAAGCATTTTCTCTTTGTCCTACAATGCTTTCTACCTACCCTGTCAAAGAACTTCAGTTTATTTGTACTGCATTTTGAATTATTATTTGTAGATGCTTTTAGTTTGAAAGATTCTAAATTTTGTTGATTGAGAAAGGGTTAAACTATTTGAGCCATGGTCTGTGAAAAGGGGGCTTAATGCATCTGCGAAAAGTATCAACCAGGTCAGCCTGCACAGTCCGCACAGGCTGACCTGGGCCGAAACTTTTCACTATTGGTCAGTTTTCTGTATGACCAAGGACAAGTGCAGATTATGATTATGTCGGTTGTTGAAAGATGCTGCTAATTTGGATCAATAATTATGTGATCGATTGCGTGGCATCATGCATCACAGAGATGCATTTAGCCCCCTTTTGCCAGAGCATGTCTCATTTCTAATAACCTTCATTTTAGGTGATATTGACGGACAGAGGAAGGAGACCTACGACATAGAGCGCAGCATCCGTAATATGCAAAATGACATGATCAAACTGAACACTTTACTCCATAAGGAAAAAGGCTCCCAGGTCATGCTACAACAGGACAACATTCTCAAGGAGAATGATTTCATTGTTTCATTGAAGGTAAGATGTTTAAAGTTTTATTAACCCTTTACCACACAATCATGTGTTTTAATGACCTGGAAGAAGAGGCCTATTGAAAACATTGAGAGAAAAGGAAAAAATGCTGGTAACAAGCATTTTTTCCTTTTCCCACAATCTTTTCTGTCCTTTTAATGACAACTCCTATTATTGGGACCACATTTTGTTTGTCGTCTGCAAATGCTTTCAGTTTGGACACGCCTACAATTATGTCCTTTGATAAAAGGTTAAAGCACTGAATAATCACAGCAGATACTTTCAGAAGATGAATAAGACCAGAATACTTGCACTTGCTTGATACAGGCAATTGTTGTTCCTTTTCTATCAATAAATTTTCCATTCTGTCTTCTACAGAGATATACAAAGTCATTTTATACATTAACCTTTTACGTGACACTCCATGATTTTTACAGTCCTGAGCTAGAAGGTGTATCTATGCTTTTCAGGTTAAATTTGGGTTGAATCCATCCCATCATTTTGGACACCAACTTTGGGTTGAATCCATCCCATCATTTGGGACACCAAATTTGGGTTGAATCCATCCCATCATTTTGGGAAACCAAATTTGGGTTGAATCCATCCCATTATTTGGGACACCAACTTTGGGTTGAATCCATCCCATCATTTGGGACACCAAATTTGGGTTGAATCCATCCCATCATTTGGGACACCAATTTTGGGTTGAATCCATCCCATCATTTTGGGACACCAAATTTGGGTTGTATCCATCCCATTATTTGGGACACCAACTTTGGGTTGAATCCATCCCATCATTTTGGACACCAAATTTGGGTTGAATCCATCTCATCATTTTGGGACACCAAATTTGGGTTCATTCCATCCCATTATTTTGGACACCAACTTTGGGTTGAATCCATCCCATCATTTTGGGACACCAACTTTGGGTTGAATCCATCCCATCATTTTGGGACACCAAATTTGGGTTGAATCCATCCCTTCATTTTGGGACACCAAATTTGCGTTGAAACCATCCCATCATTTTGGGACACCAAATTTGGGTTGAATCCATCCCATCATTTTGGGACACTAAATTTGGGTTGAGTCCATCCCATCATTTTGCGACACCAAATTTGGGTTGAATCCATCTCATCATTTTGGGACACCAAATTTGGGTTGAATCCATCCCATTATTTTGGACACCAACTTTGGGTTGAATCCATCGCATCATTTGGGACACCAACTTTGGGTTGAATCCATCCCATCATTTTGGGACACCGACTTTGGGTTGAATCCATCCCATCATTTTGGGACACCAAATTTGGGTTGAATCCATCCCATCATTTTGGGACACCGACTTTGGGTTGAATCCATCCCATCATTTTGGGACACCGACTTTGGGTTGAATCCATCCCATCATTTTGGGACACCGACTTTGGGTTGAATCCATCCCATCAATTTGGGACACCGACTTTGGGTTGAATCCATCCCATCATTTTGGGACACTAAATTTGGGTTGAAACCATCCCATCATTTTGGGACACCAAATTTGGGTTGAATCCATCCCATCATTTTGGGACACCAAATTTGGGTTGAATCCATCCCATCATTTTGGGACACCAAATTTGGGTTGAATCCATCCCTTCATTTTGGGACACCAAATTTGGGTTGATACCATCCCTTTATTTTGGACACCAAATTTGGGTTGAAACCATCCCTTCATTTGGGACACCAAATTTGGGTTGAATCCATCCCATCATTTGGGACACCAAATTTGGGTTGAATCCATCCCATCATTTGGGACACATTTGCTATGCTGTCTGTAAATGCCCTCATGGTTGACAATTTGGACAAGTCTGAATTTTTTTGTCTCTTACAGATTTAATGGTTAAACCCTCTACCAAACAATCCCTAGTTTTAACCATCCACAGGAGGAAGAGCTTTTGAAAACATTGTGGGAAAAGGAGAAAATGCTGGTTACCAGCATTTTCTCCTTTTCCCACAATTTTTTCTACTCTTCCCAAAACAATTTACAATTTTAGAGTCATCTTTATGATGTGGTCTGTAAATGCTTTGAATTTGGGCGAAGTCTAAAATTTTGTTGTGTGGTACAGGGTTAAACCTTTTTTCAAACAATCTGTAGTTTTAACCACCCAGAGGAGGAAGAGCTTTTGAAATTATAGTAGGAAAAGGAGAAAAACCAGCATGTTCTCCTTTCCCCAAAAAATGTTTCCTATCCTTTCAAAGGCAAATCAAACAAATCAAGCTGCATTCAATTGATTGTATGCTAATGTTTTAAGAAAGGACAAGTACCAGGGTTTTTCGGAAATTATTGAGACAATGTATGTTTTGAGAGGAAAACTTAACATATGTACATAGAATTTTCAATAAAAGACTTAAATGAAATCTGTAGTAGTTAGACGCTATAATTGTATATCATCTAAAATCAACAAGTGGCGTGAGTAACCGGAGCTCACCATAAAAATGAGTTAGTTCAAATAAATCGCACTTTAATAAAAGCTTGATTGATATCAAAATAGCAGGGAAAAGTCAATTAAAATAGTGTCATGATACACTACGTTATTCTGTCGAATTTCCAGTAAAGTTTCATAATGTTCAAATAATTGATAAACAAGTTTTGACCATTTTCCGGAAGTTTGTGTTATCGAAGAAACAGCGATAAAATGGATAACGACGTAAAGGCGGAGCGGCCAGCTTACATTAAGGTTTGCGTTGAGCTTAGAAAAACTCCTATTGAAACAAAAAAGATATTAGACATGACACGGAGGGGAAGAGGCGTGTCTCGAGCCTTTGTTTATCGGAGGCACAATCAGTTTGTGAAAGATGCATCATCTCCGTACATCACAAAAGGAGGTGGGGACCAACGATCATCGACGTCTTTCCAAATGTTAAGTCCCAGTTGAGAGGTTTAAAATTCAATGATTAAGTGAATTGAAGACTGTGGCACAACATGTAGTGAGGTAATTAGATAGTGAATGATGTAAAACTGTACGACAAATGGATGCAGCAGCATATGAAGTTTGATTGAATGGTGTTTATTTTGAAAAGGAATGACATGCAGTAGTGTAAATGCGCAGTAATGTTGATAGGACGTCACGTTCAAAATGCTGTTGTGCTCCAGACCATGCGAGGTTGTATATTTCCGACAGGCCTCGACACTTACACAGAAGACCCAGCGGCCTAATATTTGGCATGTTTAAAGTAATAAGTACATGTATATGTAATCTGTGATGAGATATTTCGTTTGTAAGTCGTATCATTCTCATATTATAAGCATTGTCTCAATCATTTCGGAACAGCCCTCGTAGAAGTTCTACAGTTTGGTAATGAGATAACTCTTTACCAGATGACAAAATTTTAGACTGTCCATACTGAAAAGCATTTACGTATAACAAATTAAATATTACTTGATTATGAAACTTGTCTTTCAAAAGGTAGAAGACCAGTTGTTAGCATTTCCTCCTTTTCCCACAATGTTTTCAAAAGCCTTCTACATCAGGGTTGTTAAAACTCCAGACTATGTGGTAAATACTTTAGCACACAATCCTGAGTTTTCACAACCCTGAGAAAGAAAGCTTTTTGAAAAACTTGGGAAAAGAGAAAATGTTGATAACCTGCATTGTCTCCTTTTCCCACAATGTTTTATTACCTTTCGAAGAAAAGTCCAATCTTTTAAGCCATATTTAATTTGTTGTCTGCCAATGGTTTCATTTTGGACAAGCCTAAAATTTTGTCATCTTTTAACCCTTTACCAAACAATCCCTGGTTTTTACGACCCAGAGGAAGAAGCCTTCTGAAAACATTGTGGGAAAAGGAGAAAATGCTGGTAACCAGCATTTTCTCCTTTTCCCACAATGTTTTCTACTCCTCTAAAGTCAAGTTTCAATTTTTGAGTAAGGTTTATTTTGTCGTCTGCTAATGCTTTCAATTTGGACAAGTCTAAAATTTTGTCGTTTGGTAAAGAGTTAACTAGATGATATTTGTCACTTTACATGTTTTCATGATCATATTTCAGGAGCATGAACACGAATCTATTGAAATGCAAGAATCCCTGGAGAGTCTACGGGAGGAGAAAGAGAGATTGCTGAATAGTCTTGTAGAGGCAGAGTAAGTGTCGCGTTTAAACCCTTTACCAAACGAGGATATTTAATACTCTACCAAATTGAAAGTATTTGCAGGCCAGAAATTTTATTTGGTTCCAAAATTGAAATTTGTCTTTGATAGGGTGGAAAACATTGTGGGAAAAGGATAAAATGCTGGTTACCAGCATTTTATCCTTTTCCTGCAATGTTTTCAAAAGCCTTCTTCTTTAGGGTTGTTAAAACTCGGGATTTTTGTGGTGAAGGGTTAAACCCACAGCGTGCCAACCTTCCATGTAGATGCTTATCACTTTACCACACAGTCTAATTTTTTTTTTTTCAACATGTTGAAACTATTTACAGAAATTTAAAAATTTTCGTTGACGATACTTTCATTCAATGTTAACAGGTCGAAATTACTGCAAGTGACAGGATAAAACACCATTTTAGAAAAAATAAAAGCTAACTTATTTCATGCTTTTCGGTAGATTAGCGAGAAATTATGGTAAAATGTGGTTTGGTATTTCATGGTTACGACTAGTGAAAAATGCCAATTTCATATTTTCTAACTCTTCAATTGAAGTCGGAAACAGTAGTTTCCGCTTACTTGTTACTTAGGTAAACAGCACCTGCCATTCAATAAGACAGAAATATGATGTAATTCACATACATTTACCCCACATTTCTCACACTTTACACAATATTGTAATTAATGCGTTGCTATGTGGAGAGGGTACATCATGGGAAATTACCGTAAACAACTGTGCTGGATTTTGATGAAAATCTCTTCAAAAAAGGGACTAGTAGCATGAAATAAATAGGATATTTGTTTTTTTTTTCAGCAAAAGATCAAAATTTATTTCATCTCCTGAACATCATCGGTAGTATTTTCATTGGTGGCTCTATTCTTTTTGTACAGGAGACAGATTATGTTGTGGGAAAAGAAGACCCAGCTTGCTAGGGAAACCAGGGCAGCTGTGGACTCTGAGGTTGGCCAGGGTGAAATTAGAGCCATGAGAGCAGAGATACATAGGATGCAGGTTAGGTACACTCAGCTGATGAAACAGCAAGAAAAAATGATACAAGAAATGGAAAAGGCAGTGTCTAGGTAGGTTAAAAAAAAAAAAGCAATGGAACCTTGATTTTCAGAACAGGAGATTATGCAAATATACAACATATTGGTAACCTCCGTTATGATTAGCATGTTTACATTGGCCATGCCCTGTGAAAAGGGGGCTTAATGCATCTGCAACAGGTATCATCCCAGGTCAGCCTGTGCAGTCTGCTCAGGCTGACCTGGGCCAAAACTTCTCTTGGCCAATTTTCTGCATGTAAACCCTTTACCACACAATCCCAAGTTTCAACGACCCCGGAAGAGTAAACTTTCGAAAACATTGTGAGAAAAGTGGAAAATGCTACTTTTTCAGACTCAAATTCCATCATTTGAGCCTCATTTGAATTGTTGTCTTCAAAATGCTTTCAATTTGGACCGGTCCAAAGTTTTTCAGTTTGGTAAAGTGTTCTAGGACCATTCTACTTTATGATGCAGTCAGTTGTTAGACAATCTTTATGGATCCGTATTTATATGATGACTTCCTTGGTATAATGCATCACGGAAACGCATAAACCCTTTCCCACAAAGCAACATTTCATTCTTGTCCACACCCAAAGGACTTGCAGACAACAAATTGATTGTGACTCAGATTATGGAGGTTGTCTTTGACAGAAGAGAAAACATTGTGGGAAAAGGAGAAAATGCTGGTTACCAGCATTTTCTCCTTTTCCTACAGTGTTTTCAAAAGGTCTCTTCCTCATTGTCATTAAAATTTGGGATCGTATGATAAAGGGTTAAACCCACTTTTCTGCGAGAGTGCGGCTCACATTCTTTTCACAAATGCAAATGAAATAGGTGGGGCAAAGTGTTGGGGTGCTTCTATAGGTGTATCAGTTGAGGCTGAAGCATTTCTGTTGAAATACCAGATGTCTTCACGATGTATCTCTGAATTAAACACTCTAGCTAGCCATATATTGTCTTGCTTGCCTCATTTGCTGGTTGCAACACCTCATTCTGTTCAGGCCATTTTTAGATCCATAGAATATTTTTTCGCGAAATGTATTGCTGAAAGGAAAAACTGTTAAAGATGCATCTTTACTCATTTTCATCCAGTTTTGTAACCAATTTTATCTTTATTTTATGAAAATTATAATCATTCTTGTACCTTCGTGCCAAATGTTGCCCCTGATGGTTGCAAGGTTGCATAGATTACAACGGATAGAAAATGCATTTCATTCTATTGCGGCTAGTCATAGACATAACAACCACAGTTTCCGGTTTAAATCAAAGACAAATCCCTGGCGTCTCTTTATCACATACACCTTATATCAATTTTTTATCAATGTTTACATGGCTGTCTAGATTCTACACATTGTAAAGTTATATGTTTACTCTCTGGCTGTAAGGGTGCATCTTAAAAGGTTTGGCATAATTTTTTTCAAAGGGTATGGGAGACAGTTGAAGAAAAGGAGCACTTGTTGCTAGTAAACAGTTGCTTCTTTTCTGGCAATGTTTGCATTTATATAGATACAGATTTACAGAGGTATAGCAGGGTTGCTACTAATTTTTCTTTTGGAAAACTGTTGTTTTTTATCATTATGAGTTATTCTTATTCTGCCACAATGTTCTCAAAAGTGATCCGCTGTAAGATAAATATTCACCGACCATTCCTAATTTCATTCCAAGTCTGATTTTACATTTAGAAAAGTAACATAACTTCTGATTGGCTAAACCAGTTGGTTTAGCCAGCTAAACCAACTGGTCTAGCCAATTAGAGGTTGTGTTACTTTCAAATTTAGAAAATTCTTGAGTATAGGGTTAAAAATGTTTTTTACTCTTTACCAAACGACAAAATTTTAGACTGGTCCAAATTCAAAGCACTTGCAGACAACAAAATAAACGTAACTCAAAAATTGAAATTTGTTTCGAGCAGGGTAGAAAACATTGTGGGGAAAGGAGAAAATGCTGGTAACCAGCATTTTCTCCTCTTCCCACAATGTTTTCAAAAGGCTTCTATCTCGGGATTTAAAAAACCAGGGATTGTTTGGTAAAGGGTTAAGAATGATTGATGATTACGGACCCTGGTACTTATCTTTTAAAAACAAAATGAAACAAAAATTGTTAAATTACAGACGTGACACAATTGTGACACGAGGAGATGCACAACAAAAGACGAACAAGAAGGTGCTAACGAAAGGAACGTTTGAAAGACAGATGAACGAGACAAGAAAAAAGATCAAGACCACTATAGCTGTAAGTTCTAGGGTTATCAGGGCTTGTTTTCATGACTTGCGTTTGGTTAATGCTTTACTACACAATCCCAAGTTTTAACCCTTTACCAAATGACAAAATTGTAGACCAGTCCAAATTGGAAGCATTTGCAGATGACAAAATAAATATGGCTCAAAAATTGAAAATTGTTTTGAGAAGGGTAGAAAACATTGTGGGAAAAGGAGAAAATGCTGGTTACCAGCATTTTCTCCTTTCCTACAATGTTTTCAAAAGGCTTCTTTCTCAGGGTCGTTAAAAGTTGGGATTGTGTGGTAAAGAGTTAAGGACCTTGAGGTAGAAGGCTTTTGCTGGTAATCAGCATTTTCTCCTTTTTTTCCCGCAATGTTTTCTACTCTGTTAAAGTCAGCTTCCACAATTTGAGCCACATTTGATTTGTTGTCTGCAAATGCTTTTGAATTGGACATATCTAAGATTTGTCATGTTGTAAAGAAGTTTCAGTTGAAAAATTTTAGATTCTTAATATTGAAAGCAGACAAATTAAATGTAGCTTAACTCTTTACCAAATAATCCCGGGTTTTCATGACTCTGAGAAAGAAGGCTTCTGAAAACATTGTGGGAAAAGGAGAAAATGCTGGTTACCAGCATTTTCTCCTTTTCCCTCAATGTTTTCTACCCTTCCCAAAACAGTCAAGTACATGTTGTAAAGAAGTTTCAGTTGAAAAATTTTAGATTCTTAATATTGAAAGCAGACAACAAATTAAATGTAGCTTAACTCTTTACCAAACAATCCCAGGTTTTCATGACTCTGAGAAAGAAGGCTTCTGAAAACATTGTGGGAAAAGGAGAAAATGCTGGTTACCAGCATTTTCTCCTTTTCCCTCAATGTTTTCTACCCTTCCCAAAACATATTTCAATTTTTTTAGTCATGATTATTTTGTCGTCTGCAAATGCTTTCAATTTGGAGAAGTCTAAAATTTTGTCTTCTGGTAAATAGTTAAATGATTGACTGTCTCTGCAAACTTGAAAAAAACATTGAGCTAAAAGAAGAAAATGCTGGTCACCCACAATGTTCCAAAACCAGAAATCCTCAGGGTAGTTGAAACATGATAAATGTACTGTAAAAAATTAAACTAATCAAGTACATGTATTCTGTGTATCTTCTTTTGGCCTTGGTCTTGAAAGTATTTGAACTTGAATTTAAAGATGGTTGACTGAAACATATTATATTTTTGTTCCAAAAACCTACAATTTGGAAAATATTGATTAAATTTCCAAATATTTCATATTTTACAACGATTTTTTACAAAGAAAAACAACAATTCAATTCAGTTTAAATTCTTTATTGTACCTGTATGCCACTGGCCCCAAAACACATTACAATACAAATAAACAAATCTTAACAATTATTGGAAAAAAATACTCTATAGATCATAAGGTATGATTTTTCAGCTGCATTTACCTTCATGAGTGCATTAATGTGGACTGCTAATTTTCGGACAGTAGACTCTTTTGAATTTTGCATTAAGCGGTAGAAACCATATTATGTTTCTAATTTTTTTCAAAATCAATTCAATAAGAAATTTATTACCATATATTCTTTTGCTATCATTTCTTGAACAGGAAGCAAATTCCTGTGACGGAGATATCAAAGATCTACAAGAACATCAGAGAGATTTGAGCGGACAGCTGGAGCAGGATCAGATCAACCTACAACATTTACAGAGTAACTCTGACACTCTGGACGGGGACATTGACAGAATGGTGGAACTGAAACAGAAGGTAGTTTTGTAGTCCTCTTGCTTATCTCCCTTTGTACTCACAGTATGCAAATGAGTTCAAACTGTACAGAGTGTTAGAGTATTTGGATATAACAAAAAGCTGACTTCAAGCTTGTTATTGACCAGCCCACATAGCTCAGTTGGTAGAGCGTAAGACTCGTGAACTTGAGAGTATGGGTTCAATCCCCACGGCTGGCCATCAAAAATTACTAATAGTCTTTCGGATGAGACGTTAAACCGAGGTCCCGTGTGACGGTGCTATACACCGAGCACGTTAAAGAACCAGGCGAAACTGAGGATGGGTTTCGTCCTGTATCTGCACTATCCCCCGTAACAATATTAACAGCCTTGAGGGGGCGTCGCCCATATGGGCAACCGGTGGCGACGATAAATAAACGCAAATTCAATCAATCAAAGCTTGTTATTGACTAGCCCGCATAGCTTAATTGGTGGAGCGTTGCACTCATGAATGTGATGTTTCAGGTCACTTGAGGGTGTGGGTTCGGTTCACATGGCTGGCCATCTGAAATTTCATGTACTACTAGTCTTTCGGATGAGATGTTAAACCAAGGTCCTGTGTGATGGTGCTATACACCGATCACGTTAAAGAACCAGGCGTAACTTAGGATGGGTTTCAACCTGTATCTGCACTATTCCCAGTAACATATGGGTAACCGGTGGTGACAATAAATAAACGCAAATTCATTCTATCAGCTTGGTTGGTCATTTGAAATTACCAATAGTCTTTTGGATTTTTCGATGAGATGTTGGACACAGGTCCCCTATAAAGGTGATATACACTTTGTATGTTAAAGAACTAGGCATAACCTAGGATGGGTTTAGACATGTATCTTGCACAATCCCCTGTAACATATTTAACAGCTTTCTTGGAGTGTTGCCCATATGGGAAACTGGTAGGAACAATAAATAAAGGGTAAGTCAATAAACCCGGTCAATCCGTCAGCCTAAATAGCATAAGTGGTAGGCGGTAAGAGTTGCAAAAGAGAAATCTTGGGATATTTGTGGCTGTTGGCCCAAGTCTTCTGGTTTGCCAACTAAAAGGTTACTAATAGTTATTTGGATGAGATGTTAAACTTGTTCGATGGTGCTATACACTGAGCATGTTGAAGAATCAGGGGTAACTGAGGATAGGTTTCTTCCTTTGTCTTCTACTATCCTCTGTAACATAACTGGGAGCCTTCTGGGGGCTTGTACATGTGATCAACCCTTGGTAATGATAAAGAAACAAACAAAACAAAACAAAAAAAAATCAGTCAATCCTGGGTGACGATTCATCAGTCCATATAGCTCAAGTGATGGGCTTTCAGACTTTTAAGCAATAAATCTAAGGACAATTAAGGGTATGGGTCTGGCCAGCTAGATATTACCAAAAGTCTTTCAGATGAGACATTAAACCAAGGTCCTGTGTGACAGTGATAGCACATTAAAGAACCAAGGGTAAATAAAGATGAGTTTCATCCAATATCTTGCACTATCCCCTGTAACACATCTAACGGCCTTCTTTGGGTGTTGCATATATGGGCAACCGGTGGTGACGATAAACAAATGAAAAATCAAGCAAACAGTGGTTGTTTCCCATGGCTGGCTCACTAGAAATTACTGATAGTCTTTTTGATGAGACTTAGGTTAACTCTGTACCAAACGACAAAATTTTAGACTGGTCCAAATTGAGAGCATTTGCAGACGACAAAATAAATGTGACGAAAAAATTGAAATTTGTTTTACGAAGGGAAGAAAACATTGTGGGAAAAGGAGAAAATGCTGGTTAGCAGCATTTTCTCCTTTTCCCATAATGTTTTCAAAAGGCTTCTTTCACAGAGTCATTAAAAGTCGGGATTGTGCGGTAAAGAGTTAAATGAAAGGGCTATGCACCAAGCACATTACATTGTATTAGGCATAACTACGGATGGGTTTCATCCTGTATCATGCAATGTCCCCAATAGCATTACTAGCAGCCTTCAGGGGGTGCCACTCATATGAAAGTAATTGCAGGAGACAAATTAAATGTTACCTAACACATGCACCTTGTCATTCAAAGGGTAGAAAACAATGTGGGAAAAAGAGAAAATGCTGATTTACCAGCATTTTCCCCTTTTCCCATGATGTTTTCTAAAGGCTTTGCCCTCAGGTTTGTTTAAAGTTTGGACTGTGTTTAACCCTTTACCAAACCATCCTGGTTTTAACATTCCTGGCTAAGAGGACTTTTGAAAACATCATGGGAAGAGGAAATCAGCATTTTTCCTTTTCCCACAATATCTTCTATTCTACCCTATCATGGAACTTCGGCAGATTAGAACCAGTTTAACCCTTTACCACACAATCCCGAGTTTTAACGATCATAAAGACAAAGACTTTCGAAACCATTGTGGGAAAAGGAGAAAATGCTGGTAACCAGCATTTTCTCCTTTTCTCACAATGTTTTCTACCCTTTTGAAAAAAAAATTAATGTCTGTGTCACATTGCTTCTGTCATCTGCAAATGCTTTCAATTTGGACAAGTCCAAACTCTTGTCATTTGGTAAAGAGTTAAAGTTTATCTTCTACAGATGCTTGCAGGTTGAAAGAGCTTGTAATTTTTTGCCTGCAAAAAAAAAAGACATAAATTATTATTACAATGTAATAGACTCGTCCAAATTGAATGCATTTGAGCCAGGCTCTGGCAAAAGTGGGTTTCATGCATACCCAATATGTATTACACCGAGCAAACCATCACATGATGCTCAATTTTGTCATCTGGTAGAGAGTTAAATCACTTTCAAATTGTTAACTCTTTACCAAACGACAAAATTGTAGACTTGTCCAAATTGAAAGCATTTGCAGACGACAAAATCAATGTGGCTCAAGAATTCAAATTTGTTTTGGGAAGGGTAGAAAACATTGTGGGAAAAGGAGAAAATGCTGGTTACCAGCATTTTCTCCTTTTCCTACAATGTTTTCAAAAGGCTTCTTTCTCAGGGTCGTTAAAAGTCGGGATTATATGGTAAAGAGTTAAACAACGGTTTTTGCTGACAGTTACTAATTTCTTTTTAACAAATTTTTAAACTTATCTTAATTGGGAACAAGGAACTTACCATAAAACTGTCATGGAGACAATACAATGACGGAGCAGACATAAGCTTCTCTGCCTGGAGGACTAGGAAAATTGGATGAGAAACTAAATGTCATCATTTGTATTTTACCCGTCAACCCCCACCCCGTGGGCAGTCTCTCCTGTTTCATAGTGTACTTTGATGTCTTACCCCTTAGCTGCTAAAGAAAGTTAAATTAATTTACTTTCAAGCTGATAGTAAAAACCTGAATGTTCATATTTCAAACTTTTTTTTTTTTTTAAGAAAAATATCTCCTTACCAGACAGTGTAGATCCAAGATCAGACTGCGCTTTTTATGCAATCTGATCTTGATCTACACTGTCTGCAAAAGGTCATTGAGTCAAGCTTAGCTTAAGTATTTAACAGATCATAAAATTTTAGACTTGTCCAAACTCAATGCTTTTGCAGATGACAAATTAAAAGTAGCTTAAATGATGGGAATTGTCTCTGGAAGCGTAGAAAACATTGTGGGAAAAGGAGAAAATGCTGGTTACCAGCATTTTCTCCTTTTTCCGCAATGTTTTCAAACAAATTTCTCTACGGTGTTGTTAAAACATGGGATTCTCTGGTCAAGGGTTTTGATCTATAGATATGCAGTTACATTTTACCATAATGATCAGTAATTCATCAATTTTTGTTGTCGTGATGGTGTTGAAGATAGGAACATCAAGTGTTGTAATATTAGCAAAACAGGAAATTGATTAAAAAATTGGTATATCAGAGATTTTGGAATCCAAGAGGGTTTGCTCACAAAGAAAAATGAATTTAAATCTTTTTCAGATTTTGTGTTTAACTCTTTGCCCTGCGACAAAATTTTAGACTTGTCTGAACTGAAGGCATTTGCAGATGGCAAATTAATCACGGCTCAAAAAAACTGAAATTTGCCTTTGGAAGTGAAGAAAATATCGCGGACAAAAGGAGAGAATGCTGGTTACCATCATTTTCTCCTTCTCACTCACTGTATTCAAAATCCTTAGTTCTCAAGGTAGTTAAAACTTGGGATTGAGTAGTAAAAGGTTAAACAAATCCTGAGAGAGAGAGCGCTTTTGAAAATACAGTGGAAAAAGGAGAAAAATGCTGTCTGAGATAAAATCAGTAAATGGATCATTAGCTCTTGACGGGATAACAAAATCTTAGATTTATCAAAACTGGAAGCAGTTGAAGACAACAAAATGAAATGATCAGACTTGTCCTTGAAAAAATAAAAAAAACATTTAGGGAAAAGGAGGAAATGCTGATAACCAGCATTTTCTCCTTTTCCCACAATGTTTTCAAAGGCAATCTTTCCTAGGCTGGTTGTCCTTAGAAGAATAGAAAACACTTTGGGAAAGGACAGAACACTATATAGTAACCAGCATTTTTTCTTATCCACAACTTTTTAAATGGCCTTCTGCCCAAAGGTCATCAAAACAGGAAGTTTTGTTGTTTACGTTCAATAAGCAGGACAAAGTTTAGTTTGGGAGGGGGGCATCTCAAACACTCCAGAGTCTCATGGGGTAAAGTTCTGTACCCGAGGGCCTTATTCAATAAGTAATGTTAACTGTCAATGCAACGTGACAGTTCATTTATCTAAAATTGCTTCCACCCTGAGGGGAGTTGAAAGTTCTGTTTAATTTTGATACCAATTTTTATGTTACATGACACAGAAATTTAAACATGTATCAAACAACAATGAAATTGTAATTAAATATTTAGGTAACTGTTCTTTAATTTTCATAGATTATGTAAGAGCCAAAAAAGAAATTACTGGGAGGGGGTTAAACTTGTATTTGATACAAAAATGTTAATTCTTTACCACACAATCCCGACTTTTAACAACCCTGAGATAGAAGCCTTTTGAAAACATTGTAGGAAAAGAAGAAAATGCTGGTAACCAGCATTTTCTCCTTTTCCCACAATGTTTTCCACCCTTCCCAATCCAAATTTCAATTTTTCAGTCACATTTATTTTGTTGTCTGCAAATGCTATCAATTTCAACCGGTCTGAAATTTTCTTGTGTGGTAAAGAGTTAATTCTTTACCAAATAACAAAATTTCAGACTATTCCAAATTCTTAGTATTTGCATATGTCATGATAAATACAGCTCAAATGATGATTTCTGATCTTGATAAGTTAAAAAACATAGTGGAAAAAGAAGAAAATGCTGGTTACCAGCATTTTCTTCTTCTCCCACAATGTTTTCAAAAGGCCTCTTTCTCAGAATCATTAAATCTCAAGATTGTGTGGCAAGGGGTTAGTCTTTACCGCACAATCCTGAGTTTTAATGACCCTGATGAAATGGAATTTTGAAAACATTGTGGGAAAGGGAGAAAATGCTGTTAACCAATCAGAAGTTAAGTTACTTTCAAATTTAAAAATTTCTTAAGAATACAACCAAGACTGGTTGGTGAATACAAGCCGTAGTAAAGATTTAGCCATACTTTGGTATAACAATTACCCAGATTTTTTACGTACAAATACCTTAGTTAGCTCTATTGATCTTATTTACACTTGGGTGAAATAAGAGCCAATAACAACTGGACCCCATACTGCTACAAACAGATTAGGGGTGATAGCCCAGGTCTTGGCAAAGAGAAACTAAGCCCTTTTGTGGCCCTTTATTGTTGGAACATAAATATTGCTAAAGAACTTCAATGGGATTAAGTTTTAGCATTTATACTTGAATGCTGCTATGTTGTACAATGGCTAAGGCACATATAGATGTTACCTACTGTTGTTTTTGTAGAAAATTTTAAACCATTCCCAATGGATACAGTAATTTTTTTCAACACTTAGGCAGATAATATTCAACACAATACCACATGATCCCAAGTTTTAACGACCCTGAGGAAAAAGACTTTTGAAAGCATTTTGGGAAAAGGAGAAAATGCTGGTAACCAGCATTTTCTTCTTTACTAGATGTTTCGAAGATGGCTATGTGGGAAAGCAGCCAGTGGCTTGGAAAGACTATTGTGCAGAGTACTGGTAAAAGAGACTCCAGGAAAGCATGGATAGGTACACTGGCCACCGCGATATAACTGAAATAATGTTGAAAATGGCGTTAAACACCAAACAATCAATCAATCTTTACAATAAATGTTTTTTACCCACTCAACGCAAATTACCAGTTATCAGAGACACCTTAAATTTATCTCCTGCAAATGCTTTTAATTTGGACAAAATTTTTGTGTGGTTAAGAGTTAAAAGCTTCATTGGAAAGTAGAAAGCACAAATATTAATATGCGGTACCCTTTCAAAGACCAGGGCCTGTATTCACCAACCATTCAAAAGAATGTTCTTAGTCTTATTTTCAATAATTTTCTAATTTTGAAAGTAATACAACTTCTGATTGGCTAAACCAAATGGTTTAGCCAAACAGAAGTTGTTTTACTTTCAAATTTGGAAAACCTGGAGAATAAGGCTGAAAATGTACTTAAGAATGGTTGGTGAATATTGATCCAGTCCTTTCATTTAACCCCTTTTAGAACGATGAAGGTTCAGGTTTGTCCAAATCTAAAGCATTTGCAGACGACAAAATAAACATGGCTAAAAAAAATGGAATTTGTCCTTTAAAGGGTAGAAAATATCGTGGATAAAGGAGGAAACGCTGGTTACTACTATTTTCTCCTTTTCCAACCAATGTTTTCAAAAGTTTTCTTTCTCAAGGTCTTGAACACGGGATTGTGTTGTAAAGTTTTAAGTCACACCACTGTATGATTAATTTTCTGCAAATACATTCAATATGGAGGAGTCCAGAATTTTGTGAATTTTCATTACAAAAGTGAAGGCCCCCATAAACCCTTTCCCAAACAACAAAAAAGTTTAGACTCTTCCAGATTCAAAACATCTGCAGACAATAAATTCAAAATGGGTATAAAAATAGGCTTAAGTTCTCTGATAGGGTAGAACTCATTGTGGGAAAAGAAGAAAATCCTGGTTACCGGCATTTTTTCATTTCTCACAATGTCTTCAACAGTTGCTTTCTGTAAGGTCCATAACACATAGGATTGTTCGGTAATTGAATAACTTTTTACCAGACGACAAAATTTTAGACTGGTCCAATTCAAAAGCATTTGCAGGAAACAAATTACAAATGGCTGAGTTGACAGGATTTTCTGTGAAAAGCTACAAAATTTTGTGGAAAAAGAAGTAAAAACTGGTTACCAGCATTTTCTCCTTGTCCCTCAGTGTTTTCAAATGGCTTCTTCCTCAGGGTCCTTAAAACACAGAATTGTTTTCCAAACGATGAAAGGTTGTTTATGTCACATGAATAACAAACATGCCTTTATCTCAGTCAAATATGAAACCATGACAACAAAAACTGTATCAAGTATTGACATTCATAAATATTTACATACCGACAATTGCAATTAGTGCATGTTTACAATGCCAATATTATTGGTCAATAATTGCCAATGAAAAGAAAGAATAGACTTTGCTAATGTTGTTTATAAGATATTTTTTGTGAGTGGGTATGATCTTTATAAATGCATTTAGGTGAGAAAGAAAACACAAACTGTTTAAGCTTACGACATATGTGTTGTTTCCCGTGCTGATGTTATAGATTGACGTTTGACACAATTTATATTATGACCTTTTTATGATTTAATGATGGATTCTGAATGAATTTATCATCAAAAGAAATTAAATTAGAAACAGCAGTGATGATTTTTAAACATATCTATGTGCTGAGGCATGGAAAGTATACCTGTTGACCTGATATCCTACTCCCCCAATCCAAAGTTTTAACGACCTTGAGGAAAAAGGCATTTGTAAACATTTTGGGAAAAGGAGAAAATGGTAGTAGCCAGTATTTTCTCATCCCTAACTGATTTCTATGGTTTCAAAGATAATTTTCAAGCCATCTTTAATTTGGCTGCTGCAAATGCTTTGGAATCATTTATATATGAGCCGTGCTCTGTGAAAAGGGGGCTTAATGCATCTGCGAAAAGTATCGACCCAGGTCAGCCTGCGCAGTCCGCGCAGGCTGACCTGGGCCGAAAATTTTCGCTATTGGTCAATTTTCTGTATGTCGGAGGACCAGTCTAAATCATGGTTCAGTCGGTTGTTAAGTCGAAATGGATTTTATGGATCTGTGACCATGAGATGACTTGCTTGATATCATGAATCACGGAGATGCATGAAGCCCCCTTTTGCCAGAGCACGGCTCATATAGTATGAATCAATTATTTCCTTTGAATGACATGTTTCATATAAATGTAACTGTGTTAGATTTTTTTAAGATAATTTTTTCTACCTTATCCAGAACAAATTCTATACTTAAAATATGGTCTGCAGATACTTAGAAACTGGACAATCTTACATGCTGTTGATTGATAGACCTTTTACTGGATGACAAAATATAGAGTTTTCGAAGTTGAAAGCATTTGCAGATGATATACTGTATAAAAGAAAAACTTTGCGTTGTGGAAAATTTTTGCAATTTCGGGAATCAGTAATCGGTAATCGGTAATTTGCAAATTTTTCGACACGAAACAATGATATCTGTCTTTGAGAGGATAGAAAACATTGTGGGACATAGGGAAAATATGCAGGTTACCAGCAGTTTTGTCCTTTTCCCACAATTTTTTCCAAGAGGCTTTTTTCCTCAGGGTAAAAAACATGGGACAGTGTGGTAAAAGGTTAATGACCTGAGTATGTATGAAAGACCAAACAGCTGCAGCAAAGAATGTAACACATTTCCTGTAAATAATGATTCATTTTACCACAATAATGTAGAGGTTTTGTTCTCTTTATGAAGACACAAATTGAATTAGCACTTTAATGTATCAAATTCTTTATTTCCAATAATATTTTCTAAAAACATGTACTGACATCCACTGTCAGTTTGAAAAAAGACAGATTATTATACAAGCTATTTATTGATATTAGCCTCTATGCTGTAAAACTGAATTTTAACTTTTTGATAGACAACAACATTTTAGACATGTCTAAATTGAAAGAATTGTCTTCTGAATTGGCAGAAGACAAATTAACCCTTTACCACATGGCAAACTTTAAGACCTATCCAAATTGAAAGCATTTGCAGACGACAATTTCATAGTGGCTCAAATGACGCAACTTTTCTTTGATAGAGTAGAACACTTTGTGGGAAAAGGAGAAAATGCTGGTTACCAGCATTTTCTCCTTTTCCCACAATGTTTTCAAAAGGCCTCTTCTTCAGGGGCGTTAAAAGGCGTCATTGTGTGGTAAAGGGTTAATGAAATGTAACTCAATTGGTTACATTTGTTCATTAGAGGGGAATTGTTAAAAAAAAAGAGAGAAAATGATGGTTACCAGCATTTTCTACTTTTTTGACAATGTTGTCAACTATTAAAGCCCTTCCTTGGGTTTAGTAACTCTTTACCAAACAAAGAAATTTTAGATCGATTCAAATTAAAAACACTTGCAGACGACAAAGTAAATGTGTTTCTGACAATGAGATTTGTCATTGAAAGGGTAGAAAACAATGTGGGAAAATGGAGAAAATGCTGGTTTACCAGCATTTTCTCCATTTCCCACAATGTTTTAAAAATTCCTCTACCTCAGGTTTGTTCATAGTCTGGTTTGTGAGGCAAAGGGTTAAATTATGATATGACTGGTAAAAGAGCTCTTTGTTAATGCCAGGGACAATGAGTACCTATTGTTGATAATAAGAACCCTGTATCTGTATAAATTTGCACTTTTGGCCTTATTCCACCATTTTTAACACAATTTAGAAAAAATGAACTGTGAACAATTAATATCTCCTTTTGCATTACTCTTTTCTCATGTAATTGTGTGTTAGACCAGAGTTCACTGTTGGTTGTCTTTTAACCCCTTACCACACAACAAAAATTTATATCCTTCCAAATTGAAAGCATTTGCAGACGTCAATTTCAGTGCGGCTCAAATGATGTGGTTATTTTGTTTGATGGAGTAGAAAACATTATGGAAAAAGGAAAAAATACACGCTATCAGCATTTTCTCTGTTTCCAACTATGTTTTTAAAAGGCGTCTTCCTCAGGGTCGTTAAAAATCGGCATTGTGTGGTAAAGGGTTAAGCTGACAAAGTTGTAGACTTGTCCAAACTCAAAATATTAAATTTTGCAGACAAGAAATCATAATTATGTGGCTCAATTATGAATTATGTGGCTCAATTATGATTGAGTTTGTTTAAAATTTACATAACAAGTTTTAATGACCCTGATAGAAAAGGCTTTTGAAAACATGATAGGAAAAGGAGAAAACGCTGGTAACAAGGGCCAGGGTTACCTGTAAACCAGCATTTTCTTATTTTCCAACTCTTATAGAGCAATCTCTGCATTTCAGTCACATGTAGATTGCTTTCAAATTGGACAAGTCCGAAATGTTGTCATTTGGTAAAAAGGGTAGACAACATTGTGAGAAAAGAAGAAAATGATGGCTACTAGCATTTTCTCCTATTCCCACAATGTTTTCTGGCCTTTTAACCCTTTACCACTCAATCCCAAGTTTTAACGACCTTGAGGAAGGTGGCTTTTGAAAACATAGTGGGAAAAAGAGAAAATGCTGGTAACCAGCATTTTCTCCTTTTCCCAAAATGTTTTCTATCCTTCTAAAATAGAATTTTAATTATTGAGTCACATTTATTTTGTCATCTGCAAATGCTTTCAATTCGGACAAGTCTAAAACTTGGTTGTTTGGTAAGGAGTTAAGGACAAATCCCATCATTTGAATCACATTTGATTTATCGTCTGCAAATACTTTGAATCTGGATGGGTCTTAGTTTTTGTCTTGTGGTAAAGAGGGGATGTTTTAGTTAAGCATGAACGCATTAAGGTCTTTTAAAAGTATTTGTGGTCCGGTGAGGCAGTTGGTAACATACAGCACTTGAGAACAGAGGGTTGCTGGTTTGAATCCCAAGCTTGGCCAATTTCTTTCTAAGGACTGATGTTAGATATTCAACAGGATTCATTCATCTCTCACCACTGATCATAGTTACGACAATGGTTACGTGAGAAACCAGCCAGTGGCTTGGGAAGAATTTTGTGCAAAAGAAACTCTAGGAAAGCATTGATTAGGGAAAAAAAGGGGGGGTGTTGTAAAATGTTATCAGATATTATCAGTGAAATAGACAAATTTTGACAAACACTTCAATTTTGAAGAAATGATAGAATTGTGTTACAATCATGATTAAAAGGCTTGACTTTACCTATTCATTATATACACTTTTCCATGATTTTACACCCATGTGAAAGACAGCTTTTGAAAACATATTCAGAAAGGAAGAACGTGTTGGTAACTCCTTTTCAAAAAATGTTTTCTAGATCTATATCTTTTAACTCATTACCACACAGTCCCGAGTTCTAACAACCCTAACAAAGAAGGCTTTTGAAAACATAGTGGGAAAAGGAGAAAATGCTGGTAACCAGCATTTTCTCCTTTTCCCACAATGTTTTCTACCCTATCAAAAACAAATTCCACCATTTGAGCCACATATAAAATTGTCGTCTTAAATGCTTTCAAGGCTAAAATTTTGTCCTCTGGTAAAGAGACAAATTGTTTTGTTTGAACCAAAGTGTATGTGTCATCTGAAGATGCTTTCAATTTCATTGCAAACGACAGAATGTCTCATCCATATTGAAAGCCTGTGCAGACAACAAATTGAATCTAGACAAAATGACGGGATTTGTTTCAGGAAAAGACAGAAAACATTTGGGGAAAAGAAGAAATTGCCTGTTACCAGCATTTTCTCCTTTTCCTGCATAACAGTTAAAAGCCTTTTTCCCCAAGCTCATTAGCCTTTTTCCAAACAATAAAACTTGAGACTTGACCAAATTGAAAGCTTTTACAGAGGACAAGGTTATTGAAGCTCAAATGATTTTCTGTCTTTATTGGGTAGAAAACATAGTGGGAAAAGGAGCATTTTCTCTTTTTCCCGCTATGTTTTCAAAAGCCTTCTTTTTTGGGCTTGTTAAAACTCGCGACTGTGTGGTGAAGAGTTGAAAAAGGAATTGCTAGGTGAAAGAGTTATGAACTGATGGAAGTTGGGTTAGAAAGGACAGAAAACAGTGAAGGAAAAGAAATCACTGATTACTAGCATTTTCTGCTTTTACCTCATTTTTTTTTTTCAAAACTCTTTCAAAGGTGAATGCCATCATTTGAGCCACAGCTCATATTTTGTCTGCAAACATGTGTAACATGTTCAGATGTAAAATTTGGTCATGAGGTAAATGAAGAAAGTTGCAGCAGAAACTGTGTGATTTCAGAATGTAATATGTGTAAAAGTATTGCTCCCATGTAATCCTGGATAAAAGAGGATTTAACTGTGCACAAATTAATCCCCTAGATCTGCTAATGTGCTTTAGATTGACTCCTTTTGTCATCCCATTGTCAGCTTAGTCAGTGTACACCATGCTGTTCTGCCTGTTTTTTCAAATTTCTGAATCTAAGCTTTGATTGGCTGCAACAGTTTTGTGTCGACCAATAGGAATGCTGGTATCAAAAATTTGAAATTATCATGTATAACTTACTACTTCTGCCCTTTGATTTTTCGAGTCTTAAACCAGATAATTTTTGAGATCACTGTGACAAATTGAAATTACTCATATAGGCAATTCCTTCTTTTTCCAAAACGGTGTCATTCATGCTCATGCATCAACTGTTATATAACCAGGTACATGTACAAACCTTTACATTGTCAAAATTTAAACAGAAAAGAATTATTGCAGACAATAAATTAAATGTTACTGGTTTCTCAAAAACATTGTGAGAAAAGTACAAAATGCTGGCTGATCTTTTTATGCCAAAAATGTTTTCAAATCTATTAAAAGACAAATCCAATCATTTAATTTGAGCCACATGTAGTTTGTTGTCTGCAAATAATTTCAATGTGGACAAGTCTAAAATTTTGTCGTTTGGTAACTAGTTTAGCGCTTTACCACACGATCCCGAGTTTAAACGACTCTTAGGAAGAAGCTTTTTGAAAATATTTTGGGAAAAGGAGAAAATGCTGGTAACCAGCATTTTCTCCTTTTCCCACAATGTTTTCTATCCTATTAAAGACAGGTACCATCATTTGATTCACATCTAAATTGTCATCTGCAAATGCTTTGAATTTGGACAAGTCAACATATTTGTCGTGTGGTAAAGAGTTAAAATGATTTTCTTACTTTTTTGTCTTAATTTTTCTGAATTTCTGTTTTTTTCAGAATTTATCCGAGCTGATTGGAAAACAGCAGAAAATGAAGTACTATCAACAAGCCAAAGACGGCAAATATGTCCGAATCTGCAAATCGGATGCCTCGCTGGAGGCCGAGTTCCAAAAACAGGTGGACAGGATGCAAATGCTTAGTAACATCGTCGACAGATTGAACCAGGAGTATCCACATGCTCAGCCTGCCCTTCGCCGTGTCACTATCAACCTAAGCTCTAAGACGGGCGAAGATGAGACAGTTTAAGCGCTGTACGGGGCTTTCACTTGTTAATCAAATTGTGATAAAAACAATTTTACGGATGTTTGCTTCATTAAAAAAAAGAGAAAAGTCAGAAAAATAATTTCCTTCGTGATATTTCTTGAAAGTAAATCTTTATGTTAAATTTTGATTATTTGTTAACTGTTTTTTTCTTTCCCCCCCAAAATAATATATTTGTGATGAGAGTAAGGACATTAGTGCTTTATCAATAAATTGTTTGACATCTAGATGCAACGGTCTTGAAAGAATCCTGTACAGAGGTCTTTTAATCCTTTAGTACAAAATCTTGTGTCTTGATGCTCCTGAAAAATTAGGCTTTTGAAAACATTTTGGGAAAAGGAGAAAATGCTGGTGACCAGCATTTTCTCCTTTTCCCACTATGTTTTCTTTTTCACAGGCAAATACATGTACCATCATTGAGCCATATTTGTTTGTTGTCTGCAAATACTTGCAAATTTGACATGTCTAAAATTTTGTCATCACTTAAACTCAGTACCAGCTGACAACATTTTAAATTTTTCCATATTTGAAGGCATTTGCAGAGAAACACCAAATGTGCGTTTTTGATCTAACAGAAAATATGGTGGAAAAAAGAGAAAATTTGCTGGGTTTCCTGCTTAGTTTTCAGAAGCCTTCTCCGTTGGGGTTGTTAAAACTCGGGATTGTTTTGTGAAGGGTTGAATCATAGTTTGAATGTTGTTGAAAAAATTGGGGACTACATGTATGAGTCAAGACAAATCACTGCCTTTTCTGTTATCTTTTTGTCAAATGTTGTCTTCCCTCTTGATGCAACAAAGCACAAAAATTGAGCTGGGCTGCTAGAATCTCTTCTAAAATTATTGTTGCAAAAGCAGAAATAGCTAGTCGCCCAACTGAAAGACTGAATGTCAATTCTTGGAAAATTGCAAATCCTTTAACCCTTTACCACACAATGACGACTTTTGACGACCTTTGGAAAGAAGCCTTTTGAAAACGTTGTGGGAAAAGGAGAAAATGCTGGTAACCAGCATTTTCTCCTTTTCCCACAATGTTTTCTACCCTATCAACTAGTAATTGCACCATTTGAGCCACATTAAAATTGTCGTCTGCAAATGCTTTCAATTTGGACCAGTCTAAAATTTTGTCATCTGGTAAAGGGTTAAATAGCACATTTATTAACTCTTTACCACATAATCCTGAGGTTTTAACGACCCTGAGCGGAGGCTTTTTGAAAACATTGTGGGAAAAGGAGAAAATGCTGGTTTGCAATTCTTTCTACCTTTCACCTATCAAAATTCACCTTTTGGGTCACATTTGTTTATGTCGACTGCAAATGCTTTCAATTCGGACAAGTCAAAAATCTGGCTGTTTGGTAAAGACTTTACTCTTTATAGGATGACAAAGTTTAAAACTTGTCCAAATCGAAAGCATTAATTTTCTAAACCACAACTTATGTGTGGCTGAATTGCTGGTTACCAGCACTTTCTCCTTTTCCCACAATGTTTTCAAAAGCCATTTACTTCAGCATTATTAACTCAGAATTGTTTGGTAAAAGGTTAAATTTGCAAAATTTTGGTACATTCTAAATTTAGAATTAGAATTCAATGTGGAATGGTGGGTGAACACAGATCCAGAAATGAAATTTCAGACAGTCAAGTCTGGTTTTGGTTCACATCATCAGCAAAGGAAGCCTTATTGGTAATACTTGGTATTCTATGTGTCAAAAAAAAAGTTTTAACTCTTTAACCCTTTATCAGACAAGAAAATTTTAGTCATATCCAAATTAAAAGCATTTGCAGACAACAATTTCAGTGTGGCTCAAATGGTGCAATTTTTCTTTGATAGGGTAGAAAACAATGTGGGAAAAGGAGAAAATGCTGCTTACCAGCATTTTCTTCTTTTCCCACAATGTTTTCAAAGGCTTCTTTATCAGGGTCGTTAAAATTCAGGATTGTGTGGTAAAGGGTTAACTCTTTACAAAACCACAAAACTTAAGGCTTGTTAAAATTGAAAGCAGGGTAGCCTAGTGGTTAGCGCGACCTAGCTGGATGTTAGGGCTTCGATACCCGGTTGAGGCAAACTTTATTTCCAGAGTTTTTTCCCCTCTCACCTTTGATTCATGTGAGAAAAGTAGACAGGGACTTCGAAACAAAGTTGTGTCAGAACTTGTGTTGACAAGCCAGGAAATACATGCATAAGTGCACCTACCGCTGTGATATGATCTAACCTGTTAGAATGAAATTAAACTCCAATACAAACGAAAAAACCAAATTGTAAGAAACAAATTAAATGTTGCACAAATTATGAAATCTGTCTTTGAAAGGTTAGATGCTGGTTACTAGAATTATCTCCTATTCCTACAATGTTTTCAAAAGGCATCTTCCTCAGGGTTGGTAAAACGTATAGATGTATGCAAGTAGCTTCAGTGTATCATCAGCCACTTGCATGCAGGTCATGTAAATTGCATAAATTTTGTTATTCCATAAAGAAAAATGTACGAACATGGCAAGAAGTTGTAAATGTCATGTATGTAAGGTCATGCTGAGAGATATATCTTAAACCCTTTATCACACAATTATGAGTTTTAAAAACCCTAAGGAAAATACTTTTTAGGAACATTGTGGGAAAAGGAGAAAATGCTGGTAGCCAGCATTTTCTCCTTTTCCCACAATGTTTTCTATCCTGTTAAAGACAAATCCCACCATATGAGCCGTATCTAATTTGTTTTGTCCGCAAATGGTTTCAATCTGAAGCAGTCGAAAATTTTGTTCCATAAAGGGTTAAAACCCTTTACCACACGATTCCAAGTTTTAACGAATCTGCAAGAGAAGTCCTTTGCAACATTGTGGGAAAAAGAACAAATACTGGCTACCAGCATTTTCTCGCATTCCCACAATGTATCTACCCTTTCAAACAAAAATTGCATCATTTGTACATGACATTTAATTTGTACAATGCAAATTTGGGCATGTCTAATATTTAAACTTTCAATAAAGAGCCTTTATCAATCGACAAAATTTTCGACTTATCCAATTTTAAAGCATTAGCAGATTACAAATAAAATGTGGTTCAAATGATAAGATTTGTGCTTGAAAAGGTAGAAAACATTTTCTAAAAAGGACACAAATTGCCCTTAACCCTGGCATTTTTTTACTTTTCCTACAATGTTTTCAAAAACCTTCATCTAGAGTTTTGATAGAAATTTGGATTGTGTTGAAGGATACACCCTTTACCAAACAAAATGAGGGAAAAGGAAAAAATGATTGTAACCTTTGCTCCTTTTCCCATGATGTTTTCTACCCTTTCAAAAACAAATCCCAGTACAAGACCTACATTTAACTTTTTGCCTGGAAATGCTTTTCATGTGGACAGCCAAAAAATTGGTACCAAAGCATTTGCACATGGCAAATTACTTGTGACTTCGATTTTCAAATTTGTTTTTTTGAAGGGTTGATAAAATTGTGGGATATGGAGAAAATGCTGGTTACCAGTTTTCAAAGGCTTTTCCTCAAGGTTGTTAAACTCCAGATTGTGCAGTGAAGAGTTTAGACAAGTGTAAAATTTAGTTGTGTTGTAAAGGGTTTATTGGGCTCGAAGTGTTATGCTTGTCATGCTGTTTTACAGCTAATTTACAACCCTAAGTCTTAATTTAATTATAGATAAAAGTAATTAACAGGTATTTGCTTATATTTCTATGCATGTATATTGTTTGATTTATATATTGCATTTGGGATTTACAATTCCTGAATAAATCTTTATTTATTTGAACAGAAATTTAGTTGTTCTTGGTTTTTGTATCATTTCAAATGAGGCAATAACCTGTTTATAAACTACCGGTAGTTTTTCTCTGACCTACGTCACTTGTACAAGTTAACTCTTTACCACACAGTCCCGACTTTTAACGACCCTGAGAAAGAAGCCTTTTGAAAACTTTGTAGGAAAAGGAAAAAATGCTGGTAACCAGCATTTTCTCCTTTTCCCACAATGTTTTCTACCCTTCTCAAAACAATTTTCTATTTTTGAGCCATATTTATTTTGTCGTCTGCAAATGCTTTGAATTTGGACTCGTCTACAATTTTGTCCTTTGGTAAATAGTTAACCATTTACTAAATCCCAAGTATTAATGACCTTTAGGAAAAAGTCTTTTGATAACACTGTGAAAAGAAGAAAATGCTGGTCACAAGCATTTTCTTCTTTACCCACAGTGTTTTTTACTCCACCTGGTAAAAATTCCATCTTTTGAGCCAAATTTAACCCATTACCAAACGACAAAACTTTACAATGGTCAAGAATGAAAGCTGCAGACAACAGATTAAATGCAGGGTTTGTATACACAATCCCTGATTAAATGGGACAAAGAAAGTGAAATTCCTCCTATGAAAGATAGAAAACTGTGGAAAAAGGAGAAAATACTCATCACTAGCATTTTCTTCTTTTCTCACTGTTTTCAAAAGCGTTCTTTGTTAGGGTTTATACCAAGTTTATATCAATGTATTTCTTTGGTTTATCAATACTAGAGGATAACTAAAATGGGGTAGTTTCAATACTAGAAAGCCTAGAGCCCTATACAGGTGACCTCGCTATCAATAGGAAAGCAAACAGTGTGGGACAAAGATTCGGACAATGAACTGTTTACTTGGGGCGCTGTGTAAACATTGCTGTAACACAAGAATCGGAGGTTTATTTTGGATCTCTTATCAACAATGTACTATTTCAATATTGCTCAACTAGACCAGTGATAAAAACAAATACATGTATAATAGAGCTACATTTATGTAGGTAACAACTCTACAGACACTATGCATTCTTTGAGCATTAGCTTTTGCTGACAATGTAGAACAAGATCAGACTGTACAGAATGTGCAGTCTAATCTTGTTCTGTATTGTAAGATTTGATTTTTTAATCCATTTCCCTGGTTAAAAAAGTTATGAATTTGTAATTTTTTTTTTCCAGTGGTATAACAGTTTCATCTTAGTTATATTTCAGCGTAAGGGTTACACAGTTAAACCAAGTCTTTAGTAACCCGTCGTGAAAGAAACTTTTTGGAGTGTTTGTTATAATGTGTCGTAGACTGTATCTGGACTTGTTGTTTCTTAAAGCCCCCACCCATTCTCTGTTTCTAAATGCCTCCACCCACCAATTGTCCTTGAAATATCCCATCCAACCACTGTCCCAAGCTACCCCCACCCACTACACCGAATTTGCCGCAAGCGACTCTCAAATACAGATTATGAATATAAATATGCCTGTAAAACATAACTACAGGTGAAAGCATTGTGACGAGCTATTTTTCCTTTTGTCATTGTATTTTCAAAAGAAGGTTGCTGCGAAGCCAGGCAGTCGTTTGCGGGAGTCAATGTGTAAACCAGTTTTGCCAGATGACTTTGTAGAGTCCCGACTTCGTATACCTAGGTCTATATCGGCATTAATTAACGGGAATCTGGATTTTTGAGAGATCGATAATAGATCGATTAATGAAGCTGATAAATGAACCTGAACAAAGACAAATTTCGATAATCATCTGAGAACATCGTGAAACCAGATGTTGACCCTTCATTCCTGTCCGCCTTACCAAACAACAACAGTTACTGTTTAGACTCTTCTATATTGAAAGCAATTGCAGACAACAGACAGCACGTGGCTCAACTGATGGAATTTGTCTTTAAAGTTTAGAGGTTGAAAAACATTGTGGGGAAAAGGAGAAAATGCTGGTTACCAGCATTTTCTCCTTTTTCCTAATATGTTTTCAAAATCCTTCTTCCCCAGGGACGTGTTAAAAACCAGGATCGTTGGGTTACGAGTTTCAGATCCTTTTTGCTCCATTCAAATCGCCTACAAGTAAAATGCTCGAACTGATTTTTCTCCTTACCACGTTTTCTAAATCGGATGATGCGACACGTCAGAAAAAAATCATCTGCAGAAAACGCTAATTTAATCTTTAACCCTTTACCACACAATCCCGACTTTTAACAACCCTGAGAAAGAAGCCTTATGAAAACATTGTGGGAATAGGAGAAAATGCTGGTAACAAGCATTTTCTCCTATTCCACAATGTCTCCTACCCTTCCCAAAACAAATTTCATTTTTTTAGCCACACTGATTTTGTCTTCTGCAAATTTGGACTAGTCTGAAATTTTGTCGTTTGGTAAATAGTTAAGAAATGATAATAACAATGCAAACAGTTAAATCGGTCTAAACTTGCCTACTTTTAAGGAATCGGTTCTGACAGCGGTTTGCATACTTAAAACGAAAAGTCTAGCTTCCGACCGTCGGGATGGCGGTTCCTGAACAACGGTTTTGAATTTTACATTAACAGTTATATATCCTTTCACGGATAAAGAAGAAAGAACTAGATCTACTTAATTCTGTAAATCCTTTTTTCAGGAAATATCTTGACATTTTAAGCCGATTACACAAGATGTCGAGCAAAATCTTATGTTTTTATTTCATCTGACCGAAACGCATGGTTTTGGCGCCATTTATTGACATAGAAAAGTATCACGATATTTCATTTCCAGACATAGATCTAGATCATTTAGATGGACGGGTGTAGGTATAATAATTTCATAAAATAAGTCCTTATTGTTGCGTCACGAGCTCTACAGACACGTCCACACAAGTCATTATGTAGATAAAAATTGGACCTTTGATCTACACTGTCCACTCTTTTACATTGAGTCATAACTGAACTTCCTCTTCATCTTGCAGCGGAACCATCATTGTAGTCATTAAAAGAGTAAAGGTTATTTATTTGGTAGTGAAAGAGGTAACATCTGCATTTTTTTGCTGTCTTTCAGCGGAGGACTGACTTGATACATTTTCATCACGAGCAGTTTGTCTTGTCGTCGACTTAATTCAATTGATATAATATATACGTAACCTCGCATCAGTGACTGATTATTCATGATTAACAAGTATATTGTTCAGCTTCTGTGAAGCTGTTTTTGGATAAAGATAGATAAATCCTTTATTAAAGATTTGATCTTTACAGATCTTCATCATCACAATCATTCACAATCATCTATTGTTTAAGTGTTAGTACGGAAGGATTAATGTAAAGGTAAAGATAGAGTGAGTAGTTCGGAAAAGTAAAGAAAAATATTACACTATCATTTACTGAAAGATTAATGGATGTGACAAAAAGGGAAAATTTCCATATAAAAACATTTTCACTATCTGTCACAGCCTTCAACATATTAATGTACTGATTAGGACCAGTTATGCTTTAAATTAATATGTAGATATAGAAAGATAGGTATAAATGTATATGGAGGATGAACCCAAAAAAAACAACGATTTCTACCAGAATATTGCTATATGATAATAACAATAATACAAATGATAATATAACATTATCAGTTTAAAGAACTTCTACACTTGAAGGCTTCTAAGACAAACTTACTAAGGTTCTTTAATATTGAATTATTTTTTGTACTCATCAGTTCAATAAATTTATGCACACTTCGCTTCTTATAGAAATATTTCTTAATGTATTTTTTCCTTAAATCAGCGTATACTGGACAAACTAGTACAAAATGGTACTCGTCCTTTAGGTCATTCATGTCGCACAATGTACATTTACGTTCAGTTCGTTCTAATCTTCTATTTGCGTATCGCCCGGTTTCAATCAATAACTTATGCGATGAAAGACGTAAACGTGATAAGGCAGCACGTTTGTTAATGGGAAGAATATCTAAATACTTTTCAAACTGAATGTCGTTTTTATATCGCAAAAAGAGATTTAAACTACTTTTCGATTTAACACCATTAAACCAGGTTTGTTTAAACACATCGATGACCCTTTCCTTAAAAATAATATGAAATTTTTCAATTGATAAAATACCCGGAAACGGAACGCTTTTAAATAATTCACACGGTGATGTAGCATTTAAACATTTTTTTCTTTCCAAATCTTTGACCTTCGTGTAGGCGGTCGCCAACAATAGGTTTTGGTTTACGATTCGCAGTTACAATTAATCGGTTAACCTTTTAACTGTTGCATTAACTAAAAGCTACATTATACTGTTAATACCTGTTTCAAGAAATAACTTGACATCTTAAGCCGATCACAGAAGATGTCGATGAAATTCCAATGTTTTCATTTCAGCTGAAATGAGAGCTTAATTTTGGCGCCAATAATTGACACTGGTAAGTATGGTGCTATTTCTCTCCAGACATAGATAGATGTGATAATTTGATAAAATTAGTCCTAATTGTTGCGGCACGAGCACTAAAGACACGAGCGCAACCTTTATCTATCTTCAAATTGGAGTCTTGTGGCCAACAGACGCCTTGATTAAATTAACTGTTACCAGACGACAAAATTTTAGGCTGGTCCGCAACTGAAAGCATTTGCGAAAAAAAAAAATAAATGTTGCACAAATTATAAAACATGTCTTTTTACGGGTAAACAACGTTGTGGTATATGGAGAAAACGCTGGTGACCAAAATTTTCTTCCATTCCTACAATATTTTCAAAAGTTCTGTTCTTTGGGGTCGTTAAAACTCGGGGTTGTGTGGTAAAGGGTTTATAAGAAGGTAAGAGAAAAGGGTTGCTAGACTGAAGAAATGGATCTCCAGTTACTAAAACTCCTACTTTTTCTACTACTACGTACTCTTTATTTAATATCTAAACGCTCGAACTGTTAATAGCAATAACAATACATAGGTATAGACAGGAAGAAGGCTTTTAAAGACATTGTCGAAAACGAAAAAGAATTTAACATTGCTTGCAACAATAACATCTTAAGCACATTCGTACCATTTCAGAAAAAGTCGTCTGCAGGTGCTTTGGATTTTAAAGTATAAAGAAAATGTATATCGTTTAGTGGAGGGGTTACCAGTAAAATCGGCTGCAAATTGTATGGAATGGGCAATCTGCAGTTTTGTACATGTAATTTGATACGTAGGCCTATATATTCGATTCAACAAATTTTTTTACTCATGCGAATTGAAAGTAACTGCAGAAGACATGTAAATATTGCTCTAAACGATTGGATATTTGTCTTTAAATGAAGAAAACATTGCAGAAAAAGAAGATAATGCTGGTAACCAGCATTTTTTTCTTTAGCTGCAACGTTTTCGAACGTCTTCTTTCTCAGGATCATTAACACTTAGGTTTTTAGATATAGGGTTAAGAAATCATTCGCAAGCGTTCCAGTCAAATCAGTCAATTTTTGATATCAAAGACAAAAATTCTTTTGTATCAAATATGATAAATAAACCGCGCCGATAGGTAACTATGTTTTCTCCAGCAGAGAAAATATTTACCAAGTGTAACATCTGACACTTAGCTTTGTTTATGTTCCATGCCTGCAAATTATGGAATTTTTGTCGTGCAAAATTTGACACCCGCCGACTTGGACGTGTTTATACAGCAGTCATTTTGACACGTGACTTTTTACCTGTTATTTTTATATGTTGATAGGGTTCGACACACTTATCTAAAAATAACATTTATTCGAAATGGAACAACATCCCATTTAATCTTTTAAATATCATGTCCCAGCCATACTAACACTGAAATAATGAAAAGGACTTATTGAATAAGGAAAATTAGTCTAAAAAAATAACTTTTTTGAAACATTACGAGAAAGGAAAGTGTGCTGGTTTCCAACATTTTCTTTTTTTCCAGCAATGTTTTCTACCTTTTCTAAGACAAATTACTGAAGTGGAACAATGTTTAATTTGATATCTACAAAATGATTTCAAATTGGGTAGGTCTAAATTTTTGTCGTTTGGAAAAGACTCAAATGCACCCAAACGACAACTGAGAAATATCTTTGTACTATAACTACTACAGACCCAACCAGATCAGTAATTCTCTTTATTCTAGCTTTTGAACTCATTACCAGGCGGCAAAATTTTAGTTTCGTCATATCTGACAGCATTTGCAGACGGCAAATGAAATATGGATAAAGTGAGCATTTTTATTTTTTGATAGAGAAGAAAAACATTGGGAGAAAAGGTGAAAATGCTAACTAGACTACCAGAAAACATTTGCTCGATGTAAACCAGCATTTTCTCCTGTTCCCACAACGTTTTCTAAAATCTTCTTCCCCTAAATAGATAAAAGTATCAGATATAGAATATTAAAATGGGGCATGTGGCTAATTTGCGAATTACATTGTTTTTATTCGGACCAAGTCCGTTTACATTAATTAGGGCATAGTTTACTTAAGCTGCGTTCGATAACGGACAACTAACGAATGTCCCTATCATGTCAAAGTGTCAAACGGGGCATCTTCAACAACCAATGAAAAGCGAGAGATGGTTCGAATTTGAAAGTGCCGGGAGGATTGTGGGAATGCGTATATTCCCTGTGTTTGTAAACGAGATATCTAACGGACCAATCAGACGAGAGGCGGAATTTCGTATACATGTCAGTTGTGTGTGAATGAGTGCATCGTGAGGATGTTGTGTTGCTGCAACTGAATATTTTTAAATTGTTTTCCGTTTGTGTGACTGATTGTGTGTTATTTTTTTAGTATACAACAACTGCTCAAGAGAATGAAAGGTGAGAAACTTCTTTCAGTTTACTTTTTTCCTCCACAGCCTTCAGTTTTAAAACGGTTATTTGAAGATGGGTATTTTTGGATTTCGCAAGTCATGTATGCAAGACTTTTCTTCCAATGTTCTATCCTGTTTGTTTAAAATTTCATTCTTTTGTATTTTGTCATACTTTATTTGACAGATGAATGCACTATTCTATTTACTGTACTCGAAAATGAAGTCTGTAAACCGCACTGGTCAGCCACTAGTTCACAGGTGTAAAGGGTTCATAAGGGTCGCTGGCACCCTTATCTCGGCTCCCTTCACATTTTTTTATTTGCAGAAAGTATCGGGCGGTAAATGAAGCTTCAAGGTTTACATTTCTTGAATTTCGTTACTAAAATGTATTCTCTTTGCCACGGTTGTTCTCATTCAATGGTTTATGATACTGTATTTAAAGACTCAATCCCAAAGGTTTTCAAATGTTGATGAACGAAGGGTTGAGGTTGTTTCCAAAGTATTCTTCAATGAACATTTACCAAAAATTAATCAAGTCAGGTAGTAAAATGTACATTTTCTTTCTATGAATAGTTAACATCAAGTTTAATGCGAGACAGTTTATTTTAAATACCAACGTAACCAATCTTTAGTTGACAGTTGACCTAATTACCTGTAACGGTCGGTTACCGGATCTAAATTTAGAACCGTTAATCCGCTTATCACCCTGAACGGTTCGGCTCGTTTTGAAAGCGATAGGTAAGTAATTCATTGATTATTGGTGCAATTTCTCACCTATTGTATAGGTTAAAACCTGCATCTGGCGGAATTCCCGTTTGGACTTGATTTTTTTGTAACGGTGAATTTTATTGGTCAGTTGTCGTCAGGTTGAAGCATGTTTATTGCAGGAACCAATCATTTTTGATAAAACTCCCAAACAACTTCTAAATGTGGATCAACATGGGTTTATACATGTTGATTAATCTGTCAACCCACAGAACATTAATGATATAAATTGGAATGTTTCTAGTCGTGTAATTTATTTATATATCTATTGTATTTATTTGATTTTGTGAGAATTTAGTCTTGGAGAATGGTTTTGATTTCATACTGTAAGTATGCTACATGTAGATTTATTTCACACTAATTGAATTTTTTTTTTTTCTTAATAATGTAATGAAAGGCCAACCAAAGGCCTTACTGGAATTAACATAAGGTGACTTCAGTCAAAAACTGTTTGTTAACACATACTGTACAGCATTACATGATTTGCAAAATCTTTTCCTCTGTCATTTATGGTGTACAGGAAAATTTGATATTAATGCAAATGTCCAGTAATAAAACATTGTAGTAAATGGAGAGTTGTCATTGCATGCATTTTTGTTACTAGTTAACCCTAATCCTGCTAAATCAGTGAAATAATCTTTTAAGCCGATAATAAAAATCCAAATTTTGCTATTTCAAAGGTAAATTTTGGGGGAAAACTTTGTCTTTATCAGACAGTGTTGATACAAGATCAGACTGCACATTTTGTGCAGTCTGATCTTGATCTACACTGTCTGCAAAAGGTCCGTGAGTCGAGCTTAGCAGACTAGAATGTCTGCTGCACTTTTTCTACACAGAAGAAGGAATGACAAGATATTATAGATGCAAATATATCCACAACTTAACCCTTATCCAACCCTTACCCTACTGAAAAAGTTAAATTATACCTTTAAGTTGAAAGTAAAAACACAGATGTTGCTTTTTCAAAGTAATAGGGGAGGGAGGGATGTCTCCTTATCGGACAGTATAGATTCAAGATCAGAATGCATGTACATTCTGTGCAGTCTGATCTTGTTCTACACTATCTGCAAAAGGTCCCTGAGTTGTGCTTAGCAGCCTACTGATTGATTGATTGAATAGTGTTTTATGTCGCTTTTAACATTATTTCAGTCATATCACGGTGACAGCTCACATATTCATGTTTTCTTGGGTTTTACCAGTACTAGGTTGGGGCTCTGAGGTGTTTTTGGAAGGATGGAAAACATTGAGGGAAAAGGAGAAAATGCTGGTTACCAGCGTTTTCTCCTTTTTCCATAAAGTTTTCAAAAGCCTTCTTTCTCATGGTCGTTTAAACTTGAGATTGTTTGCTACAGAGTTAAGCTAATATCAGACAGCAAGACTTTAGCAAAATTGAAAGCATTTGCAGACGATGAATTAAATGTGATCCCAATGATGGGATTTGTCTACAGCAGGGTAGAAAACATTGTGGAGAAAAGGAGAGAATGTTGGATATGATTATTTTCTCCTTTTTCCACTATATTTTTTAGCTATTCTAAGCCAAATCCCACCATTTCAGCCACATTTTATTTGTTGTCTGCAAATGCTATCAATTTGGACTGGCGTAAAATTTTGTTATTTAGTAAAAACTTGATGAATCAAAATCTTTCTTTTCAGTATTGAATGTACTGGGAGGACTTCAGAGGTCTCCAAATGAATTCATTCCCGTTCACAAACATATCCGAACAAGACATTCTCGGCTGACGATATGGAATCTGCCAGAAGAAATACTTTTGAACTTACTGAAGAGCTTGCATGTGAAGGATTTGTTACGCATGAAACAGGTATGCTCCGAGTTAATCCTTTACCACACATTCCTGAGTTTAAACGACCCTGACAAAGAAAGCTATTGAAAACATGGTGGAAAGAATCTTTTTTGTCTTTTTTCCACAATGATAATGATTCTACTCTTTCACAGCTAAAAATCATAATTCCAGCCATAATTTAATTGTCGTCTGCAAATGCTTTCAATTTTGAAAAAGAGAACAGAATTTAGTTCTTTGGTAAAATGTTACATCTTTACTAGATGACTAAATTTTGAAGTTGTCCATTTTGAAAGCTTTTCATAATTTTGAAAGCTTTTCACAGTTGCTAAAAACTTAGGTAAAATAATATTTGTTTTGGAAAGGGTGGTAAATATTGTGAGAAAAGAAGAAAATATTGACAGCCAGCATTTTCTCCTTTTCTGACAATGTTTTCCAAGGCCTTTTTCTGTGGAGCATTCAAATTATGGATTTTTTGGAAAAGCCCCAAAAGGGCTTTCATACTTCAACTTTTCACATCCCTGAATGAAAACATTGCAAGAAAAGGAGCCATTGCATGTGACTATTAATTTCCCAATCAGTAAATTATTAAATAGCAATCTTGTTATAATGACAGAGGGAGTGATAGACTGTTTATTGCATACAAAAGTCAATGACAGGCCCTGTAAATTTCAATCTACACCTTGCTGTTATGGGTGGCATTATCAGCCAATCAAATGTCACAGTACCTGACTGTCATTACTAAGTACTAATGGTAATTTAAATGGTCTACCTGATATAAACATTCAGTCAACACCTGTCCTAGGCTGAATGATGGCTGTTTTTCTGATTGAACCCTCTACCAAGTTTTAATGACCCTGGGAAGTTGGACATTTGAAAACATTGCAGGGGGAAAAGAGAAAATGCTGGTAACCAGCATTTTCTCCTGTTCCCACAATGTTTTCTTAGCTGTCAGAAACAAATCCAGTCATTTATTTGCTGTCTGCAAATGCTTTCATTTTGTAGGAGTCTATAGTATTGTAAAGACTTAATGCCTTTCCAGTTTATCTCTTTAAAAAAAATTGTGCTTCTTCAAATTTAAAGCAGTCACAGACAGCAAAATAAAAGCTACTTAGAAAATATAGAGTTGTCTTTGAAAGGCCTAAAAACACAGTAGGAAAAGGAGAAAATGGTGGTTATCAGCATTTTCTCCTTTTCCAACGGTCATTTCATGAGTCTTCCTAAAAGACAGGATTGTTTTGTCTCTACTTTACTAGAGACCACTTTACCCATTACCACACAGTCCATTGTGCAAAAAAGAGAAAATGCTGGTAACCGGCATTTTCTCCTATTCTGACAACTTCAAAAGCCCTCTTCATCAGGGTTGTCAAGGGTTAACTGGTTTCTCTTTATTAATACAATAGCCCTAGATTTCTTCAGAAAATACCACAATTCACATTGTCTGTTTTCCAGGTGCATTCATATTTCCAACATCTGATAGATAACAACACTTCCGTGTGGGCATCCGTCAGTTTTCAGGATACCTGGCCATCTTCACTAAACATTCACCATTTTGAAAAGTAAGTGGAATGAAAGAATATTACGTCACTTTATTGTCAAATTACGAAGAGCTGGAAACAGAAAACTTTTGTCTTTCAAAGAGTAGGAAACATGAAAAAAGGAGAAATACCTGGCTGCCACTAATGGTATTGTTTTTATATATTTTTCTTTCTGCTATACCTTAAAAAAGTGTCGATGCATGTAACTTTATTTAAATCTTTTTGTATGAGTGCATTAATTTCATTGGGCATTTAGATGTAATTGACTCAAACATGTACCTTTAAATTGCTTTCAGGGCAGCAAACGCAGGCAACATAGAAGCTCTTGTAAAGTTAGCTGTGGCTTATCTGTACAATGAAGGATGTAAGTATGTTGATTGATTGTATAGTGTTCAGTGCCTTTTTCAACATTATTTTAGTTATATTGTGGAGGCCAGAGCATATATCCATGCTTTCTCAGAGTTTCTTTTAATCAGTAATTGACACAAAATGGCTCCCAAGCCACTGGGTTCTTTCCCACATAACCATTGTCGAAACAATGATAAGCCGTGAGAGAAGACCCTGATGGGGGAAGGCCTCTGAAAACATTGTAGAAAAGGAGAAAATGCTGGTAACCAGCATTTTCTCCTTTTCACACAATATTTCTACCTGTTCAAAGAGAAGTTCCAGTACTTGATTCTAGTTTCTGTTGTTGTATGCAAATACTTCCACCAGATCCCATGTGGCTTGAAACACGCGAAAAGGGGCTTACGGACATTTGCGTAAAGTGTCCTCTCGGATCAGCCTGCGCAGGCTAATCCGAGACGGCACTTTACAACTACTTTAGATTTTGTGCTACAGTAGACTTGCGCAAAACAGAAAATTACATAAAAATGGGAAGTGCCGTCTCTGATTAGCCTGCGTGGACTGCGCAGGCTGATCCGAGACAACACTTTACGCAAATGACCGAAAGCCCTTTTTCGCATGTGGCAGGCCATATAGATTCCTAATTCTCTGTTAACTCTGTACAAAACAACAAAATTTTAGATTTGTTCAGATTCAAAGCAACAAAATTTTAGATTTGTTCAGATTCAAAGCATTTGCAGATGATAAATGTGACTCAAAAATTGAACTATGAGTGTGGAGGGATAGAAAACATTTTGGGAAAAGGAGAAAATGCTGATAACAAGCATTTTCTCCTTTACCCATAATGTTTTCAAAAGCTGTCGGAGTTGTTAAAAGTTGAGATTATGTCATGAAGCGTTAATTCATTTTCTGCAATTAAAACATCATTGTAGCAGTGTTAGAAAAATTTTATTCCAGTGGCCGGTGATTCCGAGGGCAAGAAAGTGATGCGTAATGGAGTGAAAGCAGCCGAGATGTTCTGTATGATTGAATCCCTCACGCAAAATGTGGCTCCTTTTACCTGGCTGTTTATAAGACCGCCCTGGTCTCTAAACGGGGCCTGTTGTAAAGAGTGTGTTTTTACCTACATGAAAAATTACTTGAAAAAGGTGGGTGGACCTCATAGTTCATTTCTGTTTCGTAATTGTTGTAAATACAAGTGAGGTCTTGGGAAAACTGTGAACAATTTCTGCATTTGCTACATTATTTTCATATCTACTTTTTCAAACAGTCTTTCTTGAAGTTTGACAAAATATTTATAAAGTTATTATAAATGTAAATGCTTTGAAAGTTTTAGTAAAGCACATACTGTACTAAAGACTGATGTTTCAGACTCTAATCAACTCTTTTCCAGACGACAAAATTTTAAACTTGTCCAAATTGAAACAACTTGAAGAAGGCAAAATTTAGTTTGTTCAAATTATGAATACTGTAATTTGTTTTACAAAGAGAAGAGAATGTCACGGGCAAAGGAGATAATGCTGGTTCAAGCTTTTTCTCCTTTTTCCACAGTATTTTCAAAAGCCCTTTTTGTCAGGGTTGTTAAAATATGGTATTGTTTTGTAAAGTTTTAAAAGTTAATTTCAACATGAAATGCATACATTACATTACATTTTTTTTTTTTTTTTTTTTTTTCCCAGGAGAAATGTAAAAAGATTCAAGTGTGCGTAGCTAAGACCCTGCACTTACTGGACAGTGAGGCCCACAAAGAGGAGATGGTCTCTTACCTCAATGAGGCTGCACAACAGGGTTCTGGTATTGCGACGTACATGTTGTGGACACAGATGCAGACCAACCTTTCTGTAAGTTTTCTATTGATGATAGAATAGAAGTTGACATTTCTTTAAAATATTGAAAGCTAGGTGCAACAGTTTTTAAAAGCATGAAAAATTTAGTGCAAAAAGGAGCAATCTGTTGTTGCCAGAAATTGCTCATGTTTCCAGTTTTTTTCTTAAAGTAGTCAACTACAGGGAAGTGAAACCATAACTTGTACAGTGATATGGTACACCCATGACACAAATATGACTGCCAACAGTTTGGCTGTGAAAATGTTAAAAAACATTGAAGGTAAAGGAGCAGCTAATTTTACAAAAGGGTTGCCTGTTATTACTCTACAAGGAATTTTTTTCCCTAAAAACACACTACAAAGCTGTAAGTGGGTGCAACATTAGCTTGTTCTGTAATGGGTATTTAACCCTTTAAGTAGCAATCCTTTGTTTTCAGTACCTTGAGAAAGTCGGAAAAATGCTGGTAAACAGCAATTTCTCCTTTTCAATGATCATGTATACAGAAATTTATTTTCTCTATTGTAGATATCAGATAAAGCGGGCGAACTAGACAGTATACGAAAGCTGCGAGACATTTGTAGTCTGGGATACATCGATGCAAAATTGCAGTTGTGTCGACTGTACTCTGTCTCTAAATTCGGTGGAATTCCCCACAGTAGCGCCCTGTCTTTCATTCGAGATTTTGTCCATTCCGTCCCAGCTTTAAATACTCAGGAGTGCTTTCAGCAATCTCAGGAACTTACATCTTCTATGAGGTGTGTATTTTTCGTAACTTTTTTCCAATCGGCAAGATTTTTAGACTCATCTTTATTGAAAGCATTTGCAGATGACAAATTTAATCATGCTCAAAAGATAATTTCTGCCTTTGACATGGTAGAAAACACTGTGGGAAGAGGATAAATGCTGATTACCAGCATTTATTCCATTTTCCACAGTGTTTTTAAAAGCCTTCTCTCTCAGGGTTGTTAAAACTCAGGATTATGTGGTAAAGGGTTAACCACACATTTCTGAATTTTAACGACCTTGAAAAATGGGCTGTTAAAAATATTATGAGAAAATGGGGTTAACCAGCTTTTTCTCTTTGTCTCACAATGCTTTCTAGCATAAAAAAGACTAAGTTTTATTCTCTCATTTGAGCCAAGTCTAATGTGTTGTCTGCAAATTCTTTGAATTCGGAAAAGTCTGTAAAATTTTGTCGTTTTGAATAGAGTCAGACTATAAAGTATCTGTATTCTTTTCTTTGAATCAATGCAAAAGATGCACTGTTTTAGACCACGAGGACTTGCAAAGGATACTTTAGTACAGACAGTGATTTTTTATTTGAAGGCGTCTTAGAAAAGATTTCAGTCATGATGAAAATTTTTTCCTTTTGTTACAATATTTTCAAAGTTACATGATAGATTTGTTTCAAAATACAATACCATATGTTCCTGTAAGGTTGAAAAGGTTGATATCTAACAATATAGGTCTTAACGACAAGCACACTAGAGGATAAATGAAAATATAATTCTAAAATGTAACACCCCACCCACCTATTCTGTAACCCTGTTCTTATTCACTATTTTATCACATTACTATCATTATTATTCTTTTATTATTACATCATTATTTTTTGAAACCCAGGTACATTTTGGTGGATTGGCTGGCAGAGGTTGCTGCCATGAAGCTGTTTTCCACCCACACATTCCATGTGGCGGTGAGCGTAGTCGACAGATTTTTACGGGTACATCCTCTCCCCAGGTCCAAGTTACAGCTGCTGGGTGTGGCATCTATGGTACTTTGCTCAAGGTGAGTTTTAACATGTTAAGTACATCACAGTCATGACATTTTACAGCCCTGGCAAAGACAGAGCTCTTTAAAATGTGGTGGGAAAATAACTTCTTACCAAATGACAACATTTAAGACTTAAGTGTTTAAAGCACAATTTTGAGTTTTAATGACCAAGAAAATGAAGGCTTCTGAAAACATGTGAGAGAAGGAGGAAATGTTGAGAACCAGCATTTTCTCTTTTTCCTTCAGTGTCTTTTTTTTCTCTTTCAGAGATAGCTCCTATCATTTAAACTACTTTTAATTTGTCGTCTGCAAATGCTCTGAATTTGGTTGAGTTCATAATTTTGTCATTTGGTTAAGACTAAATCAAATTGAAAGCAGTTGCAGATGACAAACTAGATGTGGCTGAAATAATTTGTGAAAGGGTAGAAAAGATTTTGGGAAAAGGAGAAAATGCTGGTTACCAGCATTGTCTCCTTTTCCCACAATGTTTTCATAGATGTTTTCCTCTGGCCAGTAAAACTGGACTTTGTTTGGTAAAGGGTTGATTGTTATAAGCAGCTGCTTCTTTTCCAACATTATTTTTCCAAATTCCCATCAATATTTTCTTTTCCTGGAAGTATTTCTTCTTTGAGTCACCTTAACTGGTTAATTCACTATCAAATGACAAAGTTTTAGACGGGTTCAGTTTGAAAGCAATTTGCAGACGACATATTATTTGTGACTCAAAGGATTTACCTACCATTCGAATAACATTCTTAGTCTTACTCTCAATTTCTGATTGGCTTAATCAAATGGTTAAGCCATCCAGAAATTGTGTTTATTTCTAAATCCAGAATTAGACTAAGCATGCAATTTAGAATATTTTGTGAATGTGATCCTTGTTCTCAAATAAAATGTGAAGAACTGGATTGTCAAGTCCTGTTTGTTAATTTCAGATATTTAGGTACAGATATTATCACAATTCGGGAGGCTGCATGGTTGACAGATAACACATACAAATATGAAGACGTAGTTCGAATGATGGGAGAGATAACAGCAACTTTACGTGGAAACCTGCGTGTCCCTACCAGTGTAGACTTTGCAGAAATATTCAATACTCTTCTAGGCCATGACCGACGGATGTGTTTTCTGTCACAATATATCTGTGAACTGGCGTTGTTACAGGCGGAGATGGGACAGTATAGTCCATCAGAGACGGCCGCTAGTGCCATCTTGTTGTCCAGACTTCTGATGAAAATGGGTAAGTTTTGAAGTTGTACATTTCTAAAAGTTGATTATTTTCTTTCTTTTGCTTTACCTCTGTACTAAATGATAAAATTTTAGCCTGGTCCAAACTAAAAGCTTTTTCAGACAACAAATTAAATTTAAATTAAAACATGAAATTTATTTTTCATAGAGTAGAAAACATAGTGGGAAAATGAAAAAATTCTGGTTACCAGCATTTTCTCTTTTTCCCACAATGTTTTTAAAAGGCTTCTGTCTCAAAGCTGTTAAAAGTCAGGATTGCGTGTTAAAAGGTAAAGAATTGTCTTCGACATTTACCTAACTAAATAAGTGACAGCATAGACCACATAATCCAGTCTTTTAATGACACCAAGAAAGAGAGCTATTGAAAACATTGTGGGGAAAAGGAGAAAATGCTCCTAACCCTCTGGAAGAGGGCTGTAGAAAACATTGTGGAAAACAAAAAAATGCTGTTAATCAGCATTTTCTCCTTTTCCAACAATGTTTTCTACCTTTTCAAAGACAACTTTGATGTTTTGAGTACCATAATATTTGATTTATTGTCTGCAGTCACTTTCAATTTGGACAAGAATTGAAATTTTTTCTGGTAAAGAATCAACTTTTTACCAAACAACATAATTTCAGCCTTGTCCAAATTGAAAGCATTGTAGACAACAAAACAATGTTACTACTCAAAAGTTGATATTTGTTTTTGGAAGGTTAGAAAACATTGTGGAAAAAGGAGAAAATGCTGGTTACCAGCATTTTCTCTATTTCCCACAATGTTTTCAAGAAGCTTCTTTCTCAGGATCATTAAAACTGGGTATTAAAGGGTAAAGATGTCTGTTTAGTAGTTTATTTTGTTGTTGTTGTTTTTTTCCACAGATAACCCCTGGCCTGGCTTGATACAAGAAGCTACAGGATTTTGTATAGATGACCTCAATCGATGTGCTTTCCACATGCATGAAAAATGGTGGGTGTCTTCCACTTGTCAAAATTTTGTGTAATTTTGTTCTCATTTGAATGATGGTTCATGCCTCTTTCAACATATTTACTGTCATATCACTGTCTTTGCTCACTTATTCGTGTCTTTCAGGAGTTATACCTAGTACTGTTTTTGCTTGGGCTCTGCTATGCCTTGCCTAAGGACATACCCTTGTTGACTATAGCATTTAGGATTTCCTACTTACAAATCCATTGCCCTAACTCTTTCCCACAAAATTTTGGATTTGTCTAAATTGAAAGCGTTTGCAGACAGCAAATTAAATGTAACTCAAAACATGAAATTTGTCTCTCATAGAGCAGAAAACATTTTGGGAAGAGGAAAAAATGCTGGTTAACAGCATTTCCTTCTTTTTGCCATAATGTTTTCAGAAGCCTTCTTCTTTAGTGTTAATAGTTAGGATTTGTGGGAAAGGGTTAAGTAGTGTTCCTTGATATCTTGAACACAATATTTTAAAATACATATGAGCCATTCTCGGTGAAAAGAGGACTTAATGCATCTGCAAAAAGTATCGACCTATGTCAGCCTGCGCAGTCCACGCAGACTGACATGGGTCGAAACTTTTTGTTATTGGTCAATTTTCTGCATGTTCAACGACCATTGTCATGTTCCTGTCGGTTACTATACAAAATGGGTATTATTGATACGTAATTACATGATAGCTTTCTTGGTATAATGCTTCACAGAGATGCATTAAGCCCCCTATTGCCAGAACATGGCTCATATACACACACAATCCCAGGTTATAACGACCCTGAGAGAGAAGGCTGTTGAGTGGCCATTTTTTTCCCCATTTTCCCACAATGTTGTCAAAAGCTGTCTTCCTATAGGGCATTAGAATTTGGGATTATTTGGTAAAAGGTTAACCTGATATGTCTAAATGATTGGGGAGTTTACTATACAATCATGTATTCATATATTCAATATTTTTTTTGTTTTCTTATGACAGTTTCCTGGAGGGATCCGTGGTTGATCACAGAGACATTACTTTACAAGCTGTAAAACAGAGATATGCGGACGAGGATTGTTGTAAAGTCAGTGAAATAGAGGTGGGTTAAATTGCCAATGTTATATTATTTCATTATTTCATCTATTACCAATTTTGTTTAGAGTGTTATCATCCATGGGATGCAGAGCATGACATTAGCTCGTTCTGCAGACAATGTAGATTAAAATCAGACTGTTCCTTGTAAGACCAACTTTTCCATTTGTCTCTCTGTTTTCACATGTGTTTTTGTATCACACCGCTATTTGTAGATCTTAACATTTTACCAAACAACAGCATTTCTAACTAGTCCGATTCGAAAGCATTTGCAGACTACATGATAAAGATGGCTAAAATGTTAGCATTTGTCTTTGATAGGGTACAAAAATTGAGAAAAACTGAGAAAATGATCCTGCGTTTTCTCCTTTTCCCATAATGTTTTTCAGTGCTTCTTTATCAGGATCATTTATACTCTGGAGTTTTCAGTAAAGGGTTAATAACTTATTGGCTCTTGACAACTATATTTCCAAAGAAATCCGCTGGAAATTTTGTTTCAGAGGTATATGAAGTCAATGAGAGGATTTTCACTTACCTGTTTTGTTCTAGATGATTGTCTTCCTAACCTTTTACCAGAAAACAAAACTTTAGACGAGGCCAAATTGGAATCATTTGCAGATACCAAAATTCATGTGACTCAAAAATTGAAATTTGTTTTGGGAAGGGTAAGAAACGTTTTGGGAAAAGTACATTTTGAATGCCCATACAATAACAGATTGTCATCATCACAATTACTTCCATACTTTTAAATGGTATTTTGATTCAAATGTGTTTTATCACACACCTTGATACTTTTTGACAGCTCCTGGGCCTTTAAGCTACATATCATTATTTTTCTCTGTTTCTAGAACAGCTATTTATGTATATTTTCTCTTTATAATATTTTAGATTATCAGCTACAAGGAGTTATGCACAATGTTAGGTGTAACACATCATATCGTGAATGGCACAGACATCCATGTCCGCTTCAAGAATGATGACGAGCTAATAGTGTCGCCGTCACGCAAGAAGAGACGTGAGGGCTTGAGACACTCCACTATTACAAGCACGCCCAAAACACCAAGAGTTCAGAAGACCTCTCCTGTACAATTTTCGCCAAGACTGAATGAGTCTGTGATGTCAGGATATGACGGTGATCATGAAGATGATTTGGATGAGTCCATACTCCATGACGGTAAGATCCTAACTTTTGTTTGCATTTGTTTGTTTGTATGATGTTTAACACTGTTTTCAACATTACTTCATTGATGTCGTGCTGGTCAGTGCGTGAATGCATGCATTCCTGGATTTTCTTTAGTGGTAGTTTGTACAATACTCTTCCCAAGCCACTGGCTGCATTCTAACATAGTCTTTAAAAAAAATGCTCAGCTGTGAGAGGAGAATGAATCCTATCACAATGACTTTCATCAATCCTGGGAAACAATTTGGCTTAACGGGTGATTTAAACCAGCGACTGCTTGTTTTCAAGCCCAGAATGCTACCAGCTGAGCTGCCGGGCTCCGCTAACTTGGTAGTCCCAGTATATGTCAGAGAGTAACATTCAATTTGTGGTCTGCAAATGATTTCAATTTGGACAAGGCTAGGGTTTTGTTGTCTGTAATTGGTTAATGTTTTTACACATTAATTATTTGTTTTGTTTTAATGATGACATCCTACGTAGACACTAATTTTGATGGTAAAGCTGAAAAATGAACACTTTCTGAAAAATCAGAGTTTTAGACTCTTTCTCATTGATAGCATTTCAGACAACAATGATCCCGATGTGTGGCTCAAATGATGGAATTTTTCACTGAAAAGGTAGAAAGCACTTTGAGAAAAGGGGGAAAACTACTGGTTATCAGTATTATCTCACTTTTCCAAAATGTTCCAAACCTTGTGGATCATTCAGTAACAATGAACCACCTACTAGACAATGTGTCGATTTTCCATATGAAAAAGTACAGGTAAAGAACATATGTAATGAGCTAAAGAGGGTTTAATGCATCTGCCCAAAGTATCGACCCAGGTCAGTCAGTGAGGGCTGTGCAGGCTGACCTGTGTCAAAACCTGAAGAGACTAACCTACGTTTAATTGAAACTCTTTACCACTTTTATGACGACTTTTAACCACCTTGGTAATGAAGCCTTTTGAAAACATTGTGAGAAAAGGAGAAAATGTTGCTTTCTCCTTTTCCCACAATGCTTTCTACCCTATTGGAGAAAGATTGTGCCATTTGAGCCACATTGTAATTGTCGTCTGCAAATGCTTTGAATTTGGACAAGGCTAAAATTTTGTCGTCTGGTAAAGTGTTAACTTCTTGCTTGTGGGAAATTTTCTGCGTGTCCCCCAGGGGACCATCCTGCCTCAGGATCAACCAGTTAGCCTAGGCAAAATGGATTTTATGGAGCCATAATTATATGTTTGCTTGCCTGGTATAATGCATCACGGAGATGCATTCAAATCCCTTTTGCCAGAGGATGGCTTAATTATGCTAAACTTCTATTTCAGAGAGTATTGAGGACTTGAAGAAAGAACTTTTATCTGATGAGGGTGTTGCATCGGAAGCAGATGATTTCTTTGCTAGTCTATCCAATGACAATAGTCGATCGCCACAGAAATCAAATTTTAACTTCTCCGCCCCGTCTCCATTCAAACAGTGTCTTTCGTTTAGCAATGCAAACTTTGTCTGTGATAGTTCGTCTGGGGTCTCCTCCTCCCAGAGTTCCACCTGTGATGAACCTTCCACTTCCTGCGTCAGTACGAGTGCCAGTGCATCATTTATAAACTTAAAGTCAACATCCATGACTCTACGGTCTGCAACTGTAACATGTGGTGCGAGCGGATTTCTGTCCAGTGATTCGGAAAGCAGTTTTGAAGGAGCTGGGTCTAACTGTAAACGTTTAAGGACAAGGTCACCACGTCATATGACATTGAGAAATACACCAAAGAGAAAATCACGCAGGCCCAGTGGAAGTAGAACATTTATATTTAAATGAGGAATTAGAACTTGCTGCCAGCTGCCAGAATTAGACATACACTGTATTGAAAGCATTTGCAGATGACAGTTTAAAGATGGCAAAAACTTATTGGGTTTGTCTTTGAAAAGGCAGAAAAACATTCGAAAAGGAGAAAATGCTTGTAGCATGCATTTTCTCCTTTTCCCACAATTTTTAAAAAGCCTTTTTCCTGATGGTTGTTAGAATACAGGACTGTGTGCTAAAGGGTAAAACTGATTTCAAGTTTTGATAAATAATCTCTGGTTGAAATTTTGGCCTGAAAGTTGCTCACTTTACTTGTAAGCCAAAGATTTACAGTCAGTTCATTTTTTTGTCTCCATTTGCAATTAAGATTAGATCTTAAGTCTAACTACATGTATTTACATTAATAACTAGTTCTTAGTGTGACAAAAGTGTGATATAACTAAGTCATTACTGCCAGGCCAAAATTTGTGATAAAAGCAATGTGGTGAAAATCTGTAACTCTTAAAGTGCCTTTCTAAAATTTAGTTGTCCTTGTGGCCAGTGTAGATTAATTTCCGACTGCACAAAACCTGCAGCCTGATCTTTGATCTACACTTTCCACAATGTAGACATTTTCGATAAGAGAAATTTGAAATTGCAATTTGGGTCTTATTTCTGGACTGAAATTGTCTTTTTGGTTTATTGTAAGTGCTTTAAGGGTTATAAACAGGAAGTTAGTAGTGTCAAATGGAAAGTCAACTTGTAAGGAATTAAGGTTTCATAGTACTTCTAGTGACTGTGTCTTTTAGTAGATCATGTGTGAAATGTAGAACAAATGTTACCTCAGTAAAAAAATTTCGGCAAATGAAAATTTACTCACTGCTCTATAAATTCTTCTTCATGTTACAATGAATTGAGACTGTTTCTTTCTACATCAGAACTGTATATTCATTCAGATTTCTCTCCCTTCTTTTGACCTATTTAGTCCTCTATTGTATATCAGAGGCTGTATTGACTAATCATTCTAAATTGCATATCTATTCTGCTCCTCAAGAATCTTCGAAAGGAATGCAATTAAATTTCAGAGGAATGCAATTTCTGACAGTTATAGGCTATCAGAAACTCTTTTACTTTCAAAATGTTTAGCAAGGCTGGAAATATTTGGTAAAACTTTGGTCAATACAGGCCCTAAACTGCACAGGGTTTTCCCTGGATTTTTTAGCTCTGCAGTTTTCGAAGAAAACATTGAAGCATTGTCATAGTTTTGGCATCCGCCGTCGCCTTGCATACACTTGTGACTTTTTGTAGTACATGTATCTGTTTATAAAGAAGATATTTACTTCAAACTCGGATAAGGTGTGAACCATCAAAAGGGGAACCCATACAACAAGGGCAGATAACCATCAAAGTATTTTTGACACAGTTGTGCCCCTTTTTCGACTTGGAATTTTGACTGTAAACCCAGCCACTGCAGCCAAGGGTTGGCACCTGCTTGTGGTGCTTTTGTTTATTATGGGATCACTTGATCTCACTTTATGTAAACAAAAAAAAAAGTGGGAAACAATTAGAAAGTTTCAGGGTCCAAATTTAAAGAAACAAGGGGATATGGGGAAAACATGAGCAGAGCAGTGGGGTGGAAAGTTGATTGCTTATAAAAGCATAGATTGTGTTTTCCTGCAACCAAGATATTATTGATGCCATATATTTATTATTTATGTATAAAACTAAGTGCTGGGCTCAAGCTCGGAAAACTCCTGAGTAGGGAACGAAAGTGACACACAAAAAAAAATGTTTATTTCATTCTGATAGTGAATACTGTACAAACAAGAATATAATTACACTTTTCCTGCCAGGCTTATTTATGAATGTTTGTGTGTTTGATTTATCCCTTTACCAGACAATCCAAAGTTTAAGCAACTCTAAGGAAAAAGCCATTTGAAAACATAGTGGGTAAAGGAGAAAATGCTGGCAACCAGCATTGGACTTGCCTTTTAAAGGGTAGAAAACATTGGAAAAGGAGAAAATGCTGGTCAGTAACTTTTCCAACAATATTTTCAAAAGCTTTTCCTTTCAATGTTGATGAAATACAGGTTTGTTTGGTAAACAGTTGACTTAGATATTTTGATCAGTCTTTTTTTTTTTTATAAAAAGTTCGATTTGCAAAGATAGGATTGTTTCTCTGAATGTAGTTCTTTCTGTCATTCTCACTCATTCTCTCTCCCCTCTCACTCTCTCTCTCTCTCTCTTTCTCTCTCTCCGATTCTCTGGTTGCACCAGTTTGTGCTTGTCTTTAGAAGAATTCGTGACTGCATATTTTATATATTTTTATTTTGATAAAGATACATGTATCTATTGTAACATTCATAGGACAAATTTTGTGCTTTTTTTTTTTCTTTCCAATGTATTTGTAAGACTTTGATAAGAGTTTAAATTTTGGATTTCTGTTTTCTTTTCTTTTTTTTATGTAAAGATGTTTGAACTGTTCATTGCCCGCAGAGTTAGTACTGGTAAATGAAATAAACATATTTGGTCTGTAATAACAGCCAAGATATTATAGTTTTTACAAAGGAATCACAGCATTTGACCCACATCTAATGTGTCACCTGCAAATGCTTTTCATTTGGACCAGTATAAACTTAAGTCATCTTTTACTTGTAGTGAGTGGTGTGTCTTAACTCCTTACTAAACGAAAAATTTTAGGGTTGCCTAAATTGAAAACTATTGCAGATGACAAATTAAACTGTAGCTGAAATGATGAATTCTGTCTTTGATAGAGTAGAAAACATTGTGGGAAAAAGGAGAAAATGCTGGTTACCAGCATTTTCTCCTTTTCCCACAATGTTTTCAAAAGGTGTCTTTCTCAGGGTCGTTGAAATTCGGGATTGTGTGGTACAGGAAAAAGCTGTATGATTAGGAGTAAACATTGTATCAGACGAACATTTTTTTAGGATAATCCAAAATGAACGCATCTTAAGATGACAAAAATCTGACTCAAATTATGGGATCTGGTTTTTCAAGAATAGAAAACTTTTAGCAGACAGTATAGATCAAGACTGGACTCTACATCTTTGAAATGGTATTACAACGGTCTGTTCTCCTAATTCAGAAAGTCCATTTCAATTGTGAAGCACTTGAATCCTTTTCCAAACAGTTCCAAATTTTAACAACCTCATGGAAAAAAATATTCTAAAACATTATTAGAAAAGGAGAAAATGCTGGTAACCATCATTTTCTCTTTTTCTCACAATGTTTTCTACCATGTTCCACAAATCCAATTGCTAGTAATTGAGCTACATGTCTGCAAATTCTTCCATTTTAGACAATTCAGAAATGTTTAGTAAAGAGCAAATTAAAAGCCTTCGAAGACCACAAATTGAATGTGGCTCAAGTAATATAATTATTTTAGAAAGGGTTTGAAAACATTGTGGGAAAAGGGGAAAATGCTGGTTACCAGAATTTTCTCCTTTCCCCACAATGTTTTCAAAAGGCTGTTTCCTTTTGGTCGTTAAAACTCGGGACTGTGTGATAAAGGATTAAGGGCTAGCGGTTAAGACGGTTGTCACTTCTTTAATGGATTAATTGGTGCCGAGATTGAATGTATAGAAAGCTATATTTATTGTGTTTGAATGTTGAAGTCTATTTGTTAGTGTCAAATGTTATAATTGTGTAAATATTATGTATGAAATGTTTATGGTTCCTGTATAAAAGAATAAATTATTCATAACTCAAATGCAGTAGAAACGCACAGATTCTTGTCTTATTTTTGTAAACCAATTGATAGTGTTAACTCTGTACCAGATGACAAAATTTCAGATTCATCCAAATTGAAAGCTTTTGCAGATTACAAATTAAATTTGGAAAGTTGTCTGAGAAAGGGTAGAAAACACTGAGGGATAAGAAGGAAATGCTGGCTACCAGCATTCTGTCCTTTTTCCTCAATGTTTTCAAAACCCTTTTTCCTCAAGGTTGTAATGAAATTGGATTGCTCGGTAAAGAGTTAATTTAAATGCAGTAGAAAAATAAGACCTCTTGTCTTACTTCTGTCAATTAATTGAGTGTTATAACCATTCCCTTTGTAAAGAAATGCTGAGTCTGGTGGAGCAGTCGGTAGCATACAGGACTCTGAGACCAGTGAGTTGCTGGTTTGAATCCCCAGCTAGGTTAATTCCTTTCCAAGAATTGATGATAGTCATTGCCACAGGATTTATTTCTCTCCCACCAGTAAATGATGCTGATCATTGTCTTGATGATGGTTATGTGGGTAAGAAGCCAGTGGCTTTGGGAGAATATTGTGCAAAGTAGTGGTGAAAGAAACTCCAGGAAAGCATAGATAGGTGCTCTGGCCACTGCTATATAACTGAAATAATGTTGAAAATTGCGTTAACCCTGTACCACACGATCCCGACTTTTAACGACCCTGAGAAAGAGAACTTTTGAAAACATTGTAGGAAAAGGAGAAAATGCTGGTAACCAGCATTTTCTCCTTTTCCTACAATGTTTTCTATCCTTCCGAAAAATTTCAATTTTTCATGCAAAATTATTTTGTTGTCTGCAAATACTTTCAATTTGGACCAGTCTAAAATTTTGTTAAACACAATACAACACAAATGAAACAAATTTACACCAGAGTCAAACAATCCAGTGTTTTAACACTTTACCAAACAACAAAATTTTGGACTAGTCCAAATTGAAAGCATTTCCAGATAACAAAATAAATTTGAATAAAAAATTGAGATTTGTTTTTGGAAGGGAAGGAAACATTGCGGGAAAGGGAGAAATGCTGGTTACCACCATTTCCTCCTTTTCTGACATTGTTTTCAAAAGGTTTCTTCTGAGGGTCGCTAAAAGTCAGGATTTTGTGGTAAAGGTTTAATTACCCTGAGAAAAGGACTCTTAAAAACACTGGGAAAAGAAGAGAATGCTAGAAACCAGCATTTTCTCCTTTTACCACAATGTTTTCTACCTTTGTGAATACTACTAGAGCCACATTTAATTCATTGTCTACAAATACTTTCAATTTGGACCAAGTCTATAATTTAGTTGTTTGGCAAGGTAACGGGCTTTTTCGTCCCTGGGCTTGTTTGCCTGGGCTTGTTCGTCCGGGCTTGTTCGTCCCAACTGATTTCCCGTTGGTCCTGGCTTGTTCGTCCCAACTTATGTACCTGCCAACCAAAGGTGTTAATAGTGCATACTTCACTGACTTTCACAGGTATATATGAAAAGGTGTTAACTGCACATAATCCCCGATCATTTTACTCAACCTAAGATATATAACTGCAAAAATAGTCATCCCCATCATTACGCTTGGAGATGAAATCAAAGTAAAGAAAAATATTAAGGGATATGGACATGAATTTTCAATTTATAGTGTGTTGTAGGACGGTAAGCCATAATAGGCAAGAGGCGGTGTAGTACTGGCTGCCGCGATGTAACTGCAATACTGCCGACATCGGGAATTTCGAAGAATCTTGGTTTATTTGTATCACTTTCGAACTTTTCGTCTGTAGATGCTTTCAGTTTTGAAGAGTTGAGAATTTGCTATTTAAACATTGGTTGTACTTGTTTGTGCTGTTATGAATCATCATGCATGAATTTAGAGATACATGTATTTGTCTAGATGATCTAAAGTTAGGAGAGATATATATTTTTGTAAAAGGTATTAAAAACATTTTCTATAACTTTTTGATTCATCTTATTCACTTCATTGTGCCAAAGATTAAACCATTTCGTCCTTAATTCGACAATCCTGTGTTATAAAGACCCTGAAAAAGAAGACTCTTAAAAACATTGTGGAAGAAGAATATGCTAATTCCCAGTATTTATCAGTGTTTAACAAAAGATTTAGATATATAGCAAACAACAATTAACCTTATAGCATTTTAGCAAACAAACCAGTGTTTTAAAGACTTTGAGTTCGAAGGCTTTTGAAAATATCGTGGGAAAAGGAGAAAATGCTGTTAAATGACCATTCTTCAGCTATTTCCCTTGATTCCTCTCCAGTTCTACATTGGTCCTGATAACTGGATTACTTGGTTTTTATCCTTGATTTTCTTGCACTAACTAGCCATGTTCTTGAGTTCATTTCTCAACTACATCTAGTTAGACTAGTTTACAAATCGATCTATATGTATATTCTGATGACAGAACAGAATTTGATTTCAAACTGCAAAGGGACCATACACATATATCATTAATTGTGTCACTTTTATTGCAACATCCCCAAGGGAATCAAGGATAAAAACAAAGAAATACAAGTAAAAGGACTAATCTGTTATTTGGTTACCTTTAGTCTTTTTTCCAGAAAGGGAGATAATTTGACTTATGTGAATGGCCCCCATTAATAAAAGCACACTAGATGATGCTACATACCGAATATTACAGCTCTAAGCCTTTCAGTTTGGAACAAGAAGATTTCAAAGTTTTCACCATACAATACCATGTAAAACTTCTGACCCCAAAGGTGGGGTCAATCTTTACTCCAGGGACATCATTTGAACAGACTTGATAGAGATCAACTAGATGAAAGTACAATGCAAATATTAAAGCTCAAAACCTTTTGGTTTGGAACAAGAAGATTTTCAAAGTTTTACCAGTACAAGCCCATGAAAAACTTTGACTCGTGTGGCAAGGCCAATTTTGGCCCCAGGGTCATCATTTGAACAAACTTGGTAGTTGCTCACTCAATGATGCTACATCCCATATATTACAGCCCTAAGCCTTTCAGTTTGGAACAAGAAGATTTTCACTGTAATAAGACAATGTACGAGAAGTTGTGAACCCCCAGGAAAGGCCAATTTTAACCCCAGTGGCATCATTTGAACAAACTTGGTAGGGACCCATAAGATGAAGCTCTGTAGATGGGTAGCCTTTGGTTGTAATGTTTTTGACAAGAAGTTTATTTTTGATTTACCAAATGTTTTCCTGTTTATTGCCATAGCAACCAGAGTTCTGCTCGAACTCCAAATCTTTGAACAACTATAAAAGACCTTGACCAAAGTAGCCTCAGTCCAGGCAGTAATCTTTTGTTCACTCCTTATTGCGGTCTCCTTTGACGGTCTATACGGATGTGTGGCAAAACAATTTACCGCTTCCATAATCATTATTACCATTTTTGACAAAGTAACGTCCGAATGATAGAAAAGGAAAAAATGAACGGACTAGAACCCAGGCTATGACCAAACTAACTTTTCTGTGAAGTTTGGTTGCAATCTGCCTTGTGGTTTGATAGGAGAATATGTTTAACTCTTTACCACATGACGAAATCCTTGACTCATTCGAATTCATAGCATTTGCAGACAACTGAATAAATGTGACTCAAAAATTGAAATTTATTTTGGGAAGGGTAGAAAACATTGTGGTAAAAGGAGAAAATGCTGGTTTTCAGCATTTTCTCCTTTTCCCACAATGTTTTCAAAAACCTCCTTACCGAAAGTTGTGAAAAATCGGGATTGTGTGGTAAAAGGTTGAAGAAATTGTTGACAACAGACAAGGGACAACAGGCAATCACAAAAGCTCACTGTAAGCTCTTTTATTCTCGTGAGCTAAGAAGCGCAATGATATTTGTGCATTTTCCATGTCTTTTTTATCTCATATTATTCTTGCATTTTCTCATGCAGTTAAGTAGTTGAGTTGCTTAACAATAACCTTCTTTCCAAGAAAATACCAAGCAGTACAAAAACAAATGTATCTTTTAAAAAGACAGCGTAAATTTGCCAGCAACTAGGCAGAGGCCCTTAGAAAAAAACATGTCTACATTTTTGACCAATTGCAAATTTCTATTTATTCGAAGGTTATCAGTACTCAAAAGTAGGTCAAAAGCCAGCACATTCAGTGCAGCCAAATAAATAAAAGGAGGGTAATTTACTTCAAAATCTGTTATGACAGAAAACGATTTATCCCCCTTTGACTGTATTTATACTTGCTTGAACCTAAGGGAGACAACTGCAATAGAAATTCAGAAATTTGTCCCCCTTGCGTAATGTCAACATGTGATCAAGCACGTAACAAACTACTTTTAACCCTTAACCACACAATCCCGAGTTTTAACGACACTAAAAGAGACAGCTTTTGAAACCATTGTGGGAAATGGAGAAAATGCTGGTAACAGCATTTTCTTCTTTTCCCACAATGTTTTCTATCAAGGACAGAAATCATCAGTTGAGCTACATCTATTTAGTTGTCTGCAAATGCTTTCAATTTGGTGGAGTCCAAAATATTGAGGTTTGGTAAAGAGTTAACAACCTGAGAAAGGCTTTTGAAAACATTGTGGAAAACCAGACAACCAGCATTTTCTCCTTTTCCTACAAACTTTTTTACCCAATCGAGGACAAATCGTCATTTTGACCACCTATTTGTCGTCTGCGTATGCTTTCAATTTGGGCTAGCCTAAAATTTTGTATTTTTGTAAAGAATTAATCTCTTGTTAAACATTACCATATCAGACAACTTTCATGTCTTGCAGTTGACAACTTAGTAAATGTGGTAAAAAAGAAAACCATAATGTGCCTCAATAACCCTAACTCTTTGCCAAACAACAAATTTTTCACTCTCCTAAATTCAGAATGTCTGCAGACGATAAATTCAAAATTAATGCAAATGAGCTTAAGTTCTCTGATAAGATAGAAAACATTGAGGGATAAGAAGAAAATGCTTGTTAGCAGCATTTTCTCCTTTTCCCACAATGCTTTCAAAAAGGCTTTTCTTCCTCGGGGTTGTTAAAACACAGGATTGTTTAGTAAAGGGTTAACTCTTGGGTTATCAAACAACAAAATATCAGGTATCTCCAAATTGAAAGCATTTTCAGACAACAAATTAAATGATACTCTAAACATAATATTTGTCTTTTTAAAGGGTAGAAAAAATTGTGGTTACTAGAATTTCCACCCAAGTTTTCAAAAACCTTCTTCCTCAGGGTCTTAAACGTCAGGAGCAATTAATCAAGGGTTGATTCAGGTTGATTATCCAATTCTAATATAGTTTGTCTGGTGATGGTTTAATAAAAAACATGTTTTTGCAACCCTGTGGAAGAAGGCATTTGAAAAAATTGTAAGAAGAGTAAATACAGGTCTCAAATGATGTGGCTCAAATGGTACGTTTTGTCTGTAAAATGATGGAAAACATTGTGGAAAAAAGTGAAAATGTTGGTTACCTGCATTTTCTCCTTTATTCACAGTATTTTCATAAACTCTTTCCTCTGGGTTGTTAAAACTCAAGATTGTTTGGTAAAGGGTTGCTGAAGGCTTATAGTCCCTTTTTCATGTCTGTCCTTGGTTTGACCAGTATTGGGCTGGGGGTCTGAAGTGCCTTTCTCAAGGACATTTCTACCTTGCAAGTGCAGCCAGTGGGTATTGATCCAGGCTGTCCTGTATATTTTTTGAGTAAATACTGCAAGATTTGTTTCCCAAGGTAATGATTTAACCCTTTACGACATGATAAAGTTTTGTACTTGACCGAATTGAAAGCATTTTCAGACAACAAATCAAATTAAGCTTAAATGATGATTTCTGTCTTTGATGAAGTAGTTAACAATGTGGGTAAAGGAAACAAGAGCACCGTACCAACATTCAGCCAGAAGTGCTTGATTTTCAGTGAAAAATGAGGATTACTTTGTCAAAAATATTTTGATGGTTACCTGGTTTGTATGAGTTCCTCTTTTGATAGTAAACAACTTGTCCAAGTTTGAAGTAAATATCTTCAGTAATAAAAGAGATATTACAAAATATCAAAGTTTTGCATGAGGACGATGCCAGGTCTATGACATTAAATCATTTTCTTTAAAAACAGCCGAGCTAAAAATGCTGATTACCAGCATTATTTTCTTTTTCCTCAATGTTTTCAGAAGCCATCTCTTTCCAGGTCAATAAAACTTGGGCTTGTGTGGTAAAACTTAATACTTAGGCATTAATGGTTAACATATTCAAACATTCCTACCTATAAGCAAAAAGGCTTTCTAGTCTGTGGAATATACATGATGTAAAGTGAATAAGCACAAACTCTTGTTTTTCATTTCACTTTTTTATTCATTTTTATTTATATATAGAATATATATATTTCATTATTTTGATATGTATACTATCTGGCATGGAAACAGTTTTTGTGTCGTTTTAATCGTCATTAAATTTCTTTCAACAAAAAAACTTATTTCATGGAATGTAGAAAGTTTTGTTCACACATGCAAGTTTACATGAGAAACCTTAAGGATTCATGTTTTTCTTAAAACATTTGCTGGGGAAAAAAAAAATGGCATTTAAAATGACATAAAAACTTTTAATACCATCAAAAAGATTTTTTTTTTTTTTAAACACATTTTGAAACCTTTAGATACCTAAGATTTTTATTTCCTATACCAGTTAAAAACAATTTGAAAAAAAGACCTACATTATAAGGAGAAAAATATTACAGATACAAAAAAAAAAATTAATTTAAATCACTAAATTTAACTAAAATCCTACTTTTAATGCATAAACTACAATAAAATTACGTTAACCCATACAGCCCAGAATAAACCCTTGAATGGACATTAATTTCTAATACTAGAAATAGGCCAAGAATAACAGCAATTTCAAGGATGCTATTGTCTAGAATATCTTGCCATAGCAGCAACCATAGTTGTTAACTCTTTATCAAATAACAAAATGGTAGGATAGTCCAAATTGAAAGCAATCGCAGACAAAAAAATAAGTAAGATTAAAAAATTGAAATTTGTTGTGAGAAAGAGTAGAAAACATTGTGGGAAAAGGAGAAAATGCTGGTTACCAGCATTTTCTCCTTTTCCCACAATGTTTACAGACAGCTTCTTTCTCAGGGTCTTTAAAAGTCAGGATTGTGAGGAAAAGGGTTAAAGGAGCTTTAAGGTTTAAAACATTGTAGGAGAAACACAAAATGCTGGTATTATCACAGCAACAGCTGACATATGTTTGTCCTTTGTTTCACTAGTACTATGCTAGGGCTCTGAAGTGTATTGCCCAAGGACACTCCAACAAAAAAACCCAGAGCTCCCAGTCAGGCTTGATCTCAGAGCCTCCAGGATACGAGTTCTTCGCTTTACCACAAAGCCATGCAGAACCCCTGAGGACTGCAGAAAAATTAAAACAGATGAACTATTTGGAATGTAGAGACAATCAACAAAATAGCAAGGCAAATGGAAAAAAATTCTCATCCTGAATAAGCTCTTTGTCCATTTGACACAATATTTTTTAAAGCAAAAGGCCTGGTGTCAAAATACATTTTTACTAAAATGTCACCTATACCAACCAGTGAAGAAAGTTTCTGTTTTTGATTATAAGGATTTAAGGCACAATTTTCTATCTAACTCGTTCGTAAACCACAAAATTTCAGACTTGTCCAAAATGAAAGCACCTGCAGACAACAAAATAAATGTGGCTCAAATATAAGAATTTATCGCTGAAAATGGTTACCAGTGTTTTATCCTTTTCCCAAAAATGTTTTCTAAAGCCTTCTTCCACAGGATTGTGAAAACTCCAGATTGAGTGGTAATGGGTTAAATGGAATGATCTAAAAATTAAAGAAAAAAAAAAAAAAAATGGAAAGGAATGTAAAAAATACACTTTTTATACCATTTATAACAAATACATTTAAAAAAAAAATGTCTTAATTCTTTAACCCACCAGCAAACAATCTTGAGTTTTAAAGACCCTGAGAAAAAAAGACTTTCCAACAGTGTTTTCTACCTTTTCATGGATAACCTATATAAGTTGTGCCAAATTGATTTGCAGTATGCAAATGCTTTGAACTTGGTCAAATGTAATACATGGAAGAATGTAAAATTTTGTTGACTGGTAAAGAATTAACCCCATACCACACAGTCCAGAGTTTTAATGACCCTAAGGAAGAGCTTTTGAAAACATTGTGGATGAAGGAGAAAATGCTGGTTACCAGCATTTTCTCCTTTACCAACAATATTTTCTACCCTTCCAAGGACAAATTTCATAATATGTGAATTATTAAATTTGTCATCTGCAAATGTATCAAATTTTAGAAGAGTCTAAAATTTTGTTGACTGGTAAACAGTTATGCTGTGCTCAGAAAATCAAAGGTTAAAAGCTCAAGATATTCAACACAGATTTTTGAAACATTTAACCTTAAATCAAAGCTTTTCTCCTTAATTGAAAAAAACAGTATCACAGACAAACAATTATTTACACAAATAATTATATACATAAAAAGTATGTAACCTATTCAAACAAAAAAAAACATTCTAACAATTCTACATAATTATTGCTTTTTGAAATAAAAGTTAGCTTAAATGCAATACTTGCTATATAAAATTCAGTTAACCCTTTCGCAAACAATCCCGTGTTTAATAGCCCTGAGGAAGAAGGCTTCTGAAATCGTTCTGGGAAAAGGAAAAAATGCTGGGTACCAGCATTGTCTCCTCCTCCCACAATAATTTCTGCCCTATTAAAGACAAATCTCATCATTCAAGCCAAATTTAAGTGATCATTAGAATTAAAACATTTTCACCAGCAGGTTACCTTGCAGCAGACAACTCCTAAAAACATTGTGGTAAAAGTAGAAAATGCCAGTGAAAACTGTTAACAGTGAGTAATATTATTACATAACATTTTTAAAAAATATGTAGTTTCACTTGTATCCATTATATTAGACATTAAATCATTTTTGGTCATCAGACAGGATGTTTTCAAAGTTGTCTGCTGCAAGTTTGTTTCAGCAAGTAGTGAGATCAGAAAAAGTTTAGAACTCAACCCTTAACCCATACAGCGTGCAATAAACTCAACCCACGTTCTCATTCTGGAAAAAAAGAACCAAATAAGAGCAATGTCAAGGTTGCTGTTGTTCATAGCATCTCAGCAGAGGGGACAATGTAGATCAAAGATCAGACTGCACTTTTTGTGCAGTGTGATCCTGATCTACACAGGCCGCAAAGACAACTATAGTTCTAAAAGGCGCTCTACGGATTAAGAACTTCAAAAACCACTGCCAAAAATATCAATAAAATAGATCAAAAACAGAGAAGGGAATGCTTATAATATGCACCTTGAAGGCACGGAATAAACCCTTTTTTAACTCTTTACCAAACTAAAAAAATTTAGACTGGACCAAATTTGAAGCAGTTGCAGATGACCGTTCAAATGTAGCTCAAATGATAATTTTAGTCTTTGATCAGGTAGAAAATACTGTGGGAAAAGGAGAAAATGCTGGTTACCAGCATTTTCTCCTTTTCCTACAATATTTTCAAAAGGCTTCTTTCTCTGGGTTGTTTAAACTTGGGATTGCGTGGTAAAGGGTTAATTAACTGCCAGAGATAGAGAGCAAAAGAGAAAAACGTAAAAACTGGATTTCACAGTACAGTAACATAATCTATACACAAAACTATACAACACCATCACACTAAACACAGTAAGTTGTTTATCTAACGCAGTCTATTACTGTATATTTCTTTCAACTTCAGGAAATATTGTGAAAAGTGGAGAGAAAAAATCGCCAAATTGTTGCAATATTTTTATGTCTGTTTCCTTTATTTTCCCAAACTTTCTTTTGTACTCTATCGATCTATTCAATCTGTTACTAAATAACACCGTTTAATTTTACAAGTCTGAGTCATTGTGAAAGAGGAGAAAATTAAGTTTTTGTTTTTCAGCAACATTTTGAACAGCCTTCTTAAGATCTTTAAAAGATAAAAGAAAAAGAACAGGGAAAATAAGACAAAAATCAAAGTTTTGTCATAACCATAAACCTAACATCTTAGGTCTGACTTTTAAAACACTTAAGAGACAAACAAAAAAACAAAACAAATATGGAATGATAAAGTCGTTCATAAACAAATTTTCCGCTGCAAATATTTTATGTAAAATATTAATACTCTAACACTTTGAACACATTTAAAAGGGGGAAAATAATCAACAAAAACTCCACCTGAAATCAGTATCAATAGAGATGTGTTTATGCAAAAAAAATGTAATGGTAGTAAATTTTGTTTTCATGCAAAAGGAACCAGGTGACCTCTTAGGTAAAGTGACTGTTAAATAAGAGGAAAGAGACTGTTAAACACAGCCACTTATACACAAAAACTTACATGTATTTTTTGGAACCTTAAGATGAGGCTGGTAAATGTAAATGGCTGTGTAACACAAGTGGTCTTTAATTTGGGTTAAACTGTCCTTTTAATTCAAAATGACGTGTTATAACCTTTTGAGCACTGAAGTAATGAAATTGACATTCTCCATTTGGAAAAACAGCCCAGGTATTGCTATTTCAAGGTTCTTTCATCAAGAATATTTCACAAAGTAGCAGACAATGCAGATCCAAGATCAGACTACATGTTCTGTGAAGTCTGATCTTGATCACATCTTCTCCTAAAAGCAACTAAAGCCAGGTCAAGTGCTTCAAGGATTAATAACCACAAGTGTTGAACTGATGAGAGGTTTTGCAGCAGAGACAGAGTCGAAAATAACAAATGTGAAATGTTAGCAATCACTGACCCCTTCCGACACAACAAATTTCAGGCTTTCCTAAATTCAAAACATCTGCAGATGACAAACCAAAACTTGGTACAAATGAACATTATTTCTCTAGTAGGACAAAAAACATTGTGGAAAAAGGTGAAATGCTGGTAACTAATATTTGATAAAGGGTAAAAGATCAGTCAGATTGCACCTACACAAAACAAAGCGATAAACCATACCTGATCAGATAATGATGATGTTAAAACGGCTAATCAATAATTCCAAAAAAATCAAACAACAATGAAAGCTGCCTTTTAACTGCATCAAAAACATTACATTCTGTAAGCAATAGGAACTATAACTACATATTATAACCCTGGAGACAACCTTTTTTTGCCTCATAGGCAATAGTTAACAATAAACACTTGTTACAAAACAACAAATTAGACTTGTCAAAAGTGAAAGTATCTGCAGACAAATTAAATACGATTAAAATGATGACAATAGTCTCTGTAAGGATAGAAAAAATGGGAAGAAAAAGGAGAAAAGGCTGGTCCCCAGCAATTCTCCTTTTTCCACGATGCTTTCTAGCCTTTCACAGACAATGTACAGTATTTGAGTCACATATGTGTTGAATGCATATTCTTTAATTTTGGGAAAATTAAAATTTTCACTTCACAAACAGTTGGTCCATTACCAAATGACAAAACTTTGGCCTTGTCAAAATCAAAAGCATTTGCAGACAACAACGTGAACATCCCTTAAATAGTTCGAAATGTCTTTGAAAGACCAGACAACATCCTGCTAAAAGGAGCAAATGCTGGTTTATCAGCATTTTGTCCTTTTCCTAACAAGAAAAAATTTCAGGTTTTGAGTCACATTTATGTTGTCGTCTGCATATGCTTTCGATTTGGACAAGTCTTTACATTTTGCAGTTTGGTAAAGGGTTAATTAGGAAGGGGCAAATTTACTCATATAGTATGTACATTTTTCACAGTAACTCTGACTCAGTTCAACCCCTTGTTTATGGCACAACATACAGGCCCGTTCTCCAATTATTTCGACTGGCGATCCACTGCTTGATGAATCTCCATCATCTCTCCTCACCATACCTCCCACACCCGACTTGTACCCTGTATAAGCTAGAACACCATTGCTACTGGTACCAGCTTCCTCACAAACATCGACAGAGAATGTAACTGACTTTCTGGGTTTGTTTGATTTCTCCCCATGTTTGCCTTTCTTTGACAAAACAGATTTTGGTTTCAGTTCCGGCTGGGATTCAGATTCTGATTTGCTCCTCTGTCGCTGTATTTTGGATGGATGTGCAATTTGCACACTTCCATGTACTTGTTCACTATTTACCCGTCCTAAATTAGGATGTCCATTTGTTGTAGAGTTTTTACTTGAGATCTGGCTATCCATGTTCACCTCCTTCTGCTCAAACCGAGACTTGAGGTCTCGAACGCTGACAGGCTGATTGTCAATGGTCTCCTCGTGGCTGGAGACAGATGGGTTGTGATGTATTGAGGGCTCAATTGCAGAGTTAGAGTTGAGTTTTCTGAGATCAGGTTGACTCTACAACAGAAAATATACATCATAAAGCATATTAGAGCACCACAGAAACCCACCAGACATTTGCTGTGTAGAAATAGGACCAAAATGAGTGCATTTCCAGAGTTTTTTTTTTTTGTCTGTAGTGTCTACAGTATTTCAGCAAGGTGTACAGTGCAGATCAAAGATCACAAAGCATAAATTGTCCAGTCTGATCTCTACCTGCACTGGCCACATAGGCAAATCTTCTGCCTGTAGACATGAGCAAATCACATAATAAAATATACAATACCAGGAGATGTAAAAGATGTTGGAAGCAATCTTGTAAAATATCTACATAAACATCAACCTAAATAAAATACCAGTTTCAAGCACTTTTTTCCTGCAATGATTTCAAAAGTTTTCTTTCTAACCACAAATATCTTAACTGAACACATTGCAAACAGCATGCAGAAGTCCAGTTTCAAACTCTTTGGTAAAAGGGGAAACTGGACATGAAAAGCAATTTCTCTTTTGCCACTATGTTTTTGATATTTTTTTGTATTTTATCAAATTGCTCTTAAGAATGAATTTCTCTTTTGTCACACTGTCTTTTCCACTTTATAACACAAATACAATCAGTTAGGCCATATTTCTATCTGTGGTCTGCAAATCCTTTCCACTTGGAAAACTCTAAAATTTTTGTGGCGTGGTAAAGGGTTAAACACTTTCTAGCCCTCACCAAGGGGAAAGAAGTCACTTCAAAATATCTTGTCTCTTTACCACAACATCTTTCAGTTTTAACTCTTTCATCAGAAAAAAGCTTTGAAAACAAATAATACTAGTAACCTACATTTTCTCCTTTTCTTACAATGTTTTGTAGTTTTACCCTTTAACCCTTAGACTGCTAAGCGTGACTCACTGACCTTTTGTGGACAGGGTAGATCAAGATCAGACTGCACAGAATGTGCAGTCTGATCTTGGATCTACACTGTCCGATAAGCAAAAAATAAGTTAGCATTATTTGGATTTTTTCCATCGGATTTAAAGTTTCAATCAACTTATTTTGCAAGATTTGGGTTAAAAGGAAAATCCCCTCATTTGAGCCAAATTTTGTAGATGACAAATACTTTTGATGTTGCCAATTCAAAAACTTTGTACTCTTATAAAGAATTACTAGTACGTACAAAAACTAACTGGAATGAAAATACACGTACTCTGTGAAATAGCAAGGTAAAAAATAAAGAAGGATAATATAGAGGGAGACAACCAGCACAGAGTATCAAAACTTAGTTGTATGCATAGAGTACAGGAATGGTTATTTATGATGATGATGCATATTTTATTTCTTGTATTATAGAGAGAGAATACTTTATGAAGTGAATTGAATAGGATGTAATTGCTGAATTGAATATAGTATTATGACTGTGCTTCTGGATCTTTGTGATTTTTTAATCTAATCTTTCCCGAAGGACAAATTTTAGACCCATTCTAATTTGAAAGCACTTGTACACAACAAATCCAAGAAGCTCAAAAAAAGATTCCTGTCTCCTAAATGGTAGAAAACATAGTGGGAAAAGAAGAAAATAGTGATTGCAAGCATTTTCCCTACAATATTTATTGTAAAGATCACTAAAACACCTGACTTTTGGTAAAGTAATGACCATTTACCAAACAATCCCATATTTTAATGACCCTGAGGAATAAAGCTTTGAAAACATCATTGGAAATAGCAACCAGCATGTTCTCCTTTTCTCCTTTACCCACAATTTTTTTACTCTTTCAAAGAAAAATTCCATCCTTTGAGACATATATATTTTGTCGTCTGCAAATGCTTTCATTTTGGATAAGTCCAAAAATTTTCTCCTTTGTTAAAGAGTTAAGAGGAAATAAGATAATCAAAGTGTCAATGGTAGTCTACAGAAAATATTTTGAACCTTGCAGCTTAGGTGACAAAGTCGACTCACTGCCCGCGGGAACAAATTTACAGCAGACGACTTTAAAAAACATCCTTGTAAAATACAAATGTATAACATTTACTAGCCCTTTACAACATAATCTGGAATTTTAACAACTGTAAGAATGTTAAAAACATTATGGGAAAAGGAGAAAATGCAGGTAACCAGCATTTTCTCCTTTACTCACAATGTTTTCTACCCTTCCAAAGACAATTTCCATCATTGGAGCTACTTTTAATAATCATACATTTATCGTCTGCAAAATTCTTTCCTTTTCTGGGGAGTCTAAAGATTTTGTTGTACGGAAAAAAGTGAAGGTTTGTTGCACAAATACAAGTCAAAATATTGTGTGAAAGAATGAATTGCTCATAATAAGTAATTTTTCTTTTGCTATGATGAACAGTTTGTCTGCAGGAGGAAGTGAGATCAGCATGACAGATTTGTTTAGTGACTTCAACCTACCCCAAAACTAGGAGAGTGATACATAATTACAGAGATGCATGTATGTTTTTGTTGTTTGGTAAGGAATACTATATAGATCTACCACCAAAGTTTCTGAAATGGGAATTTTTGGTAAGATTGAGGGAAAGAAGCATGGAATAGGGTACTTCAAAGGGAGACAATCTGTTTAAAGTATTGAAACTTAGTTAACTGATTAACTCTTTACCATATAATCCTGACTTTTCACAACCTTCAGGAGGAAGGATGTCTACTATAAACATTGTGGAAATAGGAGAAAATGCCAAGAACCAGCATTTTCTCCATTTGCCACAATCTTTTCTTTCCCTTCAGAGAAAATCCCAGCATTTGAGCCACACTTAAATTGTCGTTGACAAAATTAATGCTTTTGATTTGGAAAAATCTAAGATTTGGTTGCTTGGTAGAGAGTTAAACATGATGGTATGTGTATTATTTATCTAATTATTACAATGACAGTGTTGTATGGTGTGGATTATAGACGTGTTATCATTGAATTAAAAAACCCATGTTCCTCCACCCCCAAAAAAGCTAGGAATATGATAAATATGACAGCATTGTATACAGGACCACTTCAACATGAGTGCATGTGAAAAACTCTCTTAACCCTTTACCAAACAATCCCGGGTTTTTACGACTCTGAGATAGAAGCCTTTTGAAAACATTGTGGGAAAAGGAGAAAATGCTGGTAACCAGCATTTTCTCCTTTTCCCACAATGTTTTCTACCCTTCCAGAACTAATTTCAATTTTTGAGTCAAATTAATTTTGTTGACTGCATATGCTTTCAATTTGGACCAGTCTAAAATTTTGTTGTTTGGTAAAGAGTTAATAACAAGAGGAATATTATGATTACATTGAACTTTGTCTCAAGTTTTTACTAGACTTAAGTCTGCATATAGCTAGAGCCACATAGTTAGACACTGGACTTGTAACACAAATCAGAATTTTTCTCCTTTTCCTGTAATGTTTTCTACTATTTCAAAGACAGAAATCATTGTTTGAGCTACACTGACTTTTTTTGTGTCAGAGCTCAAACCTACTTGTGTCAGAACCCAAACCCTTCACACCATAAAATGATCAACAGCAGGTGCATTATATACTTACTCCACTGTACAACTTTTTAGAAAAGCCCAAATTGAGCTTATCTGTAGCTTCTTTCTCTAAATCAAGGAAAACAATATTTTTGTTAAGTCAGATGTCCTAGTTTTATACTGTACTTCTAGTGCTTCAGCCAAATAAATTTCATTTTAGAAAGGAAATATGAAATTCTTTCAATTAGCTTAAGTTACAAAGTGATTGGGTAAGTTTAGCAACTAATATTTCTAAAATAAAAAAAAATCATTAAAATATTATAAAGCCTACAGTCCCTGGATTATTCTTCACATTTCTCATGACAAGAGTTTTAAAAAAGTTATCCTATTAAACATTCTTATCCGTAGATCAAGTTTCGAAGTTCCTGTCTGATAAGAATCAATTAGAAAACCTAAGCCATTTAAGACCAGTAGCCCTGAATCCAGGTTTAATTCCGTAAGCTGACAGTATAGATTCAGATCAGACTGCACATATTATGCAGTCTGATCTTGGATCTACACTGTTCTCTACAATACCAGATATTCTTCCAAAAGACAGCTAAGAAATTGCAATATCTGCATTCTTCAGTCCTGACCAAAAATATCTTATTTAATTAATTTAGCCCTACAAAGTTGAACTCTTTACCACACAATCCCATGTTTTTACAACCTGATGAGACAGCCTTTTGAAAACCTTGTGGGAAAAGGAGAAAATTCTGGTAAGCAGCATTTTCTCCTTTTCCCACAATGTTATCAACCATCAAGGACAAAACTTCTTTATTTGGACCACCCTTAATATGCTGTCTGCAAATGCTTTCAATTCGGACCAGTCTAAAAAATTCTCATTTAGTGAAGAGCTAAAGTATTTCCTACCATCATGATCATTATCTTAGTTTCCTATATCTACAATGTCTGACAGAAAATTCTATGTTGTTTGCAATTTCAAATAAAAATATTCAGAATTTACAGTTAGTACCTCTAGATCTTAGCCCTGCTGTTTTTGTAAATGAAGTACTTCGAGTTAGAGGTCGCCTGGCCACTGTGTATGAGTTCTGACCAATAGACAGTTCCCCATTTCTACTGTTCCTAGTGTTACGTGTCAGAGTGGCGCTTCCCGTGGGAACTTCAACCACCTCCACACATTGACCAACAGTTGCTGTGGACTTTACAGGATAAGAATATGCTGTGTGAACTGGAGAAAGGGTGTTTGTTGCATGATTTTGAAAATTTTGACTATTTTGTGCATCTGTTACATTGTAGTGAGATGTCTGTGGACATGTGCCTGTGTTGTTTATGAAAATGAAGCTGTTTCTGTTTACTGGGTCTGTATTAACGTCACTACTATGCATACGCAAGTTTTGAACTTTCTGCCGATTGGTCACCATCTTCAATGATGTACCAACCTCTGTATGTTGTGATGTGACAGGAAGTTTAGGGGCCACATTAGGGGCCAATGGTAGGCCTGTTTGCCCAGAGACTTGATGATGTTCTGTGTATGGTGTTTCCCCACCAGGCTGATATTGTAAATGTCTATAACTCTGTGAAGAGTTGGGATGTAAGTTACTATTCACATAATCAGGGTCATTGACAGGGGTTTGGGCCCCTGAACTAGTCCGTGAATGAACACCAGTTTGTCGCCGTTGGTTATCAAGAAAGTCCTGATAAACATCGTCCTCACGCTTTTGATTATTGCACATTCTCACATGATCTTGTGACTTTTGTGTTTTCCATCGTGGAAGAGTTCCGAAAACCTCTGAGCCGTTTCCTGAAGATGTTGGACAGTTTGTTTCGAAACTTCTATCCCCATAGGGATTGTGTCCGTGCATCGGAGGTACTCTCTCCTCTACTGGCGGCCTCATTTCCTTGTCATGAACCGGGGTGTTGCTTCGACCAGATGCACTTGATGAGATGCTACCCTCTTTTATGCTGTCCATAGAGTTCTGCGAGTTAGTTCGTGAGGGTGGTCTAAATGTGGCATGTATGTGGGTAGAGGGATGTTGAGATCTGGGGAGAGGTGGAGGGTTTCTCTGGCCCCTACAATCATAGGAAAACAAATATGCACATTACCAGACATTTCATCTTGCAGCTAAACATGGTTACCCTATACCCCACAATCCCAAGTTTTTAATGACCACGAGAAAGAATATGCTAGAAAACATTGTGAGAAAAGGAGAAAATACAGGTAACCAGCATTTTCTCCTTTTCCAACAGTGTTTTCTACCCTATCAAAGAAAAATACCACCATTTGAGCCAATTATAAGTTGTATGCAACTACTTTTAAATTGGACCAGTCCAGAATTTTGTTGTGGTAAAGGACTGAATAACATTTTTGCAAAAGACAAAATGAGCAATAGCTTCCTTTCCCAAATTATTTTTGAATGTTTGTGTCTACTGAACTGGGCAGAACGTAAAACTGGCATCATAAAAAGTTCCCCTTGGTGAGTGATTTGTCTGACTGTCAAAATGTTTTCAGTAAGTATTGTTACATTGCAAAATTTCTACAATAAAGACTGAAATAATGATAAATAAGCCCCAATTATTTTTTGTTTGACAGGTATTTAACACAGTTTCCAACATTATTTCAGTCATATCACACCAGCAAGTGCCCAGAACTTCTTAGTACTTTGCAAAAACAGCTCTTGCTAAGCCACTGGCTACTTTCCAACATAATTTTCATCCAATAAGAGCTCAGTGGTGAGAAGGGAATATCATATGAAGTTCACCATCAACCACAGAAAGAAGCCTTCTTGAGCTGGGATTTTACTCTGAGTTTCTAGCCCTGTATGTAAACAATTGAGCTGCTACAAAACAAAAATTAACCCTTTACCATACAATCCTGAGTTTAAACACCTTTTGAAAACATTGCAGAAAAGGGAGCAAATGCTGGGAACCAGCAGTTATTTCTTTTCCAACAAAGTCTCCTACCCAATCAAAAACAAATCCTATTAAAAGAGCCACATGCAACTTATCGTCTACAAATTGTTTCAGTTAGTTGTCTAAATATATTTTCAATTTGGATAAGTGTAAAGTTTTGTTGGCTGTTAAAGAGCTACCATGTAAGCGAATGGTACCTGTTTTCTGTATTACTACTATCGCTACTGTTTGTTGATGTATTCGATTCCTGACGGCTGTACTGTAACCTCTTCTGCAAGCTACGCGATTTCAGCAAGACTGAATTGGACTTCTTCTGGACGAAAGTGTACGAAGACTGGCTAATGTTAGGAAGTCGCATGGCAACCTTGAGATTATCCATTGCTTGCTGACAGAACGATAAAGCCTCAGAATACTGTTCCGATGTCTCAGACAAAACACAACTGTCCATCAGTTCCTCCGCTCTCTGGCAAAGTCCAAGAAAATGTTCATTTTCTGTAGAATAAAACAAAAAAGCATTGAGTAGATTGTTTTAGTTACTGAGGCATTTTTCATTGTTCTGTGTGAAACACCACTTCCAATAGTACTTACCCTTTACCAAACAACAAAGTTTTAGACTCAACAAAATTTAAAGCATATGCAGATGACAAATGTAGCTCAAATGATGATTTCTCTTTTTGATGGAGAAGAAAAAATTGTTGGAGAAGGAGAAAATGCTGTGCACCAGCATTTTCTCCTTTTCCAACAATGTTTTAAAAAGGCTTCTGCTTCAAGATCATTAAAATTTGGGATTGTGTGATAAAGGGTTTGAGGCTTGTCATAGTGGCCAGTGCACCTATCTGCATTTGTTTCATGATTTATTCAATTATAAAGGTATTTCAGTCATATCACAGCAAGAATTCACTGATTCATGCCTTGCTTAAAGACACTTCCAAGTGACTGTAGACCCGAGTGCCCACAGCTGGGATTAATCCTGCAGAGGAACTCCAGATTGCAATCGATCGCCATTAGTGCTGAGCTACATAGAACCTTTCACACCTATCCAAACCACTGGCAGCTTTCTGACATTAGCCCTTAGAGCGCTAAGCACAGCTTTAGTCATTTTTGTAGACACCGTTAATCAAGATCAAACTGCTTTATGTGCAAAGCAGCAAACAGTGAAGATCCAAGATCAGCCAACACATTCTGAGCAGTCTGATCTTGATCTACAATGTCTCCATAAGCAATTTAATCTGAGGTTCAGTGCAACAAGGGTGTACAGGTTTGTCTTTACATAGAAAGTTTTGTCCTGGAATCGATTCCTCAAAAACGATACTCAAAATATCCAATAAAGTTGCTTTTAAAACAGTGTGCCCTTTGTGAAATTCTTTGGTCTAAAACTTCGCATAAAGTTTAAACAGACTAACAACGGTGGGTTGTGAAGACACTGGGTGACAAATTGTCCCTGTAAATAACGTTAATTGTTGTTTTGCTATTGTTCATCTGAAAAAATATAACAATGACAATGATTACCCTTAAAGCGCCTTTCACGACTACAGTTGCGTTTGCGGCCAGTGTAGATCAAGATCAGGCTGCACAAAACGTGCAGCCTGATCTTTGATCTACACTGTCCGCTTTTGCTTTACCTTGGTACACAAAAGCAATCATGAAATTGCAATCATTTGGGGTCATAATTCTAGGATGAAAATGTCCGATGGGTTTATTTGGCCCTCTAAGGGTCAGAATTATACTTGGAGAGATCACAATGTATCTACCCAACTCGCATAATAAACTTTTTACCAACAAACAGAATTTTTGAATTTTCCATTTTGACTTGTCATTATTTGTAAATGGCATATAAAATGTGGCTCAACTTACAGGATCGGTCTTTGAAAGGGTAGAAAATACTGTAGAAGAAGGAGACAATGCTTGTTTATCTCCCTTTCTAAGTCTTTTCAAAAGCATTAAAACATGGTAATCTCTTATACAGGACAAACGAAATTTGTAAGGATTTAGCAGGCCACTCTTGCAAACACTTTTGTCATAATGTTTCAACATGTACAACCCCTTAACCACAGCAATGAAGGCTTTTGAAAATATTGTGGGAGAAGGGAAAATGCTGGCTACCAGAATCTGAAAATTTGTCAAACGATAAAGAGCGTACATGACTTAAAAATTACAAAAGAAAATGAAGACTATTTTCTTTTTGCAAGTCTAAACACAAGAACAATACTAAGATAACAATGATTGTGGTTATTTTTGTAACAAGTATAATTTACTATTGTCTCCATTGTAACCATAATAGGATTCACCCCTTATCTCTTCACCACACAATCCTAAGTTTTAATGCCCTGGCGGAAGAAGGCTTTTGAAAAGATCGTGGGAAAAGGAGAAAATGCTGGTAACCAGCATTTTCTCCTTTTCCCACAATAGTTTCTACTCTTCCACAGACACATTTTAGTTTTTTACTCATATTTGTCTGCAAATGCTTTGAATTTGGACAAGTCTGAAATTTTGTTGTCTGGTAAAGAGTTAACTCTTTACCAGACATCAAAATTTTAGACTTGTTCAACCTAACAAATATTTGCAGATAGCAACTGAAATGCGGCTCAAATGATGCCATTTATCTGTGAAATAGTTGAAAACTTTGTGGAAAAAGGAGAAAACACTGGTTACCAGCATTTTCCCATTTTTCCACAATGTTTTCAAAAGCTTTATTCCATAGGATATTTAAACCACAGGACTGTTTGCTAATCACGCCTTGAACACATACCTCATAATCAGACAAACAATGACAAGTACTATAGAAATATGTCTATGGAATGTGACCTTCAACCCCTGCTTTTGAAATACAAAAAAATAACCCCACCATTCCCCTTTAAACATTATCCCACCTGTCCCCCTAATACCTTAGAGACAAGCATTTGGTTATGATTATGAGCAATGTCTCCTTCTGCCCTATTCTTTCAAAAAGTGTCAAACATCCACTCTTTACCAAACAAAAACTTCAGACTTATTTAAATTGAAAGCACATGCAGATGACATTATTATATAATGGCTTGTATGATGTTATTTGTCCTAGAAAAGTAATAAATATTGTGGAAAAAGAGAAGATGCTAGTTACCAGTATTTTGTCCTTTTCCTACAACATTTTCAAAAACCTTCTTCCTCAGGGTTGTTGAAACACAGGATTGTTTGGTAAATAGTTAACTTTAGCTAATGGAAGATATATTTTCCTACTTTGAGTTAGGCCTAATAAAACTAGTAATTTTAAAGTTCTTTGTTTTGCCAGATCACCACAGCATGTATTCAAGATCAGACTTCACATTCTGCACAACCTTATCTTGGATCCACAATGTCTTTAAAACCTACTAAAGTTATCCTTAACCCTTTACCACACCATCCCGAGTTTTAGCAACCCTGAAAAAGAAGGCTTTTGAAAACATTGTGGGAAAAGAAAATGCTGGTAATCAGCATTTTCTCCTTTTACAACAATGTTTTCTACCCTATCAAAGACAAGTTTTCCCTTCTGAGCTAAAACTGATTCGTTGCCAGCAAATGCTTTGAAATTAGTCAAGTTCAAATTCCTGTCATGTGGTCAAGAGTTATGGATACAGTAATACACAACAGACATTTAAGTAACAAACATTCTATCTTTAGACAAATCTTCTCATAAATCATGCACCTCTTCAGCAAACTGGACAAAAATTTTTAGACTTGTCCAATCCAGAGCCAAAGCACATGTTCAATATGCCTCAAACAGTTTGTCTTTGAAAAAATATAAAACATTGTGAGAGGAGAAAATGCTGGTTACCAGCATTTTGTCCTGTTCCCATAATGTTTTCAAAAGCCTTTTTTCTTCAGGGTCATTAAGATACAAGATTATTTGGTAAAGGATTAGCCACATTTTTTCCAATTCATTTCAATAGATTATCTCCCTTGTTATACAGATAGGAAGGGAGGAGGGTCAACTTAAGTGTGATAAAAGAAAGGAGGATTTATGAGGTTTATGACATCTTTTATCTATATTGATGATACTTGAAATCGAATACCTGTTTTGTCCATGCTGTAACATGATCTAGGACAAATATTTCTTATAGAAAAGGTATGTCCCCTGACCTTCCTCTTTACGTACATGTGCACAAATCAACCCTTTAGAATTGACTGATTGATTGAATGGTGTTTAACACCACTTTCAACATTATTTCAGTCATATCACAGCGACAGCTCACAGATTCATGTATTCCCAGGGTTTCACCAGTGTTACGCTGGGGCTCTGAGGTGTCTTGCTCCAGGACACTCCCACGAAAAACCCAGTGAATCAGGAGGGACTCGAACCTGGGGCCTCCAAGTTACGAGTCCCACACTTTACCATTGAGCCACGCAGGACCCCAACCCTTTACAACATGATCCCAAGTCCCAACAACCCTGAGGAAAAAGGCTTTTGAAAACAACAGAAAATGAGAAAATGCTGGTAACTAGCATTTTCTCCTTTTGAAAACAATGACAGAAAATGAGAAAATGCTGGTAACTAGCATTTTCTCCATTTCCCACAATATTTTCCACCCTGTCGAAGGAATCCTATCATTCGAGTCACACTTCTTATGTTGTGTGCAAATACTTTCAATTTAGGTGAGTCTGAAATTTTATCATCTGGTAAAAGATTACCAGTCAACTGTGATATCTGTATTAAAGGAAAACTGTGGGAAAAGCAGCAAGTTCTTGTCGCCATATCTAACCACAGGGATCCTGCTCAGTGGTGTAAGATTTGTAACCTGGAGGCCCCAAGTGTGATCTTCGCTTGAGGGCCTTAGTTTCAGTGGGAGTGTTCCTGTGCAGGACACAAAGAGCCTAGCAGTCTTTTTCAGGGAAGTTAAATATCAGGATTGTGTTGTAAAGAGTCAGTTGACTTGGAAACCAGCAGAAATTGTAAATGAAAATATTCTACCTGGATACAGTGCCTGGCCTTGTTGCTGTGGGTGACCATGTGTCTGTGGATGACCATTTGGACCATTGGGGTAAGTGGGTGGGGGAGGCATGGCTTTATTTCTCCCACTAACAGCATCGATCACATATCTATCCTTCTGTTCATGTGGCATCCCAGAAAACCCTTCATCTCCTGGTCGTCCAGCATGGTGGGGCTGTGAGGGGATAGGGGCCTGGCAGTACCCAACAGTTAGTTGGTTGTTACCCTGATCCTGTAGGGGATTGGGGATCAGAGATTTGAGATCACTTTCCTGTGTGTACTCTAAGCCATTCATCCCTGAAGGCTGATCCATGAGCTTTCTCATGTTCTCTGCCATGGCCTGATAGTTTATCGTTTTTGGTGGTATCATGCTTCGAGATAAAAAATACTGCTCATATGGATTCATGGTTATGCTTCCGGTAGAGCTAGAGCTGTTTCTGTCACTGCTGCCGTATCCTGAATCCTTGTGAGAGTCAAGTGATGCAGCGTCGAAAGGTATCTCTGTTGACGTATCTTTTAGGTTTGAACCTCGGCCGTGGATATCAGATTCCATACTGCTATTACTTGTATGGCTTAAACAGGAACCAGATCTTTGAAGCTTCTGGAAGCTGAGTACGCTTTCAACCATTCGTCTATCAATGTACGACTGGTCTTCAGAAAAACCTTCATCTTTTGGCTTCAAAACCTGTTTATCAGGAAGTGGAGGGGGCTTACTGGCATTTTGAGAGTTTTTATCTTTCTTTGGTTTCTGTTTCTTTTCTTCCTTTCTTTGTTTCCTCTCCTCTTTTTTCTTTTCATCTTTCTCTTTTTTAGACTTTGATTTTTCCTTCGGCTTCTCTGTCAAAGTGTCCCGACTTGCTGAGGAAGACTGTCTACAGTGAGAATTATCATTACTAATGTTGCCTTGGTTACATTCAATCACCGTACCCTGACTTAGTATGCTGCTGCTTGAACTCTGTCGGGAATGAATATCACTGTCGGTATTGGGATGTGACTGCAGAGTTGATTCATCAAGATGATGATATGAGTAGGGTGGAGGTGGTGCTTCATACTGGTAGCTAGCTGCCGTCAAATGCTGAGATCCTGTTCGATTGTCAGAATGAGATAATGTGGTAGATGATGTAACGTTGGACGCAATATTGCCACTTTTCTTCTTACGTGGAAGCGTGGCTAGGCCTGACTGAACTGGTGTATGTGCTCTCGATATAGAATCCGTGTTCTCATTCATCTTAGGGCCTGGTGACACCTGTGGCTTTATAACCTTGTGCTGTGTGTTACTCCCACAATCTGCTAAATTCTCCTCCAAACTCTGAGATCTGGTTCTAATATGTTTTGGTTTAGCAGGAAGTGCTGGCTTTCCGTTTGTATTTTCAGAGACAAAAGGTCCGCCTTTATGCACAGGAGATCCCTGATCTGAATCTGATGACACGGATGACCGTCGTGATGTATCTGATTGGTAACGAATAATATCCGCTGGAATATTTCCTTTCCCTTTTTTAAAACTATCCTTTCTCTGTGTCTCCCCAACACGAGAAAAGTTCTGCGTCAAAGAAAGCTTGCTCGGATCAAGATTGTTCATTCCAGGTCTTCTATACTGATCATTATTAGACAATGTATAATTGTATCCGTCAGGAACATCCTGTCCTTCTGGAATTCCCACAAAACTTGAACCTGGTACAAAAGTGTTTGGGTTACCTCGAGCAGCTAGATCTTTCTGTAAATTAATCACTTTAGAATTATTATGAGGCACAGCATAAATTCCTTCTTCCTTGTGTTTCTGTTTTGTAACCGCCAACAGGAAGCTGGACTGTCTTCTGTGCTCGAAACTAGACTTCCGCTGTAAATCACCTGTGATGGCTTCCGGATCACCAAATATGTCCCCTTTCTCCAATTTTTGTGCTCTTTTCTTGTTGAGACTCTCAGCAGCTGAATCTGAAATAATGATGAATAGTAAAAAAACCAAACACATGTTTTTGCATATCCTAATCTTCAACCCTTAAACCCTTTTCTATACAGGCCAATTTTTTAGACATTCCAAAATTCCAAAAATTGTCATAAGTAATCAAAAATAGGTAAAATAATTTTAAGGAAGGAGAAATACTTTCTTTTCAATGATTTAAAAAAAAACTCAGGGAAAGGAGCAGATTTCGCTTCTTAAAATTCATCTAGAGATTAGTAGAGAGTAAGGGTGTTACAAGGCAATTTTGTGTCAAAATGGGTTTAAAAGTATCCACTTTTAAAATGTGTTCCAAGAAATTTAGAAGGAAACATTAATATACAAAGAATTCATACAATCGTGAATCCTGCTCATAAAAAAATTTACATAGACAACTTAGGATAAATTATGATTCTTTACCAAATGACAAAATTTAGACGTGTGCAAATTGAAAGCATTTGCAGACGACAATTTAAATGTGGCTCAAAAAATGGAATTTGTCTTTGATAGGGTAGAAAACATTGTGTGAAACTGAGAAAATGCTGGTTACCATTTTCCCACAATGTTTTCAAAAGGCTTCTTTCTCAGGGGTGATAAAAATCAGAATTGTATGGTAAATAAAGAAATAGGAAAACTTACTTTTTTCTGGGTTCATGGAGTAGCCGGGGGCCATAACCCGAGTACTAGGAGCTGTATCCGTGGAGACTGGGCTGGCATTGAGATTGGTGTAGATCAGTAACAGTGGCTGGTAACGACTTCTGACTATCTTCTCTACAACTTGTTCCCACTCTGTTCCAACCTGGGAAATAGAGTAATAGAAAATAGAATATAAAGAACAAAAAAATCAGTAAATTTCAGTATGTCTGAACTCTAAGAAACAACATCTCTTACAGATGACAATAATTGTAAATTTTTCTTACTGAAAGTATTCACAGACAATGAAAGTGACGTAACTTTTTACCAAACGACAACATTTTGGACTTGACCAAATTGAAAGCATTGCAGATGACAGATGTTGCTAAAATGATGATTTCTCTCTTTGATAGAGAAGAAAACATTGTAGAGAAAGGAGAAAATGCTGGTCACCAGCATTTTCTCCTTTTCCCACAATGTTTTTGGAATCCTTCCTTAGGGTCGTTAAAACTTGGGATTGTGTGGTAATGTGTTCAACAACAGAAATTGTCTTTTGAAGGATACAACACATTATGGTAGAAAAAAAGCTGGTTATCAGGATTTCCTTCCTTTCCCACAATACTTTTAAAAGCATTTCTTCTGAAGAAGGTTAACTGTTTATCAAACAAAAAAATTTCAAACTAGGCCAACTCGAAAACTTTAACAGACTACAATCTAAATTTGACTCAAAAATTGAAGTCTGCCTTTGGAAGAGTAAAAAACTTTGTGGAAAAAAGGAGAAAATGCTGGTTAGCAGTATTTTCTCCTTTTCCCACAATGTTTTCAAAAGGCTTCTTCCTGTGTGGTAAGGGTAAACCAAACAATTATATGGTAATCATTTGGCTACAACATCTTATACCTTAGTTTGGTCTTAAATCCAAGTAATTCTGCAGATCACTCTTGTCACATAAAGAACAAATGTTCATTGAAATTTCTTTGCAGAGAAAGTCTCAGACTTTTTTCTCACAGTAGACCATAATGCACACCTCTACTCACTTGAATGATTGTTTAAACTTAACCCTTTTCTCACAGCTTGTAATGACCTTTAGAGATAGGTCTTTTGAAAACATTGTGGGAAAAGGAGAAAATTCTGGTTACCAGCATTTTCTCCTTTTTTCCAACATTGTTTTCAAAAGTCTTCGTTCTCCAGGTCGTTAAAACACGGGATTGTTTAGTAAAGGGGTTACTGGTAACAAAGTTTACTGCAGGACAAAAAGGAGTTAAAATTATGTAAATCATATGGGTACTCATAATCATTTCTTTGTCTGATATGTGACAAAATACTTTCTATAGGATTTTAACTCTTTACTAAGTAACAAAATTTTAGACTCGTCCAAACTGAAAGCATTTGCAGATGACAAATTAAATGTGGCTCAAATGATGGGGTTTGTCTTGGAAAGAGTAGAAAACATTGTGGGAAAAGGAGAAAATGCTGGTTACCAGCATTTTGTCCTTTTCCTACAATGCTTTCTAAAGCCTTTTTTCTAAGGGTCAGTAAAGCTCATGATTGTTTGCCAAATGGTTTAGGCATTGAAAAATATTTATGGTATTTGACTCCATCCTAGTACTTAAAAGATATACTAGTGCAGAAAACAATGTCTATATCTAAAGAATTTGCTGACAAAAAAAAATAAGTTATATGTGTTCCCTTCACCAGTAAACTTTTCATGGGAGTGTCCTTTGGCATGACACTTCAGAGCCCTACCCTAGTACTGGTAAAACCCAGGAAAACATGGATATGTGAGCTGTTGCCGTATTATGACTGAAATAATGTTGTTCAATCAATCTTAAGAAAACTGATATGAATTTTAAAGCCTTGCTTTTGAAAGAGGAGGGAAAACTTACTGAACTGGAAAAAAGGGATTGTACCGGTAAATAATGTGAGAAGTAGACAATATCTGTTTATCTATAAAGCGATAAAATCACCTTTTGGGGACGGATGACATTTTCACCCTCTACCAGCCGACATAATTCTATACACATCCAATTTGAAGCATTTGCAGATGACAAATCAAAGGTGGCTAAAATGTTGGAATTTGCCTTTGAAAGGTTAAAAGAGTGGAAACATTGTGGGAAAAGGAGAAAATGCTGGTTACCAGCATTTTCTCCTATTCCCACAATGTTTTCAAAGCATTAAAACTCAGCATTCTGTGGTAAAGGGTTTATCAACTGTAATTCAAACAAAATTTCAAGACGCCTATAAAGACAATGAGTGAAAAAGGAGGAAATGCGTGTTACAAACAATTGCTTCTTTTCTCACAATGTTTCCCTCTTTGAAATATTTCTCCTATGTGTTGTATTTACTTATCACTGGTGTTTCTAAATATAGCCTGTACGTGAACAGGGAGTAGCTGCTACAATCTCACCTTGGCCAATTTCTTTCCAAGGATTGATGATGGCCATTTCGACAGGATTCATTCCTCTCTCACCGCTGACCATTATTTCGACAAAAGTTATGTGGGAAAGCAGCCAGTGGCTGGGAAAGACTATTGTGCGGAGTACTGGTAACAGAAACTCCAGGAAAGCATAGATAAGTACACTGGCCGGCAAGATATAACTGAAATAATGTTGAAAACGACGTTAAACACCATACAATCAATCTCCTTTTCCCACAATGTTTTCTACTCGATCAAACACAATGCCACCATTGGAGTCACATCTAAACTGTTGTTTGCAAATACTTTCAATTTGGATAAGTCTAAGATTTTAAGATCAGATTGCACAAAACATGCAGTCTGATCTTTGATCGAGACTGTCCGCCTTGCTAAAACACTACAGACAAAAAACAACCACAAAATTGCAGTTATCAAGGTTGTATCCCAGACTTAAAATGTCTATTGGGTTTATTCGGCTTTTTAAGGCTTAACCCTTTGGCTGTTAAGCATGACTCACTGACCTTTTGCAGACAGTGTGGATCAAGATCAGACTGCACAGAATGTGCTGTCTGATTTTGGATCTACACCGTCCGATAAGGAAATATCCTTCCTCCAAAAATACCTTTTTAACAGCGATATTTGGGTTTTTACCATTGGCTTGAAAGTTTCATTTCATTTATACAGCAGGATAAGGCTTAATAAATGTAAACCTGATATAAATTTCAATCTGAAGGCAGGCCATGCTCTCGCTGATGCTAATGGGGCTAGATTTCCCATAAAAACGGCAATTTTAACATTTATAACTATATATCTATATCATAAACTTCAACTTCCTCTAACCATTTGCTAAACAATCCTGTGTTTTCATGGTCCTGAATAAAGAAGGCCTTTAAAAAAACATAGTCGGAAAAAGACAAAAAGCTGGTTAGCAGCATCTTCTCCTCTTTCAACAATTTTTTCTAATCTATCAAAGACAAATCCCTGCCTTTGAGATACATCAAAATTGTCCGCGGTAAATAGTTTCAAATTGGACAAGTCTTAAATTTAGTCAATTAGAGAAGGGTCAACTAAAAACTCATCCAAGCAAATTTGTGACAGTCGACTTTTAACTCTTTACCAAACAACAGAATTTTAGATCTGTCAAAGTTGAAAGCATTTGCAGACAACAAATTTAATGTGGCTAAAAAACAACGAGACTTATAAGAAAGAGTAGAAGCTTTGCAATTATGGATCCATAAAATCCATTTTGTCTACAAATCAACTGGATCTGGAGGTAGAATGGTCCTTGGACATGCAGAAAAGTGGCAAATAGCAAAAAGTATCAACCTATGTCAGCCTGTGCGGACTGCACAGGCTGACATGGGTTGATACTTTTTGCAGACGCCCCCTTTTCACAGAACATGACATATAAATATGTATAATACATATAAAATTACGTGTTACAATCAGTCTCCTATTCTCAAGAAAGCTTTTAAAAATGTTTTGCTTCAACAAGAAATAAGGACATAATATATTGAAAATGATTCTGCAATTCTTTCCCAGACAGCTTCTAACTTTTTTTTTGTGTCAAAGATCTGTTCCTTATCAAAAGCTATACTTAAAGAACAAATAAGAAATCAGCAGTTACTGTACTTAATTCTTTACCACAAAATCCTTAGTTTTAACAACCCAGATACAGAAAGCCTATTGAAAACATTTGTGGGAAAAGGAGAAAATGCTGGTAACCAGCATTTTCTCCTTTTCCCACAATGTCTTTTACCCTAACAAGGTCATATATTGTCATTAAAGCTACATTCGAAAAAAAAAGATAAGGACATAATATATTGAAAATGAATTTGTTATTCTTTCCCAGACAGCTTTTAACTTTTTTTCATGTCATCTGCAAAGTTCTGTAACTTATCAAAAGCTATACTTAAAGAAGAAAAAATTCAGCCATTACTGCACTTAAATGAAACATGACAAGAAACCATTACCATATTAGATACCCAAACAAGAACTGCACATTACAGAAAACTACATCTTGGTAACCAGGTGACAAGCATCAATCATCCAAAGCAATCATTATGCTTATCTTGCTTCAGAAATCAATGGAGGCTGCCTTCTTTTTTACCGTTTACCACACAAGCTTGAGTTCAAATGACCCTTGGAATGGAAGCTTCTGAAAACAATGTGGGAAAAGGAGAAAATGCTGGTAAACCAGCATTTTCTCCTTTTGCCTTAATGTTTTCTACTTTCACAGCCAAATCTCATAATTCCAGCCACATTGGAATTGTTGTATACAAATGCTATCAATTTAGGCTAGTCTAAAATTTTGTCAATTGATAAAGAGTCCACACTTTGACCAGACAACAAAATCTAGATCTACCCAAATTAAAAGCATTTGCAGACAACAAAGTAAATATGGCACAAACTTCTGATTTTCTTTGACAGGGAAGAAAACATGCAAGGAGGAGAAAATGCTGGTTAGCAGCATTTTCTCCATTTTCCCACACAGGTTTCAAAAACTTTTTTCCTTAGGGCTGCAAGCACACAGGATTGTTTTTGGCAAGAGGTTACCTTTTGGAAAGTTTATTTTTTATTGAATGTGTTTTATTCACTGTTAAAAGGTTATAGAAAACCACTGAAGGGAATCTAATGATTTTACACACTGTCTCTGGGAAATGACAGTCAACAGCCCTCCCCTCTGATGTGTGTCGACCTCTTCACTTAATCTGTTACCACACAATCCCATGTTTTAACAACAAAAATAAGAGCTTTTGGAAACAGTGGGAAAAGGAGAAAATGCTTGTTACCAGCCTTTTCTCCTTTTCCCACAATGTTTGTATCCTATCTAAGACAAATCCTGCCATTTGAGCATGATTTGATTTGTTGTCTGCAAAATTAATGCTTTCAACTTGGACCTGTCTTATATGGCTTGCAACATGCAGAAAGGGACATTCGGACATTTGCGTAAAGTGTCGTCTTGGATTAGCCTGCGCAGTCCGCGCAGGCTAATCCGAGACGGCACTTTCCGTTTTTATGTAATTTTCTGTTTCGCCCAAGTCTACTGTAGCACAACATCTAAAGTAGTCGTAAACTTCCGTTTCGGATTACCCTGTGTGGACTGCACAGACTGATCCGAGACGACACTTTACGCAAATGTCCAAATGCCCCTTTTCGCATGTTGCAAGCCATATTACATCATTCAGTAAAGAGTTAACCCTTTAGCACATGACAAAAAATTTGGATTCTTCAAAATCAAAGACATGTGCTGACCATAAAGTTATCATGGCTCAAATTATGGGATTTGCATTTAAAAATGTAGGAAACATTGTGCAAGAAGGGAAAAAATGTTGGTTACCAGCATTATTTTTCTCCTTTTCCTACAATACTTTTCAAAGATTTTTCTTCCCCCAAGATCCATAGAACAAGTGATAGTTTGGTAAGAGGCTAATGTAAAGCACTATGGAAAACCCTGTCATAAACAGCTCAAGAAAATATTGTTAGTGGAGAAATTGCTCAAACAAGCCAGGCTATATTTATTACAATGCTTTATCTCACAGTTTCATGCATTTTATTCTTGCATACATCCAAACAAAATTGCCTCTTCATACAAAATTCACTGCTAACAACTTTTGAAAGATCCTTATGAAATATCTATAATCACTTTCAATTTGGCCTAAATTTCATGTAAAAGAAACTAGTGTGGCATAAGGTGAATTACTCAACATTAGCTATTTCCCCTTTAACCACAATGTTCTCAAAAGGGCCTTTGTCTTGCTACAAGACAAAAATAAAGTTGAGGCAGGTGGTAGAGTGATTGCAAACCCCTGTTTTACTCTTAACCTAACAACAAAATGCTAGATTTGTCCAAATTCAAACCATTTGCAGGCATCAAAATAAATATGACTCAAATATTGAAACTAGTCTGCAGAAAGGTAGAAAACATTTGGGGGAAAAGGAGAAAATGCTGGTAACAAGCATTTTCTCCTTTTCTCCCCAATGTTTTCACAAGTCCCCTCTTCTAGGGCCATTAAAAGATGGGATTGTGTGGTTAAGAAATAAATGAAGATTTGGGTAAGCTACAACCTCTGGGCTGTCCTTATTTAGTATTCAATATTTTCCTATCCTTTCCCTCAAAACATATACCAGTATTCAATTGGTTCTATGACAGCTTTTATTTCCTAGCTTATTCTAACCAAGGAAAAAAAAATCTTCCTTCAGTCTTGCATTCACAGATGAAAAGGAATTCATTTTATGGCAAGTCATAGCATTTAATTTATTTTACCAACGGCATTGTTATATATTATCTAAATGTAATTTTCTATCTAGAAAGGGGAAGTAAATCCTATTTATAATGTCACATGATCAGTACACCTTGTCCAGGGATGACAGCCCGGTCTGGCAAACAGCCAACTTTGCACAGGTAACTCTCTCTTGAATAGCAAGTTAACTGGCAAGGTAGAGAACATTTTGCAAATACAATGCCTACTTTAAAGAGATAAATTTCAGTTCTACAACAATTTCAGTTCAATCTATAAATTCAGCATAGATGAATGTATCCATTTTGATTGTCCTAAAAATAAATTTGAACCTTAACCAATCCCAGGTTTTAATGACCTTGAAGAAGAAGGCTTTTGAAAAACTCTAAAAAAAAAAGAGGAGAAAAAAACTGATAAATGTTTCCCACACTTTCAAAGACAAAATCCCATAATTTGAGCCAAATTTTTATTATTCCTCTAAAAATGCTTTCAATTTCAACATGTCCAAAATTTTGTTTGGTAAAGGGTTAACTCTTTACCAAAGGACAAAGTTCTAGACTTGTCCAAATTGAAAGCATTTGCAGACGACAAAATAAATAAGACTCAAAAATTGAAATTTGTTTTGGGAAGGGTAGAAAACATTGTGGGAAAAGGAGAAAATGCTGGTTACCAGCATTTTCTCCTTTTCCCACGTTTTCAAAAGGCTTCTTGTTCAGGGTCGTGAAAACCAGGGATTGTTTGGGAAAGGGTTAAATTGTTTTAAAAAAGCCAAGGAGAAATAATTCATTTTTTGTCATAATGATGCAACTGCATAATTCATGTACCAGACACAGCTACACTATAAAATCCAGAAACTGAACAATTATTCAAAATTGACATTTTTTTCAAGGTAGATCTAGTATATTTCCATATCAGTTTGAGATTTATATTACTTTGTTTGGCGACAGAAGTCTTGACAAAAAAGTGTGCAAACCCCCCCCCCCCCTCAAGCAAGGGCATTTTGTGACTCACAACCCCGTATTCTCCATAGCACAATAATTAGAGGCATATTAATTTCACCTTAACAAGAAGATGAGTTTTCAGTAACCATGGCAACTCTACCTGTACAAAAGTTGGCCATTCAAGGCCCTTAAACCCAGCCTTTGATGTCTGACCACAAGCAGTGTCAGGATTGAAAGAGATCCTTTACTTTTGACTGACTATCTATTACACTTTCTTGAAGTTTAGGATCTGCCTTGATGAAAACATGGTAACTCTCTATTGTACATGGGCAATAGTGTGTTACTTGGTAAATGGTTTTACGGTAGAAATATATTAAGTACAACTTGAATAAATGAGTGGGGTTCTGGCAAAATGGTGCATCTACGTGATGCATGGTACTAAGCAAGTCATCATAATTATGATTATGGATTCATACAACCTCCACTGACTAAATAATGAGGTCACAACCCCAAAAACGACACAACCAACTAAATCATGAGGTAGACTGGTCCTTTGACATGCAGAAAACTGACAAATAACAAAAACTTTCAATGCAGGTCAATTTTCTTTTTTAACGGCCCTGGGGAAAGAGTGTTTCAAAAACATTGTGAGAAAAGAAGAAAAAGCTGGTAACCAGCATTTCCTCCTTTTCCCTTAATATTTTCCATCCTTTCAAAGAGAAATATCATCATTTAATGATTTTAGCCACGTCGTTTCTATAATTTCTACAAAATCTTGTCATGAGGTAAAGAGCTACCCTTTTTTAACAAAAAAACATTTTAGGTTTGTCCAAAATATAAGCAACTGCAAGTAGCACATTAAATGTGTAAACTGACATTTTTTTGCATTATTCCTGGTTGATACATTGAAGGGGCATAGCCAGTAATGTAGTAAAGACAAAGCCAATTGGTAAGGAGTTGGCAGCGTGATCACACCTTTGGTCTTTTTCTCGCCCATTTTTTCTCTTGAGAGGCATACATGCAAAATTGATGTTGAAGCCCAGGCTTCAAGGCATTCCGTCTGGCTACATGCATGTGTATATAAATCTGTATAGGAAATGTTTGTCTGGCATATCCTGTTCATGATTGTAGATTTCAATCATTTTTTTATTAACCCTATACCATAAAACCCTGAGGAAGAGGCCTTTTGAAAAAATTGTGGGAAAAGGAGAAAATGCTGGTAACCAGCATTTTTTCCTTTTCTCACAATGTTTTCTAATCTACCAAAGACAAACTCCATCAGTTGAGCTACATTTACAGAGTCGTTTGAAAATGCTTTCAATTAAGTCATGCCAAAATTTTTTTATCCCATTAAAAATTGCTTTGAACAGGACCAGGCTGTTAGTTATCACTGCTTCCTGTCTGGATTTGAAACTGTCAATGCCCCCAAGAAACAACACTAAATCTAATTTTAAGGGAAAAAAATCCTTTTTAAATTCCCATCATGCATGACTAATACCTCAGGGCTGTCTATTTATATTTTAGGAGTAAAAAACAGTGGCTTTTTGCATAAGATTACTATGCTTATGCAGGGTTTTTTAACTTATTCCTTGTCATCCTGTAGATCCCTTTGTTGGTCTGACATTGGATCGCTTTTGAAAACATTGTGGCATAAGTAAATGATCATGGCAATGTATAATTTCTTCTTTTCCTCACAATGTTTTCCAACCTCTATTACAAATCCCTCATTTGAGCCATATTTACACTGTCGCCTGCAAAGCTTAGAATTTCCACAAGTCTAAATTTTGTTGTTCAGTAAAGAGTTACATTGGCATTATTACGGTAAATCTTTACCACACAACAAAAATATTGACTAGTCCATTTTGAGAGCATCTGCAGACGACAAATAAACTTTGGCTAAAATTCTGACATTGGTTTGTAAAAGAGTGGAAAATGGTTACCAGCATCTTCTTTTTTTCCCAACAGTGTTTTCAAAAGCTTTCTTTTTCAAGGTCATTTAAAGTCAGGTTTGTGTGGTAACGGAATAATAATGGTTTGACTGAACTATACTTTCAGCAGCTTACCTGTCTGACTGTGGCATCATCAAAATAGATCCATTCCTGCAGCTTGGTGTGCCAGACAAAAGTGGAGTAATGTTTGCCATAGTAACAAACAACAGAAGTCAGGTGTAACCGTGGTAACTTTGATACATCATTGCACATGACTGAATGAAAAATCTGAAAATAGACAAAAACAGCTTATTAGATAAGTAATGTTACTACTGTTTATAAACGGTCTGTGTTCACTAACCCTAAGAGCACTGAATAAACCAAATGGACATTTTCATTTTAGAAATAAGACACTAATAAAAGCATTGTCAAGGTTGCCATCCTCTATAATGTAACAGCAAAGCGGACTGTGTAGATCAAAGATCAGACTCTTTACCAAATGACAAAATTCTAGACTAGTCTAAATTGAAAGCATTTGCTGACGACAAAATAAATGTGACTGAAAAATTGAAATTTGGTTTGGGAAGGGTAGAAAACATTGTGGTAAAAGGAGAAAATGCTGGTACCAGCATTTTCTCATTTTCCCACAATGTTTTCAAAGGCTTCTTTCTCAGGGTCGTTAAAAGTCGGGATTGTGTGGTAAAGATTTAAGTAGGATAGGACGTATAGTGTAGAAAACAATGTAGGAAAAAGAGGAAAAAGAAAATGCTTGTAACCGGCATTTTTCTCCTTTTTCTTACAATGTTTCCAAATGAATTCCACTTGAGGATTGTTAAAACACAGAATTGTATAGTAAAGGGTTACACAGGTGACTCAAAAAGGGCATACATCAGTCACATGACCTGCCTTTCTCGGTGGAAGTTTTGTGAGGTGTGAAATAACCATAAAAACCATTATAAAATCACAAAACAGGGTAGGTTGAGGACATCAATTTGGACCAGGTAAGAAAATAAATACAACCGCAACTGGAGAAGTCATCAAGAGAAGGTTTGACGCGTGTCTCATATCTATTAAAACTCTTCCCTTAACTACAAAATGCTGCTTGAGAGATCATTGTGACAGATGGAACAGTTTCTGAAAAATAAACTAAGTTATCCATCTGCCAGCATATTTCTGTTTCTGTTATATTTCTGTTTGTGCAAACAAAAACTGCACATAGAGTTGCTAGTTTCTTGTGAATTCCTAATATTGAGAGGGTTTATTCGGCCAGTGAAAAAAAAGTTCTGAATGACAAAGAAAGTTCAACAGGAGTGTACATATCAAACAAGCTACTCATCATTTGTACCTGTAACTTTACCACAAATATATATTTTTTAATGCTGTCGCCCACAACTTTTGAAAACATTACTGGATAAGAAGCTATTGCATGAAACATAATAATTATTTCTCTCTAAACCTCAAAGCGCCTATTGCGATTACAGTTGCCTCTGCAGACAGTGAAGATCAAGATCAGACTGCACAAAATGTCTCTGATCACAAGATGTTTGATCTTGTCACAAAAGTTTTGATCTTCGCTGCCTGCTTTGCTGAAACACAAAACTGCAGTTACTGTATATGAGTGTCATTCCTGGTTGTAAATGTCTGTCTGGTTTATTCAGCGCTTTGACCCTTAACCACACAATTCTAACTTTTAACAACACTGACAAAGAAAGCTTTTGAAAACATAGTGGGAAAAGGAGAAAATGCTGGTAACCAGCATTTTCTCCTTTTCCCACAACGTTTTCTTATCTTTTACAGACAAGTCCCATTACTTGTGCCACATTTACTATGTCCTTTGGAAATGCTTCCAATTTGGATCTGTCTAAAATTTTTTTGTGTGGTAAAGAGTTAAGAGTTAACTCTTTACTAAATTTTCTCCTGGTACAAAGGCATCAAAGGACCAATGGTCATTCCAATTTAAGTATGGAGAAAAAATAAAAGCTATGTTGCTAGAATGCAATTTTTGTTCTGTAATTTTTCCAAGCAAAATAATATATTTATAAAAATATATAAAAAAAATATTAGTTCTGTACACCTGACATTACAGAGAGGTAGCAAGTTCTGTACCTGTAAAAAATATATCAGTTATGTACCGTTAGTAAAGGAAAGGTAGAAAAAAATGTGACAGTAACCTGGGCCTGAACAACAGAAAGTTTTTTGTGATCTTGTGATTCTTTACAAAACAGATAATGTTGCATGCGGCAAAATCGAAAGCATTTAGAACGACAAATTAAATGTAGCTCAAACGATTTCTGTCTTTGATAGGGTAACCAGTTGGTTACCAGCATTTTCTACTTTTCCGATAATGTTTTCCAATGGCTCCACTTTTAGGGTTGCTTAGACTCAAGATTATTTGGTTAAGAGTTTAAAGCACCAGAAAGAATTGGTATTAATTTATTCCAATCACAATCACCAAAAAGAGTACTGGAAACCTGCTGTCTCAAAAATGCAAGGTATTACAGAGTTTATAATGACAAAGGAACAAAAAATGTAGACATATCTTTTTCTCAAAAAACATAAAATACTAATTTTTTTTCACCATTTTCCTTGCATATACTTTACAGGGATGTTTCTCATTTTTGAGTAATTTTACCTCTACTTTCAAGCAAGAGTTTTAACCATTTACCTAACAATCCCATGGTTAGTGACCAGCAATTTCATTTCTGTTGTTTTCTCTTTTTCATACAATGCTTTCTACCTGTTAACCACTCAGTCCCAAGGTTAAAAGACCCTGGGGAAGAGAGCTTTAAGCACAGTGGGAAAAGGAGTTTGTTGTCTGGCAAAGAGTTAATGATGTTGTCTCTAAATTCCTTTATTTTGAACATGTCCATACTTTTATTGTGTGGTGAAGAGATAGAAGACATTCGATTATTTGAGCCACATTTAATTCGTCGTCTACAAATGTTTTTAAATTGAAAAAGCATAACTTTTTTTCATTGTTTGGTTAAATTTGCACCAGAGGTAAAAAAATGTTAGACTCGTCCAAAGTTAATATATTTAAGGAATGAAGAGAACTTTTTTTGTTTTCATGGAGGTATGAAAAAAAACCTAATCACACCGTATGAAACCGCAAAGCGGTTTCATACAAAAGTGTGATTAGGTTGTTTTTTTTCATACCTCCATGAAAACAAAAAAAAAAATCTCTTCATTCCTTATAATCCAGTATCACAGACAACAAATATGCACTTAAATAATACTAACTGCTTTTTTTAATATTTAAATCCAACATTGCGTATGTATTTAATGTCCATTTCATTCTTAATTCATAGTGCGGTAAAACTGCTAGTTCATGACGTAAAAATGACATGATCTCATTATACTATTGAACATTTGCAGGTTTAGTAGATTTATTATTAGAAGTTCAATACGCTAGAACTAAGTTGAAAATAAGATTGTTAGAACCCAGCAAAGTGACAATGAGTTTTCAGCTCTCTCTTTGAATTTACTCTTCAATATTTTTTTCAATACTCAGAAAAAATAAATTCAGCTAGCAAATTTGAACTCCAGACTCAATAAAGATCTAAAATCAGGAAGAAAAACATTATGAAATCTCGTATACATGTTTGTTTACATTACTTTGACTGCAAAAGTAGTTCCGGCACTACTAATTTTTTTTTCATGGAGCTATGAAAAAAATTTTTCAGCCAATCAGAACTTGCCAATGTTCATGAAAACAACTAATATTGAATTATTAGCAGATGACAGAAATTTGTTAAATGTGGCTCAGCTGGTGGTAACCAGCATTTTCTCCTTTTCCCACGATGTTTCCTACTCAATTTAAGGCATATTTCATCATTTGAGCTACCATTATTTTATCATATGCATATGCTTTGAATTTGGATAAGTCTAAAATTTTGTTGTGTGGTAAAGAGTTAAAAATTGTTTAAGAGTTAAACATTTTATTCTGCTAGGGTGTCAAAAGTCACCTCCTTGACCAAAAAAAAATAATTGGACATTATCATGTTGATGAAAGTGATAGCGTAATTAGCCTGAGATGATTCAGTGGTAAAGAAACGACACAGATGGGAAACTAAACAATGCAGTTCATATTTAATTCATCGCTGAATGAAAAGATTCGGCCAACCAAATCCAAATCCGAAAGATCGCATCTTATCAAATCTCATGATTATAACTATAAATACTCAATTCTGATATAAAATTCTACCTATGGACAGTCACTCTATTACAGTATCAAAAGTATAGGGTAGTAAAAACCCTTAACCCTTTCATCACACAAATCCTGAGTTTTATTGATGCTGACAAGGCTTTTGAAAACATTGTTAGAAAAGGAGAAAATGCTGGTTACCACCATTTTTTCCTTTTCTCAAAATTTTTTCAACCCTTTTAAAGTCTAAGTCCATCTTTATAGCTATCTTTAAGTTTTTGTCTGTTATGCTTTCAACTTGGAGAAGTATAACTTTCCTGTGTTTCAAACCTTTACCAAATAATTCTTGAAGACAAAGGCATCCCAAAACATTATGGAAAAAGGAAAAAAATTCTTCTAATCATCATTTTCTCCTTTTCCATCAGTGTGCGAAAGCTTTATTTCTCAGGGTCATCAAAACCCAGATATTTAATTTATGGGTGAAAACATGGCACACTTACATCAGGTAGGAGCAGAGTGGTACCAATGTTTCTTGCAACCTCAGTTGTAAGTTCCGAGTCCGGCTTGTCCGAGCCCCATACCAGTCCAATGCTTACTGAAAACAGAATAGGAAAAAGCATATTTAGGAAGTTTGTTAATACAAGAAAACACAGTTCATACATGACCACAATAAAGATGTATCTTCTTGTCTAGAAGTAGACTCCTTTTTAATTAAACAACATGTACCACTCTTTACTATACGATCCTGAGTTTTAACCCTTAGGCTGCTAAGCGCGACTCTCTGACCTTATGTTGACAGTGTAGATCAACATCAGACTGCACATTGACCTTTGATCTACATTGTCCAATCAGGACAGATTTCTCCCAGAAATTACATTTGCAATAGCAGAATTTGTTTCACTTATTTAGCAAGATATGGTAGGCAACCCTGAAGTAAAAAGCTTTTGAATACATTTTCCTTTTTCCAACAATGTTTTCAAATGTAATCTTTATTGGGATAATGGAAAAAGAAGGGACTTCTTTCCGAAAGGACTAACCATTTACCACACAAAATACAAGGGTTATACATGTTGATCAAGAACAATAAAAACAATTATAAAATTCCAATCGTTCAGCTTTGGGAGCTATAATTAATCTAATTTGAAATTCCCTTTGTAAAGTGTAAATGATTAAACACCCATTCAGGAAATTCTCTAGGTGATCAAAGACCACAAAAATAGTTACACCATAAGTACCAACACCATTTTGTATGTTACACCATATGTCTATTCCCACAGCTTGACACCTAAAATCTCTACAACAAAGTCTTTCAAATGTGATGTTAAACCTAAGTCCCATGCGATGGTGCCAATGGTGCCATACACTGAGCACATCAAAGAACCAGGTGTAATTTAGGTAGGGTTTAGTCCTTACCTTGCATCATTCCCCATAACATAACTAAGTCTTCTGGGGTCATGGCCCATATGGTCCACAGGTGGTGTCAATAAATAAATGAAGATAAATGTTACACCATAAGAACCAATACAGCTGCACAATACCCCACACAAAAGTAAATGAGTAAAATGGATACTCTGAGTGACCTACAGATGTAGATATTACAGTGTCCAGTCTGATTATGTCAGTATCTAGCAAACAGGCTAACAGTGTAGATCCAAGATCAATGACACACTTGATGAACAAGCTTCCATCCTAGGTCAGTATTATTTAAAATGGATCTGTATACACTGACCGTTTTAACTTGATTTCTATTATTTCTGACCCTAAATTCCAAGCCTGGTATCCTATTGGCCGAGACATTCTTTCCAAGCAAATAAAATACCTAGTCCTGAAATTAAACATAGGTGTAATTTTTGCAACTTTTGGTGAATATTATAATGTTTTCACAATAAATTTACCAACTTGCAACAAAAAGACAGAAATACTTACCAACATCTGGAACATTTGTTAAGGTCCTTCGTATCTGCACTCTTTTTCCACAGTTACCCTGATATTAAATTTAAAAAAAAAACCCTCATCAATAACAGTCATTACATAGATATCTTGAATTCTTTACCAGCCAAAAAATTTTAGACATGTCCAAATTTTTTTAAAGGGTTTGCAGATGTTTGATCAAGTGAGGTTCAAATGATGGGATTTATTTTTGAAAGGGTTGTAAATATTATGAGACATGAAGAAATGCACATAACAAGCATTTTCTCCAATCCACAATGTTTTCAAAAACCTTTCTCACGGTTGCAAAACCACAGTTTTGCTTAGTTAAGAGTTAAACACAGGAAAGTTTAACCCTTTACTAGACGACAAAATTTTAGCCTTGTCCAAATTGAAAGCATTTGCTGACGACAATTTCACTGCGGCTCAAATGGTGCAATTTTTCTTTGATAGGTTAGAAAACATTGTGGGAAAAGGAGAAAATGCTGGTGAACCAGCATTTTCTCCTTTTCTCTCAATGTTTTCATAAGGCTTTTTTCTCAAGGTTGTTAAGTCGAAATTGTGCGGTAAAGGGTTAACCAGCAAGGTCCAAATTATGCATTCTATGGGAAAGTGACTTCTCCAAAATTCAAACCACCAAAATATCAAGCAAAACCTGATGGATTGCTACATGGACCATTGTAATTCAAACCTTAGAGCATAAAGCATGAGATTAAAGAGGCAAACTACTACAGTACCACAGCTGTCCTATACAGCTCAGTGCACACATGGAAGTGTCCTTGGGCAAGGGTTCTGCAGAGTACAAGCCTTGTAATGGTGACAAAATAGGAAAGAGACAAATAGGTGAACTGTCCCCATGGTATAGCTAATTATTGAAACTGGAGTAAAAAACCAAGCTAACAAACAGACCACAGTATACTTACAGGACAATCTCTGATGTTCCCTATAGCCCCTGCATTTCTTAACAAAAGCCCAAATCTACTTGGGTGTAAAATGTCCCCTGTCTCTTGCATCATTCTGGCCTGTGAACTGTAAAAGAAGAAAAACATGTCATTTTAACCCTTTACTGCACAATGCTGACTTTAAACAAACTTTGAATAGAAGCCTTTTGCAAAAATTGTGGGAAAAGGAGAAAATGCTGTTAACCAGCAATATTTTCTACCGTATCAAAAAAAGATTGGACCATTTGAGCCACACTGAAATTGTTGTTTGTGAACACTTTCAATTTGGACAAGGCTAAAATTTTGTCGTCTGGTAAAAGGTTAACAAACTGTTGTCATTTACTAGTGATATCTAGATCTAGTATTTCTCAGATAATTAACTCTTTACCAAACGACAAACTGAAAGCATTTGCAGACAACAAAACAAATGTCACTCAAATTATGATTTGTTTTTAATAGGGTAGAAAATACTGTGGGAAAAGAAGAAAGTAGTTACCAGCATTTTCTCCTTTTCCTACAATGTTTTCAAAAGTCTCCTTCTTCGGGGTCGTTAAAACTTGAGATTGTGTGGCATAGCTTTAATAAAATGCATGAGACCAGTTGTTACATAATGATATTAAAATGGTACCAAATGACAAATTTTCAGACTTGTCCGAATTAATATCATTTGCAGATGACATGTTGAATGTGACTTGAATAATAGGATTTGTCTCTGAAAGGGTAGAAAACATTGTTGGAACAGGAGAAAATGCTGGTTACCAGCATTTTCTCCTTTTTCCATGTTTTAAAGAGCCTCCTTCCTAGATGTCATTTAAACATACTGTAGGCTTGATTGATAATTGGGTCTATATGCAGTATCATAACTTTTGCCATTTCTTTACACATTACACCTGCCTCTTAAGAGACAGATGACTTCATTAATCTTCCAGCAGACCCCTTATGAAAACATTTTTTGGAAAAAGCAGCTGCATAATGATAAGTCATTTCTCTCTTTGTCACAGCGTTTACAACATGATTTCACAGATCCAATCTTCATTCATTTTAATAAAGTGACAATCGTGTATACAAGTGAATGCATTTGACATGCAAGAGACAGGATGCTCCTTGTTTTGACAATCTGTCAGATTCTGGATCATGTCACACAAAACATCAAGAATTCTATAAACAAATAAGCATGTGCGATGAGGGCCAGAATCGTTCTATTCACAACGAGAATAATTATTTTCCTTTTATAAAAATGATGTCACATGATATGTGGATTCAAATCTTAACCCTGTACTACAGAATCCCGACTTTTAACGACCCCTTGGAAAAAGCTTTTTAACCAGGATTCTCTTCTTTTCCCACATCGTTTTTTTCTACTACATAAAAGGTGAAATTCTACCATTTGAGCAGCATTTGATTTGTCTTAAATTTTGTTGTGTGGAACAGAGTTAACCCTTCACCACACAATCCCGAGTTTTAACGACCCTGAGGAAGAAGCCCTTTTGAAAACATTGTGGGAAAAGAAGAAAATGCTGGTAACCAGCATTTTCTTCTTTTTCCACAATGTTTTCTACTCTTTCAGACACAAATTCCAGCACTCGAGTTACATTTAATCTGTCGTCAAAGAACGGTTTCAATTTGGACCAGTCTAAAATTTCGTTGTGTGGTAAAAAGTTAAATGGTGTCGATGTGACATGCGACATGTGTGATCATACAAGGCGGTCCATCTGACACAAGTGACAGAATGTCCTGCGATATGACAAGCTGTCATCTTTCGAAGCAGGTCTCTCAAATATTGGAGGACTCAACATGAACTCCTGCTTGCTAGGTTTAACCCTTTACCACACAACCCCGAGTTTTAACGACCCTGAGAAAGACAGCTTTTGAAAATATTGTGGGAAAAGGAGAAAATGCTGGTAACCAGCATTTTCTCCTTTTCCCACAATTTTTTCTACTCAAAGGCAAGTTTTATCATATGCACCACCTTTAGTTTGTTGTCTACAAATGCTTTGAATTTGGACAAGTTTAAAATTTTGGCGTGTGGTCAAAGGTTAAGCAAAAAAAAACAAACTCTAAAAAATATCTGGGATAACATGCTCTATAAAAAGCAAAAAATAATATAATCTCCCCCCCCTCAAAAAAAAAGGGAGCCCTGAGATTGAATAACAACAACAGCAGCTGTGGGTATTTCATCTACTTTGACTCAAATGTCTATGTTATAACCCTTTCAGTCCCAATTGTGAAAACAGGCCAGCTTTAAGGGGACAGCACAGATCAAGATCAGACTGCTCAGAACATGCTAACCGGATCTATACCATACACTTGTAAAGTCAAGCTTATCAGATGAAAACCTTTCCAAGTTTCAGATGAATTAAGATTTCAAGCCCTGGAAAGAAGTCGCATTTATATATTTGGCACTCAGAGTTACCTCTTTACCGCACAATCCCAAGTTTTAATGACCCTGAGGAAATAGCCTTTTGAAAACCTTGTGGGAAAAGGAGAAAATGCTGGTAACCAGCATTTTCTCCTTTTCCCACAAGGTTTTTTACACTCCTACAGAAAAATTTCATCATTTCAGCCACATTTTATTTGTCGTCTGCAAATGTTTTCAATTTGGACCAGTCTAAGATTTTTGTCATTCAGTAAAGAGTTAACAAAGCAGGATGCATAACAAAATCCTCAGGTCTTCTATCTAGGTATTTTTTCAGGGAGGCAGGTGAAATACTCTTATGCAAATCACACATTCTTGCATAATACTAGGTACAACAGGAGCCTGACGTACCATTCCATTTATTTTTCTATTATAGTTACTAACTTTAAACATGATTTCAGCTTTGACAAACCCAGCTTATTCTTTCCTTTGGTATCAATTTTATAAACCCTTATAGCCCTAGAACTAGCTTAAGTTGCTTTTGTTGGACAATGTAGACCCAAGACCTTTACCAAACAATACTGTGTTCCAATGACCCTTAAATAAATGGCTTTTAAAAAACATATGAACCAATTTTTTTCTCCTTTTCACACACTGTTTTCTACCCTAACAAAGACAGATCTAATCATTTTAGCCACATCTAGTTTGTCATTGGCAAGTTTTCTCAATTTAACTCTTTACCAAACGACAAAATTTTTGACTTGTCCAAATTGAAACCAGCTGCAGATGACAAAATAAATGTGACTGAAAAATTGAAATTTGTTTTGGAAAAGGTAGGAAACATTGTGGGAAAAAGGAGAAAATGCCGGTTACCAGCATTTTCTCCTTTTCCCACAATGTTTTCCAAAGGCTTCTCTCTCAGGGTCGTTAAAAGTGGGAATTGTGTGGTAAAGAGTTAATCCAGTATTTTGTCACTTGGTAGAGTTCAACCCTTAGGATGCTACGCTGTACTCAATGCTCTTTTGCCAACAAAGTAGATCAAGAACATGCAGTTTGGTCTTGGATTTACACTGTCCAATGAGATATCTTTCCCCCCAAAATATCTTTGAAATAGCAAAACCTTAATTTCTACCATCAGCTTAAAAGTTTCATTTCACTTATTTAGCAGGATATGGGTTAGTACCGGTATGTTTCAGTTTTTACCAAGTTAGAGAAGTACCAGGCAAGATGACCTGATACTGATGTCCTACAAGTGTCAAGTAACCAGAGGGAGAGTTTATAAGCAATATGAGCACACACACATATATTACATATAAATAATTAATATGGACTCTTATCACAGGTCACATGAAATATGAGGCATAAACAAATATCAGGGACTGATACTTTATCAGGGGGAGATAACATTACTGACACGTTAACCTGTTAACCAGGTAACTTTTCAGGCCAAAAAACTTTATACTCTTCAATCCTTAACAGTTATGACCCAGAGGGAGAAGGCTTGAATACATTGTGGCAACTAGCATTTACTTCTTTTCACACAATATTTTCTACCCTATCACAAACAGAAATCATCATTTTAGCGACTTGTAATTTGTTGTCTGCAAAATTAATGCTTTCAATTTGAACCTGTCTTAAATATTGTCCTGTGGTGAAGAGTTAACCAGGTAACTTTTTGGGCCAAAAACTTAAAACACTATTTTACCCTCCAACCCTTACAGTACCAGATTACAAAACTTTAGAAAAAAATAATGTGGGAAAAGGAGAAAATGCTGGTTTCCATTTTTTCTCATTTTTCTACATTTTCAAAAACCTTTTTTCCTCAGGGTTGTTAAAAACACAGATATTTTTTTGGTAAGTGTTAAACAAACAAGCCTGTTTGAATGGCCCCGAGGTAGACAGTCACCAGCATTTTCTCCTATTTCCACAACATTTTCAAAAGTTACTTTTCTTTAGGGTTGTTAAAACTCATGATTGTGTGGTAAAGGGTTAACTCTTTACTAGAAGACAAAATTTTAGACTTGTCCAATGTGGAACCATTCCCAGAATGACAAAGTAAATGTGGCTAAATTGATGGAACCATTCCCAGAATGACAAAGTAAATGTGGCTAAATTGATGGAACCATTCCCAGAATGACAAAGTAAATGTGGCTAAATTGATGGAACCATTCCCAGAATGACAAAGTAAATGTGGCTAAATTGATTGGAACTGTTTATGAAACAGCACATTTTGAGAAACAAGAGGGCCAAGATGACCCTGGATCGCTCACCTGAATTTTTGAGAGGAACATAGCCAATTTTTTTTGAGGTATTGAAACTTTGGAAACAAAATCATTATTTTGCCAAGCAATTTTGAAAAGGTCACCTGCAAATGTCATTTCAAAATCTGTCACCACCCCTACAATCATCACCACAGCAATGAATTTGATGAATCAGAATTCTGCAAATAAATTTTTGGATAGATCACCCAAGGACAATTTCTTGAAGAAGAGCACAATGCTCGATAGTGACTAAAAACATAAGTTGAACAAGAGCACCACATGCAGGTGCCAACAATTGACAAAGTAAATGTGGCTAAATTGATTGGAACTGTTTTTGAAACAGCACAACACATTTCAAGAAAAAAGCAGAAAAAAAAAACTTGTTTATAGGATTTTCTCCTTTTCCATCAATATTATTGAAAGCCCCCTCCCTCTAGGTTGTAAGAACATGGCAATTTATCAATAATGAATGATAATTTAGACCTAGTAATAAAACTTGATGTCACATTTTCACTACAACATAATGATTAAAGCCTAGTTGTTACTTCATACAATTTCTTTACTCAATTCACCCTTCACAAAACTATCCTGAGTTTTAACAATCTTGAGGTAGAAGGCCTTACAAAACATTGTGGAAAAAGGAGAAAATGTTGGTTACTGGCATTTTCTCCTTTTGCCAAAATGTTTTCTGCTCTATCACAGACAAATCACATCATTTGAGCCACATGAAATTTGTCATCTGTAAAATGTTTTCAAATCAAGTCTTACAATTTACTTTGTTGTCTGGTGCCCATCTGGATAGCTCAGTGGTTAGCATATCGGACTTGTGACCTGGTGGTTGTGAGTTCGATACCCAGTTGAGGCAAACTTTCCTCCCAACGATTTTTCACCTCTCAACTCTGATACATGTGCGAAAGTAGTCAGTGACTTGGAAAGAAAGTTGTGTCAGTACTGGTGTGAGAAAGCCAGAAAACGCATGCGTAGGTGCACTGACCGCCCTGATATGACCTAAGCTGTTAAAATGGCGTTCAACTCCAATTCAATCAACTGTTGTCTGGTAAAGAGTTAAATCTTTAATGAAAACAAAGGTTTACCAGTCTTAATGATTTTTAAGGAAGACAGTTTTTGAAAACACTTTGGGAAAAGGAGAAAACACTGGTGACTGGCTTTTTCTCCCTATTGAATGGTGTAAAAGACAAAACATTTGATTTGAACCACATTTGACAATCATGACTGTGGTCTGCAAATCCGTTTAAGTAAAACAATAAAATCTGTTGATTCTGACTGAACGCTTTACCACACAATCCCGGGTTTTGATGACCCTGACACAGAAGGCTTTAGAAAATAATGTGGAAAAAGGAGAAAATGCTGGTAACCAGCATTTTCTCCTTTTTCCACAAAGTTTTCTGTAATTTCACTCACAACTTCCATCTTTTGAACCATACTTAATTTGTTGTCTGCATATGCCTTGAAATTGGTATAGTCCAAAATTTTGTCATGATAAAAGGTTAATTCTCCATTTAATAATATGATATCAAGGACAGCATAAGAATTGTATAAAAAGGTATCTTTGAAGAGAAAAAAAAAGATAAAAAATTATCATTGTTCAAACAATCATAATTGCACCATAAATACAGGTAACACTTTACAGTCATTCGGCAGACAACCTTTATTTTATGTAGCAGCAAGTGACTTTTGAAAACACTGAGGCAAAAAAAAAACCTACACCTTTTAATGTTTTAGCCATTACAACCTTTCTGATTATTCCCGTGATGAAATTCGGAAACTGTTTTCAACGTAGTCTGCTGCCAGAAAATTTGTATGGGGGTTAGCAAGCTAATTAAAATACAGGGAATGAACTTTGCACAGCAGTCTAATTCATCAACATATGAAATATATCTAATACATGTATCACGATTCACTGATTTAGACAAATTTATTAATAACATGTACTATAAATTTTAATTCCAATGATGTTCATTATTCCTTTACCACACAATCCCGAGTATAAATGACCGTAATGTAGAAGCCTTTTGAAAACATTGTGGGAGAAGGAGAAAATGCTGGTAACCAGCATTTTCTCCTTCTCTCACAATGTTTTCTACCCATTCAAAGATTGAAATCATCTTCATTTGAGCCATATTTAACTGGTCTTGTGCAAATTCTTTTAATTTGGACCAGTCTAAAACTTCATACAGAGTTTTAGTGTATTGTCAGCTTCCCTCAACCGCAGAATCCAAACTTGTAAACAACCAAGGAAGATGGGCTTTAAACTATTGAGTTAGGGTAAGCAATGCTTTCAGCACTTTCAACTCTTTACCAGACAACAAAATTTTGGACTTGCCCAAATTGAAATTGTACGGTGGCACAAAAGTGACATGGAAGATATATTTTATACTATGTGCGCACGCAGTAGCTAATACATGCGCACGTAATAAGTAATATGTGCGCACGCAGTAGTATTACGTGCGCACGCAGTAGCTAATATGTGCGCACGTAATAACTAATATGTGCGCACATAATACTATTGCGTGCGCACATATTAGCTAATACGTGCACACGTAATAGTTATTACGTGCGCACGCAGTAGCTAGTACGTGCGCACGCAGTAGCTAATACGTGCGCACGTATTAACTAATACGTGCGCACGTAATAACTATTACGTGTCCACGTAATAATCGACCAATCAGTTTATAAGGATCAATAAATGTCTATCTTCCACTTCCATCTTGAAACAATGGCTTCCGTTCATGATTCTGATTGGTGGATTATTACGTGCGCACGTAATAACTAATACGTGCGCACGTATTAGCTACTGCGTGCGCACGCAGTAGCTATTACGTGCGCACGTATAGTTATTATGTGCACACGTATTAGCTACTGCGTGCGCACGTAATAACTAATACGTGCGCAAGTATTAGCTACTGCGTGCGCACGCAGTATAAAATATATCTTCCATGTCACTTTTGTGCCACCGTAGAAATTGTCTCCAGATGACAAATTTAAAATTTATTAAAATGGAAAATATGCTGGTAACCAGCATTTCCTCTTTTTCCCAAAATGTTTTCAAAAGGTGCTTCCCTTGGGGTCGTTAAATCATGGGATAGTGTGTTAATGCGATAATCTACACCAAAACTTTCGTATTTTTTACATTATCAAGTAATTTCTTCAGACATCTTCAATTCAGTGTAGAGTTGAATAAAAAAAAAAGCGCAGAAAAACATTTTAAATCAAGGCCTTATTTAATGGCCTGTTACCGACAAATAAATTTGTACCTCCAGGCTAACGATAAGTTTATTTGTTTTACACCACAGTTCTCCAGCCCTGTCACATATTTAAAATGTATAAAAGTAGCATCTTTAATCCTGCCATACAATCCTGAATTTCAACAACCCGAGGAAGATGGCCTTTGTAAACATTGTGTGAATAGTCATCTGAAAATCTTTCAATTTGGATGAGTCTAAAATTTTGCCCCGTGGTAGGGTTAAATGATCTAAATCTATTACTTAACTACATTTACCCCTGCACTAGGCTTTGTTTGTCTCACTTCAGACTTTGTGTCCAACCAATTTTTAAAGCATCGTAAGTCAGTGATCTGCTGCAAGTTTTTCAATTGCAGAGGCGGAGGGTGGGGGCAACATGTACATGGCCTAGTGAGCTTCCCTGTGGCCTATTTCACACTTGTCCAAGATACTGATGACAAAACTTTTGGACCAAGTTTCGCAAGCATTGGACAAAGATGTGGCCCCACACAAGAAGAATTTCAAAAACAGGACACCAATACATTCTAACTTAGGAACAAAGAGCTAATGAAAAATAAATGACAATTAATACTTACACAAGAGCATTTGCAGAAATATAATGTACCATCTCATGGAATTTTAGAGGTTCAGATGTGGCCCCGCAAGGACAGACAAGCTGAAATAACAAAAAAAAATGATGAAGTAAATTAACAAAATATCAAATGCAAGAACACACTGGTCAAATCTAAGGGCTTTTACAGACAGTATAGATGCTGCATTTGCAGCTATGTAGAGATTCAGATCAGATAGCACATTATTAGTTGTACGGTCAGGTGGCAGGGGACTTGGAAACTTGTTCACGGCTGTGGTGAATCATGTCGTCCCGAGCCGAAGTGAGGTGGCAACATGATTCACCACAGCCGTGAACAAGTTTCCAAGTCCCCTGCCACCTGACCGTACAACGAATTTATTATACAGCAAAGTGTTACCATTCTAACGTGTGTTAAGCGGAATTTACCTGTTTTTTTCTTTCGAAAAAATGAGTACGCTGACGAAGTAGAATTTCCCTTCTGAGTGCCCCAATTCAATGAAAACTGACGTCACTGGGAACTGACGTCACTGAAACCTTGGTAAAACGTGCTACAACGTGCAGTTTGGCACATAATCTTGATGTTAATCTTGATCAACGCCGCTATTTTAGATGTTGTGTTGAAAGTGCAGTCATGTATATGGGGCTCCCGAAAGGGAAACTGCTTTTACGTTGGTTTTGGCAGTGTACATGATATATATGTTCGGGGCATATTATCCAATCAGATCACGAGAAATTTCTTTGCAGTATAATAAAGAATGTTGTTTTACCACCATAAAGAAATCACCATTTTTAACCCTTTGATAGACAAATCAAAGCATTTCAGCAACACCTAATTAAGTTTTGTCATCTTAAAATACTTTTAATTAGAAGGTCTATAACTGTGTCATCTTGTAAAGGGTTTAACCCTTCACCATATGACAAAAATATAGCATTTTCCATTTTTAAAGCAATTGCAGATGACAAATAGAATGTATGTCTAATGGTAAAAATTGTCCTTAGAAGGGTCCAAAACATTATGGGAAAAAGAAAATGCTGCCTCTACCACATTGTTTTCAAAAGCCGTTTTCCCCTGTGTCGCTAAAACATGGGATTGTTTGTTACAGGGATAAAACATGGACTTAATTTATCCTTAATTAAATTGAAATATTAATTAGCGTGTCATCTCATTAATCCACGTGGCAGATGGTGTTCTATGGAATATGTTACAAAGAAGCTTTCTTCCGGTTGAAACACCTAATTATGTCGGGTAGGGACCAAAAATAAAGCAATCCTCTGTTTTCATAATGAATGCAACAATTTATATCTGATTAAACTGTTTAACACTTCATTGCTTAACGCTTTACCACACAATTCTGAGTTTCAATGACCCTGATGAAGAAGCCTTTTGAAAACATTGTGGAAACAGGAGAAAATGCTGGTTACCAGCATTTTCTCCTTTTCCCACGATGTTTTCTACCCTAAGAAAAATTTCATTATTCAAGCCAAACAATTAAAAATTGTTGTATGTAAATGCTTTCAATTTGGACTATTCTAAGATTTTCAACAGTTGTGGCAGAGTTTACTCTTTACCAAAAAACATACTTTTAGCCTAGTCCAATTTCAAAGCATTTGCAGACAACAACAGAAATGTGAAAATTGAAATTTGCTTTGGGAATGGTGGAAAACATTGTGGAAAAAGGAGAAAATGCTGGTTACCAGCCCTTTCTCCTTTTCCCATAATGTTTCCAAGTGTCTACTTTCCAAAGACTGTTAAAACTCAGGATTGTGAGGTAAAGGGTTACCTATCCTGAGTCTGAATGACTCAAAGGAAAAAGTCCTGTGAAAACATTGTGGGAAAAGAAGAAAATGCTGGTAACCAGCATTTTCTCCAATTCCTGCAATCTTTTCTATCACACAATCCTAAGTTTAAAAGACCTAAAGGAGGAGACTTGAAAACATTGTGGGAAGCGGACTGACTGATTGAATGAATGGTGTTTTACACCGCTTTCAACATTATTTCAGTCATATCACAGTAACAGCTCACATACTCATGTATTTCGTAGGTTCCAGCAATACTAGGCTGGGGCTTTGAAGCGTTTTGCCCAAGGACACTCCCACTAAAAATCCAATGGATCCATTGAGGCTTAAACCAAGGTCTCCAGGTCACGAGTCCTACACTTTACCCCCTAAGCCAAGTTTCTCCTTTTCCCACACTGTTTTCTGTCCTATCGAGGACAATTTTTTTCATTTTAGCCACCTTTAATTTGTCAACTGCAAATGCTTTCAATTTACACTAATGTGAAACTTTTGTTTGGTATGGAGTTAAAAGGATTAAATAAGGAAAAAACCTGCTTTAACTCTTTACCACACAACAAAATTTTAGACTGATCCAAATTAGAAGCATTTCCATAGGACATAGTAAATGTGGCACAAGTAATGGGATTTGTTTGTAAAAGATAAGAAAACATTGTGGGAAAAGGAGAAAATGCTGGTTACCAGCATTTTCTCCTTTTCCCACAATGTTTTCAATAGCTTTCTTTTTCAGGGTCGTTAAAACTCGGGATTGTGTGGTAAAGGGTTAAAAGCTTTTTGGAAGTTTTTGTGAAACTTTATCATAAATGGTATATCTCACTGGGAAACTTTTTTCATGAAAACCACTTTATCTAACATCAGAGCTGAGTACAAGGTTTACAATTTAGAAACACCATGGGCTTGTTTTTGCTATCGATTTCAAGTTTTATCTCCTTAAAAATCAGAACATAAACAAGTTTTAATATCCTTTTTGAAAATCTTAAACTCTTCACTATACATAATTACCAAGTTTTAACAACCTGTTGGAAAAAATGCTTTGAACAGATTGTGGAAAAAGGAGACAATACTTGGTATACAGCTTTTTTGTTCTTTTCCCAAAATGTTTGCAACCCTTTAAAGGACAAATTTTATCATAATGGACCCGCATTTACCCTATCCTCTTCAAGTGCTATTTATACAGACAAGTTTTGTGTTCTGACACTTCAAGTTAAAATAAACTGGCACAGAGCATGCAATAATTATGGTCCTGGGTCTATGCATCTTCTGACTTTGTATCTAGATAAAACAGCAAAAATCAGTTTGGATATTACAAGATTTCAGTTTCTCTCCTTGAACAAAAAAGTTTTTTACTTTGAAATCTACGACTTACTCTTCTAGGGGAAAAAAAAAAAATCAAATGAGCCATACTCTGTAAAAAAGGGGCTTAATGCATCTGCAAAAAGTATTAACTCTTTACCACACAATCCTGACTTTTAACGACCTTAAAAAAGAAGCCTTTTGAAAACATTGTAGGAAAAGGAGAAAATGCTGGTAACCAGCATTTTCTCCTTTTCCCACAATGTTTTCTACCCTTCCCAAAACAAAATTTCAATTTTTCAGTCACATTTATTTTGTTGTCTGCAAATGCTTTCAATTTGGACCAGTCTAAAAATTTGTCATTTGGTAAAGAGTTAACCTGGACCAAAACTTTATGCTATTAGTCAATTTTCTGCAGCTCCAAGGACCAGTGTACCTCGGATTCAATTGGTTGTAAGACAAAATGGATTTTAAGGATTCATAATACTACGATGTCTGGCTTAGCACAAAGATGCAGTAAGCCCCCTTTAGCCAGAGCATGGCTCAAATATTGGAGTCATCCATTTTAACTCTGTACAAAACAACAAAATTTTGAACTTGTCCAAATCAACAATATTTGAAGACGACGAATTCCCACAATGTATCCAAAAACCTTCATCGAGGTCTTTAAAGTTTGGAATTGTGTAGTATAGAGTAAAAAGCATTTTGAGACAACAAAGAAAATGTCTCTTAACTCTTTACCAAACGACAAAATTTTAGACTGGTCCAAATTGAAAGCACTTGCAGACATCATAATAAACGTAAATCAAAAACTGAAATTTTTTTCCAGCAGGGTAGTAAACATTGTGGGAAAAGGAGAAAATGCTGGTTACCAGCATTTTCTCCTTTTCCCACAATGTTTTCAAAAGGCTTCTATCTCAGAGTCGTAAAAACCAGGGATTGTTTGGTAAAGGGTTAAATCATTGGACTTGTCTTCCCACAAATCGAAAACATACCGAAAAAGGAGAAAATGCTGATTACCAAAATTTTCTCCATTTTCCATCATGTTTTTCAAAAGCCTTTAACAGCAGGATTGTTAAACTATGTGATTGTTTGGTATAGTGTTATTGATTGATTGTATGGTGTTTAACGCCGTTTCCTAGATTATTTCAATTATGTCACAGCGGCCAGTGCACCTATCCATGCTTTCCTGGAGTTTCTTTTACCAGTACTCGGCACAATATTCTTTCCAAGCCACTGGCTGCTTTCCCATGAACTACTGTTGAAATATAAATCAGCAGTGAGACAGGAATAAATCCTATCCACACTATCATCAGTGCTTGGAAAGAAATTGGCCAAGCCGGGTATCGAACCAGTAACCCCCAGTTCTTGAGTCCAGTCCGCGACCGACTGCGCTACCGGGGCTCGGCTGGGACAGTGTTAATGCTCTAATTAGTGGTGTAAACCTAGTAAAAATAGAGTGTATCAAATTTACAAGATGGCCTGTAATTAGGAATAAAGACTGAAAAAAGATAGTTCACAAAAAAGATAGTTTACAGCCTTTTCCATTTTAATCCTTTACCACACAGATCCAAAGATTTAACAAACCTGAGGGAAGAGGCTTTCGAAAACATTGTGGGAAAAAGAGAAAATGCTGGTAACCAGCATTTTCTCCTTTTCCCACAATGTTTTTTAACCTTTCAGAGATAACTTTCACCATGTGAGACATGTTTAATTTTTCGTCTGCAAATGGTTTCAATTTTCACCCAGTCTAAAATTTTGTCCTTCGGTAAAAAATTAATCCCTTTACCACACAGATTCAAGATTCAATGACATTGAGAATGACGCCTTATGAAAATTCTGTGGGAAAACGAGACAAACCTGGTAACTAGCATTTTCTCCTTTTTCCAGCAATGTTTTCTTTATTTTTCAAAAGCAAGTCCTACTATTTCATTCACATTTTATTTTTATGTCGTCTGCAAATGCTTTGAATTTGGACAAGTCTAAAGATTTGTGTGAGTGGTAAAGAATTAACCAATAAAAATACAAACAGCACTTCAATAAAAAAGCTGCAATAGTGTAGGATGACATTTAAAATCTTTTGTGAAAAGGTTATGTTGAACTTCTTTTTAGATCTTTAACGTTTCTGTAGACAACTTTGTCATAACTATTATTTCCAGTGTTGTGTTTTATGCATGTATCAAGTATACCCTTTTTGTATACAATATTACCATCTTGCTATCTGCACGCAACTTTTCCATTCTTGTAAACAAAACAACTACATGTACTGTAAACAGTATAGCAAAAGATGAAACCGAGACAAACAATTTTTCCATATGCCTTTTAGTTTTCGTGTGTATATATGTATCTTAAGGATAGGGCACCCTAGTGGGATTCGTGTAACATCGTCTTTCATTGCCAAAATATTGTACGGGTTCGGCTAAAACTTGGGTAATCCGTAATAGATGCGAGGAACCAGTGTCTATCGACCAATCGACTATGGATTACCCGAGTCTTGGGCGAATCCGTACGTTTTTCGGCAATGAAAGGCGATGTTACACAAATCCAATTAGGGTGCTCTATCCTTAACTGTCATTCATTTCCATTGTCTCTACTGAAACCCTTGTCTAATTTTTACTTTTCTATCTTCAAAGTATTGGAAGATGACAAAGAATACGGCTCAACTGATGGATCAATGTAAAGAATAGAGGCAAGTCCAAAGCGGATTTCAAACACTGTGAAGTTTATTTGACAGACTGCTCATTCATCCCTTTACCACAAAATCCTGAGTTTCAACGACCCTGAGAAAGCAAGCTTTTGAAAAGTTTTTCGTTGGTACATACTTAAATACAGGCCCAACAAGTCTTTCTTCATTCATGTCACTGATATATCAAAAAGCTTGCAGTAAAATCATTACTCATGCGCTCCTTTACTGTACCACCCCAAGTTTTGATGACCCTCAAGAATAAGTTTTTAGAAAACATCGTTGGAAAAGGAGAAAATGCTGGTAACCAGCATTTACTCCTTTTCCCACAATATTTTCTATCCTAACAAAGACATTCACACATATTAGCAACATTTATCATCTGCTAATGCTTTCAATTTGGACCAGTCTAAAATTTTGTCATTTGGTGTAGAGTTATATTTACCTAACATGACGAATTTCCACACCTACACATAAACTGAGTTTTTCTTTTTTAAACATCCATTACATATCATTGATGATATACTTTATTGGACTTGCATGAATATATGTAACTCCAGTCGTACACAATGATATCATCTTTCTCTATCACTGTCTACGATAATTTTCCACAATTTTTTTAACCTTTCAAAGACAAGTATTTGTCATCTGTAAAAACTTTCAATATGGACCAGCGTAAAGAGTTAGGTTCACTTGGGTGTAAGTTGACATAATCTTATCTTTTCTATCAAATAAGTTTTTTGTTAAAAATGATTTTGCAGTTTTTTGCCACAATTTTTTTTTTTGGACTGAACTCTATTAATTTTCCTACAAAGAAATTAAATCACTAGTTTGGAGTTCTAATAAGTCTAGACCTGCAAAAACAAACTAAATTTTGATATTAATCCTCTTAAAGATCATCCTCATTTGAACACTTTCACTACCAAAGAAATAAATTGCATTTTCTCAGTGGCTACAAATACAGTTCAACTGTAAGATGAAGAGATACAGTTCAGTTGAATTCTAGAATGAAATAGTTGACAGTGTAAATCAGAGATCAGACTGCACCTTCTGTGCAGTCTGATCTTGATCACTACTGTCCACAAAAGCTTCTTGTGTCGTCTATGGTATGGAGAGTTAAATAACCCTAGGTAAGACACCTGTTCAAAACATTGATGGAAACGCAGAAAATGCTGGTAACCAGCATTTTCTCCTTTTCCCACAATGTTTTCTATCCTTTGACAGATGATTTCCTTCATTTGAGCACTTACATTTTTGTTGTTTGCGACAGATGATTTCCTTCATTTGAGCAATTACATTTTTGTTCTCTGCAAATGCTTCAAATCTCAACAAGTCTACATTTTTGTCGTCTGGTAAAGAGTTAATGTATCAGTTTGTTTGCTCCATGTTAATTGGACTTTCTGGCACCTCAACGATTCTAGCTGTGCACAGAATAGTAACCTTTCGGTGAATTTTGCTTGGTATTCCAAATGGCATTTTAGCATTATAAACATAAAACAAACTTGGCACCAAACCTGTGACATTTTGTCTTCCTGTTGATGTTAACCCTTATCCTGCTATTAACCCTTTACCACACGGCAAAATTTAAGACCTATCCAAATTGAAAGCATTTGCAGACAACAATTTCATAGTGGCTCAAATGACGCAACTTTTCTTTGATAGGGTAGAAAACTTTGTGGGAAAAGGAGAAAATGCTGGTTACCAGCATTTTCTCCTTTTCCCACAATGTTTTCAAAAGGCCTGTTTCTCAGGGGCGTCAAAAGGCGTCATTGTGTGGTAAAGGGTTAAGTGAAATGAAGCTTTTAAGTTGATAGTAAAAACCCAAATTTTGGTATTTCAAGGTAGTTTTTTTTGGGGGGAAAAAATATCTCCTTATCAGACAGTGTATATCCAAGATAAGACTGCAAGTTTTGTGCAGTCTAATCTTGATCTACACTGTCCATAATAGGTCCCTGAGTAGAGCTAAGCAGCCTAAGGGTTAAATAGTTCATAAGTTTATAAGCCTTTAATACCCCTTTTCAACGTAATTCCAACTATTAACGACCCTAGCGAAAATTTAGACAATTATAAAGATTTCTCATATGGTAAAGAGTTAACTCTGTACCGAACAATGCCAACTTTTAACGACCCTTGGAAAGAAGCCTTTTGAAAACATTGTGGCAAAAAGAGAAAATGGTGGTTACCAGCATATTCTCCTTTTCCAACAATGTTTTATGCCTTATTAAAGAATGATTGCAGCATTTGAGCCAGACTGACATTGTCGTCTGCAAATGCATTCATTATGGACAAGGCTAAAATTTTGTCTTCTGGTAGAGAGTTAAAACAAATACTGAACAATTCAAAAGGGACTGTTTAAAAAACAAACAACACATACACAGCAAATAAACATATCAATCTTTCAACACAAAAACCTTATATATGTGATATATTTTACAGTTTTTATTTCCAAATACAGAAAAACAAACATTTTTATGGCTTTTTTTTTGTTCCCTGGCTGTCAACAACAATACCAGTATCTACATGAAACCACATAATGGCCAGATTTTCTCATGATCTGTTGGAGTTTATGTGAATTTATGTTCCTTTCTTTGTCACTTTGAAGTACAAAGCAAACACATTAAGTGCAAAGAGAGTAAAACAAAAATTTAATGGGATATATTTTTATTTAGCAAAAGCTTCTGTTTTCCACATAATGTTTAACCCTTTACCACACGACAAAATTTTGGACTTGTCCGAATTGAAAACATTTGCAGACGACAATTTCAATGTGGCTCATATGAAATGGTTTTTCTTTGATAGGGTAGAAAACATTGTGGGAAAAGGAGAAAATGCTGGTTACCAGCATTTTCTCCTTTTCCCACAATGTTTTCAAAAGCCTTCTCAATCAGGGGTGTTAAAAGCCGTCATTGTGTGGTAAAGGGTTAAAAGTATTTGTAGCGGCTTCACTAAGGTTACGAGATGATAAAATTTTACACTTGTCTTTACTATTTATTGAAAGCATTACCAGGCAACAAATCTAATGTCGTTCCAATTGTTGAATTTGTCTTTGAAAGGAGACAAAACATTGTGGGAAAAGAAGAAAATACTGGTTACCAGCATTTTCTCCTTTTTTCCAAATTGTTTTCAAAAAACCTCCTTTCACAATGTCGTTAAAACACAATTATATGGTAAAGCCAGTCAAGTAAACAATGCCTGTGTTAAAATGCATTTATATTTGAATCATACCATTTTAAAGTTTGGAAATTGTTGAGAAGATGACAATCTGCTTTTTCTTGGTCGGTTCAAGCGTTAGTCGCTGGCAGAGAATAATACTGGGACCCAGTAATACTGGGACCCTACATACAATAATAGATTGTCATCTTTACAATATTTTCCATACTTCTGAAAGGCATAGTTTAAATTTAAATACATTTTAACACCTACAGTATTGTTTTTGGGCAGCTACTGAGCCTTTAATGTCTGCTTCCTTTCTAATTGGTCAATAAGATTTTGATTGCTCTAGAATTAGTCTATAATGTAAAGATTAAACAAACCTGGTCACAAACAGTCATGGCAAACTTCTGATGTGGGATACAATGGGCAGCATTACAGGTGTCTTCATCATGGCTGTTAGCTATGTGATAATGTATACGAAGCAAAATGTTCTCCTGTAATAGAAATAAATAGTAAATCATGAAAGATAGATCTTTACAACCACAGAGAAAAACACTGTAAAAACTTGATATTGTGTAGAATGTAGTCAGATGTGTAAACATAGATAAATGATCGATATATAGGGTGTACGGAATAAAGAAACTCAAGGGATTTGTCTCTGATTTAAAACCAGAAACAACCACAGTGATGATCTGGATAGCCTCCAGAGAATGTAATGCATTTTCTGTTCGTCGTAATCTGTGCAACATTGCAACTATCAGGGGCAACATTTGGCATGAAGATACAAGAATGATTATAGTTTCATAAAATGAAGGTGAAATTGGTTAAAAAACTGGATGAAAATGAGTACAAATGCATCTTTAATCCTTTCCCAAACAATCCCTGATTTTTAAAAGGTCAGGAATAGAAGCCTTTTGAAAACATTGTGGGAAAAGGAGAAAATACTGGTAACCAGCATTTTCTCCTTTTCCCACAATGTTTTCTACCCTATCATATAGAAAAATCATCTTTTTAGCAACTGTTAATTTGTCATCTGCAAAATGCTTTCAATTTGGTCTGGTCCAAAATTTGCCATTTGGGAAAGGGTTAAATCAAATAATATTGTAGATATCCTTCAGATCAAAATGTTTCTTCATGACAGAAATCATGATTTTCATGTAATTTCTCATACCAGGGTAAATCCTCCCCCTTCAAATCGAGAAACGAAGGCAAATACTTAAATTTTGAGGAACAGTTGTAAAAAATTTGGGGTTCCATATTCAAAGAAACAGGGAGCCAGGAAAAACTTTACCTCCATCCCGCACAACAAAATTTTAGAATTTTTCCAAAATAGAAAGCATATGCAGACAACGTATGTGTCTCAAATGATGGGATTCGTCTATAAAATGGAAGAAAACATTGTGGTAAAAGAAGAAAATGCTGGTTACTAGCATTTCCTTCTTTTCTCACCAAGTTTTCAAAAACCATCTTTCTTGAGGTCATTAAAATTCTTGACTGTGTGGGAAAGAATAATGGGATTATCTGATATTGATTTTACAAAGTAACACCACTTACAAAGCATTCAGCAGCATCATCCATGTGACCGAGCTGAAAGCGCTCCTGTTTCTCAAAGGTATTTGCAAGAGCCTTCCTCAAAGCATTGGGCTGTAGTGAGGACTGATCACTGTACTGGAACTGGGTGAATATCACCTGAAATAGACCAACATAGGGAATACATTTTAATATCTTTCACTTTACAAATGTATGAAAAAAACTTCTCTTAGCATATTTAGTCTTGTCTAAGTGGTGTTTAGTTTTGTACCAAACAATACCAGGGGCCAGTTTCACAAAAACACTCAAGTCTCTTACTTCACTCAAATCCACTAAAAGGCGTATTTTCTAACTTAACTTGAGTTTGTTATTTGAGATGCATTTTACTAACGTGAACAGACTTAAGTAATGTTCTAAACTCCTGAGCTAACACAACATATTAGACTCAACTCGGTAAAATATTGTGTTTAAGTCTGTTCTCGAGTTAAGTCTGTTTAATTTGCTAAGCTGATTCAGAAATGTGTTAACTCAGGATTTGAGAATGTTTCTACAGTGTGCTAATTTTCATGAAATGCATCTCAAATAACACATCCGAAGTCAGAACTTAGTAAATTTGAGTAAAAAGTTTTTTTATTTGTGAAACAGGGGCGGGCCTGGTCTTAATAACAGGTAATTGAAAACATTGTGAGAAGGAGAAGTAAGACTGTTTTCTACTTTTTCAAGGACAGAGAATTCATTTTTTAGAGCTTTCAGCTGCAGAGGCATACAATTTTATATTTGTGTGGTTGAATGGTAATACCTGTGCGGAAAAATAATTTTTCGCAACAAAAATTTGTACAAGAGACCACAATGACACAGGATGTTCAACAATAACTACCAATGTCCCACATCTGTCCATCCTAAAAAGACATTTAAAAGCTGTTCTTAACCAAATCTTTAAAGTTTTATTTTCTAAATCTACAACTTCCTATTTCCTGTCACCTTTGTTGTGACTCAATTTTAACCCTTATCTCTTTACCACATGACAAAATTCTACACTGGTCCAAATTGAAAGCAATTGCAAATGACATTCTGATTGTTGCACAAGTGATGGAATTTGTCTTTGAATGGGAAAAAAACATTTTTGGAAAAGGAGAAAATGCTGGTTTCCAGCATTTTCTCCTATTCCAACAATGTTTTCAAAAGCCTTTCTCATCAGGTTTTTTAAATCTCCGATTGTTGCTAAAGGGTTACGCTGCTAAAAAATGAAATGAACAGTAAAAAACCAAAGTAATATTGCAATTTCAAAGTTGATTTCACTGCGAACAAATACTGTACAGGACAGTGTAGATCCAAGATCTGACTGACCGTTTTGTGCAGTCTGACCTTAATCTACATTGTCCGCAAAAGTGCCTCAAGTCACACTTAGCAGCCTAAAGGTTAAACCTTTTCCCGAACAATTGTGTGTTACAAGATGACAAGAAAACACTGTGACAAATGAACAGATTGTTCATCACCAGATTTTTTCTTCATCTGCCACAATGTTGTCTGATTATCACCTGCTTTATATGTCTTTACTTAGATGTCTTTAATCTTAACACATGACAAAAATGTAGACTTATCCAAATTCAAACATTTGCAAGCAACACAAAAAATACTACTCAAATGATGAGACTTTTATTAGGAAGGGTAGAAAACATTGTGGGAAAAGGAGAAAAATGCTGGTTAACAGCAAATTCTCCTTTTCCAACTCTTTTTTCAAATGCCTTTCACATAAGGGTTGTTAAAACTCAGGATAGTGTGGTAAAGGGGTAATACATCTGCACTGACTAAAGTTTAACCCTTTACCACACCAGAAAATTTTAGATTTTTTACAAATTGAAACCATTTATAGCCAACATTATAAAATATGGCTGAAATAAAGGTACTGTTTTTGATGAAGTTGAGAACACTGTGTGAAAAGGAGAAAATTCTTGTAACCAACATTTTTCCCTTCTCACAAAAAGTCATAGTGTTTTTAAAACCTTCTTCATCAAGGTCTTCAAAACTCTGGGTTAACCCTTTACCAAACAATCTCTGGTTTTAACGACCCTGAGAAAGAAGCCTTCTGAAAACATTGTGGAAAAAGGAGAAAATGCTGGTAACCAGCATTTTCTCCTTTTCCCACAATGTTTCCTACTCTTCCAAAATCAAATCAAGTTTCAATTTTTGAGTCACGTTTATTTTGTCGTCTGCAAATTCTTTCAAGTTGGACAAGTCTAAAATTTTGTCGTTTGGTAAAAGGTTAAAGTGAAGAAGTTTTGCCTTTATCCTGCTAAATAAGTGAATTGAAATCTTTTAAGCTGATAGTAAAAATCCCAAATTTTGCTATTTCAAATGTATTGATTTGCAAAAAGCATGTACTTATCGGACAGTGTAGATCAAAGATCAGACTGCACGTTCTGTGCAGTCTGATCTTGATCTACACTGTCCGCAAAAAGTCAGTGAGTCGCGCTTCACAGCCTAAAGGTTTAAAAACCACACCAAAGAACTAGATGAAAATTAAAAAAGTTTAAGTTTCAAGGAGCCTATTGACATACACATAATGGCTGTTTGCTTTTACTTTCGACCTTCTCTGATAAATCTTGTGCCCTTCCGGTTTAAAAGGTTTAAACATTAAAATTCAGTTTTGAACAGTTTTTCATACGTTCTTTTGCATGTTCATTCATCAAAATGCGTTTTACAACATTTTCTACATTTTATCATGGAACAGCACAAATTTCAGACATTTTCTAGGTTCAACAAGAAGTACAAAATAAGAGTGCTGCATGTAGGTGCCAACACTTGGCTAGTGAGGCTCAAACCTGGGACCTCCGGGTCATGTGTCCTGCACTTTACCACAGAGCCTCCCAGGACCCAGGATTTATCTTTGCTTACCAGCATTTTCTCCTTTTCTCATACTGTTTTCCAAAGCTTTCTCAAGCTGGGAAAAGAAGTGACAATCAACACAAAAGATTTCAACAAATTTTTGGTCGGGAACAAAACGAGGAAATAGTATTTCCAGAAATACCCCTAGCTTTTTGAGGACAATGAGTCATACAAAAAACAGGATGTCCTGTTTCTTAAACCTCTTGCAAACAATTCCTTGTTTTATCAAACCTGAAAATGCAGGCTTTCAAAAACATCGCTAAAAAAGGAAAAGATGCTGGTGACTAGCATTTTTTCCATTTCCTACCATTTTTCTACCCTTTCAAAGACAAACCTCATCAGTTGAGTCAGTCAGTCTGCAAATTATCTTAATTTGGAAGAGTCCTAACTCTTTACCAAACGACAAAATTTTAGACTTGTCGAAACTGAAAATATAATAATTATGCAGACAACAAAATAAAAGTGACTCAAATTATGGCATTTTGTCCATGAAAGGATAGAAAACTTTGTGGAAAAAGGAGAAAATGCTGGTTACCAGCATTTTCTCCTTTTCCCTCGATGTTTTCTAAAATATTCTTCCTCCGGCTCCATAGAACTCAGGATAGTTTAGTAAAGGGTTAAATTTTTTCCTCTGGTAAAGAGTCACACAAGTTTCAGTTGGTATGGAGCCAACTGAACAACAAAGAAAAAATCATTTGGCACCAAATTGTAACTTTTCACACAAAGGTTCTTTCTTAAGTTGACTTATTGTGTCTGGGGTAGCCATTTCTATTCAGTGTCTGAGACAATAGAATTATCTATATAACTTAAGTTCCCCCTTCCCCCCTTCTTTCATCTGTATAAGCCAAAAATTGCTTTGGGAAAAAGGTTATTAATGCATATATGTGATGCATTATATCAGGCAGTCAATACATAAAAAATTTTATGAATTCATAAAACCCATTTTGACTGAATAATGAGGTAGAATGGTCCTTGGACACACAGAAAAATTACAGAAAGCAAAATGTATCATTCTCGGTCAGTCTGAAAAGACTGCACAGGCTGATCTGGATGGATGTGTTTGGCAAAAATATTAATCTCTAGAGCATGAACCAAAACTTTTCAGCTCCACACGTGCTCATCATGCAGCCATCCACGCAAACTTTTAATTAAACACTTACAGTGCTGAATTAATATAACAGACCGGTTCAATTATGAAAAGAATCCGCAGTAACGAATTTTCATTGTTGTTATGGTCAGAATACGTAACAAAGTAGCGGACAGTGTAGATTCAAGATCAGACTGCATGTTCTGTGCAGTCTGATCTTGATCTATACTGTCCGCAAAAACAACTTAATTCAGTTCCAATGCTTTATGGGTTAACACCTCCAGTAATCCTTTACTCAACGATTTCCAGGAAATCCTAGGGACAAATCCTTGAAAATGTAGGAAACAGGAGAAAATGCTGGTAACCAGCATTTTCTCCTTTAACCACAATAACAATGATTAAGTTGCTATTGAGGCCAGTATATATCAAGATTAGACTGCACAAAACATGCAGTTTGATCTTTGATCTACACAGGCTGTCTAGCTCAGACATATTGGACAAGAGAAACCTTGAAATTGGTCATGTCAAGGGTCTTAATTCTAGACTGAGAATGCCTGTAAGGCCTATTCTGTATTCTAAGCTTACGATATAGTTTTTTTCTGGATTGAATTTTGTTTGTGTTTAATAAAGTAAATGTTTTCTTTCCGTAACCTTTTACAGTTTTTTGAAATTCAAAGATAATAGATCAGAGTGCTTACGGTATTTACTGATCTTTTGAAAAGAAAAGCTGTGTCATGGCCTAAAACTGAGCAATGACCCTCAAAACAGAAGTATTCTTAACCCTTAGGCTACTAAGCACAACACAAAAACTTTTTTTGTAGACAGTGTAGATCAAGATCAGACTGCATAAAAATAATTGTTTGACCTTCAATCTACACTATCTGATAAGGGGTCCCCCCCCCCAAAAAAAAATTTTTTTTTTTATATAGAAACATTTGTGTTTTTACTGTCTGCTAGAAAGTTTCATTTAACTTATTTAGTAGGTTAAGGGTTAATGGACAATGTCCAAGTGGTTGACCAGGTGTGTCTTCATTGTATTATCTCTTTTCTTATGAACTGTATTGGGACTGAAGGGCTTAAATTAGATATTTATAAACACAGTGTTTGAAAACATTGTGGGGAAGGAGAAGACTGATACTAGTTTGTTAACAAATTTCTATTTTTCATGACATGATTTCAACACTGTCCCAGATGACAAATTTTAGACTTGTCAATGTTGAAAGCAACTGCATCTCTTTATGAACACATTTTTTTTTTCAGACTATTATAGAAAACATTATTTAGCTGGATAACAGTTTCCGGCCTAATTAAATGCAAAACTAGTGAAAGGAAAGTCTTCTTTAAACTATTTTTAAGCTATCTGCACCACAGATTCAATCCAAAGGTCATTCATGCAATGGGTAGAGTTAAAGTTCAATACAACAGCCCTTATTTCAGATGACCCAGCCTAATAAAAAAAGGATTTAGAAGGGTTTAACTCTTTACCACACAATGACGCTTTTTGACACCCCTGATAGAGAAGGCTTTTGAAAACATTGTGGGAAAAGGAGAAAATGCTGGTAACCAGTATTTTCTCCTTTTCCCACAATGTTTTCTACCCTATCAAAGAAAAATCATTTCATATGATCCACATTGAAACTGTCCTCTGCAAATCCTTTCAATTCGGACAGGTCTAAAAATTGGTCGTGTGGTAAAGGGTTAAAGCTGCGTGTAAAATCAGACCTCTGGTCAGCATGGAAAATTGATCCGATAATTATTTACTTCATGAATACATGATGCATTGGTTTTTTCTATCTTCAAATGTTGAAGAAAAGAACCCTCAAAATCGTGACTTATTTCCCCCTAAATCACAACAAAACACCTTTGCAACTGGAAAAAAAAAGGCTCATTAAGATCCGCTTATTTTTTTTACTTTATAACAACATATATTTTTTTAACTCTTAGCCAAACAAGAAAATTTTGACTGGACCAAACTTAAAGTATTTGCAGGTGACAAAAAAACTGTGGCTAGATTTACAATATATGTCTCAAAAAGGGCAGAATTTAGCTTTGTGGGAAAAGGAAAATGCTGGTTACCAGCATTTTCTCCTTTACCCGCACTGTTTTCGAAAGGCTTATTCCTCGTGATTGTTAAAAGTCAGGATTGTGTGCTAAAAGGTTAAATGACCAGAATTATCCTAATATCATCTCATAATAGGTCCACCTGAGTGAGAGGGTCACCCTCATTAAAGACAGGCCCACTCTTTTTCTGCAGGTAGAATATCATGTGACCATATCTGAATCACTATGGTGATACATGAGTGATGTTCTCTATTTATGGATTGATTATTGACCGCAGGTGGATGCTTAAGTGCATCATCTTCTATTATCATCTTCTCTACAATACTGTCCATCTGCCCCTTGCTTCTAAACCTTCTCCCTTTACCAAACAACAGAATTTTTGACTCGTCTATAATGAAAGTAGGGGAGAAATTAAACATGATTCAAACGATAAAATTTGTTTCTGAAAGGTTAGAAAGCATCTTGGGAAAAGGAGAAAATGCTGGTTACCAGCATTTTCTCCTTTTTCCCTAATTTTTTTCACAAGTCTCCTTCCCCAGGGTCATTAAAAGTTGAGACTGTGTGATAAACGTTTAACCAACCCTTTAACAAACATTTTCAAGTTTTTACTATTCAAAAGGAATGTGGACAACCATAAGGAAATATGCTTTTGAAACTATTGTGAGATATGGAAAAAATGACAGTAACCAAGATTTCCTTCTTTTTCCATGTTTTCCATCCTTTCAACCAAATATTGCATCATTGCACCAAAATTAATTTGCCATCTACAAATACTTTATTAAATTTGGACAGATAATTAAAACTGATAATTGTACTTTTTATATACCTGTTTGACATTTTACCAGCCAACAAAATCTTGGCTGTCTCCGAACTGAAAGCATTTGCACACAAAAATTCAAATGATATTCAAAACATGAAATATGTCTTTCAAAGTGAAGCAAAACAGGTGGAAAAAGGAGAAAATGTTGGCTACCATCATTTTCTCCTTTTCCCATGATGTTTTCAAAAGGCTAATCTTTCTCAGGGACATTCAAAATTAGGATTCTTTGGTAAATGGCTAATACCAGTCCGGGGTGTGGCCAGGTGAGAATGGAACTATTTCTGCACTAATAAAGCTCCTGTGATAAAATCACCCTGTCCAGCTAATGTATTATCATTTAGTCTAGCCAATAAATACAAAATCAATAGATTTCAATTAGACCAGGTTTTACTTCAGGTACATGGCCAAAATAACAACCTTAACTCTTTTGGACACAATCCTGAGTTTTACTGACCCTGAGAAAGATGGCCTTTAAAAAACATTGTAGGAAAAAGAGAAAATGCTGGTAACCAGCATTTTCTCCTTTTCCCACAATGTTTTCTAACCTGACAGAGAAGAATCCAATCATTGATATAAGATTTAATTTGTTGACTGCAAAATGCTATTAATTCGAAAAAGTGAAAAAATTTAAACTCCTAACCAGATGATATGACTTGTCCAAATTGGAAACAAATTGTAGACATCAAATTAAATACTGCTCATCTTAGGTTAATTTTCCATAAAAGGGTAGACAAAATTGTGAAAAAATGATAAAATATCAGGTTACCAGCATTTTCTTTTTTTCCTAGAGTGTTTTCAAGACCTTAATTTTTCTAGACCCTGACAAAGCTGGACTATTTGGTAAAGGGTAAAAAGAATCAATATTTTAACCAGCATGCACCTGCATGTTCCATCATCTTGTAAACATGAACACTAATTGTATGCATTGATCTACAGCACATGGCAATTGGACCAGATATACAACGAGAACTAAAACTATATGTGTGCCATGCTCTGTGAAAAGGGGGTTTAATGTCTGCAAAAAGTATTGCCTTACATCTGCCTGCAAACTGCACACAGGCCTACCTCGGTTGAAACCTTTTTTACTTTTCATATATTTTCTACTTGTCAAAGGACCAGTCTACCTCATGATTCAGTCAGTTGTTAGAAATTATGGATTTTATGGATCCATAATTATATGGCCTGCAACAAGCAAAAACGGGCATTCGAACATTTGCGTAAAGTGTTGTCTCGGATCAGCCTGCGCAGTCCGCGCAGGCTAATCCGAAACGACACTTTCCATTTTTATGTAATTTTCTGTTATGCGCAAGTCTACTGTAGCACAAAATCTAATGTAGTCGTAAAGTGCCGTCTCGGATTAGCCTTCGCAGACTGCGCAGGCTGATCCGAGACGACACTTTACGCAAATGTCCGAATGCCCCTTTTCGCGTGTTGCAAGCCATATGATGACTTGCAGGTTTAATGCATCACTGAGATGCATTAAACCCTGTTTTAGCCAGGGTGACAATACCATGACAATACCTTGACATTTTCTTCAAAAACAGCTGACAAAAAAAAAAACACTACTGTTTGTTACTAACCTTCAAAGCACAAAATATACAAGAGTGTCCCATACACAGATGGCCGGACAATCGTCTGTAACTTCTTCGGAATACATCAATGTGCCAAAACACCTGAAAAACATAATATAAAATCTATAAACATTATTAAAAAATAAAAATGATAAAAACAACTTCCGGTATTTTCCTATCTAAAATTTGGTGCTGAATATGGCCCAAACAATAGGTAATGGGTACCCAGAATTTTCTCCTTTTTCAACAATGTTTTCTTCCCCCATCAGAGACAATTCCTATCATTTGCACCATGTATAATTTGTCGCCTGCGATGTTTTTAATTCAGACAAGTCTAAAATTTTGTCATCCGCAAAAGAGTCAACACTTTACCACAAAATCCTGTGTGTTAACTCTTTTCAAAATGACAATATTTTAGACTGGTCCAAATTGAAAGCATATACAGACGACCAAATAAATTGTTGCACAAATTGTGAAATCTATCATTGAAAGGGTAGAAAACACTGAAGGAAATGGAGAAAATGCTGGTTTTCAGCATTTTTTCTTTTGCCCACAATGTTTTCAAAATTTGTAATTAAACTATTGTGTGGTACAAGGTTAAATATCATTAGGAAGAAGCCTTATGAAACATTAGGTGGTAAGTTTTTTTTTCTTTTTCCACATTTTCTACCCTATCAAAGACTAATCAGTTGAACTTAACTTGTCTTCTGTAAATTATTTCAATTTGGACAAATCTTAACACTGTACTACAAAATCCGGACTTTTAACGACCCTGAAAAAGAAAGCTTTTGAAAACATTGTGAGAAATGGAGAAAATGCTGGTAACTAGCATTTTCTCCTTTTCCCTCAATGATTTCTTCTCTTCCCAACAATACTCGAGGGACATTTATTTTGTCATCTGTAATTTCTTTCAATTTGGACAAGTCTAAAATCTAGTCATTTGGTATAGGGCCTAACTTTTTGTCATCCAGTTAGGAGTACAAGAGTCCACCAGATCAATATTTTGCCTTTAGACAAGTCCTGGGAAATGATCCATTTTTTCAACAGATAACAAGTTTACAGGTAAGGCGAAAAGATCAATAATATTTTGTCTTAACCTTTCACCACACAATACTGAGTTTTGACGAGTCTGGGGAATGAGGCATTTGAAATTGTGGGAAAGGAAAAAACAACCAGCATTTTCTCTTTCTCCCATTATGTTTTTGTTTTCTACCCTACCCAAAACAAATTTCAATTTTTGGGTTACACTTATTTCGTTGTCTGCAAATGTTTTCAATCTGGACTGGTCTAAAATTTTGTTGTTTGGTACAGAGTTAACCCTTTATCCAAGGTGAAAGAATTTGCAGAAAATAAATCTAATCTAGCTCAAAAGATGAATACTTTGAAATGGCAGGAAACATTGTCCGAAAAGCAGGAAATGCTGGTTATCAGATTTGGGACAAAACACATCCTGAGCAAAGCCTGGTTCTTTAAATAACACCATGTTTTGTACCCCTTGAAAGACGAAATGCATGCTTTGTATAGCATTTATTTTGTCCTCTGCAAATGCTTTGAATTTGGACTAGCCTAAGATTTTTTTTTTGTTTTGCAGAGTTAAAAGTTGAAAAGTGATAAAGGATGTTTTGTTGGCAATGAGAGCCAAAAAATTATTCATAATATATCAAAATGAGTTACAGCATGGCCTTTGTAGTAAATTATCCCAATATTAAGAATCTATAGATAAAAACTTTTGGAAAAAAAACAGAACTTCCAGCTGATGAATGTAGTATAGACTTAAATCAACCCTTAACTCTTTACCAAACGACAAAATTTTACACTCATCCAAATTCAAAGTATTTACAGATGATAATTTAAACGTGGCTTAAATAATGGAATTTGTCTTTGAACAGCTAGAAAACATTGTGGGAAAAGGAGAAAATGCTGGTTACCAGCATTTTCTCCTTTTTCCACTATGTTTTCAAAAGGCTTCTTCCTCAGACTCGTTAAAACTCAGGATTGTGTGGTAAAGAGTTAACCAAACAGTCCTGACTTTTAACAACATCTAGAACGGCAGTCTACGAAAACAGTGTGGGACAAGGAAAAAATGCTCAATTCAGCCACACCTCTTCCCACAATGCTTTCTACACTTTCTTCAGACACTTTCCATTAATTGAGTCACAATTTGTTGTTTGAAGATGCATTTAGGTCTTGGGTTCTGTTGTTTGGTAAAACAATAGCACTGCAAATTTCAGGACATTTCTAGGCTATAGTTTCAAATCAAGAGCAGACAGTAGAAACTCAAGAAAAATTTCATTCAATTCAAAACATGTTTTGGTTGTTTGTATGGTATTTACAATATTGTTTTCAACAAAACTTCACTTATATCACAATGGGCAGTGTACAGTAACCTATCCATTCTTTCCTGACAATTTCTTATACTAACACTGTGAATGATATTCTTCCCCAGCCACTGACTGCTTTTCCATACAAACATCAACAAAACAATGATCAGAAGTGACAGACATAATATTATGAATCCTGTTGCAATTACTATCATTAATCCTTGGAAAGAAATTACCTGACTGGGGATTCAAACCAGTGACTTCCTGGTCTCAAGTACTATGCAATCGACTGAGCTACTGGGCTCAGCTGAATTCAAATCATGGTCAAACTGAACCTCAAACCACACAATCCTGATACAGAAGGCTTTTGTAAAACATTGCTGGAATAGGAGAAAATGCTTGTAACTAGCACTTTCTCCGATAATCCAACAGTATGTTCTACCTCTTTAGATCATTCAATTTTGCAGACGTCATTCAATCCATCATTCAATTTTGTGCAATGTTTATTAAAATTTGTTGCCTTCAAATGCTTTAACTCTTTACCACACAATCCCGACTTTTAACGACCCTGAGAAAGAAAGCTTTTGAAAACATTGTAGGAAAAGGAGAAAATGCTGGTAACCAGCATTTTCTCCTTTTCCCACAATGTTTTCCACCCTGCTGGAAATAAATTTCAATTTTTGAGTTACGTTTATTTTGTCATCTGCAAGTGCTTTCAATTTGGACCAGTCTAAAATTTTGTCGTTTGGTAAAGAGTTAAATTTGGACATGTTCCAAGATACTGACTTTTGGTAAAGGACCAAACAGATGAAAATGTTTCAAACTTGCAAAGTTTGAAAAGCATCTGCTAAGGATCAAAGAAACACTCAGAAAAAAGTATACATCACTAAATCTACTGATCACATTTGAATATCTGACAGGCTATGTGAATAGATATATTGGTAATCATATAACATATGAATTATTCAAAGGATTTTCATTCAATCGAGCCTCAATCCAGTATTTTCAATACAAATGATACAGGTGTGAGTTACAACTTGTATGATCACGAATTAAAAAGTTTTTTGCAAATCAGAAAGAAAAAAACTCCTCACTATTTATTTTCAAGCTATAGACAGCTTTGAATATCTTTACCAGACAAAAAAACATGAAAGGTTGGACACATCCATTACCTCATATCATGATTTTAATAATCCTGAGGTAAACAGCTTTAGAAAACAATGTGGAAAATGGAGAAAATGTTGGTTACTATATATGGATATGTTTTCTAACCTTTCTGAGACAAATCCCTGAGTTTCAGCCACATTTGAATCATCGTCAAAAAATGTTGAATTTCGTTACCAGCAGTTTTCCCTGTTCCCACAATGCTTTCAAATGGCTTCTTTCCGGGCACCAATAAATCATGGAATTGTTTGGTAAAGGATTAAGGCTTAATGAATTAATACATGTAAAAACACTTTGACAAAAGTCACAAGCAATTTCTCTGTTTTCCAAAATGCTTTTGAGAGTTATGTCACAAAACAAAAACTGCAGCAACTGTCATGCTGGTTAAAGTGACACAATTATGACATTATTGACCAATACTGCTACGTCAACAAATCAGGAAGAACAGCTGTTTTATTTTCAAAACGTTTACAGCATCAACATGAGTATTGGTGAATCTGCACCAAGCACAGAACAAAATTACCATGATATACATGTATCATAACAAGTATTACTTCAGCCGCTGGTGTAGATGAAGATCATAATTTTTATCCTGCTATACTTGGGGTCCTGCATGGCTCAGTGATGAAGTGTAAGACTCATACCCTTTAGGGCCCTGGTGTGAGCCCCACTGAAAGCACTGCATGGGTTTTTCTTGGGAGGGGGGGTGTTCTTCAAGGACAAGATGCTTCGGAGCCCTTGCCTGTAACTATGAGTGAAACCCAGGATATACATAAATATGTGAGCTGTTGCTGTGATATGACTGAAATAATGTTGTAAGCGGCATGTAACATCATTCAATAAATCAACTATCTTACAATTATTTTTTGGGATTTTTTACACAAAAAAGAAAATTAAGAAAAGTAATATATATACATTTTTACAACTCACTGCATTCATTCATTTATCTAAGAGTTTAACCCCTTATAGCACAATCCAGGCTTTAACTCTTCACCACACAGTCCCAAGTTTTAACGACCCTGAAGAAGAAAGCCTATAGAAAAAAATGTAGGAAAAGGAGAAAATGCTGGTAACCAGCATTTTCTCCTTTTCCCACAGTGTTTTCTACCTTTTCTAAGACAATTTTCTCCAGTTGAGCCACATTAAAATTGTCGTCTGCAACTGCTTTCAATTTGGATCAGTCTAACATTTTGTCATTTGGTAAAGAGTTAAACCAACCTGAAAACATTGAGGGAAAAAGAGAAACCAGTATTTTCTCCTTTTCCCTCAATATTTTCTGCCCTTTAAAAGACAAAAGCCCATCGGTAGAAATTTGTCATCTGCAATTGCTTTTATATTTTGACTAGTTCAAAATTTTGTCATCTGTTAAAAGAGTTTAACCAAGTGTGACTTTTTTCCAGCAATTTCCAATCTTTTCTGTCAAAGCTGATTTAAGTCAGGGGTAATAAAATAATAAATCGGTCTGTGGCCATTATTATAAATAGTTGATTTGCATGTTACTGGTAAATAATTGCAAGTCATTCGGTACAAAATAAACGGCAACATATACTGTAGGTGACCCTAACCTTTCATCCTTAGATTTAGATTACAACTTAAGCTGCGGTTGTGGTCACTGTGGATCAAGATCAGACTGCAAGTTTTGTAGGATGTAACCTCTGAAGACAACTTGACACATGGAGTAAAAGCTCAACAGGAGCTCTGTCACACTTTCTGGTTTTATCTCCTAATAAATTTTTTAAAATCAAGTTACATTACCTTTTAAATTGCCGCACTGAGCCAGTCTTAGCCCTTACTAAACAATTCTAAGTTTTTACTTCTTTCAATAAAGGAGGTGTTTGTAAACATTGTGGGATAAGGGAGAAAAAGGCTGATAATGACCATTTCTTCTTCCATTTCCCATAATTTTCTCTACCCTCTAAGAGACAAATTTTATCATTTCAGCTGCATCTTAATTTGTTGTCTACAAGTGCTTTGAATCTGCAAAAGCCTAAAAATTTGCTGTGTTGTAAGGAGTTTACTCTTTACTATTGGACAAAAATTTAGACTTGTACCAAATTTGCAGACAAATTAAAATGTGTTAAGTAATGGATTTTGTCTATGATAGGTAGAAAACATAGTGGGAAAAGAACAAAATGCATTTTATTCTTTTCCTGCCTGATTTTTAAAAGCCTTTTTCTTGGGATTATGTTGTAAAGAGCTTAGTTAACCCTTTACCACACAATGACGCCTTTTAACGCCCCTGAAGAAGAGGCCTTTTGAAAACATTGTGGGAAAAGGAGAAAATGCTGGTAACCAGCATTTTCTCCTTTTCCAACAAAGTTTTCTACCCTATCAAATAAAAGTTGCGTCATTTGAGCCACTATGAAATTGTCGTCTGCAAATGCTTTCAATTTGGATAGGTCTTAAATTTTGCCATGTGGTTAAGGGTTAAATGAGGAAGTGGGAAAGAAAAGTATCAATGGTAACAGTAAACCTTAGGCAAAGCCACAAATAAATGGTTTATACCATATATGGACATTTCAAATCCTTGAGCATTTGGTTTCATGTTTCTTACGTATATGGAATAAATTTGCCCAAGGCTTAAGGTTCAAACTTACGACAGTAAATTAAAGACAAATTGAACTGTAGTTAAACTGCCAAAGCGTGTCACCCAGACAGGATTCAATTCCTTGGATTTTAGGTGCCAAGTCCCTGTAGCTCAGTTGGCAGTGTACAGGACTTGAGAACAAGAGATCGCAGGTTCGATCCCCAGCTCAGCCAATTTCTTTCAGAGGACTGAAGATAGTCATTGCAACTGGATTCATTCCTCTCTCACTACTGACCATTGCAGCAACAATTGTTATGTAGGAAACCAGCCAGTGGCTTGGAAAGAAAAGCATGGACAGGTGCACTGGTTGCAGCTATATAACTGAAATAATATTGAAAACGAAGTTAAACACCATACAATCAATCAATTGGATTTTAGGTGAAGCAAGTATAAACAGTATAAAACAACACGTAAATAATGCTAAATAAACCATTATAACAAAAATTCCCAAGTACTTATATATTTCAAAACATTCAATTTCTTGCCCAAATTCAAAGCTTTTCCAAATGTGACTAAAAAGTTGGGTTTTGTATTTAAATTGGTGCAAATCATTGTGGTAAAAGAATATGCTGGTAACCAGCATTGTGGAACTGTTTGGAAAAAGGGTTAATCTTTTTAATCCATTTGATTTCCTTTAGTGCTTTACAAGTTGAAATCATTGATTTTAAAAACCCTCAATCAATTTAAAACCAGCAAAGTATAATTAAATATTAGATACATGTTGTACAAAAACCCTGTTTATACGGACCGAAGGACAGGAAATGGCTAATCAATACAAAAACAAGTGGCTTAATGCTACTAACAAAAGATCTCGAAACCAGATTAAATAAATCTGTAGATCAGATAAATTGATTAACTGATATGATTTTTCAAAGTTAATTTCGTTGACGCTAGTTGACGCTAGACACACGCCAAAAGCTGTGTATTAGTCATAAACCACTACCTAGATCTAAATAATCGTGTATAAAAATGAGACAAGGTTTCTTTATTCATTCCCTATAGATTACAGTTTAGAGATTAAGCATCCTTAATCTGGTAGGGTTCTGAAAAATAACTCTGTATCAGACAAAAAAAAAATTTAGTCTCGACCTTATTGAAATCAGTTGCAGACAAGAAATGAAGTGTGATTCAGAATCCATGAGAGTAGAAAACATTGCCAGAAAAGGACAAAATGCTGAAAACGAAATTCAAAAATGTTTTACGATGTTTTTTCCCCAAGGGTTGTCTAACAGGCCATTTTTAAACAAAGGTCAAAACAAAATTTTAATATGAACTTATGCTTAACAAGCATTCACTAACATTTACAATAACATTTTCCACATCCTATAAAAAAAAAAATCTAAAAATAGATTTCCTTGTTATTCCTTGGAACAAATTGGCAGCAGACAATTATGCAAAGTATGATACAAGTAATAAACTAAATGAACATGCAATTTAGGTGTAGTACACAAAAGCATTGACTCCTTTTGGCAAAATGTTTTCTAAACTACGGAGCAACACAAAATCTGTTTGCCGGTCATGTATTAACATGGTTGAAAAAAGCCTTTCTGGGAATTTACTGAGTATCCTATCTTGCAGCAAAAAAAATGTTCAGAATGTCCTTTGTGCTGAGGTTTTGTTTCAATAATTAAATAGGACAGTATCTTAAAGAAATTTATTTAATTGATGTTTGTTTCTCAATTACAGGGAACACGGAATATAAGGTGGAAAAACTCCCATTAATCATTATAGCTCCTTTCACAACCAAAGTTGCTTTTGCGGCAAGTGTAGATCAAGGTCAGACTTAACAAAATGTGCAGTCTGATCTTTGATCTACACTGTCTGCTTATCTTTTACACTCTAGACAAAAGTAACCATCAAACTGCAAATTTATTTGGGTCTCATATTTCTAGCTCGAAAATCTCTCTGTTTTTTTCTGCATTAAATTTTCTTTTCCCACATAGATAGAATCTAAGGGCAATGAATCAATTAATGACCTTTGGAATGCCGAACAAATCCAACCTGAAGATTTCAGTCTGGAAGCAAGACCCAAATAACTGTGTTTTCAAGCTGGCTTTTTGTCTTGAATGTCTTTGCAAAGCGGACAATGTAGATCAAAGATCAGATTGCACATTCTGTGCAACTTGATCTCGATCTACACACACCACAAGGGCAAATAATAGTGGGTGACAAGTGGGAAAATTGTCATAATGTTTGTCTGTACCATTTTCTCTGGAATGTGCCAACAGATAAGACAATTAGCAATCAGACACCAACACTATAAAAGTGACAGACACTATTTTCATACATAAGTGTCAGACCATACAATTGGTACCTGGTCTTCACCCTTTACCATACGACAAAAATGTAGACTTGTCCAAATTGAAAGCTTTTACAAAAAGCAACTTCAGTGTGGCGCAAATGATGCAATTTCTTCGATAAGGTAGAAAACATTGCAGGAAAAGGAGAAAATGCTGGTTACCAGCATTTTTTCCTTTTCCTACAATGTTTTCAAAAGGCTTCTTCCTCAGGGTCGTTAAAAGTCAGCTTTGCAACCCTTCGAGCACTGGAAAAACACCAAGAAAACATTTTCATCCAGAAAATAAGGCCTAGATAATTTCAAGGTCGCTCTTGTCCAAAGTGTCTCAGTAAAACGGACAGTGTAGATCAAAGATCAGAAAAGGTAAAGGTCTGCTGGTAAATTATATAAATTAAACCTCAGGACCCACAGAAAGAAAGCTTTCAAAAATCATTATGGAGAAAGGACAAAATGCTGCCAACTAGCATTTTCTCCTTTTCCCACAATGTTTTCTATCTTTTCAAAGGCAATCACATCATTTGAATAAAACTAAAATTTGTTGTATGCAACTGAATGCAATTAAGACAAGTCTAACATTTTGTCATTTGGTAGAGAAATAAGTTTATGACGATAGCTTATCCCTATCTCTGTGTTAGAGTCCACGAGGGGACTGGATTTTGTCTTGACCAATTATCCACTCATAAAAACAGACAAGATTTAGATAATCCTACTACAAGACACCAATGCATTCTTAATCCTAAAAGCATTGAATTAAGCTTAAGTTGGTTTTGTGGACAATGTAGATCAACCTGCACAGAACCTGCAGTCTGATCTTGCAACTACACTGTCTGCTACTTTTTTTACATATTCTAGCCAAATAAACTGTGAATAGTAATATTTTACCTGACTTTTTCCTGATTAAAAAGGACCATTTCTTTAATCAACCATTCTAAGGAATAACTTTACATGCACGTACTGTAACAATCTTTTACAGATATGTTAACCAGTATTTTCTCCTTTTTCCCACAAGGTTTTCAAATGATTTCATCTCTAGGGTAGTTAAAACTTTGGATTGTTTGGTAAAGGGTTTAAGCAAAACATACAAACTTCTATATCTTCTGTGCTGTCTGATCTTGATCTACACATCTTCAATATACACAAGTTGAATAACAGTTATTTTGTTACCACCTAAGGGCTTAAATAAACTCTCCTTTGACAAGTGTATTCTCTGCCTGTCTTATCTGACAAGCTCTTAAAACATATTTTGATTACAGATATCTCTAATTGAGTAGAATCTTAAGCACTTGGGTTTCTGTTTGCCTTTTCTTAAACCCTATACCACAAGATCCTGAAAAGAGACTTGAAATTTAGGGAAGAGACACTGCAGAAGACATGATACAACATGAGACACTTGAAAGCGTAGATATGGGGGGGAAAAAGAAAAATTATTAATGCTGGAAACTAGCATTTTCTCCTTTTCCCAAAATGTTTTCTACAGTAAGACAAATTCTGCCATGTGAACCATGTTTGATTGTGTAGTCTGCAATTGTTGTCAATCTGATTAAGTTTACCTCTTTACCAAACAACAAAATTTTAGACTGGTCCAAATTGATAGCATTTGTAGATGAAAGATCAAATGGGGCTGAAATTATAAAATTTGTCTGTAAAAGTATAGAAAACCTTGTGGGAAAAGGAGAAAATCCTGGTAACTAGCATTTTCTCCTTTTTCCACAAAGTCTTCAAAATTCTATTTCCTCAGGGTCATAAAAACTTGGGATTGTGTGGTTAAAAGAGTTAAACATTAAAATTGTGTTGTTTGATAGAGAGTTAAACCTGTAAACACATCCTTGTAACTGAGCAATCGCTCAAATTGCCATGGTGTTTACCTCAGGTATTATCTCTACCTGTCTTATCTGATAAGCCCTACAAACAGGCTTCAATTACAATGATTTCTCTAATTGAGTAGAATCTAATCACCTGGTTTTCTGTTTGTTTTTCTTAATTCTTTTCTACCTGACAAAATGTTAGACTAAAACCTATCGTAATTGAAAGCATTAAAAGCAGCCGACAAATTATAAAATGTGTGTCAATTAATGGTTTTTATGTATTATATGGTAGAAAACATGGTAGGAAAAAGAGTAAAATGCTGCTTATCAGCGTGTTCTCCTTTTCCCATCATGTTTTTCAAAGCTTTCTTTACTAGGGTCATTAAGAGACAGGATTGTGTGGTAAAGGATTAAACCTAAAAAAAACAAAACATCCTAGCAACTGAGCAATTTATCTAAATGCCATGATGTTTCCTTTATGCATTAACTTTTGAAACAAACTGTGTTACTAGACATTTCTTTTTTGCCATAATGCTTCCAATATTACCTGCATTTAGACAGAAAAAACTTGAGCTGCATGTTAAAGACAATTAATCCTATTTTTAAACGATCCCATGTCAACCCCCTCCAACACAGTCTTGGTGACCTGCGCTTTCTTCCTATCTCACAATGTTTAGTACCATTTCAAAAAATGTTCCTCACATACCATGTTAAAAAATCTCGACTCCAGAGGCATTAAATTTGGACTAGTCTAATATTGGTTGAGGTCAACCCTTCACCAAAACAGCAAGCTGTAGGTTTCGTCAAATTTCAAAGTATAAATCTTGCCTTAGGTGAAGAAATGGGAAAGGGTGTAAAATAAATGCAGCAGAAGTAGTAGGTGAAATGGGAGTAGACGAAATGGGAAGTGTCTAAGACAAAATGGATGTAAAATTGGGAGTAGACAAAATGGGAACAATTGCAGAAATAGTTGACGAAATTGGAGTAGACGAAATGGGAAGTTATCCAGAGGTCGATCATCAAATGTGCCTCAAATGATGGTATTTGTGAGTAAATGAACTGAGACCAGCATTTTCTCCTTTTTCCACACTATTTTCCCAAACCATCTCTGTTAATCCTTAAAGTGCTTTTCATAACTATGGTTGCCTTGGCAGCCAGTGTAGATCAAGATCAGGCTGCAGCCTGATGCTTGATCTACTCTGTCTGGTTTGCTAAAACACTGTAGACAAAAGCAATCATGAAACTGCAATTATTTGGGTAGTATTTCTACAATGAAAATGTCTGATAGGCTTATTCTGCTCTTTAAGGGTTAAGGTAATCTGAACTCAGGATCATGTGCTAAAGGGTTATACAGTGTTAAGGTCAAAAAGTCATAATGGGCTGCAGTCAGTGGGCTTACAATACACAGATACTGAGTACCCTAACCTGTAATTTAAATCAAATAAAATCCAGGGGTCAATTTAGGGCCCATCATTTGTTCAAGTTGCCATTCACCAAGGTGTCATCCCTCACATTTTATCTGACAAAATCAATCGAAAATTAACTTTTTTCTGAAAAAGAAAGTTTTCTTTTTTGAATTCACAGCACTGGGTCCTTTCAGTCCTTTCAAGAGTTAAAAGAAAGCCCCATCTGAACAGAATGATAACCTTACCCCTAAACCAGATCCACAGAAACCACACAACCCTTTAAGTTTTAACAAATCTGAAAGAAGATTCTTGAACACAAAGTAGGAAAAGGAGAAACTGCTGGTAACCAGCAAATTCTTTTTACTCAATGTTTTCAAACGCCATCTTTTTCAAGCTTGCCTAAAAACTCGGGATTGATTTCTTAACTCTTTCATTACTGAAAAAATAAATTGTATTGTCTCAAAAGCTACAAATACAATTCAGCTGCAAGATCAAGAGGCAGTCTGGTCATAACCTAGAACACATCTGTGGACAGTGTAGATAAGAGACCAGACTGCACGTTCTGTCCAGTCTGATCTTGATCTACACTGTCCACAAAAGCTTCTGTTGTTGTCTTTGGTATGGAAAGAGTTAAGGTATGAAACAATTATGTCTCAAACTAGGAATGGTTTAAATGTTCCTCTACCATTTCAGGAATGAGTTTTACAATTATTGTCCAAATCAAAAGCATTTAAAACAATAAATTTCGCCCAGATGGTTGAACTTGTCTTTTAAAAGGTAGAAAACAGTGTGGGAAAAAGAGAAAATGTATTTACTTCTTTTTTTCACAAATTCCAATAGGCTTCAATAAAAATCAGGGTTGTTAGATAACAGGGTAACGTTTTATAGAAATGTATTGTACAGTGTTAATGCATGAAAAAAACATTGTGGAAACTTGTGATATTGCTCAAAGCAAAAATGGTTTTAAAAAGCGGACTGCTTCTAGACAAAAAAAAATATGTTGTATCGAGGAAATGAGTAAGATAAAATGTGCAAGCCACCACATGTTTGTTTATAATATATACCGCAGGATTAGAGCGGAAGCTAAGGTTATTATAAAAGGCAAGATCAATATCGCCAAGGGTCGTTGATAAGCTGTACCTAAATTAAATCCGAGTTTAATTTTACTCAAACTTTAGTTCAAATATAAATCTTGTTTAAATGATAACAAAGCCCCTATTCAGGAACCCTTCTCCCCTCACCAACAACTACATTTTAGACTTGTCCTAATCAAAAGCCTTTGCGGGCAACAGTTTAAATATAATAATTGGATTTAATTAGAATGGGTGCAACACATTATGGTAGAAGGAGAAAATGCTGGTAACCAGCTTTTTCTCCTTTTTCACAATGTTTTTTAAAAGGCTTTTATTTCCTGCAGAGTCGTTAAAACCCATGACAGTTTGGTTGACGATGAAATGCTGCCCCTTATTTTATCTTGATATGCATACAGCATAAACCAAGATCAGACTGCACAGCATAATTATGCAGTCTGATCTTGAATCTTCAGTATTAACAATTTATATAGAATTGGATTTGGTTACCCGATGTACTAGTTCTTTTTCAGTGACTAAAAATGTCTATTTTATTTTCATTTAGCTCTCAAATGGTTAACTTATGAGATGGTTCCCTACTTTAATTTTGACTTAAATATTTACTTCCACAAGTTCTCTTCAAGTAATCTTTTTGAAAACAGTGCTACACTTGGATGACTAAGTCAACACTTATGAGAGTTTCTTTGACATATCAACCCCCCCCCCCCCCCCCCGACTCAACCTTTAAAATAACCCCATACCAGTCATGATAAAATTTTAGAATCATCAGAATTAAAATCAATTAATCAATATATCCAGATAGGCCTATACGTTAGTATTTGTCTTCGAGGTAAAAAGGGTGAAAAACGATGTTTGATAAAGAGAAAATGCTTCTAGCATTTTCTCCTTTTCCCACAATTTTTTCAAGGGCCTTCTCTTTCAATTCAGAGTCGATAAAAGTTCAGATTGTGAGGTAAATGGTTTACCCTTGCTTTTTCCAAAAGCGGTCAACAGCCTCGACACAAATTCTCACATATATCTCACTAAGTTTGTCAAGTATATATCTCTTTTAGAACTCGACAAAAATCAGTCTATAATTTTGGCATCTTCAAAGTACATTGCACTTGTCATGGTCAATTTCAGAAATCACCAAAAACCACCATTAATCAAATGAAGTGTTATTTAATTTCATTTACAAAATCGTTCAAAATGCCATTGTCAAAAATTGCCACTTAAATTTCAAAACCCTTTCACCTTTCAATTTACCAAGCAACCTAATCAGTCATCCCAAGAAGAACACTGTTGAAAACATTGTGGGAAAAAATGCTGAACATCATTATTCTTATACCACTATGTTTTCAACCTTTTCAAGAAACTCGTCCCATTCGGCCTACGTTCAATTTGTCATCTGCAAATACTTAATGAAGGAATTTTAAAACGTTGTCTTGTGGTAGAGAGTAAAAGCCTTTGACCAATTATCAAAAAATCCTACATCATTATTATTATTAAATGGTGTTTTATGAAGTCATATCACAGCTACAGTTTACACATTTAAGCCAGGCCTCTGAACTGTATTGCCCAATGACACTCCCATGAAAAACCCAGTGCTTCCAGTGAGGTTCGAACCAAGGCCACCTATGTACAGCTGACTAGTTCAGATGGAAATACATTCTCTTAAAATTTTGATAAAGAAGGAAACCCCTGCCATAAACTATGGCTTTTTTTTCCTCAATGTTTGCAACAGCTGTCAGTCAATACAAGGACATTTTTTAATTGATTGTTTTATAGTTTAACACCACTTTCCACATTACTTCCGTTATATTGTTGCAGCCAGTGCACTAATCCATGCATTCCTGGAGTTTCTATTACAAGTACTACTCACAATATTCTTTCCAAGCTACTGGCCCCTTTCCCACATAACCCAAAACAATGGTCAGCGGTTAGAGAAGAATGAATCCTGTTGCACTGACTATCATCATTTCTTGGAAAGAAACTGGCAGAGACAGGATCAAATTAGCAACCCCTGTTCTCAAGACAAGGGCTCGGCACAGTTATTTGTTAACGAGATCCAAATGACAAATTTTAGAATATTCTAGACTCTTTAACTGCTTTCTGACTGAAAGCATCATCAGATTACAAAATGTGAATGTTGTATAAATGACGTGAATATCTTTGACAGTATACAAAACATTGTCGGAAAAGGGGAAATTGTTTGTCCTATTCTAATAATGTTTTTAATGGGCTTCTTTTGCCTATTCTTTAAAAACGTAGGATTGTTTGGTAAAGGGTTGTCCAATCCCCAAAACTGTAGGGGTAATATAACTGTAACTGTGACACCTGCCATGTTTGGCGTTTGTTGACCTTCCTTCATCACGAAAAAATGTTTGTAACTATCATAATTATTTGCAAACAAACCTATATTCTGTCTAAATTATACATTAATTGAATCCCAAAAACATAGATATAAATTACACTGTTATCCACTTTAAGTTTTTAAATTTCTATTAATAAAATTTTACATCAGACGGTTAACAATCATGCACATCTATTTTGAACATTATATTGGGCATCTTGTACATGAAATGTCAAAGTATCACATGTCTCTTTCACTGAACATTTTAACTTTTACCGTTAAGCCTATACTAAATAATACAAGGTTTAACAACCCTGAAAAAAAAAAGGCTGTTGAAAACACTGCAGGAAAAGGAGAAAATGCCATTTACCATCATTCTTCTTTTCCTACAACATATTCATGCAAATCAAATTTCAGTTTTTGAGTCACACTTATTTCATCTGCAAATGCTTTCAATTTCGACAAGTCTAAAATTTTTTTTGATTTGGTAAAGAGTTAGAACACTTCAGTACTTTGTACTTTAACCCTTAACCATACTATCCCGATTTTTAACGATGCTGAGGAAGAAACCTTTTAAAAACATTGTGGGAAAAAGAGAAAATGCTGGTAACCAGCATTTTCTCCTCTTCCAAACATTTTTTCTACTCTTTACAAGACAAGTTCCATCATTTGAGTCACTTTTAATTTGTCGTCTGCAAATGCTTTCAATTTGGACAGGTCTCCATTTTGTTCATTTGATAAAGTGTTAAAATAATTTCCTATATTTGGACAAGTCTTAAATTTGTTCATTTGGTGAAAGGCAAATCAGGACTTTTGTGATCAATGCTTCACTCCATCGGGGTCAACTCACTGCTGACATTTATAAAATATTATTTTCATTCATTTGGGTTTTGTTTTGATCTCTTATGCAGTCAACCAGAAGTTGTAGATTTGGCAGATTACTGGCAAAAATTGACTCTTTACCATACAGCAAAATTTTAGCCTCATCCTGCAAGTAAGTTAAATGACTTTCTTAACCCTTTACCAAACAATCCTTGTTTTTCACGACCCTGGGAAAGAAGGCTTTTAAAAACATTGCGGAAAAAGGAGAAAATGCTGGTAACCAGCATTTTCTCCTTTTCCCACAATGTTTTCTATCGTATCAGAGAATTGAAGCTCATTTTTATCTATTTTGAATTTGTTGTCTGCAGATGTTTTGAATTTATTAGAGTCTAAAATTTGTCATTTGGGAAAGGGTTAAGCAGACAGTGTAAACCCAAATAATGCTATTTCATTTTTGGAGAAATAATGCTGTTTCATTTTTGGAGAAAACTATCTCCTTATCTCACAGCTTTAGTTAATTCTGTGCAGTCTGAACTTGATCTTTACTGTTCTCAAAAGGTCAGTGGTCGCCCTAATAGCAGCCTAAATGTTAAGACTTGCCCGAACTAAAGGGATTGGCAGATGACAAATCATACATGTATTTGCATTAAATGATTCAAATTGTCCTAGAATGGGTAGGATACTTTTCGAAATTAGCCTGCAAGGACTTGAGATCAGGAGGTCGCTGGTCTGAATCCCTTGCTCAGCCAATTTCTTTCTAAGGATCGATGATAGTCATTGTGAAAGGATTCATCCTCTCTTACTGCTGATCATTGTTTTGACAGTGGAAAAGCAGCCAGCATGCTATCTGCCACGATATAACTTGAATAATGTTACAAATGGCGTTAAACACCACACAATCAATCAAATTCAACCAGCATAAATCAATTTATGACTATACATTCAACTCTGGATACAGGTAAATCATATTACACAGGTGAGTTACCTCACACAGAAATAGATAATCATAAAGGTAAATAAACTTTGTGTTTATGTCCTCAGTTCTATAAGCACTGCAGGAGGTCTTGAAGATAGCCTAAGGTCTTATCTCGAGGTCCTTCAATTACCTACCCAACAGTGAGAGATATTGAAATGCCAAATATCATTTATTTTTTTTTTTATTTATTTATTCAATTCATCTTTGACTTGAACCATGAGGTTCCTCGTCAATTTCATGTACAAATACATGCGGAAAAGATAGACGTAAACAAACAAACAAACAATCAAACAAATAATGGACAAACAATACATGGACATTATACATGTAGCTATCAAAAGTAATACATTAGAAAATAATGAAATGACTAAAATAAAATAAATGAATGAGTGAAATAAGTGAAATAAGCGGAAGAGGCTGCCTAAACAAACATCTTTCCTGGAGTTAATGATTTTATAGGTATTTAATTTTCTTGTGTAATTATATTTAATTTTTCTTTTCTTACATTTAGAGCTTTGATACAAAACAGAGATAGATTATTCAAAACTCTAAGATTGGAGCTATTTAGAAGTTTTATGAGCTTGTATACACTTGGTCTTATATAAAAATATTTTTTCAAGTAAGTTTTCCTCAAATTATTATATAATGGGCATACTAGAATGAAATGATATTCATCTTCTACTTCGTCTAAATTACAAAATGAACATTTTCTCTCATTGCGCTGAATATTTCTATATCTTCCTTGTTCAACATTAAGTTCGTGTGACGACAGTCTGAATTTTGCCAATACGTTTCGAAATTTAGGTATTTTCATAATGTCGAGATAATTGGAACGTATAAATGAATTTTTAATATTTCGGTATAGAACTAAAGATGATCTATTTGCAGTGTCCCTGTGCCATTCGTTTATATACATATCTATCAAACGAGAACGTAGAATTGGGGTAAATTGTTTAATATTAACTGAACATGGAAAAAGCCAAACATCGTTAAAACCACTTAGCTGTAATAGATTCCTTATTTTACTTAGCCAATTTATTTCACTTCGTGTTTCACATCTGTACTTCATATTTTCGACAACTGTGGACATTATGCAGTTATTACTTTTAACAGAATATAATTTAAGAAAATATTTAATAGTTTTAACTTGCATATTAATTTTCAGAGGATATCTCCCTACTTCACCGTATAATGCAGAATTACATGTTGTTAGTTTTACATTTAAAAGCCATTTTAAAAATTTTTTATGTACTTTTTCTAAATTATCAGTGTTAGTAAAAGACCATATTTCACATCCATAACTCAAAGTTGATGTAACGAAACTATCAAATAAATCAAGCATAATATTAATTGGTACTACTTTTCCCCTAGTCATAGCCATTAACGCTCCTAATGCCTTCAGGCCTTTACCGGACAGTGTTTTTGTGGCATTTAAAAAAGATCCTGTTCTAGTGAATACGACACCCAAATAATTAAAAGTATCTACAATTTCCAAATTGTCATTTCCATAGGTAAATTTAATGTTTCGATTTAATCTCCCTTTTTTAAAAACAACAATTTTTGTCTTATTGACATTTACCGTTAATTTCCATTTCTTACAGTATTTTTCGAAATTATTAATTAAATTCTGTAGACCTTCTGCTGTTTCAGATAACAAGACCGAATCGTCGGCAAATAACAGTAAAAATAAAGTTAAATCGTCAATTTCGTATCCTTGGGTAGAGTTTTGTTGTAAATATGATTCAATGTCATTGACGAAAAGTGAGAACATGATTGGTGATAATATCTCTCCTTGTAACAAACCAACCTTACATTCGAATATCTCTGAAAAACAATGTGAATGCTTGACACATAACTTTATCTCATCATATATCGACCGTATTACCTTAAACAGTTTACCATCTAATCCCTGATTGATCAATTTGTACCAAAGACCCCCGCGGTATATACTATCAAAACATTTCTGAAGATCAATAAAACAACAAAAAAGACTACCCTTTTTGTTAAGTTGATTTTCAATCAGTGAATTCAGAATAAAAATTGCATCAGTTGTGCTGAAATTCGATTTAAAACCAAATTGTGCGTCTGATATAATATCATATTCATTCGCCCAATTTTTTAATCTATTGTTGATAACGGAGGTAAAAAGTTTTGCAAAACAACTAATTAATGTAATGCCTCTATAATTGTTTGGGTTCGAAGTCTCTCCCTTTTTGTGTATGGGTATAATAACCCCTTTTGACCAGGATTTTGGGAATGACTGTTTCTCTAAAATATAGTTAAATAGAATAACCAGGGGTTTATCTAAAACATCAATTCCCTCTGTAAAATATTCGTAAATGACATTGTCAGTTGAACATGATTTATTTTTACCCAAATTTTTGATGGCTTGCCGTATTTCATTTGTAGTAAAGGGAACATCTAGAGAGTCAAAAGTACTTAAAGTATTGAGGCCTTTTGTCCTTTTATCGAATTCGTCAATGAAATTCTCACATATAGGATCATTTTCTACCGATATTTCAGATGACAAAGCTTTGAAATGCATGTAAAATTGCTGTACATCGATTTCACTACCATTTTCAACATTTTTTGTTTTTTTAAACATCTGCCAAAAGTCCCTAGGCTTTTTACCCCGTAATTCATTCATATTTTCTGCTATAGTTCTATTGTATCTGTTTTTAGCTACTTTACAGCATTTTTTATACAATTTCTTTTTTTCATACAGATCGTTTCTATTTTCTTGTGTTTTATCTAAATTAAATCTTTTTAACGCTACAATATAATCCTGTTTACTCTCTTTACATTTTTCATCAAACCATGTACAATTTTTACTTGTATGGAATGAACTTGACGTTTTTCCTTTGGGCTCCTTGTAACGTTTTTCAAAATATACATTACCTTTAGAAGTTAAATAATCCGTAAATATACTAACCAGAACGTCTGTATCATCATTATTGACGATACAGCTGTCCAGGTTACAACATAAACTTTCAATATCATCTGCAATATCCGAGACAAAGCTATCTCTGTATTCATCTTTCCACCTGTGGCATATTTTTTCACCGGAATATGCAACTGTGGTATCACCTATTGCAAAATCAAATTGTACAGGAGCATGATTTGAAAAAATATTGAAATCATGAATTTTAAAATCATACAACAAATTGAAATTTTCTTGATTGGTTAATAGGAAATCCACCGTGCTTTCACCATTATGGGTAAAGCACGTCGTTTTTCCTATCCCACAATCACTACCGCAGCGACCGTTAACAATTCGCATGCTTGTCGATCTGCACATGTCGATCAACAGATCACCGTATTTATTCGTACCTTTGTCAGTGAAAGCACGAGGAATACCGTAATCTGTCTCGACAAAATCATGATCCGGTAACGGTCTATCATCAGCAATGTAATCGAGTTTGTTGCCGATCCTTGAATTCAAATCACCGAATAAGAAAACTTTTCCGGTATTGCTGAACTGCAATAAATCGGATTCAATTTTATTAAATATATTGAAATCATATAAACTGTGTATTTTAGAATTTTCTGGGGCAATGTATGTAAAACATAAATAATAATCGTCTTGCAGACTGAAAAAGGTTTTATCGACTTTTAACCATATAATGAAATCGACATCGTTTTTTACTACTCGTATTCCTTTATATTTTTTTTCTCTTATGAAGATAACTAAACCACCACTGGATCGTTTTGCACGTTTGTTTCTATATTTTCTACAAGAATGTATTGTTTTATATCCATTCAACTTTGGTTGAGAATGAGAATCTGTCCATGTTTCGCTAAGGCAGATAATATCAAAGTTGCTTAATAAAGAAAATAATTCGGCGCACTGTAGCTTTTCATTCGTCAATCCCTCAACATTCCAGCTTAAACAACTAAGCACACTTCCGCTGGTTTCCTAGTCACGTCCTGACGATGTTTCCCTGTATAAACGACCATCAATATAAAGTTTGTCTACCGCGATATAGGCCTCTTTCTTCTCTTGTCTGGCTTTGATCATTATCGGGATAAGCCGTTTTCTTTCTTCCATTACCTCCCTTGGAAACTGTTGGCTGATCCCAAGCGGCCTTTCTAACTTTTTCGCTCTTGATCTTACTTCCTCTCTATCTGGGTAATACGCGAACTTCGCAACAATGGGGCGGGTTTTGGTGTTGTTAAATTTTCCCATTCGATGTGCTCTATGAAGCTTCATAGTATCCCTTGCACCGGGAATTTCTAACCTCTGTTCAATAATATCCAACACCTTCCTAGCACAGTCTTCATCTTTTTCACCATTTTCTTCTCCAATTCCGTAAAAAATGAGGTTATCCCGCATACTACGACTCTTAAGGTCAATTATTTCTGTCTTTAGATTATTTGTAATTTTTGTTTGTTCAGTTTCTAAGGATCTTAATTTGTTGAACATGGAATCTATTTCCTTCTGTTTTCGATTTATCGTTTCTAAATACTCCCCATCAAAGTTTCTGCATTTTTCGAGCTCTTCTACAGTCTTTTCGATTGCATTTAACCTAGAGTCTTGTTTGTCTAGACGGTCCGTTATCTTTTGTACGGAGGACTGTATGGTGTCTAATTGTGACAATTTCTTTTCAATATGATCAAATCTTTCCATCATCTTGGTAAAGTGATCTAAACTCACGGTGTTCGGCACTTGGGTTAACGGTCCATAATATGATTGGGTTTGGCCATAGGATTGAGGTCCACAAGGGGAGAATGTAAAAGACTGTGATTGTGGGGGTGAAAAGCTGGTTCTCAACATTCCATTATCAAATGTAGCATTATGAGTCTGAAATTGGTGCTGATTTTGGTTCACAGGGTTTACAGGAGTGGATGTGTTTTGTATGTTTTGCATGTTCAAGTCTTTGCCAGCACTTTTGGACGACGTACCTTTAGCGTTAGCTGTATTTCCGACCACCTCCTGTTTTGCCGCCTCCTGTTTTGCCGCGCGTTTCGTATTCTCTTTGTTTCCGGGCGAGTTTTTGTCCTTTTTTCTTTTTCCCATTGAAATATATTACGCAGCTAAATAACAACTGACCACGTGTTAATCCACAACTAGCACTAACTAAACAATCACTTTGGTCCTGATATTAGTCCATTTAGATTACTTTTAACACAATAAAAACTGAAATATCGATAATCCAGTAAAAACGCGTCCATCTTGTTCACGCATGCGTATTTATTCATATAGCAGAGTAACAGATAACAGGGTTTTTTTTGAGGAGGGTGAGAATACCATTTTCATGTTACAGGTTAAACATGCATTGTCACAATGATAGAATACTAATCAAGAGATTTCACTTTACCCTTTACCACACCATCCCGAGTTTTAACAACCCTGAAAAAGAAGCCTTTTCCCACAATGTTTTTCTTTCCTATCAAAGACAAATTCCATCATTTGAGCCACATTCAAATTGTCATCTGCAAATACTTTCAATTTGGACCAGTCTAGAAGTTTGTTGTTTGGTAAGGAGTTAACTCTTTACCAATCAACAAAAGTTTAGACTTGTCCAAATTGAAAGCATTTTCTAGAAGTCACCAATTTATATGAGGCTCAAATGAAGGAATATGTCTTTTAAGGAGAAAAAAACATTGTAGGAAAAGAAGAAAATGCTTAAGTCCAATTAATGTGGCTTAAATGCTGGAATACATCTTTGAAGGGGAAGAAACATTGTAGGAAAAGAAAAAAAATGCTGGTTAGCATTTTCTTCTTTTCCCACAATGTAGCCACTGTTGATTAGGATCAGACTGCACAGTCAGATCTCTAATTTTTACAGTCAGCTTTGTAAGAGATATTCTGTACACACATTAGCATACTTTTTACTGACTGCTTTAGAGTCAATAATGTAAGAAATGGAGACAGTGTTACACAGGGAAGCTTCTTCTAATATCAAAGACTTTCCAAGATATATTGGTCAGAGTTGCTACACACATTTTTCCCCTCCATTTCCTTGCCTGTCGGTTAATGGCTACAGCAACCTTAATTGCAATTTTGCATTTAAAGCCATTGTGATAAACCCAACAATAAATCTTCTAAACCTGGTTGCCATAGCAGCAGTCACACAGACAGGTAACAAAATAGAGAAGAGCTGTTTGGAGCCATGAAACCGGAGACAATCCAGAATCAATACTAGTCAATACACCTGGGTTTCAATTTCATGGCAGTTACTGTCAATGCAAATGATTGGTCTCTATACTAATTCAGTCTGACAGGTAAACCCACTATAATTAGCTCTATTGATAATCTAGTCCCAAGTATAGAAATGGGCTCTGCCCTTGCTCATCCCAAACCTAAGGACTCATGCAATTGACATTTTTACTCAATGGCCACTATACCATGGTTTGTATATTCTTATCCCATTCCAAAAGGACAATTTTTACATTCTTCCAAACTAAAAGCATCTGCAGACAATAAATACGAAAGTGGTTTAAATGAACCCAACTTCTTTGACAGTGTAGAAAACATAGTGGAAAAGGAGAGAATGCTGATTATCAGCATTTTCTCCTATTCCTACGGATCCGCGACATTTCGTCGAAAATTACGTTCGTCGAAAATGATCCCTAGCCCTGACCCTTAACAGAACCCAGACGAATTGTGGCTCAAATCTTCCTCCCAGAGCTTTTCATGAAATAAATCTAGGAATTTAGCAATCGGTATTTTAAAACATACATGGATTTCGACAAAACACCCTTTCGACGAAATGTCGTGCACTGTATTCCCACAATATTTTGAAAATGCCACTTCCTCTAAATTTGTTAAAACTCAAGATTGTTTGGTAATGAGTTAAATGACTTTAAAAAAGGATTTGTGGCAAATATGCTCATGCTCTCAATTCTAAAATGATGGTAAAAGTAATTATTTGCTGGTTTAGGAAAATCCAGAAATTGCTTCTTTTGCCCACTTGGTCTCAAAGAAAAGCAAATGACCCATAAAAACAAGTTGTGACATACTATACCATAAAAGAGTTTTCTTCTCATTCTATCAAACTGTCTGGTTTGTTCTCAAAACACTCAAACTTTTTTTGTTTAAGTTTGTTGTTCTTTGCTTTGGATCTTTAACCCTTTGCTTAACAATCCTTTTTTTAATGACTCTGTACAGTACCTAGGAAAGCACTGTTCAGTACAGTACTTAGGAAAGCATTGTGGGAATAGCAATAAAATGCTCATTTCTCCCTCTCTCACAATTCTATCTACCATTTACTGACATATTTCAATATTACAAGTACATCTAATATGTTGCCAGCAAGTGTTTTCAATCCGGACAAGTCTAGAAATTTTTGGTCTGGTACAAAGTTAAAAGATTATAAAAGATTTCACAATCTTCCATCAAAGTTTTTTTAAGGAAACAAAAACTATCATTGACCTTCAAGCCATATGCAGGGGTTTAGCATCTAACTGTTAAAATACAAAGGTGTTTTTTAAGACAGCAAGGTTTCACACCTTTAAAAGGTTCTAAGTGCCTAAATTAAACCCTGTGACACCTTTCAACACTTCAAGTACCTCTCCAGAGCCGCACAGTTGGCCATCTTGACCAAATGAATTGTCTCCCTCTTGACCTCTGACCAAGGGTCCAGATTTCTTTTTTTCTATCACTTTTATGTTTTTCTCTTTTAACTCTTTACCAAACAAAAAAATTTTGGACATGTCCAAATTAAAAGCATTTGCAGACGACAAATTTAAGGTGGCTCAAAGGACGAAAGTAGTCCTTGGTAGTGTAGAAAACATTGTGGGAGAAGGAGAAAATGCTGGTTACCAGCATTTTCTACTTTTCCCATAATGTCTTCAAGAGCCTTTCTTCTCAAGGTCGTTAAAACTCTTGGTTGTGAGGTAGATGGTTCAGGTATGATTTAGTTACCTGGTATTTTTCAACAATCTTACATTTTCATTTCACTATAATTTACCCACTCTGAGTTTCTTCATGAATGAAACCTTGTTTTCTGCCAATACCATACAAGTCTGATTCTGTTGTCTTGGCAATGGGATAGCTTTTAATAACTTGCCTAGGAAGAACCCATTGCTTACTTTAGCGGGGCATTATCTCTTTACCAAATAATCCTGAGTTTCCATGGCTCTGATGAAGAAGGCTTTCATACACGACCTATTCCAATATTTTATACCCCGTCAAAGAGTTTGTCCTCTGCAGCCTCTTTCAAATTATCAAGTCAGAAGTTTTGTCTTTTGGTGAAGAGTTAATTAACCCAGGCAAATTATTGATACTAAGACATTCTTTTTTATCACATAACTGCCCTTGTTTTTAGTTTAATATACTCTTTGCAAATTTTCTTATCTTATACATGTTTGATATCATAATTGTGTGATGTCATTTTGTATGTATATTTCATAGAAGCAAATAGGTTTTATGGATATCACCGTGGGTGCATCTATAGATGATTTTGCATCTTCTGATCTGTAATTTGTGAAATATTGTTATGTGATAAAAAGAATCTGATATTCATTGGCATTTGAAATAAAATTTTATTAAACTTGTCAAGAAAAAAATGTTATTAACCTAGCCACAGGCTCGCTTAACAACATTTTCGCTAGACTTGTTTAATAAGATTTTATCTCAAACACCAACTCATGTCAGATCCTACATGTCCGCTTCCATGAACACCCTTCTTTTATGTGGTTTGACAACAGGTTGATCTCAAAATGGTCTTCACAGTATTGGTTGACAAAATTTTAGATGGTTTGCTTTGACAGTAATTGCAGACAACAACTTGATATTGGCTTAAATTAGGGGAATGAGAGTCGTGGGCAGAAAGCATTGTGGAAAAAAGGAGAACATGCTGATAACAAATATTATTTCTTTTTCCCACAATGTTTTCAAAAGGCTTTTCTCTGAGGGTCTCCGAAACTTAATACTGTGTGGGTCAGGATTAAAGTAGATACAGAAACTCATTAAATCACAAATAAGGTGTAATTTTTTTCTAAGTTCCGAGTTATATTCCTGTGAGAAGACGTCCTCCACCATGGCTCATTATAAATTCAATTGATACTTTCCCAGGGTATAAATTGATAATTGAAAGGTGTCAATAGAAATTTTTTTTTTCATCTTGTAAGGCATTTGAACATTCTCATAAGAGTGTCTGTTTTTTTTTTTAAACCCTTAAAGCGTCGAATAAACAAAATAGAAATGTTTAGTCTGGAAAAAAGGTCCAAATAACTACTTATGGCAAGAACTGCGCAGCAAAGCAGACAGTTTAGTTAAAAACATAGACTGCATGTTTTGTGCAGTCTCATCTTAATCCACGCTGGCTGCAAAAGAAACTATAATTGTGAAAGGCACTTTACGGGTTAAGATCTGCCTGCACAAAAATTTTGAAGCATGGCTGCTTATGTATTTTTTATCTCCTTACCAGCAATTTCTTCTTTTCAACAATGTTATCAAAAGCTCAGTTCATCAAAGTTTGTAAATCTCTGCTAACACAAAAACTAGTCTCAACAACCTAAGGAACAGTTTTTGAAGACATTTTGGGAAAAGAAAAAAATGCTGTCAAACAGGATTTACTTCTTTTCCCTCCATTTTTTGCCATTTCTTTCAAAGACAAAGGTTATCATTTCATTTATGTTTCTTTTGCAAACTCTGCAAGATTAATGTTCAATTTGGACAAGCCTGAAATTTTGTCGTCCAGTTCAGTTTTACTCCTTAGAGAGCATTTTGCTACTGTAGTTGCCTTTGCAACCAGTGGAGATTGAGATCAGACTGGGCAAAACATGCAGCCTAATTTTTTGATCAACACTGTGTGCTTTGCTGAAACATATACCACAGACAACAGGCAGCCATAAACTTGCAATTATCTGGTTCTTATTCCAGAATGAAACTGTTAATTTGGTTTATTTGGCTCTTTAACTCTTTACCAAACGACAAAATTTTAGACTGGTCCAAATTCAAAGCATTTGCAGACGACAAAATAAAAGTCACTGAAAATTTGAAATTTGTTTTGGGAAGGGAAGAAAACATTGTGGAAACAGGAGAAAATGCTGGTTACCAGCATTTTCTCCTTTTCCTACAATGTTTTCAAAAGGCTTCTTTCTCAGGGTCGTTAAAAGTCTGGATTGTGTGGCAACGGGTAAAGTTTTAACATAAAAGCATTGCTTACCTGAACGGCACTATTGAGAAAGCAGTTGTTCTCCCCTGGAGCATTGCGCAACCCTTTGGCTGTATTGGAGAAAGTCTGGCTAGCCTGCCGGTCCCAAGTATCGTACCAGTGGGCGGGCGAATGGCCGCCAGGAAGGCCAGAATCTATACTGTCCATCTTCTTATGTCAGAAACATCTTTTATAACTGTAAAAATAAAACCATTTACAAATTACTTTCAACTTGTTAAATAATTAAATAGTTAAACCTATTTCCTTCGTTCATTTTCTCTTTACCTAAGACAAAATTTTTGGACTGGACCAAATTCAAAGCATTTGCAGACGACAGATTACATGTAGTTAAATGATGATATCTATGGTAAAAAACATTCTGAGAAAAGGGAAAAAATTCTGGTAACCAGCATCTTCTCCTTTTTCAACTGTGTTTTCAAAAGCTTTCTCTTTTAGGGTTGTTAAAAATCAGGATTGTGTGTAAACGGATCAATCTTTACCACACAACAAAATTTTTTACAAGACCAAATTAAAAGCAATAGCATACAAAAACTCAGATGATGGTTTCCGTCTATGATAGGGAAGAAAACATTTTGAGAAAAGGAGAAAATGCTGACTACCAGCATTTTCTCCTTTTCCCACAAGGTTTTCCCACAAGGTTTTCAAATGCCTTCTTCCTCTGGATCATAAAAAGTTGGATGAAGGACCTAAACAGCATTTTCTCCTTTTCCCACAAGGTTTTCCCACAAGGTTTTCAAATGCCTTCTTCCTCTGGATCATAAAAAGTTGGATGAAGGACCTAAACTTTTCATTCTGAACTGTAGTGAAGGTAAGTCACAGCAGGTTTGACCTGGACTGCCAAAAAGATGTCACTTTTATAATAAATGTTTCAAAAGTTTGGTTAGGAAAACAAAACAACCAATCATATGCCATTGTTGTAATAATGTACCCAAAATCCTTACCTGAAATTGGGTTACATTTTACCATATGGAATCACACAACAAAGCAAGACAGACTCAAATACATGTATGGAAATTTTTGTTTTGGTAGAGATTAGAGAACATTGTGAGAAAAGGAGAAAATGCTGGTTATCAGCATTTTCTCCTTTTTTAACAATGTTTTCTAAAGTCTACCGTCTAAGGATTGTTACATCACGTGATAATGTGGTAAGGGGTTAACTCTTTACCACATGACAAAAGTTTAGACAAATGCATTTGCAGTCAATTGAATTGAAGTCTACTGTCCAAGGATTGTTACAACATGTGGTAATGTGGTAAGGGGTTAACTCTTTATCACATGGCAAAAGTTTAGACAAATGCATTTGCAGACAATTAATGAAATAGTCTCAAACAATGGGATTTGTCTTTGAAAGAATTTAAAACTTTATTACCATTTTCTCCTTTTTCAAAAAATGTTTTCAAAAGCCTCTGCCTTGGTGTCATAAAGATAGGAAGTTGAGAGTCTAGTCTTTATCAGACCAGAAACTTTCTTAGTTAATCATATTGAGAGCATTAGCAGACAAATGGGTTGTTGATCAAATGGTGTGAATTGTCGCTTAGAGCATATGATTCACTGATTGATTGTATGGTGTTTAACCTTTTACCACACAATGACGACTTTTAACACCTCTGATAGAGAAGGCTTTTGAAAACATTGTGGGAAAAGGAGAAAATGCTGGTTACCAGTATTTTCTCCTTTTCCCACAATGTTTTCTACCCTATCAAAGAAAAATCATTTCATATGAGCCACATTGAAACTGTCATCTGCAAATGCTTTCAATTCGGACAGGTCTAAAATTTGTCGTGTGGTAAAGGGTTAATGCTGTTTTCAATATTATTTCAGTTATATTGTGGCAACCAGTGCACATATCCATGCTTTCCTAGAGTTTCTTTCACCAGCACTTACCACACACAATATTCTTTTCAAGCCACTGGCTGCTTTTCCACATAACCATTGTCGAAACAATGGTCAGGAGTCAACAGAAATTATTCCTGTCTAAATGGCTATCATCAATCCTGGGAAAGAAATTGGCCGAGCCAAGGATCAAACCAGCGACCCCCTGTTCTCAAGTTCTGTACGCTACCAACTGAGCTACCAGGGCATGCCTCATGGCATATAAAAATGAGGAAATTAGAGAAATGCTAGTAAGCAATTTTAAGCAGCAGTGTTTCACTGATTTGTTCAAACTTGTATAAACAGACCACCTGCTGTAAGAAACCACTTTTCCTTCTGCCCTTGGGTGTTCTCTTAATACAGGAATGATTCCATTTTCCTAAATAACACCATAATCTCTTGTATCATATGATATTCTTCTTTATTCAACCTGACTCATAATAAACTGTCCCTAAGTTATTAATAATTTCCTGCTTCATGTATGTCAACTGCCAATAATGACTAACTAACCATTTAAATTGTTAAGACAAATAGTCATTTACTAAATATCATGATTGACAGTTAGGACAGACAAATTTGACAACAAGCCATTACTGTTTATTGATAAACTGATCAGACAAAAAACATTAGTTACACACAGTCCACCCTTGTTCAGTGTTCCCTTGAGATGGCCTTTTGAAAACATTATGGGTATATGAAAAATACTGGTAACTAGCATTTTTTCCTTTTCTCACGATGTTTTCTATCCTTTCACAGAAAAAAAAATCATCATTTGCACCATGTTTAACCCATTACCACACAAAGCTGACTTTTAACGACCCTGGGAAAGAAGCCTTTTGAAAACATTATGGGAAAAGGAAAGGATGCTGGTAGCCACAATGTTTTCTACCCTAACAAAGAAAAATTGCACCATTTGAGCCGCACTGAAATTGTCGTCTGCAAATGCTTTCAATTTGGACAAGGCTAGAATTTTGTCATCTGGTAAATGGTTAGTGTGATGTCTGCACTATGCTTTCAATTTGGACCTTTTTTAAAATTTTGTTGTTTGGTAAAGCGTTAAAACAATTTCTTTTGCGCTACCTTTAAACTTTTTTTCTAGTATTAGTGTCGAATGAACTAACAGTAATTACTGATAGGTCAAAAATGTTGACATGATTTTTCTGCAGGCAACTGCTGGAATGGTTACTTTTTATTATTTTTCTTCGTATTTAACCACTAAAGTGTTTCACTTTTTTTATGTCCCCTGTCTATTGTTGAAACTCTTTCTTGTTTTCAGTATAATACTTTGATAAATTCAAAGCACATTGTCACAGAAAAAGGTCAGAAAAGAAACTGGTCTGCATGTGTTACAATAACTTTAAGGTTAGTCCACTTTAGTCAACTCTTTATCACATGAAAAAAAATGTAGACTTACCCACATTGAAAGCAGTTGCAGATGACAATTTCAATGTGGCTCAAATGATGCAAGTTTTGTTGGATAGAGTAGAGAACATTGTGGGAAAAATAAGAAAATGCTGGTTACCAGCATTTTCTCCTTTTTCTGCAATCTTTTCAAAAAGCTTTTTCCTCAGGGTCGTTAAAATTCGACATTGTGTGGTAAATTTTAATAATACATGAAATTTCAACCAGTCTCAAATTTTGTTCTGCAATCATATTGTGCTGGTCAAAATTAAGCACAGGTTGGTGGAATGTCCCTCTATCAGTGGCATAAAAGGTCACCTATTCAGTCGGCTTTATAGCAAGTTAAGCTATGATAGTTTTTCTGAACTGGTGCTGGCTCCAAACGATAAATTTCTCGTTATGGTTTTTGGTGCCAACAGCAGCTCAGTTATGTCCAATGAGGAAGCATCCTGGTTTATGATAAAAGCAGTACATTACATTTATCAATGCTTCCACGGTCAATATATTCAGTAATGACCTTCTTCTTTTTTTTCTTTTTTTTTCACAAAATGACCTAAATCAGAAATAGAGATTATGTACAGTGTCCCCATCCTATAAGGATGACTTTATTACTTTAAATTAATTTTTGAATGAAATTGTAACATGCTCTTATACTGTTTATTATAATTTATTCAATTAATCTCCATTAGGAGGAATTAAAGTGAATGAATGAATGGTTAAAACATGATTACAAAGTGACTCTTAACCAGATCAATGATAAAAGTTTGGACTAGTCCAAATCTAGACTAATTTCAGATGGCATTTTTACATTCTTGACATTTTATATCTATAGGACGTTTGTATAGATCTACATTGTAGTCACTTGTCTATGTCAGTGTGACTGTCTTCACTATGAATAGCAAGTTTTTATTACAATCTTTTTTTCCAAGTTTTTTCTCCTTCCATACCATAGACGACAACAGATGCTTCTGTGGATAATGTAGATCAAGATCAGACTGCACAAAATGTGCAGTCTGATCTCTGATCTACATTGTCGATTGCTTTACTCTGGATTAAGACTGAACCGTCTCTTCATCTTGTAACAGAACTGTATTTGTAGCCTTTAAAGAAATGCACTTTATTTATTCAATGGTGAAAGAGCTAATAGAGGAGGCACCATGCCCTGTCTACACTTACACAGTATATTTCTTTTGACTAAGTTTTCTATTGAAGGCATTGTTAAAGTTACTTATTATCTAACCTCTGATCTTATCACTTACTTAGGACTGGTCAACTGAATTCGGTGTTTACCCTTTACCACACTATCTTGAGTTTTAACATCCCTGAAGGCTGTGGCTTCTGAAAACATTGTGGTAACCAGCATTTCCTCCTTTTACCACAATGTGTTCTACCCTGTCAAAGAACTTTGGTTCATTTGTATCACTTTCCAATAAGTCATCTGCAGAAGCTTTTAATTCCTTAGAGTACAACTTGTCATTAGGTAAAGAGTAATTACCAAACAATCCAAAAGTTTAATGACACTGTTAGGAAAGGCTTTTCAAAACATTTTGGGAAAAGGAGACAATGCTAATTTTTTTCATAATGTTATCTACCTTTACAAAGATACATGCACATATCCTCATAAAAGCCACATTTATTTTGTTCTATGCAGATGCTTTCAATCTGGACAGTCTTAACCCTTTACCACACAATGACGCCTTTTAACGCCCCTGAAGAAGAGGCCTTTTGAAAACATTGTGGGAAAAGGAGAAAATGCTGGTAACCAGCATTTTCTCCTTTTCCCCACAAAGTTTTCTACCCTATCAAAGAAAAGTTGCGTCATTTGAGCCACTATGAAATTGTTGTCTGCAAATGTCTTCAATTTGGATAGGTCTTAAATTTTGCCGTGTGGTAAAGGGTTAAATCTTGTCTGGTAAGAACATAATGAGGTAAAAGGGAGAAACCAAAGGAGAGACAAGATTGGGATCAAATGGAAAACAAACAACAATGGAATTTGTCAGAAAATAATCATTGTGTGAGATTGAAAGGTGGATAATTTTGTCTAATTATATGTTGAGAAATCTTTGTTTGCTCCAATGTAATTCAGTCAGCCTTTAGCAATTTTCCAGTCAAAATACTAACAGACAGCTTATTCACTTGGTTTCAACAGTTTCAGGATGGAACCTATTGTGTGAGATTGAAACTTGGACCATTCTTTCTATATCTGATGAGAACTCTTTTTATTTGCTTCAATGGTATTCTACTCAGCTTTCAACATACTTCATTCAAAATACTGACAGCCAGCTTATTTATGTTTCACAGCCCTGGGTTGGGGCTCTATATAAACTGTCTTGTCATGGACACCATGATTAAGTGAGAAATTTTAATTCAAAGTCTCTGACTTCAACTTGTAAAACAAGAGGGCCACCCAGAGTAAAGTCATCTAGAATTGATAAAGCTTAAGATATTTTGGTTGTGATGATGTAAAACGCATGAGAGTGAATGACCTACTTTGTTAACTGACTTTACTTATTTTTTAATGTGTCAGAGATAACCTCAAGACACACATTCTGACAATATTTCATGAGTATCAGACTGAAAATGGGGCCTTAAGACTGCACACAAGCTTTGTCCAAGTGACCTACTTCTTACCTAATTTGACCCAATTTTTAATTTATCTGACACATCATCAAGACAAACATTCCAACCAAATTTTTCATTGGTGTCTGGCTGAAAATGAGGCCTCTAAATTGCACACAAGGTTTTTCTCAGATTTGTCCCAATTACCTACTTTTTGACCGATAAACCAGTTTTGAACTTATTCTAGACTTCATCAAGACGAATAGTTTTATGAGTATGGGACTGAAAATGTATCCTCTAGTACAAGAGGATTTTCCCAGATTTGTCCAAGTGACCTACTTTTTGACCCGTCCAGACCCAGTTTTAGAAATGTCCTAGATATTATCAACACAAACATGCTTCCAGATTTTCATGAGAATTCAGCTCAAAATGCGGCTTCTACAGTGCATACAAGCTTTAAAATAAAATTTGTCACAGCGACCAACTTTTTTACCTGATGTGTTACCTGATTTCAGAGATATAAAGACAAACATTCTGATCTAGTTTCATGAGTATCTGACTGTAAATGTGGCCTGTAAAGTGTGTACGAGGTGATTGTTGACTTCGGTAAGGTGCACAACAGTGTGCTCAGGTGAGCTAAAAACAGCTGTCTCAATCACTCAGGTATCTTCACAACTTTAAATCCCAAAGCATCATCAATACACCAGATTTACCAGATATTTCTCTTGTCACAATACAAATGACAGAAACCATCAAAGTAACATACAGAAAGGAGTGTGGATTAACTCTATCACACAACAAAATTTCAAACTTGTACAACTTTATAGCACAGGGATCAAAATGTCAAACATTCCATGAAGCTAGTCTTTCAATGAATAGAAAACATTGTGGGAAAAAAAAGTTGCTGCTTACAAGCATTTCTTTTCTTATTCCCTTTTCTTTCAAAAGTCTTAATTGTCATGGTGTTAAAACTTGGGCGTATGTAATAATGGGTCAAAGGGTACAGCTTTCTTATGACACATTCCACAGGGTATTATCTTCAACAAAAAAAATACTGTTACATGTTACACAACAATACACTGTATCAAATATTTGGGAACGTTTGTCAATGTATTTATATACAAACAATCATGCCACATTGTGATTTTGACAAGCTTAAATACAAACAGGTTATTTGCAAAGGTGTAATAAATAAGAGCTGCTTAGTTTAAGGGGACAAATCTACCAATAATTGCAACTTAGGCAAGGTACAAATAGAAATAATCAAATACAGCTGTTACATTAACATAAACAAAGATTAACCGTAATAGTTTTGTGCATGGAGAATTGATTTTTTTAACACTTACTAACTAACAAAATTTTCACCTGTCCAAATTAGAAGCATTTCAGACAACAAATTTGTTGCGCCTCAAATGATGGGATTTATGTATGTACCTTTCAGCAGAAATCAATTTGGGAAAGAGAGAAAATGCTGGTTATCCATAAAACCCTTTATAAACCATCTTCACGCATGGTAACTATCATTTGATATAGAGCTAAAGCATCAGGGAACTGTCTTCAAACGTGTCAGGGAAGTGTCTTCAAAAGTGTCTGGGGAATTGTCTTGAAAGCTCAAGTCAAGGGACTGTCTTGTTCCCCAACCAGTTGACCTACCAGTTCAGTTGGTACAGCTGCTGTACTAGCTGTTCCAGGGGCCGTAGGCTTAAGTCAAATGCCAGGCACACTATTCTCCCTTTGCTTCACTATTGTCTTAGCCACACGAAAGACGTAAGCTGCAACAACTTTCGGTTATGGCAAACCTACAACTTAGTCTGATAAAAAGTAAGACAAACAACTTTAACTTTCCTAGGAAAAGACCAGAAACGCATGATATACAACCTTGTAAAATTCTTTCGGACTCATTACCCATCATGATAAAAGCCTTAGACTGAGGACGTATCGGACCACTCAATTACCCTATCAAAACACTCCCATTTCATGTGAAAAATTACATCAAATTTGAAAAAAAATTAGTAGACTGCACATTGCAAATTCAAACTTATGATACAGCTTTCAACTTCTCTACTGCCAGTAAAATCGACTGCACGAGTTTTAGATGTTTACGAAATTTCCCCCTTTTTAACACACCTTTACATAGGTCATGCACAGGTACGCCGACTGGACGAGTAACCCGACAAACCGGCGTCATTTCCCAGACAATTATACCGGTGTGAACAAAATAAAAAACAATACTTACCACTTGAAAAAGACGTAATCCAGTGAAACAAATAATATTCTAACTTTGGAATGGAAGAATTAACAACTGTAACAGATAAAATCCACGAAAACTGTCTCAAAGTTTATCAATCAACACGGTCGCCATTACAATTTACTGTCAATAGAGCGGATTGATACCTGTGACGTATATCACTAATTAAAATGACAATGAAAGTAGTCCTGTGTTTTACTTGCACAGCTTTGATCTAGTGTCGCGTCACGCTTTTATCGCTCCGCTACTACAGGTATAGTAAAAAGTAGTGCGCCCTGTTACTCATCGAGGGTCTCCCATTTACGGTGATAAACCAGGGCAAACTTACGACGCCTACTTTATGCAGAATGACTCTTCAAAAATATTACTACCTATGATAGATTTTAATGAATCGTTACGTTACACAAAACATATCGCAAAAGTAACTGTGCAGGTAGCGAAGCAGGTGTATCAAACGACCTGTATTTATAATAACCACTTTTCAGTAAATTGCCTTGTTGTCTTAGAGTAAATTTTATAGATGAAAAGCGGTACAAAAAGTCACATGTACAGGTACAGGTATTTTACCCTGTACAACATAATCATGACTTTTACAAACCCATAGGAAGAAGGCTCTTGAAAACACTGCGGAAAAAGGAGAAAAAATGCTGGTAGACAGCATTTTCTCCGTTTCCCAATGTTTTCGACCCATTCAAGCAAATTTCTCACTTTCAGCCACATTTAATTTGTCGTCTGCAAAGCGCTAATTTGGTCAAACCTTACAGAGAACAAACTTTTATGGGTTTCAGTGAGCTGTACTTTATGTTGTTAAAAGGGGTCAATTCTATACAGTTGGGGCTGAAAAAGTATATATTCTTTTTCAACCAAATTTATGAGTAAAAAGAAAAAAAATTACTTGTAAGTGAAATAATCTGACCATGCTTTATGTGACACAGAGAGCAAACATTCATTTTATAAAGTGTGTTTTATTCTTTTGCTGCAATATATAAAAACACACACACACACACACACATTTTACCCTTTCTTTATTTAAAAAATTCCTTCCCAGATATCAAAATTTTACTATAGTACAAAGTGAAAGCATTAATTTGCAGAAAAAAAAACAAAATTAACTCAGATAATAGACTGATTTTTACAAAGGGTACATGTAGACACATAATGGGAAAAGGAAAAATTCTGGTTACCAGAAAACAATGTTTTCAAAAGCCTTCTTCCTCAGGGTGTTTAAACATTTGATTGCCATGTAAAGGATCAAAATATACTGATATGAAAAGATTTCTGAGTCGCCCTCTAGTGTAACAAAGCGGACACTGAAAAACCCAATCTTGAACTGTACATCCTATTCTGTATAGTCTGATCTTAAACTTTTCTGTACAGCTGACTCAATATCTTCCATTGGTACAGGTTGAAATATTCATTACGTTGTATGACACTGTACCTTGAAACCTAAGTTAAATACATGCATGTTTATCTAATAAAATGATATCATAATTACATCACCATTATCTTGTAATATTTTCACTTCTACTCTTTTCTTTGATTTAAATAAATCATTGCAGCTGAATTTGTAAAAACTCTTTACCAGACAAAAGTGATATTAACTCTTACCGAACGAAAAAATTTTAGACTGGTCCAAGTTGAAAGAAGTTGCAGACAACAAATCAAGTATACTTCAGCTTATGGAATTTTGCTTTCAAAGAAAGGGCAGAAAAAATTGTTGGAAAAGGAGAAAATGCCAGCATTTTCTCCTCTTCCTACAATGTTTTTAAGAGGCTTCTTCCTCAGGGTCGTTAAATGTCAAAATTGTGTGGTAAAGGGTTAAACAGTCCTGAGAAAGACAACCTTTGAAAACATTGTGGAAGGAGAAAATAAGGGCAACTGGCATTTTCTCCAGTTCCCACTATGTTTCCTACTCTGTCTATGACTAGTTCAATCTTTGAATGTTGAAAATGGCATTAAACCCCAAACAAACAAACCAAAACTTACCTGTCAGATTGTGACGTAATGTAATAATGATGTGACATCCTAACTAATGATTAGTTTAAGGTCAACATGGCTGGGGGCTGAACTACCTACAGTGAGAAATCACTTGACATTTTCTCTTTTTTATTTACCGTACCTTACGTCTTTAACTCTCGAAAATATTTTTGACTCAACCAAATTTAAAGCATTTGCAGATGACAAATTAAAATGTGGCTAAAATAATGGGATTTCCTTCTGAAAGGATAGAACACATTGTGTGAAAATAAGAAAATGCGGGTTAGCAGCATTTCTTCTTTTCCCACAATGTTTTCAAAAGATCTTTACATCAAGGTTGTTATCGAAAACACCTGGTTATGTGGTAAAGGGTTAAATAACACTTCAATGACATATAACTAGTAATTTTTTACCAATTTTACCAATTTTTAAGTCATGTTTTTTTTTTATGAGGACACACTCTGGTTAACCCTTTACCAAATGATCTTGAGTTTTAACGAATGTAGGACGTTTTGGCCACAGACGTTTTGGCCAGGACGTTTTGGCCAGCTGAACGTACAAAGTAGGATGTTTTGGCCAAACATTATTTCAGAGATTATGTGATTGAGAGCCCCATAAACCATGATTAAAGTACATTGAAGGAAAATGAGAAATTGCTGTATTTGACATGTATGGAGTAATGGATTATTTTCATTATTTTCTCTATTTATTGGAGATACAAATAGTTAACTTCTTCATTTTTCAATTGATTGGTGTAACGTATCGGTACTTTCTGCAAGTGTTAATTTGCTTTTATTAAGGACAAAACTCAGTGTTTGATGATTGCTTTAACTCTTTAACAAATGACAAAATGTTGGACTTGCCAAAATTGAGAGTATTTGCAGACACCAAATTGAAAGTGGCTCAAATGATGATTTCTGTCTTTGATAGGATAGAAAACATTGTGGGAAAAGGAGAAAATGCTGGTAACCAGCATTTTCTCCTTTTCCCACAATGTTTTCAAAAGGTTTCTTCTTCAGGGTCGTTAAAAGTCGGGATTGTTTGGTAAAGGGTTAATTGCCAATTATCAATATTGTCACTTAATGTTGACTGAACAATACTGTTTGCAACAACGGTTTGCAACAAAGTATGAATAATCTAAGCTTTTTGGGTCAGAAGAATGCAAAGCGAAGTCAAAGTATGTTTTGACCAAATGTTTTTTTCAGGCAAAAATGCATGAAATGGACTTTATATGCCTTTCTTTTTCTAAAACTGTATGCTTAAAAGCAAAGAAAGTTCATTTGTTGCATTCTTCTGTGTTAAAAAACATTTGGCCAAAACATCCTACTTTGCACTTTCAGCTGGCCAAAACATCCGTGGCCAAAACGTCCTCGCCAAAACGTCCGTCCACCAGTTTTAACAGCCCTCAGAAATACGGGTTTTGAAAACATTGTAGGTAGGAAAAGGAGAAAATGCTGGTAACCAGCATTTTCCTCTTTTCCACTATGTTTACTACCCTTTCAAAGACAAATCTCATCATTTAAACTAAAACATTTTATTTGCTGTCTGCAAATGCTTTTTTTTTTAAAACCCTTACCACAAAATATCAAGTTATTACGGCCCCAACGAAAAGGACTTATAAAAGCATTGTGAGATAAAGAGAAAATGCTGGTGACCTCATTTTCTCCTTTTCCCACATTGTTTTCTGCCCTTTCAAAGTAAAATTTCTCAATTCATGTAACATTTGGTTTTTCGTCTGCAAATGCTTTCAATTTGGATCAGTCTAAAATGTTGTTGTTTGGTAAAGAGTTAAAGGGGCATCAAATCAGAATTTGTTTCGCTAGATTTTGTTTTGTTAATCTTTACCACACAACAGAATTCTGTCCTTTGCCAAACCATAGGCCTCTGAAACTCCATTGGTTTATCAAGGGATAACAAAATTTTCATTATCGGACAATGTTGCTATAAATAGCACATTGGGGATTCCCTCTGTATCGCATATAGTAAGACAAGGTGTGCAACGAAATTGAAGAAAATTTTACCCCCGTCCCCTTTCAGAGATAATATTTAAATGAAAACGGATAAATGAACCTAGTTACTGTTGCAGATGGGTTCATTAATGATTTTTCTTCTGTACTCTGACCTTCGAAAGTTCCAAACGGCTCTTGCCATCAAGCAGTAGCTCTCATCTAAAAAAAATTAAAAAGCTTCCATATTTTCCGGATCGCCATGTGCTGACGTCACACGATTTGTAATCCTGCAGCGAATAAGAATTAAATTCTTTTTTTCAAACATAGATCGAAAATGTTTTTGTTGGTGTATTGCTGAAATTATTAAATTAACATTTCGTCTGATATAATTTTTCTTTTCATCTAATCCAGTTTCATGATTTTCATCTCCCATTTCGCATATTTTCAAATGTGTTTTTACCGTTCATTGGTCAAAAGCTTTGGCGTGTCTTTTGATAGCAAATTCACGCGAGTTATAATTTGCTGCGTCATAACGAATTGTGTGACATCAGCGCATGGCGATCCGGAAAATGTGGAAGCTTTTTAATTTTCTTGAGATGAGAGCTATTGCTTGATGGCAAGAGCCATTTGGAACTTTCGAGGGTCAGGGTACAGAAGAAAAATCATTTGTGAACCCATCTGCACCAGTAACTAGGTTTATTTTTCCATTTTCTGTTAAATATTATCTCTGAAAGGAGAGGAGGTTCAATTTTTTTTCGATTTCGTTGCACACCTTGTCTTACTATATACCATACAGAGGGAATCCCCAATGTGCTATTTATAGAAACGGTGTTAATGAAAATTTGAGTATATTCCGTGATAAACTGGCGATGCACCAATGTGCTATAAGTGTACGATGATCGACCAGGGAAAATTTTAGTGTTCCATGATAGACCAATACAGCTTCAAAGGCCTGTGGCCAAACTGAAAGAATAATTTGCAGACGGAATTAAATGGTATTAACCCTTTATCAAACAATCCTCTCTTTCAACAACCTTAAGAAAGAAGGCTTTTGAAAAAATTGTGGGAAAGGAGAAAATGCTGGTAACCAGCATTTTCTCCTTTTCCCACAATGTTTTCTACCCTTCCCAAAACAAATTTCAATTTTTGGAGTCAAATTTATATTGTCTGCAAATTCTTTCAGTCTGGGCTTATCTAAAATTTTGTTTGGTAAAGAGTTAAAAAAAGAAAGTATCTGTCAAAAGGTTGAAAACACTGTGGGAAAAGGAGAAAATGCTGGTTATCAGCAATTTTACCTTTTCCTAAATTGTTTTCAAAAGCCTTCTCAATCAGGGTCATTAAAACATGGGATTGTGTGACCTTTCTTATTTTGGCTAGGTCTGGATTGTTTACCAGGACTTAACCTACTCTATACAGAAATACATACGGAATAATAATGTTGTAGTAACTTTCCTGGTCCTTGTATCTGATTTGAGCAGTATGAGAAAACTCAATATCACGGAAGACCTAAGGTCAAGCGAGATGTCAGAATGTCCTATTCCAGTGAGAAGCAAATACAAGCACCAGGAAAGTTACTACAACAAAATATTCCTTTCACTATATACATGTACCTAGAACTCTCCACAAAACATTGCAATTATTGACAAATTTATTGGAGAACGGTAAACAAAATAAAACAAAATGGATAAGTGGGTAGTAACTTTGTTTTTATGAATGGTGGTTGAATATTAGAGTGTAACATTTTGACAAAAAAAAAATCAATGCATACATATTGCGTGTGAGTGATATGCCATCAGACCATATTTGGAACTGTATAATTATGGGACTGTGTAAATTCTGATTTTTTCTCTGTCATGAGTGGTATCTTGTTCCCGAACCTTGTATTTGAGCTATAAAGTTCTTAGGTAGAATCTAATAATAATCATAACAATATGTTAATATTTATAATATGATATGTAATCATATTTAATAATAAATGATAATAATATAATTATATAGTATTTTATAATAAAATTTTATCGGGGGGAAATAAGAAGATAAAAACCAAGAAACCCCTTATTCAACTTCAGGTCTTTTCCTGCAACATTTTTAATGCTGTTGAAAGACATATTTGCTGCTAATTTAAATCATTTGAGTAATATGAATGTCATGATTTGATGTAAGCATTATACTGATAAAGCATGACCTTTATACAGGACTTGACCTGTTGTCATGGTGACAAATAGGACACTTAAAATCTTCACCACACCCTAATCTATGAATTTTCTGTAGAGACAGCATTTCAGATGAGAAATTCAATAAGGTGTGTATCATGGGATTTGTCATTCAAAGGTTATAAAACACTGAAGGAAAAGGAGACAATGCAACCAACAACTTATTTCCTTTCTAACAGATTTCCAACAACTTCTTTGTGCAGGTTGTAAAAAAACATACCATAGGCTTGTTTGATAAAGAGTATTGAACACTGATAAGGAGAGAGCAAAATTTATTTGACCCATGCACTGTGAAAAGGGGACTTAATGAATCTACAAAACCTCAACCTCAGTGACCCGAGTCAACAACTTTTGCTATTGGTCAATTTTCTGCTGGTCAAAAGACCAGTGTACCTCATGATTCAGTTGGTTGTTACACAAAATAGCTTCTATAGATCCCTAATCACATTACGATTTGCATAGTATCATGGCTCACGAAGATGTATTAAGCTCCCTTTTGTCAGAGCATGGCTCTATTCTTCAATTTATATTTTAGGAAATTGAAAAACTCATCCAAAATCACCTGGGAATCCAATCATTTTATAACAGGCACCTGAGCCTAGCACTCTAGAATATAATTTGTTTGTGTGTACTGTTTTCTTACCAACTCTTTGTTATTTTATCAGTATGTCCGTCTACTCATGACTGAAAGGGGTCCTATGTGGCTTAGTGGTGAAGTGTAGGACTCGTGAACTGGAGGCCCCGGGTTCGAGCCTCGCTGACTCCACTGAGTTTTCACAGGAGTGTCCTTGGGTAAGACACTTCAGAGCCCTAGCCTAGAACTGGTGAAACCCAGGAAAACATGAATATGTGAGCTGTCGGCGTGATATGACTGAAATAATGTTCAAAGCAATGTAAATCACCATTCAAACATGATTGAAATTTACTCTTTGGTACATGAACAGCCATGGTCATTTAACCATGGCTGTTCATGCACCATGAGTTATCACAAAAGGTCAGACTCCACTAAATGGAAAGCCTTTGCAGTTGACAAATGAATGTTGCTTAATTAACGGGCAGTCTGATCTTTTATCTACACTGTCCGATATAGAGATATCTATCCTCCCAAAATTCCTTTGAAATAGCAAAATTTGGGTTTTAACTATTGGCTTCAAAATTTCATTTCACTTAATCCACAGGTTAAAAGTTAGGATACACTCAAAATTGCGCAAGGGAGAGCATGTCTTAAACACTCCAAATATTTAATGAGTTACCTCCCTCAGTTTCTAATAAATCCATCTAACTGTGTTAACTCGTTAACTGCTGGATATGACTTAAGTTCTTTGTGCAGACAGTATAAATCAAGACCAGACTGCAGAGAACATGCAGTCTGATCTTGGATCTACACTGTCCACTGTTTCGTTTCATATTCTGGATAAGATAACCTTGAATAACAATTTTTTGATGTTTTTCCTGATCCAAAAGGTCCATTTCTTCAATTCAGAACTCTACAGTCCTACGTACAAGCCCAAAATCAGCCTCAAAATTGAGGCTACGGTACTTTTGGATACTGTTATGCTAATGGCTTGATAATCACTGTATTGGGCTATAAATGTCATGGTCAGCCCATTATCTAAACAGTCCTGTGTGTCTGACCCTGGCCCCTAGGAGATCCCTAAAGATAAGATGAACAGTTCTGGGTCCTGGCATTACTGCATATCAGACCCTTTTCTACCTGTAAAACTTTTCCCTGTCTCTAAAGGTTTTGAAACACACAAAAAAGCAAGATTGACAAAACAGGTGGTTAAAAATTGAGACACAAAACAACAGTTTTTACATGTTTCAATATCTGATTGAAGTCTACCAAATAAGAGATTAAAAATACAGTTTGATAAGGAAATTAATGCTTGTTGTCATCAATATCATTCCATTGTGTGGATCTTTTTTTTTTTAAATCAGAGGACTGAAAGTCTTGAGAAGCGGAGTTGTCTGAAAGAATCAGATTAAGCTATGACCATTAATTTTTGTGATTTAACTATGGCTCCTGTCATATACAAATATATACCATATTAAACATAAGTAAAAGTACTTGTAGAGGTACTTCTGGCATAAACCCTGACAAGTGTAAGTATATTTTCACTACCTCTGAAGGCCATGCAAAAGTATATTTGCTTAAAACAAGTGTTTTGATCCATGAGCAAAGTATGTTATGAGAAAAGATCAAAGCTTTACACATGTAAGCAAACTGATATTTCTCAACTTCTGTGATACCTTAGAAATCCACCAAAAAATTACATTGGAACCATTCCATTATTCTGACAAATTAACATGTTATTAATTTTTTGAAAGCATGTACACTTAAAAATTGCCACAATTTTTTTATTAATTTTTTGAAAGCATGTACACTTAAAAATTGCCACAAAGAAAAACTCTCAAGACATTGTTTTTAATGTAAGAACAGAAAGGAAGCCTGCTACATGGCTCTTATCCTAAACTGGCAAACACTTTGACAGTTTCCTTCATTAAAGGATGAATATTTACCATTGTGTACATGTCTGCTGTCAAAAAGACAAATAGGCATGTAACAAGCATAAATACTTCCATGCACTCTATTAGCATGTGAACACATTGCAAATAAACCTCCACTTTCATATTTAAATCTATGTCATATTATAGCAAAGTACAATACAAAAGTAAATTCTGTGCTACTGAATTCAGCCCATTTCACTAGGTTAAACTCTATAGAGTGTGTACGTATGTTAATTGTATAGAAAAAAAAAACCAAAACTTACACAGATGGTTTTCATGTTAGCAACAAAGATCATCATAGCCCTCTTATTCAGTTTTCCACATTTCCAGTCTCAAAAAAACTTTTGTTACAGGATAACTTTAGTTCTAAAATTTTCAAAATAACCTGTACATGAGTTTCTTGCCTGTATATAGAATGATACAGGCCTCTTGTTGTCAGAATTTAGAGTGCTGAGTAAAAATATCCAAAGCAACTTTAGGTACGACTCATTTTAGGTCAAACACTAGTCTATAAGGCCCCTGGGGGTATAAGGTTTGTAACTCAGGTTTCTCAAGTTTTAGACATGTGCACTTGAGAAACTCAAGTTAAAAATATTGATATTCAAGACACCATTTCTCAGCCCCATTTCATGTATATGACCCTGGGATTATGGAGAAATGTATTACATGTATATTGGGAAAGTTAAATGTAGCGCAATTTAGTTAAATGACCAATCTGATCTCTTCAACCAGTGTACAGAGTAGGCTTCTGACCCATACTATGCGACAATCGATGAAAACATTAGGTTTTGACAGTCAAATATACCCTGTCAATGAACACAGACACCAGTGTGGGGCCTGACAATGGAATATCGGGTCAACTAATACACTTCCAAGAGATAAATTAAAAAAAATAGCAGTTGAAGTTCTCATGGTTCTCATTTAAATCATTAAGCAAACGAAAGTAGGAAAATATTTTGGGTAATACTAGATGTCATCTACTGGAGATGTTACAAGTGATGAGCAAATCTTTTTTACTAAGAGCTTTCTGATCATCAGACAGTACTATTGTCCAGTATCCATTATCAAAAATTATTTGGTCAGATGGGTGACAAATCCTTTGCTTAGATACTTTTAAGACCAAACTTTTCGTCCATTTTCACTGTGTCTCCTCAGGGGATTTTCTTCCTTTCCTGCAGGCCGAATTTCGGCCCGATTCCCAATTGCAAAAAGTGTATTTTTTTTCCCAATTCCATAAAATAAAATTCCCAATTAGACGCTAGACAAAGAAAATAGTCTGATGTATCAGCCAGGGTTTTCCCTGACACACAAATTTGCGGGCATTGACCACAGTTCAAGCAGGAAATTGACAATTGTCATATTGTAGGTACGAAAATATTTGGGGGTGAATTAACTATAGACTGCGTTCGTATATTTTCAATCAATTCATGCATTGACTCGATTATCTGGCTGTAAACCGTTCTTGGTTTACACGTACAAAATAACAAATACAGACAGTTAACTTCTCGGCAACCGCCTCGCATATATTGCAGTGAAGCGGAGTTTCTCAAGGCAAAAATAAAGAACCCAACTCCTAATTTGACAGTCCTGAATCGGGAACGTTATGAAAAATACCCGGCCAAATCTAGACCACGAGGTTTTTTTCCCTTCTTAAATTTCGAGCGGTTGTGCTTTGTCTTAGCACAGTAATTGTCTGTATAATTTGTGAGCAGATATTATTTTCCCAATTTTGACATTTTGTCGATGAATTTTTCCCAATTTGGCCAGGGGCCTTTTCCGAAAATGCGTGGATAAAGCCCTGCTCCTTGATACCAACTTTGTAAAAAGCCTATGTATATCCAAAAGCAATGAAACTAAGTAAAATTTATATTTGATACATTATCACTCTATTGGCAGTATCTAGGTCTATTAAAGACTTGGTTGTTGGGTTAAAGGTCAGTTGGATTAACTTTTTGTCTTGGTCACCCTAATGATGCCTTTGTCTTGAATGAACTTTTATGCCAACCTTCATTATGAATGCCTGCTTTACTATTCTATCAGTTATCTAAGACTAGGCCATAATTTCAAACCATAGTTAAATCAGAATCTTTATGAAACTTTGTCTGAATTTGACATATAGAGATCTATGTACTGTCACATAACCCTACTGTCTTTTACATTGATAACAGAACTAATTTTGCAATGTTCAGCCTCATGTGTATCTGAAAACTCCTTTGTCCTTTTCTATTTGGTAGAACAGACAATGACAGTTATATGTATAGGATATCGACTGAGTACGAGGTCTTTCTATATAAGAACGACCTGGGCACGAGCTTCACGAAACACCGAGAGCGCAAAGCGCTCGAGGTGTTTTGTGAAGCTCGTGCCCTGGTCGTTCTTATACAGAAAGACCGACGTACGAGGTTGATATCCGACTTACATACCGGCCACCATCAGTATTAAGAAGACGACTTAACAATCATGTCGAAAAGTATGGACCTGTTCGATGAAAAAAGAATGGTTTTATAACTTTTGGGTATTTTTTCTTATTTATTTATCAGTTTTACCTTCTCACTTGAACATTAATGAATCGTGGCTTGAAAATGACACCTCATGATATCAACCTTTGAATTTTTTTACTTGGGTAGCTTTGTTGATGTTGCACGAGTGAGTTCATTGCTCAGAATAGGTTCGAATTGATTGAAATATTCATTGATATCAGCTTTTGCCGTTAACGCTCTCGTGTTTTTAATTCTACCGTCAGTCCGTTTGCACTAATTCACCCAGTTCTGTAGGGCCGTAGGTCAGTTTTCATTGATTGCTTAATTGATTGGATGGTGTTTTACACCGCTTTCAACATTATTTCAGTCATATCACGGCGGCACTTCCAGTGAGGCTCAAGCTTGGGATTGAGCTTAGGACAGCTAGTCTCAAAGGGATTCTGATCATTTGACTACGGGAATGATCGGGCTCCTCAATTTGCATTTAGTTTGATTTCTTGAGGCTAGCTGTGCCGAGTCAGCCATTAAAGGAGAGTGCTCCTATGTTAGTTTTGCTGTCTCACAACTAGAAAAAACAGAGGACTTTTTCGCTACAGAGGCTAAACTTTTCTAATACAGACAAATCAACAGTCGGTCTCATAGGAAATAGGGCGCATTAGAACCAAAATACAATAATATTGTAGATGTTTTAGAACATGCGTCCATCATTAACTTTTTCTCACTTTTGCTATTTAACTTATATGAAAACTAGAAAAATACGAAAAAATAAGTTGGGTTTAGGTATGAATAAATTACATGTATGTAACAACAGAACTTAAGGAAAAAGCACTTTATCAACAATGTTTTAAATGTTGGCCTTAATGTAACAGCACATTTTGTAAATAGGAGGGGATAGATTTTTCAATGATCGCTTTGAAAGAAATTATCAAAGAATTGCTGAGTTAGTCACCAATAAAAATCAAGATTAAAATCTGTCTTACCAGAAAGAAGCATATTTGCAAGATTCTTCCTGTTATTTAACAAATTCCTGAAAATCAATATCGCGCGAGTACCAATGTCCTTCACGACCCTGTCTGTACGACCCAAGGTCCGTCAATTGCACTTGGACAGGCCTTTCTCGCACGGGAGCAGGTCTTTACCGCACATGGGCATGTTTTCTATCTACGGAACAACCTGTGCATGTGCATAGATAGACCTGTGCTCGTGCATTCTATTGTTAAGACGGGTCGTTCTGAAAAAGATGGACCTGGTCCAAACAAAGGAACTGGTATGTAAAAGTATGAAAAAGGCTCAGGTTATAGACATGCATTAATTGATTGGTTGGTGTCTAATGCCAATTTCAACATTATTTCAGATAAATCACAGAGACCATAGTCTCTATCCATACTTGCCTTCATTTGATTTTACAAGGACTTTAAACCATATCCTTTCCCCAGCCACTGGCATCTTTCCTACATAACTATTTTCCTAACCATGATCAGCAGTGAGAGGCGAGTGAATTGAGTCACGGTGACTATCAATCAATCTTCAAGAAGGAAATGGCTGAGCTGTGGATTCAAACCTGCAACCCACTAATTTCAAGCCTTGGATGTAACCCACTGAGTTACAGGCTGGGCAGAAAAGAGATATAAGACTGTAATGGCCCCCATGCACTAAGAAAGCATCATGTGATCAGATTAAACAGTCATGTAGTTTCTGATGAAAAAGCAAAAAATACCATTTGACAAAGTCCATTTTCAAACTTTCCTGGTAGAGTTTACTTGCCGGCTGTCAAAGATCAACTTCCCTCTCATGTAGAAAACCCCAGAAGTTTTTTAGAATCGGGTTTTATGCCATTTTCAACACTATTTTCGTCCATATCAATGTGGGAAAGGGTTAAAAACGTAAACTAAATATTGTAGACATTTCAACCCCTTTGAAAGCAAAAACATCAGGTCAAGAAAAAGGAAGCAAGTATTTACAATTTCAGGAGCTTTAGGGGTTAAGGATACACCTATACTACTTTTCAGCCAGTTTTCAACTTATTTCATTTTCATTTTATGAATCTATAACCATTCTAGTATCTTCATGCCAAATGTTGCCCCTAATAGCTATAAGGTGCACAGATTATGACGGATAGAAAATTCAATATCATTGTTTGGATGCCTTTCAAGAGGGCACTGTTGTCTTTTTTATGGTTTTAAATAAGAACAAATCCCTTACACCATAAATACATGTATTGGATATTTATCTATGTTTACACAGCTGAGTAGGTCTACACACTTTCAAGTTTTAACAAAGTTTCCTCTCTCTAGCTGTAAGGATGTATCTTTAAGTCCTAGCTTATTTAGTAAATGATTTTACTTAGTAAAGGGCAATACCATGTATGGCCATTCTTTTGATTTCTTAAAAATCCATCATGAGAAGCAAAACTTTTGTTGGTTAAGCTGCACCAGCAAGGCAAGACTCCGATATATAAACCTTAATCCCTCAAAATTTTAAGCTTTTTCATAAAATAATGATACAGTATCAATAATGACCATAACTGCAATATAAGTACATTTCTGAATAAATCTAAAATCTACATTCTGCTATGAATTTCTAATTTAACTTTCAATGACAGCAAAATTCAAAAGTTTATTGTGCATAAAAAGATTGTAACAGTCTACCATCCCATATACCTAACATGCAAGGGAACTGAAACATGTTCAAAATCATTTCTTGGAACTGGAAAAATTCAAGTGCTCTCAATGCAAGACTTTCCAGGGCTTATCAGTTTTTGGATCAAGTTTCACACAATGACCCAGAGAATAGAGTTTCTGGTCAGACTGATTCTGACTAATTACATGCAATAAATTATACTGTCCTATCAGAATGCTTGACAAGGTAACTGTTCCACCAGAATCTGGGATTTTCAGAGAAAGTGGGCTTGTACGTAGGACTGTCTACAGGAAAAATATGAAAATATAACACAACCTCAAACGGGAACCAACAAAATAAGTTTTTTTTATAGGATGCAGACTTGGATAAATGATTTGAAATTTTTACATGTTTGTTTGTATTGGAGTTTAATGCCATATTAACAGCTTAGGTCATATCATGGCGGTCAGTGACGTATCCATGTGTTTCCTGGCTTTCTCACACCAGTACTGACACAATTTTCTTTCAAAAGCCACTGACTACATTTTCTCACATGCATCAGAGGTGAGAAGCGAATAATCACCGAAAAGAAAGTTTGCCGCAACCTCCAGGTCAAGAGTCAGATACGCTAACTACTGAGCTACCCGGCCGGGCTGAAATTTTTACGAGACAGTTGATCTGACAGTCATGAAAGTTCACCAGACTAAATCAAAATCTGTCAGACTAAAAAAAAAAAACACTACCAAATGAATTTTATGGTTCATATAGCTTGGATATTTGGCTAGTATAGAGTAAAATTATGACAGACAAATAACGCCAAAAGCAGTATCTCCTTTCCAATTATATGGTTGGGAGATAATATATGTCAGGGTACGGACAAAACCCCACCAGGACAAAACCCCACAGGACAAAACCCCACCACCAAAATTGGCAGGGTGAACAAAACCCCACCACTCATATATATTCTCGTAAATAAATATTAAAACTTTATATAAGGATAATATTCATTTGTAAATGATTAATTTCAATGAAAATGAAGTAGTCTTTCGAGAAGTTTCATTTAAATAACATATCAAAAATTGTTTTTAACAATTTTATAGAAATGATCTATGGAGTATAAAAATACATAGTATATAAGTGAATAAATTATGAACAAAATGTGAAAATATCATTTCAATTCTTATTTCAGGATCCTTTCTCCTTAATCTAATAATTTTAATTACATGTACTTTGTTTGATAAAATAAGAAAGTTGTTTATCTACTACAATACAGCATTCTATAATTTTCACACATTAACAATTATAGCCCAATTAAGGATTCTCAAGATCATTATTATATTGGCATTTTTTTTTGCAAGTACTGTTTTCAAGTTCTAATGGATAATGTTTTCTATCATAAATAATCTCTATGCCAGAACATGTATTTCTGTTTTATGCAAATATAATTGCATATCATTTGATTGTTAGGATAAAGACAAAATTAAAGATAATAAAATGGCAATACTTTTTCTTCATTGTGTTCCTACATATACGGCATATCTTCACTGCATGTAAAACAAGTAACGATTCAATATAAATTAGATTTAAATATATCTGCTAATTCAGAGAATATTTAAATTCTTTTTATATTGTCTTTGTGTTCTTTTTATAACCATTAGTCCCATATTTTATCTATTGGTGGGGTTTTGTTCTGGTGGGGTTTTGTCCTACACTGATATATGTCATAGTGTGAGAGAGAAAATTTAACTCATTTAAGATTTTATTTGAAGTTATAATAATCGGATAGAATCTACCAGCAGACAAGAGATGTTAACAAACTGTTTATGTTCTTTGTTATTATTATTATTTTTATTACTAGAGTAATCATTATTCAAGACCTGCATTCTATTAACTCTTTACCAAACGACAAAATTTTAGACCAGTCCAAATTGAAAGCATTTGCAGACGACAAAATAAATGTAGCTAAAAAATTGAAATATGTTCTTGAAAGGGTAGAAAACATTGTGAGAAAAGGAGAAAATGCTGGTTACCAGCATTTTCTCCTTTTCCCACAATATTTTCAAAAGGCTTCTTTCATAGGGTCGTTAAAAGTCGGGACTGTGTGGTAAAGGGTTAATCCATGCTGAGCCTGTTTGCCATTGTAGCCGAGGTATCGGGCTGGGAGCCCCCATCAAAAAATAAACATAAATTTATGAGGGTTGGCTACAGTGGATAAATAATGACATAACTTCTAAAAAAGTCAAGAATTTGACCAGAACTGGTGTGACACAAGTGAGTGTAAATTCTTCATTTTGTAAACAAAACACCGTGTTTTTTGTAAAATGGTGCAATGGTGATTTTCGTAAGAGTAAAGCTGGACAGTCTGGCCAACAGTACGGTTATTTTAATCTGTCTTCCTGTTATCATAACAGTTACGTCTGACTGTCGGGCAGTACTTTGCCATGACTGCAGGATGGACAGATGGACAGAGGGAAAGATGACGGGAACCATGCTAAGACATATTAAGCTTTGCTGGCCTTGGCCAGTACAGATAAAAAGCTTTTGAAACCATACATGTAATTTTCTTCTTTTATCACAATGTTTTCTACCTTTATACAGACAAGTCCAATATCCAAATTAAATTTGTTGTCTGCAAACATTTTTAATACTCATAGCCCAAAATTTTCTGACAAGGCAAATATTGTTAATTTTTAAGGCACAATTATGGTGTCATTAAACCCAGACATACTAATTAAGTTTGCTGGAATATGAAGCATAGATTACTATTAATTCATAAAAGCACAAAAGATATAAAAAGCCATTTCCCCTAGCATTTCATTAAAATTTCACTTTTAACACTTTAATAAACAATCCCGACTTTCAACGACCCCGGGGAAGGCCTTTGAAAACACTGTGGCAAAAAGAGAACATGCTGGTTACCAGCATGTTCTCCTTTTCTCACAATGTTTTCTACCGTTTCTGTAACATATAATTTTTTGTCTTCATATGCTTTCAATTGAGACAAGGCTGTACTGGTTATTTGGTAAAGAGTAAATCCATGCACTGTATAGAAACAAAATCCATGTGACCCCCACCACCAACTTTATGTTATTTAGATGACAAAAAAACAGAAAGGACTTCAATAAATAGATCTTTATTTAAGGATGAATTTTCAATCATGACATGCCATATTTTGTAGTGACTAAATTGATAGCATACATTACATATATTGCACTGAAAGCATGAAATGAAGGCACGCTTAACCCATTACCACACAATGACGCCTTTTGACGCCCCTAAAAAAGAGGCCTTTTGAAAACATTGTGGGAAAAGGAGAAAATGCTGGTAACCAGCATTTTCTCCTTTTCCCACAAAGTTTTCTACCCTATCAAAGAAAAGTTGCGTCATTTGAGCCACTATGAAATTGTCGTCTGCAAATGCTTTCAATTTGGATAGGTCTTAAATTTTGCCGTGTGGTAAAGGGTTAATACCCAGAGAACTAACCCTTTATTACACAATCCTGCCTTTCAACAACCCTTCAAAAGAAAGCTGATGAAGCCGTTCTGGCAAAGGAGAAAATGGTTACTAGTATTTTCTCCTTATCCCACAATGTTTTCTACCCTTTCAAGGGCACATCATATCATTTGAATAAAATTAAATTTATTGTCTGTAAATGCTTTCAATTTGTACAAGTCTAAAATTTTGTTGTTTGATAAAAAGTTTAGAGTAGACTTGTCTCGATTGAAAGCATTTTGCAAGTAACAGATTAAATGTGGCTCAAAGGAAGGGATTTGTCCTTTAGAAAGGAAGAAGACATTATGGGAAAAGGAGAAAATACTGGTTACTAAAATTTTCTCATTTTCCAACAATGTTTTATGTTAGGGCCATTAAAAGTCAGGGTTGTGTGGAAAAGGGTAAAATAATGTAAATGTAACTCAAAGAACTGGATTTATCTTTGAAAGGTTGAAAACATAGTGGAAAAGGTAATCAGCATTTTCTCCTTTTCCCACAATGTTCTCTACCCTTTCAAAGACAAATCCTACCATATGAAACACATTTAATGTGTTGTCTGGTACTAGTTAACCTTTTACCACAAAATCCCAAGTTTTAATGACCCTGAGAGAGAAGGTCTTTTTAACTCTTTACCAAACGACAAAATTTTAGACTGGTCAAAATTGAAAGCATTTGCAGACGACAAAATTAACGTGAGTCAGAAAATGAAATTTGTTCCAGGAGGGTTGAAAACAATGTGGGTAACCAGCATTTTCTCCTTCTCCCACGATGTTTTCAAAAGGCTTCTTTTTCAGGGTCATGAAAACCAGGGATTGTTTGGGAAAGGGTTAAACCATTGTGGGAAAATGTTTTTTACCAAATTAAAGACATAAATAATCAATTGAACTGCATTAAATTTGTCGTCTGCAAATGCTTTTGATTTGGTCCCGTCCAAAATTTTGTTATTTGGAAAAAAGAGTATCTCAACTCCAGAAACAAGATCGCAGCAGACAGCTTTGAAAAATATTGTAGGACAACAGGGACAGTCAACAAGTTAACACATGCATATGTGTGAAAACTTTTCCCTTTGCCAAAATGTTTTTAAAAGTCGTCTTCAGCAAGATGGCAGAAGTCAGCTGTAGGTGATACGGTGTCTAATTATTTACCAAACATCAAAATTTTGGACTTGTGCAAATCCATAGCATTTGCATACAACAAATTAAATATGTCTCAAGTGATTGGATTTCTCTAGGGCTCTTTGATTGGGGTAGAAAACATTGTTGGACAAGGAGAAAATGCTGGTTACTACCATTGTTTCCTTTTTCCACAGTGCTTTTAAAAGCTTTCTTTAAATTGCAGGGTCTTTAACACAAAGAATCTTTTTGGTAAAATTTTAATGTCTTACAAGTAAGAAAAAATATTTTTTTTTCCAAGGTAGCTGCTCTAGCTTAAAATCCACTGACAAACTACACTTTGAATTTATTATTTACAGCACAAGTCCCTTAAAACTGAACCATGCTCTGTGACGGAGGTTTGACATATCTGCAACAAGTACTAACCCATATCAGCCTGAGCAGTCAACATAGGCTGACATGGGTCAAAACATTTTGCTTTTTGTAAGTTTTCTGCATATCAAAGGAGCATTCTACCTTATGAGTCAGTCTGTAGTTAGACAAAATGAATTTTATGGATCCATAATTACATGAGGACTTGCATGGTATAAGATGCACTAAATCCTCTTTTGCCAGAGTGCTGCTTAATTAAATTTTGCTGATAAGGCTTGATAAGTCTTTATTTCATAACAGTTTGATTCAGTATAATACAAAATTGATAATTAAAACTTCAGGTTTCCTAGCGAGGGTAAATCCGGCAGTTTCATATCTTTGATCTTCTGTGGAATGTTCATGTCTTTGACGGCTGAGACAGCACGTGCAGGGGCTGCTGCTAAACCAGCCTGAAATTGTAAAATAAAATTACAGTTACACAGACATCTCTATTTATCAAATGTGATCAGTAAAATACAGTAGAAATTATCCTACACAACTATCTTCATATTGACCCTTTACCAAAACAATCCTGCATTCTCACGACACTGAGAAATATGGCTCACGGAAACATTGTGGGGGAATAAAGAAACCGCTGGTAACCAAAATTTTCTCCATAACATTTTCTTTATTTTCAAAAGCAAATTCCATCAATTGAGCTAAGGCTTATTAACTCTTTAACAAACGACAAAATTTTAGACTGGTTCAAATTGAAAGCATTTGCAGACGACAAAATTTACATGACTCAAAAATTGAAACTTGTTCTGTGGGGGTAGAAAACATTGTGGGAAAAGGAGAAAATGCTGGTTACCAGCATTTTCTCCTTTTCCTACAATGTTTTCAAAAGGCCTCTTTTTAAGAGTCGTGAAAACCCGGGATTGTTTGGTAAAGACTTAATGTGTCCTCTGCAAAAGCTTTCAGTATTGAAGAGTCTAAAATTTTGTTGTTAAAACAGGGGATTGTGTGGTAAAGGGATAATTTAACAAACATGAGAACTACTATATTGTCTTTGACTACTATATTGTGTAATTATTGCTATTTTGCAAAATGTACATTGTTTACATTGGAGCAAATAAAATGTATTGTATTGTATTGTATTGAGAAAGAAGCCTTTTAAAAATATAGTGGGAAAAGCAGAAACTTTTCTATGTATCCTTCACTAACAATTCCCTTAAAATTTTTATCCCTTTTGACCAAAGTCCCAAGTTTTGACAACCCTGAGGGAGAAGACTTCTGACAACATTGAAGGAAAAGCAGAATATGCTAGTAACAAGCATTTTCCTCCTTTTACCACAATGTTTCCTGTCCTATTAAGGACAAATTTCGTCATTTAACTCTTTACCGCACAATCCTGATTTTAACAACCCTGAAAAAGAAGCCTTTTCAAAACATTGTGGGAAAAGGAGAAAATGCTGGTAACCAGCAATTTCTCCTTTTCCCACAATCTTTCTACCCTTCCAAAAAATTTTAAAATTTTTCAGTCACATTTATTTTGTTGTCTGCAAATGCTTTCAATTTGGATCAGTCTATAATTTTGTAGTTTGGTAAAGAGTTAAGCTACCTTAACCCTTTACCACACGGCAAATTTTAGACCTATCCAAATTGAAAGCATTTGCAGACGACAATTTCATTGTGGCTCAAATGACGCAATTTTACTTTGATAGGGTAGAAAACTTTGTGGGAAAAGGAGAAAATGCTGGTTATCAGCATTTTCTCCTTTTCCCACAATGTTTTCAAAAGGCCTCTTTCTCAGGGTCGTTAAAAGGCCTCATCGTATGGTAAAGGATTAAATACGCCGTTTTCAAATTGGACTAATGTTAAATTTTCTTGTTTGTTAAACAGTTAAGCTAGTTTGATCTGGGTAAAGTTTTAACGCCTAGAATTTTTGACTTGTCCACATTGAAAGCATTTGCAGACAATAGAAAAAAATCAGGCCCAAATGATGCAGTTTGTCCTTAAAAGGTTAGAAAACATTGTGGGAAAAGGAGAAAATGCTGGTTACCAGCACTTTCTCCTTTTCCCACAATGTTTTCAAAGCCTTCCGCCTTTGGTTTGTCATTAGGCTTGATAATTCAATAAAAGATTGGACTTAAAGTGTCTCCTTCTTCCAAACTGTGAGTGCTAAAGGTCTGATGCAGCTGTATTTTCAGAGTAAATACTAGGTTGAAAAAGGGGAATAACTGTGTCAACAAGGTTTTTGATCACAGCTGCTCTTCTCATTAGGGTTCTCAGTTTGATATTTAACAACTAGCCCAAGTTTGAGGTAAATATCTTCAGTATTAACAGATCACATAACCTCCCTTGTTTTCAGTGTTATATACCAATTACAAATTTTCTGATCTTATACACATTTCATATCACAATTTATTTGTGTGGCATCATTTTTTGAAGCCATTTTGTATGTATTTCATAGATGTGAATAGGTTTTATGGATATTACCATACATGCATCTATAGAATGATGGTTTTGCATCCTCCGATCTACAATTTGTGAAATGTTGTTATGTTATTAAAAAAAAAAAAAATCTGACATTCATTGTTATCCTGCTAAATAACTAAAATGAAACTTTCAAGCCGATAGTATAAACTCAAATTTTGCTACTTCAAACATATTTTTTTTGGAAAAATGTCTCCTTATTGGACATTGTAGATTGAAGATCATACTGCACATTCTTTGCAGTCTGATCTTGATCTACAATGTCTGCAAAAGGTCTATTAATCACCCTTAGCAGCATAGGGGTAACTAATGCCCTGGCAACAACCCAGTTAAAAGGAGAAATTCTGTTACAAATTGCTCTTTTTCATAAACTAATAAGTATTTTCTTCCTTTAGACAAGGCCTGAAGTTTGAATGATTGATTGAGTGTATGGTTTTCGAATCTGTTTTCAACATTATTTTAGTTATAGTGCTGCAGCAAGTGCATCTATCCATGCTTTCCTGGAGTTTCTGTTACCAGTACTCCACACACCATTCTTTCCAAGCCACTGGCTGCTTTCCCACATAACGACAGAAACAATGGTCAGCGATGAGACAGGAATGAATCCTATCACAATGATTATCATCAATCCTTGGAAAGAAATTGGAAAAGCTGGGGATCTAACCAGCGACCTCTGTTCTCAAGTCTTGTATGCTACCGACTGAGCTACTGGGGCTCAGCCAAAGTCGTTGATAATACAAACATGCTGTGTAAATTTAAATGCAAAATGCAGTTAAGATGTTAATCCTATACCACATAATCCAATGTTTTAACAATCCTGAGAAAAAAGCTTTAGAAAACATTTAGGAAAAAGCCTTTTCTCCTTTTCCTTGATGTCCTTATCCCATTTAGTCACATTCGTCATCTGCAAAATTAATGCTTTCAATCTGGAAAAGTCGTCTGGTAGAAAGTTAAGATAAAAGTCATACTTAAGCTGTTTACCAGAAAACAAATTATCATACCAGTCCAAATTGAATATATAATATTGATATTTTGAATACGGCATAAAACAAAGGATTTCTCATAGATTCAAAAACATTTATGATCTTTCAACATTTTTTTTAAAAGCCTTCTTTCTCCGGGATGTTGAAACACATGACTGATTGGTAAAGGGTCTCAAAGGACTGCATATTTTGTTAGTAAGAAATCACTTCAAACATTACATACAGGGCACAAGGCATTATATGGCCTGCAACACGCGAAAAGAGGCATTCGGACATTTGTGTAGTGTCGTCTCGGATCAGCCTGCGCAGGCTAATCCGAAACAACACTTTCCGTTTTTATGCAATCTTCTGTTTTGCGCAAGTCTACTGTAGCACAAAATCTAATGTAGTTGTAAAGTGTCATCTTGGATCAGCCTTCGCGGACTGCGCAGGCTGATCCGAGATGACACTTTACGCAAATGTCTGAATGCCTCTTTTTGCATGTTGCAACCCATATCATATCACAGCGTCTTGTTGGTTCTAAGAATGGAAAGCATTGGCAGACAACAAATCAAATGTTGTTTAACCCTTTACCACACGACAGAATTTTGGAATTGTCCAAATTTCAAGTATTTGCAGACGGCAAGTTAAATGAGGCTAAAATGATGAAATTTACCTCTAAAAGGGTAGAAAAAATTGTGGGGAAAAGGAGACAAGAGGGCCATGATGGCCCTGAAGTCGCTCACCTGAGTCTTTTGACCAAACATGACCCATTTTCAATCACTTTTGAGGTATTATGACAAACATTCTACCAAGACTTTCATGAGTATTTGACTGAAAAAGGTTTTTTAAAGATTTGATTCAGTGACCTACTTATTGACCTGAAATGACCCACTTGCAAACTGGTCCAAGAAATCATCAAGACAAACATTCTAACCAAGTTTCATGAGTATTGCACTAAAAATGTGGTCTCTAGAAAGTACACAAGGTTTTCGAAGATTTGAACTAGTGACCTAGTTTTTGACCCGACATGACCTATTTTCGAACTCTTCCAAGGTATTATAAAAACAAACATTCTGACCAACTTTCAAGAGTTTGGGACTGAAAATGTGGCCTCTAGAGCATACACAAGGTTTTTCTAAGATATGATTTAGTGACCTAGATTTTGACCCGACATGACCCATTTTCAAACTTGTCTGAGATATCATCAAAGCAAACATTTCTGCCTAACTTTCAAGAATTTTGGACAGAAAATGTGGCCTCAAGAGTCTACACAAGGTTTTTCTAGGATTTGATCTAGTGACCTAGTTATTGATCAGCCATGACTCTTTTTCAATCTTGTGCAAGGTATCATCAAGACAAACATTCTGACCAATTTTCAGGAGTTTTGGACAGAAAATGTGGCCTCTAAAGCCTACACAAGGTTTTTCTAAGATTTGACCTAGTGACCTAGTTTTTGACTCGACCTGACCCATTTTCGAACTTGTTCGAGGTATCATCAAGACAAACATTCTGACCAAGTTTCAAGAGTTTTGGACAGAAAATGTGGTTTCTAGAGCGTACACAAGGTTTTTCTATGATTTGACCTAGTGACCTAGTTTTTGACCCAACATGACCCATTATCAAACTCATCCAAGATATTATCGAGACAAACATTCTGTACAAGTTTCACGAGTATCGGACTGAAAATGTGGCCTCTAGAGCATATACAAGGTTTTTCTAAGATTTGACCTAGTGACCTAGTTTTTGACCCCACATGACCCACTATCGAACTCGTCCGAGATATCATCGAGACAAACATTCTGACCAAGCTTCACGAGTATCTGACTGAAAATGTGGCCTCTAGAGCGTACACAAGGTTTTTCTAAGATTTGACCTAGTGACCTACTTTTTGACCTGACATGACCCATTATCGAACTCATCCGAGATATCGAGACAAACATTCTGACCATGTTTCACGAGTATCTGACTGAAAATGTGGCCTCTAGAGCATACACAAGGTTTTTCTAAGATTTGACCTAGTGACCTAGTTTTTGACCCGACATGACCCATTATCGAACTGGTCTGAGATATTATTGAGACAAACATTCTGACCAAGTTTCACCAGTATCAAGCTGAGAATGTGGCCTCTAGAGTGTACACAAGGTTTTTCTAAGATTTGACCTAGTGACCTAGTTTTTGACCCGACATGACCCATTATCGAACTCGTCTGAGATATCATCGAGACAAACATTCTGACCATGTTTCACGAGTATCTGACTGAAAATGTGGCCTCTAGAGCGTACACAAGGTTTTTCTAAGATTTGACCTAGTGACCTAGTTTTTACCCCACATGACCCATTATCGAACTCGTCTGAGATATCATCAAGACAAACATTCTGACCATGTTTCACGAGCATCTGACTGAAAATGTGGCCTCTAGAGCGTACACAAGGTTTTTCTAAGATTTGACCTAGTGACCTAGTTTTTGACCCGACATGACCCATTATCGAACTGGTCTGAGATATCATTGAGACAAACATTCTGACCAAGTTTCACCAGTATCGGACTGAAAATGTGGCCTCTAGAGCGTACACAAGGTAAAAGTTGATGACGGACGACGAATGACGAACAGACGCCGGACACAGCACGATCACAAAAGCTCACCATGAGCACTTTGTGCTCAGGTGAGCTAAAAATGCCTGTAACTAGCATTTTCTCCTTTCCCCACAATGTTTTCAAAATCATTCTTCCTCAGGTTGTTTAAAATCAGTATTGTGTGATAAAGGGTTAACTCCTTACCAAACAACAAATATTCAGCCACAGCCAAACTGAAAGCATTTTGCAGACAACAATTCAGTGGGCCAAAATGTTGCTTTTTTGTCCAAGAAAGAATAGAAAAGATGGTGGGAATAGAAGAAAATGCTGGTTACCAGCATTTTCTCCTTTTCCCACTATGTTTTCAAAAGCTTTTATTCTTGGGGGTCATTAAAACTAAGGATTGTTTGGTAAAAGGATAAATGATAGGCATTGTCTTTGAAAGGATAGGACAAAAGTTTTTCACCTCAGATTCATTAAAACTCAACATTGTTTGGTTAAGTTTAAAATTGTTTTGGCCTGATAATATTTGAAATACATGTATTTCAGACAATGTAGATCCAAGATCAGACTGTTTGCTATCTGTATTCTGATCTTGGATCTACAATATCTTAAGGCAGATTGACATGTAAAAACTTGAGCTATTTTTAGAACACCAAAAACAGAAAGAGCAGAAGTGACAAAACTAAACAGAGAAGAACATCCTTTTTTGCATGCTAAGGGAAAACACTGTTTGGAAAGAGGAACTACTGCCCTTTGCAGAAGACAAGTTTTGAAAACATTATGACAAAAAAAGAAACTTCAATATATTCTGTATATATATTGTAATGTGCAGTCTAATCTTAACTTTCAATTGTCTGTATCAGTGTGATTTTCTGACTAAAAAGATTTCTGAAATTGCAACACCTTGGTTTTGAACATTGGCTTGAACTGTTCATTTAACCCTTTACCAAACCACAAAATTTTAGACTGGTCCAAATTGAAAGCACTTGCAGACGACAAAATAAATGTAACTCAAAAATTGAAATTTGTTTCCAGCAGGGTAGAAAACATTGTGGGTAAAGGAGAAAATGCTGGTTACCAGCATTTTCTCCTTTTCCCACAATGTTTTCAAAAGGCTTCTATCTCAGGGTCATAAAAACCACGGATTGTTTGGTAAAGGGTTAACCATTTACAAAATAACTCCATGTTTTAATGACGCTGTGGAAAAAGGCTTTCAGAACAATGTGTGACATGAAGAAAACGCTAGTAACCAGCACTATTCCATAATGTTCTCTGCCCTTTTACAGACAAATCCCATCATGTGAGCAACAATTAATTTGTTGCCTGCAAATACTTTCAATATGGACCGGTCTAAAATTTTGTCATTTGGTAGTGATTTAGTTTTCAAAAAAAAGATATAATTACAGTCATGTCCAAATTCAAAGCTGTGGCACACAACAAATTAAATGCAGCTCAAATAATGAAAGTTGTCTCGGAGAGGGTAGAAAAGATCATGAGAAAATGCTGGTTACCAGCATTTTCTTCTCTACCCAAAATCTTTCAAAAGGCTTCTTCCCCAGTGTTGTTAAAACTCGGGATTGTGTAGTAAAAGGTTAAGGAGTAACCCTGTCACAGTTTGACTTTAAGGACTACCTAAAAATGCCCATATTTGAGTCACTAAAAGAGGTTAGAAACAAAGGGAGATACCGGTAATCCAAATCAGAACAAACAACTCAACAAACAGGTTTTCATTCACTGTTACCTACTTGGACATTTTCTCATTCAATTTTCTTAAAATTGCAACATCTACACTTTGCTGAAAATTAAGTCATACAAATTTTCTTTTTGAATAACCTGTTAAAAACAGAATAAAATTTCTAAAATAACTTTCTCTAAGCTCTTTAACACATGAGAAAAACCAAGACTTGCCCAAACTGAAAGAATTTGCAGTCTATAAATTAAATGTGGCTCAAATGTTGGAATTTATCTCTATAGGAAATAAAACAATGTGGGAAAAGGTGAAAATGCTGGCTACCAGCATTTTCTCTATTATTTTTCAAAAGGCTCCTCCACAAGATATTAAATCTCGAAATTGTGTGATCCAATCTGATCTGATCATATCTCTCTCTCTCTCTCTTTCTCTCTCATGGAAACATTAAGATATTGAGAGTTTCCTGAAATTGAGGCATACAAAATTGTTTTCATTTCAAAAATCTTGTATCAATTTTCTAGAATAAGCTATTCTTTACAGGCTTATTTGGAAAAAGATCAGATCTAAACAATGTCTAGATAATTAAGATTACAGTGAAACAAAAAATATCTTGAAAAAAGGTTGACGGCATACATTTGCCTGCAAATAGGCAGGGGCCCTTTAAATAAACATGTTTACATGTTTTACCAATCACAAGTATCTTTCGATTCACTTGTTTTCAATACCAACAAGAGCGGCAAATTGTCGCAAGATACGCCCGTCCCACCACCAGTTGTTGAGGGGGTATAATAATCGTAAAGGGCAACTAATGCAACAAACATTTTTACCAAAGTCTCAAGTCAATTTGACTTGAGGTGACAAAGTTCCGTTCCGGACAAGCAAGAAATACTGTAAAAATGAAGATCAAAGTGGAATTACTCAAAATCCGCACTAGGTAGAGTTATTGTTCTTGTGCACTGTACTCCATAATATTGCAACAAACATGCATACCAAGTTTGAAGTCACTCTGACTTGAGATGACAAAGTTATATTCCGGACAAGCTCTAAATGCTGTAAAAATGACGATCAAAGGGAAATAACTCAAAATTCGTGCTAGGAAGAGTTATGGTTCTTGTGCACTGCACTCCGTAAATTTTCAACAATCATGCATACCAAATTTGAAGATGTTCAGACTAGAGATGACAAAGTTATATTCCGGACAAGCACTAAATGCTGTAAAAATGACGATCAAAGGGAAATAACTCAAAGACAGCATGAGGTAGAGTTATGGTTCTTTTGCACTGCACTCCATATTATTGCAACAAACACAAATACCAAGTTTCAAGTCAATCGCACTGGAGATGACAAAGTTATGCTCCGGACAAGCAGAAAATGCTGTAAAAATGATGATCAAAGGGAAATAACTCAGACAGCACGAGGTAGAGTTATGAATCTTTTGCACTGCACTCCGTATTATTGCAACACACACAAATGCCAAGTTTCAAGTCAATCAGACTGGAGATGACAGAGTAATGCTCCGAACAAGCAGAAAATGCTGTAAAAATGATGATCAAAGGGAAATAACTCAAAGACAGCACCAGGTAGAGTTATGGTTCTTTTGCACTGCACTCCGTATTATTGCAACAAACACACATGCCAAGTTTCAAGTCAATCGCACTGGAGATGACAAAGTTATGCTCCGGACAAGCAGAAAATGTTGTAAAAATGACGATCAAAGGGAAATAACTCAAAGACAGCACCAGGTAGAGTTATGGTTCTTTTGCACTGCACTCCGTATAATTGCAACAAACACACATGCCAAGTTTCAAGTCAATCAGACTGGAGATGACAAAGTTATGCTCCGGACAAGCAGAAAATGCTGTAAAAATGACGATCGAAGGGAAATAACTCAAAGACAGCACTAGGTAGAGTTATGGTTCTTTTGCACTGCACTCCGTATAATTGCAACAAACACACATGCCAAGTTTCAAGTCAATCGGACTGGAGATGACAAAGTTATGCTCCGGACAAAGAACTGGACGCCGCCCGCCCGCCTGGACAGACGCCTGCCAGCCCGCCATGGGTGATCCCATAATATGTCCCGTCTTCGACGGGCATATAACTAGAGGCGCTTGAGCGCCTGTATTGCTCCACAGGCCTGATATTTCTATAATGGCGAAAGGAAGTTTTTAACAATTATCATTCAATCCTGCATTTTAGCTCACTGAAGAAACAATTTGGTAGACAACCACCATAGGAACTTACCTGCAAAACAACAATGAAATCCAATGAATAGTTTTAGAGAAGAAATTTTTCAAAGATTTTACTTTATACCATAAAAGAAAAATGAGTCTCCCATAAAAGCCATGTTTTTTGACAGATCTTTTTTTTTTTAAGGAATTCTGTAAACCTGTATCTAAGGAACATTCCTGCAAAATAATAATGCTATCCAAATAGCGGTTTGGGAGGAGAAGATTTTTAAAGGTTTTTTACTTTGGTTGCCATGGCAACCAGAATTCTTCATGGAACACAATTATATGAAGGAATTTGAAAGAGGACCACCAAAGGAACATTCCTGTGAAATTTGGTAAAAATCCAGTCAATAGTTTCTGAGGAGAAGTTTTTTTAAGAAAAAGTTTACGGACGGACGGACGGACGGACGGACGGACGCACACACGCACGACGGACACAACGCCATGACAATAGCTCTCTGGCCTTCGGCCAGTGGAGCTAAAAATTAGGTCAAAAGCCAGCGGATTCAGCTATGCCGAAAAATACAGAAATTGCAAATGACAGCATAAACATTTTTCTATTCATTCTATACCTACAGACTTTCTGGCCCAGTCATGCATTGCACTACAATAAACCAGTCATAATGGGGGGAAAAAATCTTTATATGACATGTCAAATACAGTCAGTAAAAAGGTTTAATGATGTCATCCTATGTTACCTCAGAGTATTGATATTGCTAGTCATAATATTCATCAGCCAAACATATTACCTGGCTCCTAAACCAATTAAATTTTTTACTGTTTTTCAATAAGATTGGCACCATTTGCAATGTTTGTTATTTAAATTTGTAGATAACTAGATATACATGTATAGTGAAAGGAACTAGATATACATGTATAGTGAAAGGAACATTGTCTTTTAGTAACTCTTCTGGTGCTATTTTCTTGAAAAAAAAGAAGCAAATACAAGCCCCAGGAAAAGTCATTACCCATGTTGTAGTTATTTTCTTGGCCTTGTATTCAAGCAGCATGAGAAAGCTTGATATTGCGCGAGTAGGTAAGTTACTACTACATAATATTCCTTTTATTATATGCCTTCCACTTTCAATGACATAATTTTGCAATTGTAGACTAGCCCAATTCTGTAACTACATGTACATCTAACCTTGTCTGTATCAAGGGGGTTTCACTTTTGAAATACTGCTAGTCACATGATCTCAAAAAATGGCGGCATCCAGGTAAATTGATTATCAATGGCAATGTCAGCAACGGTGATATGCAGCCTGTTGCCAAAAAACACCAACATAATTGATAGAGCGTGTTAAAAAATAAATTGACAAACTGTTTGTCAGCAAAAATGTGTTTAAAAAGATTCTCTCAGAAGATTGTGACTGGTGTTTTTTCTTTAAAGTGGAGCGTTACAATTTTAAGAACGGTAAAGCGGTGTGTTTCCTGCAAAGAAATGTACAGTGTAGGTGCATACCAAGCTACCTGTTACAATTGAGAAACTTGATCAACTGTTCACCCAAGGTTTGCCAAATGAACATAATCATGAGAACCAAAGAAGAACAGCAGTTTGTCCAAAACTGTTAATTCTCAAGAAACACTCAAGATGAATACATGTACTACAATAATGGAGAATCATCCATTTTCAAATGCAGACTAGAATACACTAAAAAACACAGTATCCTATTCTTAACTGTTATAGTGCCTTTCACAACTTGAATTACCTCTTCAGTTACCTTTGCAGCAAGTGAGGATAAAGATCAGACTGCCTGAAATATTATATATACTATCCTCTTTCCTGAGAAATTTTGGATATAAGAGCAATCTTTACATTGCAATTACATTTAATTAAGTCTAGTTTCTAGATTGGAAAAAACGTCTGTTCAATTTTTCTGGACTCTATTGGTTAAATCCGGAACTTTTGAATTGCTGAAGATCAGAATGGTTATATGAGACAGAAAACCACTGATCCAAAGAGCTTGATCAGGTTCAATATATTCTGAAAAGAGTATTCATGCACTGCACTAGGCATAATATAAAGTTGTCAGTACAGAAGGTTACAACTTTTCAGACATTCATCGGAGACCAACTTACGGTTCTCAATAGCAATTTCTTTTCTACAGACTGCATACTCTGTTTCAACATCTTTGAAAACATGGCAAATTTAAAAAACAGTGAGCATGGTGGGAAATAAATAATTTTTTGTTCTGATACACTGCAGGGAAAAACAGTGGAATTTTGACATAGTGTTTAAGATAAATGGCTTTTTCTGTCTTTTGTGATTTCATAAAATCTCATATATTTTGTACACACCTTTTCATGAAATTTTACATCCTGATATATGTTTGCTAGAATATGATGAATAGATTGATAAATAAAATTAAGCACAAAAGACAGAAAAAGCCATTAACCTAAGGTTGGGCACCTCCCTCCCAAGTTTTAACCAGTGGTTTTAACAAGTTATAACCACCCTGGTTGATACTCCCCCGAAGTGGTCAGCTGATAAAAGAAAAATAGAAATGTCAGACCTGACAAATTCCCCCAACTTCTTTTCTTGTTATACTACTGAGAAATTTCTTGTGATCTGATTGGATAATATGCTCTGAATATATATTACTGTACACTGACAGCTCCCAGGGAACAGGACAGTTTTCCCTGCCAGAAGTCCCATGGACATTTATACACTTCAATGCAAAGTCCAAGATGACGTCGAAGCCAGTCACACACAAGACAAATGCACCTTAACATTACAAATTGAAGCCGGTCACATAAAGGACAAGTACACCAGGTCCTTAACATTGTCATTAAAGCAGAAAGAATGGACTATTTCTCAAAATAAATTAAAATGGTTAAATGTATTATTGATTTTTGTAATTTAAAAATTGAAAAAAATACACAGGGTTAAAACAAGCCATCCCTTTGTCATGTAAATAAATTGTGAAAGGTTAAAGGTTATGTAAAAGGACAAAAAAAAAAAAAAAAAAAAAGATTGACGGAGGCAAGTAATGGCCGTTTACTTTTGCCAACAAATCCTAAAATGAATAGTTACATATCTTGAAGTTGAATAAATCAATCTTTAAATGAAAATATGTTAAATCGCAGTGACTTTAGCACTGAACTGCTTGTTTTACATGTTTTGAATAACTTCAGTTTTCAGTGGGTTGGGGCACTCAGAAGGGAAATACGATTTTGTAAGCATACTTGATTTGTGAGACCATAAAACAGAAAAATTTCACTTGAATACACGTCAGAACGGTAATACTTTGCAGTATAATAAATTCAATGTCTGGTCCAGTCAGGTAGCAGGGCACATGATTCCCCAAGCCTAGACAAGTTTACTAGTACCCCGCCACCTGACCGGACAACTAATATTGGCACTGGATTAGGAAAAAGAAACAAAGGGAAATAACTCTATTAACCCTACAGATTATAGTTAGAAATACATGTGCATAAGTTCCCATGGTAGAAAGGATTTCATTATTTACCCCTTTACCACACAATGCCGACTTTAACCACCCTGGGAAAGAAGTCTTTTGAAAACATTGTTGAAAAAGAGAAAAATGCTGGTTACCATTTTGTCCTTTTCCCATAATATTTTCAACCCTATCAAAGAAAAATTGCACCATTTGAGCTGCACTGAAACTGTCATTTGCAAATGCTTTCAGTTTGGATAAGGCTAAATTTTATTGTCTGGTAAAGGGCTAAAATTTCAGCTAAATTCATTAAAACTGTATGAGGAGAAGAGGACATAAAATCATATCTATAGATCGACTGATGAATGAGTCCAGTCCCATTACTAACATTTCATGAAATTTTATTTTTTTTCCCTGCTTATCACAACAACTTGACCCTTTACCAAAAAATGCCGAGTTTTAACTACCCTGGCAGAGATAGGAAACCATTGTAGGCCAAGGAAAAAATAACCAGAATTTTCTCCTTTCTCCACAATGTTTTCTAGCCTATTGAAGATAAATCCCAAAATTTAATCCAAACAAATATTTATTGTCCACAATTGCTTTTAAGTTGGACAGGTCTAAAATTTCGTGGTCTCGTAAAGAGCTGCTAAAAAACCAAAAATGTTTCTGTTGTGGAAATCATCAAGATTTCCAGATATTAATAACAAGAGGGCCATGATGGCCCTGTATCGCTCCACTGGCTATTAAGTAAAAACACTACAAGCCAAACATTACAATATTCAGCAAATTGATTTCAAACACGAGGACATGCAAACATTTTTCTATCTAATCCTACGAGAAAGTTGTGATCCATGGGCAAAGCCAATTTTGATCGCAAAGCTATAATTATTTGAATCCTGGTGGAGGTCCACATACGGATGGACGCACAACAGACAACGGGCCATAACATAAGCCTGCTGGCCTTCGGCCAGTGGAGCTAAAAAACTTGTCTAGCACCAATCATGTATCACTGCAGCTTGATAATCAAGGGAGGTAAATAGTAACGAACATTATCTTTCATAAAAAAGAGTTATTTCCCTTGATTAATGTTTAAATTGAAGTGACAATATTTTGAAGCCCATGTTAAACTTGCGATCCCTGGAATGAAGGCAATTTTGACCCCAGACCTACAATATGAAACTAGAATGTGTGGTTATAAACAAAAAGATTTTTTAATCTTGCCCAATAAAAAGTCATGTAAAACAAGTTTGCTGAATAAAAGGCCCTGTAAAATATGTGATCCATGACACAGGTTTATCAAGTTTTCACTATAAAAGCCAATGACACAGGTTTATCAAGTTTTCACTATAAAAGCCAATGTAAAACTTGTGACCCCTGGTGTGGAGTCAAACTTGACCCCCAAAGTTAAAATTTGGGCCCTCTTGGTAGAGGCCCATTATATAAAGTTACATGCAAAATTTGGTAGCCCTAGGCCTAAATATGGCTATGTACAAGTAGATTATTAAAGTTTCCTTATATAAGACCATGTAGAACTTGTGACCCCCTGGGGTGGGGCTACATTTGACCCCCTGGGCTATAATTTGGGCACCCTTGATAGAGACCCCCTAGATAAAGCTAAATGCAAAATTTGATAGCCCTAGCCCTTATAGCTAGATGCGAAAGATTTTCCTATATAAGCCCGCCCATGTAAAACATGTTACCCCCCGGAGCGAAGTCAAATTTGACCCTCGGCTATAATTTGGACACCCTTGGTACAGGTCCACTAGATAAAGCTACATGCCAAATTTGGTCGCCCTAGGCCCCATGGCTAGGTCAAAGAAGAATTTTAAAATTCTCCCTATATAAGCCCATGTAAAACTTGTTATATAAGCCCATGTAAAACTTGTTACCCCCGGGCAGGGCCTAATTTGACCCCAGGGCTATAATTTGAACAATCTTGGCAGAGGTCCACTAGATAAAGCTACATGCCAAATTTGGTAGCTCTAGGCCCTATGGCTAGGTAGAAGAGGAATTTTAAAGTTCTCCCTAAATAAGCCCATGTATAACTTGTAACCCCCGGGGTGGGGCCAATTTTGACCCCAGGGCTATAAATTGAAGAAACTTGGTAGAGGTCCACTAGATAAAGCTACATGCCAAATTTGGTAGCCCTTGGCCTTACGGTTTCAGACAAGAAGATTTTCAAAGATTTTCAAAATTTTTCAGTTTTGTTGCCATGGCAACCAGAGTTTTTGAAGGAATTAAATTCTTTCAAGAAATTCTGAAGAGGACCATGGCAGGATCATTTCTGTGAAGTTTCATCAAAATTGGATGGGTAGTTTCAGAGAAGAAGACGTTTTAAAAAAAAGTTAACGCACGGACGGACGGACGCACGGATGGACGGACGGACGGACGCACGACGGACAACAGGCCATGACATAAGCCCGCTGGCCTTCGGCCAGTGGAGCTAAAAATCGTGAAGATACCTGCCAGCATAATTTTAAGTTACATTAAGGTATGTTTCACACAGACACGGGTCATGTGGGAGCGATTGACTGGGACCCTTGTTGACATCAGTGAGAGCCTTTTTTCATCAATGTTGACCAAAATACCAGTCTAATGGTGCGTTATACTACCAATTAAACATGTTTCATTGAAGTGAAAATTGAGATTTATTAATTTGATTAATAAGGTAATTTTACAATGCACATTTAGAGTAAAAAATTTGGAATTCTGTCTTCAACTCTCGCAGAAATTAAAACACACGTAAGATCAGTATTTATCATATAAAAACCTCCCCCCACAGTGTATTAAACCCATGACTTATTTTTGATAATACACTAGTGTATTATCATTTTTTGGGTCCCGGTTATGATCAGTTTTCAGTCATAAGCATGTGAAGCTTGAGAAACCAACTACTGTAAATGCTGGAATTTGTACTACTACGCCGTTTCGCGTAAAAATGACGTCATTGTTGCTAAGGCTTATGTGTGTGGACAGTTTTTGATTTTTATGTTTAATAAAAAGCAAGAAATGCAGCTAAAGCTTTCTAAAAACAACAAAATTGCTGAATTAGTTGCACTTACCCCCTCTAGAGACTGTTTTATTCTACATTCGGTGTAATTGTCATGGAGCTATCGACTTGTGTAGAACTTTACACATTTGAAACCGAATAACAATTGAAAACATGGACCTGTGATCGGTATATAGGCAAAAGGTGATGATGCAGGATATATTTTGTCCGTCATTCATTTTATGTGATGAATAGAATCTAACATTCGTGTTTATGTATAATCATTTTTATCAAACTCGTTGACTAAAATGTATTTGACGCTCGCCAAGGCTTGCGTCATACGATTTTAGTCAACTCATTTGATAAAAATGATAATACATAAACACTCATGTAAGATCCTCTATTAGTTAATTTGCAAAATTTTAGACCCACAGTAATATCCACTTTTATGGTAACCAACAAAATGTCATCATCAATTACATGTACACTGGTAAAGCTCCTAGCCCATCAGGCAACATTTCACAAAGGAACACTCCAACCACTCACCTCCGATTTCTCTAACTTATTCTGTTCCTCGATTCTCGTCAAGATTTCCGTCATATTGGTCTCCAGAACCATTCCTCCCATCACAAGCTCTGTCAGAATGTAATGAACCTGAAAAAAAAAAAAAAAAAAAAAACCCACTTTATTTCATGCTTTCCAGTAGTTTATCGGGAAATAACAGTGAAATATTTTTCGATATTTCATGGTTATGACAAGTGAAAAATACTAATTGTATTTTCTAACTCTTCAACTGAAGGAGGAAACAGTAGTTCCCACGCACTAGTTACCTAGGTAAAATGCGCATGCCACTCAACCAGATGGAAATATGGCGTAATTTACCCTATATTTATCGCTCTTTACGTAATATTGTAATACAGAGTGGGGTACGCTACTGGGAATTACCGAAAAGAATTGTACTGGATTTTGATGTATTGCCTACTTCATTTAACCTGGTCCTTACCTTTATGCTGAATATATAAGTAGGTATATAAGTAGAAATCCGTCTATTATTCGGGAAATTATATATACATGGGAAGGTACAGGTAAGCAATTCAATCCGTGCATACCGTAAAAAATATTTTCGTGACCATTAGGGACAAAACCGAGTGGCTGTGCCTCTCATGAAAATATCACCAATGATGTTCACTCGATGAAATAAATTTCGATCTTTCACCAAAAACTAGAGGCGCTTGAGCGCCTGTATCGCTCCACAGGCCTGATATTTCTATAATGGCGAAAGGAAGTTTTTAACAATTATCATTCAATCCTGCATTTTAGCTCACTGAAGAAACAATTTGGTAGAAAACCACCATAGGAACTTACCTGCAAAACAACAATGAAATCCAATGAATAGTTTTAGAGAAGAAATTTTTCAAAGATTTTACTTTATACCATAAAAGAAAAATGAGTCTCCCATAAAAGCCATGTTTTTTGACAGATCTTTTTTTTTTAAGGAATTCTGTAAACCTGTATCTAAGGAACATTCCTGCAAAATAATAATGCTATCCAAATAGCGGTTTGGGAGGAGAAGATTTTTAAAGGTTTTTTACTTTGGTTGCCATGGCAACCAGAATTCTTCATGGAACACAATTATTTGAAGGAATTTGAAAGAGGACCACCAAAGGAACATTCCTGTGAAATTTGGTAAAAATCCAGTCAATAGTTTCTGAGGAGATGTTTTTTAAAGAAAAAGTTTATGGACGCACGCACGGACGAACGGACGGACGGACGCACGACGCACACAACGCCATGACAATAGCTCTCTGGCCTTTGGCCAGTGGAGCTAAAAAAAAACAAATATCCTCTATGTATTTGCTGAGCACTTCTTGGTCCTTTACCAAACAATTCTGACATGAAAAAATAACAAGAAAAAATAATATTGAAAACATTGTGGGAAAAGGAGAAAAATTTAGACACCAGCATTTTCTCCTTTTCCCACTATGTATTCTAAGACATTTGAAAGCAAATCCCACAGTTCAAACCAATTTTAATGTGTCATCTGAAATTTCTCTCAATTTAGAGGGAGCCTAAATTTTTGTCATTGGCCCAGGGTTATTTTACACCTATTAAAGTCTCAGTAAAGTCCAAAGGTAAGAAGGCCTTTTTATAAAACAAGAGGGCCATGATGGCCCTGTATCGCTCCACTGGCTAATACGTAAAATCACTACATGCCAAACATTACAATACTTGGCCAATTGGTTTTGAACATAAGACCCCTGAAACAGGACTAAAATTGGTAGCCCTAGTTCATATGGTTAGTAACAAGAAGATTTCTGAAGATTTCACTATATAAGCCCATGTAAAACTTCTGACCCCTCGGGGTGAATCAAATTCCCCCCTAGGGCTATAATTTACGCACTCTTGGTGAAGGGCCTTTAGATATAGCTACATGCGAAATTTGGTAGCCCTACACTTTATGATTTAGTACAGGGAGATTTCTTAAGTTTTCTCTACATAAGCCCATGTAAAACTTGTGACCCCCGGGGCAGGGCCAATTTTGACCCCAGGGCTATAATTTAAGCACTCTTGGTAGAGACCCACTAGATAAAGCCACATGCAAAATTTGGTAGCCCTATGCCTTACGGCTAGGTACAGGGAGATTTCTAAAGTTTTCCCTAAATAAGCCCATGTAAAACTTGCGACCCCCGGGGTGGGGTCAAATTTGACCCTCGGCTATAGTTTGGGCACTCTTGGTAGAGGCCCACTAGATAAAGCCACATGCAAAATTTGGTAGCCCTAGGCCCCATGGCTAGGTCAAAGAAGAATTTTAAAGTTCTCCCTATATAAGCCCATGTAAAACTTGTTATATAAGCCCATGTAAAACTTGTTACCCCGGGGCAGGGCCTAATTTGACCCCAGGGCTATAATTTGAACAATCTTGGCAGAGGTCCACTAGATAAAGCTACATGCCAAATTTGGTAGCTCTAGGCCCTATGCCTAGGTAGAAGAGCAATTTTAAAGTTCTCCCTAAATAAGCCCATGTAAAACTTGTGACCCCCAGGGCGGGGCCAATTTTGACCCCAGGGCTATAAATTGAAGAAACTTGGTAGAGGTCCACTAGATAAAGCTACATGCCAAATTTGGTAGCCCTTGGCCTTACGGTTTCAGACAAGAAGATTTTCAAAGATTTTCAAAATTTTTCAGTTTTGTTGCCATGGCAACCAGAGTTTTTGAAGGAATTAAATTCTTTCAAGAAATTCTGAAGAGGACCATGGCAGGATCATTTCTGTGAAGTTTCATCAAAATTGGATGGGTAGTTTCAGAGAAGAAGACGTTTTAAAAAAAAGTTAACGCACGGACGGACGGACGCACGGACGGACGGACGGATGCACGACGGACAACAGGCCATGACATAAGCCCGCTGGCCTTCGGCCAGTGGAGCTAATAAAAGTAAATTTCGTTTTTACCATGTAAAAATATGGCCATTATTATGACTTGCACGATATGTAAAGGTGCAGTTTGTAAAATTCCAGTCAATGGCAGAAAAAAGAATTTTGAAACTAGAACAGATCCTACCATGCCGCATTATCTGTTTGTTTACATCGATGATCGCCGATGATTAGCCGATTTTTCATCGAAAATCTCCGCAGTGACGTGATAGTGACGTAAACACCACGTGATCATTCAAGTCGTCAAAACAAACCCTTCATTCACTTGATCTTTTTGTCCCCATTCTAACGCAAATTTATCGACATTGTAAACAAAACAGGCTGATAATCGCTTATTATCATCAATACAGGAAGAGTTTACTACATCTAAATAAGAAAACAGGTTCAGAATGAGCAATCTTACTCTCCGATGACATAATATTTGAAGTGTAAACAGTAGTCCTGTGTAGCACTAATGAAATGCAATGGTATCACGTGACATTCTAGAAGGCCTAGTTCGAATATACACGAACGATAATGAAGGTTGTCTCGATCAATGGCGTCCCTGAAACCGATGGGCTTCTCCATGCATTTTCGCACCCATATTTTGCGGCAACCAATGCATTAACTGACACGTTCGAGTTTCTCTGATCTTATGTATGTGTGTTGTGATGGGTTATCTGATATATTTTTGAGTTATAAACGGTGAAAATTACCTATGTTTGGACTTTACAGGGGCTTTAATTTTACATCGGTTATGAAACAAGTTATTACAACTCATATTCACTACTCCTGATGATTGTTTCCTCTCTGGTTACCAGCAGACAGGCAGACAAGACAGATGGACAAAAGAATGCAACACCTAAACAATATCCCGTATGACTTTTCCCACAAGGTTTACTATGCCTTGAAAGACAAATCTGATCAAATCAATGAGATTCACATTGAATTTGTTGTTTGCAGTTGCTTTGAGATTTGACCTGTCTGAAAATTTTTACTTTAGGTAGAGGGTTAAACAAATGTCATATCTTGTAGCAGAGGGGAATATTCCGGATACATTCTTCTAGAGTGTGTACAAAATGCAGTTACTGTCTGACCAGTTTTACAGTACGTACCTTATCCACATGGAAAATAAGGTCCAATTCACACACATTCTCAAAACATTTATCCAATGTCTCAACAAATACCTGAAAAAAGAAGAAGGGAAAAAGTGACGTCTGTGTAATGTTATCCTTCGCTGAAGCTGACAGACCCAATAGATGGACAGAAGAACAGACAAACAATGCAAAAACAGTATCCCGTATGACTTTCTGCAAGAGCTTAAAATTTGTTGCAAATTTTTTATAACAAATTCCACACCACTTTCATTTAAAAAACAAGAGCACAACATGCCTGTGCCAATGCTCGACTGTGGCTGCTTCAGAAAGGGGCATAACTGTATCAAAATACTTGGATGGTTACCTGCCCTTGTTTTATGGTTTCCTCTTTTGATAGTTAACAGCTTGTCCAAGTTTGAAGTAAATATCTTCAGTAATAAGCAAGCTATTATCAGGGGTAAAAGTTAAAAAATCTGAAAATACTGAAAATTGAGCTGAGGGCCTGGGGGCCGCTAGGGCCCCCGGTGGGTCCAGGGCAATGCCCTGGCCAGGGGTCCAGGGGGCCGGAGGCCCCCGGAAGCTCCTGAGATTTAGCTATTTTATAAGCATCAAATTCCTCTAATGAGATCCAGTTTTAGCATTTTAAAGTTGAAAAAATCTTGAAGCAAATGAAAGATATGATATGCCAAAACCTAAGAAAATCTCAAAGTTTTTAGCACCCATGTTATTTTTGTCCTCTTTTATCTCCATTTTGTACACAGGGCCTAATCAGATTAGCCCTACATCAGTTTTGTATTTGAAAGTACAACAAGTATGAGAAAAGGACATATCTAGTATTTAATATTTGATTCATTAAAATGCAATCACATGTGCTAAATTTCTGTCAAAAGAATAAAATCAAATCTGTCAAATAGGAAAACAACACTCTCTTTAAGAATGGCTAATTTATCAGGGAAAATGTGACAGAGTGTGCTGTGCATTTTCTAGCTTGAGCTTTTTGTACCCTTTGGTAACTGGAGTTTGGGGTACACAAACAAGGATGGGGGTTCAGATCTAAACTACATAATTTCATTAAAATATCAAGTTTTAATGACAGCCTATTAAAAGATAGACTGTTTTCATGTGACATGCGCAAACAAGATTTTATAGATAGATCTACATGTTCACAGTTAAAAGCTCTTCAAACACTTTAAGAACCTTTCCTAAAATGTGCAAACATTTTTGGCAAAATCAATTCTAATGTTTGCTAAAACAAGCAGGTAAGTGATATACCATGGAACTGGTCCAATTCCTGTAAAAAATCTATCAAATCGGCAGTGTGGGGCAATCAGTTTAAATGCAAAATTTTATTATCACTTTGTAACCAGAAGAGCAAACCAACTAGCTATTGGTTGTACAATCGGTTTCTCCATTTAACTGAGAATGCCTTTTTGCTTTAAATACTTTGACAATTCGTCTATATGATATTAAGTTTATAAAGATGTGGTGTTTTGTGCTTTAATTTTTTTTTACTTTATTTAATATCATTTATTTTGATCTTTAAATTTTAATTTCCAAACAAGTTAAAAAAAAATTCAGACATATTTCAAGCATTTGCAGACGACCCCCCCCCCCCCCTTTAGATCTATATTTTCATTTCATAAAACAACAATTTTTTCACTCATGACAGAATTTTAGATTCCACTTATTGTTTTATTCAGAGATTTGTGTAAATTCACTGTTTAAATTCATTATTTTAGATGAGAAGATAGTTTGAAGTCCCTCTGATCGGACGATGCCACGCTGATCATGGTAGTGTCATGGGTTTTCACGTTTTTTTTGGCGATCAATTTTTCGTGTCAATTAATTTCTGGAGAAGTATTACCACATGATTTGACATCAGTTAGTCATTTTGAATAGCAGGTAACTTTAAAATCTGTCACTTTACACTAGATCAGAGGATTAACACTGTTATTACGTTCTCGTAAATGACTCGCCAGCTTCATTAGATCACGCGCGTGTCCTTCACATTTTATACTGATCGTGTTTAGCCCATATTTCTGCCGGATGCGCACAAGCTAGGTTATATGAAGCTCTTGACGATAATTTCATGCGTCAGATTGACAATTAAGCAAACATTTTTCAGCGTCAAACACATGTCATTTCAAATTTCCAAGCGTCAAAACCCGGTCTCAGTGATCAAATAAGAAACTTGCCGAGTTGACGAGTTTTGACAAGACATCCATGGACAAACATTTTTTTCTCATTTTTCCGGCCAATTTTCGTGTTTGTTATCACTATATTGAATCCTAGAGTGTGATTAATATCAGTCACAAAACCAAGCGCTACAAACCAGTATTCACGTCTCACGACCTAGCGAGCTTCGGTACCGACTGCAGTCGATTCCGGGATTTCTCAAGAGCTAATCGCAGTCGGAAGCCAAAACCAACTGACTTTCGACTATAGTCAATCATTGGCCCACCACTACAAATTGGACTACAGTGTATGAATAAAACTTTTCCCCCTTTTTCGGTCGCTTCGGCATTTGAGTAGCACGTACTGTCAACTTCGGAAGATAGTTGCCGATCCCCAGCTCTGACATCCATTTGTTATTGAAAAGAACGAAGATAATTTAAACTGTGCCATCTTTCGCTAGCAAATAATCAAATTGCAGCCAATATTTGTCCCCTAAAACGAAGGGCTTTGTTAATGCTTTATTTTGTTTTACAATCCTAGCGGCAAAAATGTTAAAGTCGGCAAACCGATCAAAACAATCAAAACACAGCCGCAACATTTTGGACACAATCAATATAACATCATAGAATAACCTTAGAACGTTCCGGTTCAGCATCTATATTTAGAATCAGGAAACCCTAAGCAAGTGAGTGACTGTAAACATTTCGGTGCAAATTATCCCCGAAATTACAAAATTCTTTGAATTTCATTGTTTTTAGGGCGAGTGCGTTTGACGGGAGACATTAATGACCGAGATCAGCCCAGGACAAAGCAAATGCAGTGGGGCAATAAATTTAATTGATACGGCATCTGGAAATCTATTGACTTGCAATAGATACGAGATAAAGGGGTACCCCCCCCCCAAAAAAAAAAAATTATCCTCAGATTTAAACGATTCGGAAAAATGACCTGGTCGGCCCCTGAAAATACGGAATTCTGTCACAATACGGAAAACTTTTACCCATGTATTATAAAACATCAAAGTTTTTGCACCATGATGACAACAAAGATGGCACCCAGGGTGAGGCAATACCTGGACGTTTTCTTCACAAACAGCCAAGCTAAAATTTAGAATGGTTAGCTCTTTACCAAGCAATAAAACTTTAGAATCATCTAAATTAAAAGCATTTGCAGATGACATAATAAATGTGGCTAAAATGGTCAAATTTTACTGTGGAAAAGTGGCAAACATAGAAGGAAAAGGAGAAAATGCTGGTTACCAGCATTTTCTCCTTTTTCAACAATGTTTTCAAAAGCTGTCTTCTCAAAGGTCGTTAAAACCCTGCATTGTTTGGAAAAGATTAAGAAAAGCATCATAATTAACAGCGCCTCAACCACAAAGTAGCCCAATGACTGTAACTTTTTACCAATGTAAACCTGGACATGTCCATCCCAAGAGTATATACAGAGGACAAAAATGAACCTTTACCGAACAAACCCTTGTTTTAATGACCGCAAGGAGGAAGACTTTTGAAAACATTGCGGGAAAAGAAGAAAATGCTGGTAACCAGCATTTTCTCCTTTTCCCACAATGTTTTCTACCGTTCCAAAAACAAATTTCAATTTTTGAGTCGTATTTATTTTGTAGTCTGCAATTGCTTTCAATTTGGACAGGTCTAATATTTGTCAATTGGTACAGATTTAATGTAGATCAAATGTTTGGAACTATCTCTGAAAGGGTAGAAAACATGGGAAAAGGTCAAAATGCTGGGTATCAACATTTTCCCTTTTTTTTCCCCCACATTGTTTTAAACAGTTCTCATCCCTAGGAACTTTAAAATACAAGATTCATGTTTAACGGTTAACTCTCTACCATATGACAAAATTTTGACAAGACAAAATTGAAAGAGTTTGAAGACGACCAATAAAATGATGCTAAAATGATGAATTTTGACCCTTGATGGGTAGAAAACATTGTGGGAAAAAAAGGAGAAAATGCTGGTTACCAGCATTTTCTCCTTTTTCCGTAATGTTTTCAAAAGCATTATTCCTCAGGATTTCATAAAGGGTTTAATTAACCATCATAAACAACAGCCTCTCTTGCAAAACTGATGTTGCTCAAATGGAGGAATTTGATTCTGAAAGGGTACAAAATGTTGTAGAAAGAAAAGCTAGTCATGCAACTAGCATTTTTTTCATTCCACACAATGTTTTCAAAAGCTTTCTTCATAGTATAAATTTTGATAATTAGTAAAATATTTACCATTAAAAACATAATTCGAAGTTTCACTGCATTGAGATAGAGCCCAAGAGGACTTCTGAAAACATAGTAGGTAGAGAAGAAAATATTGGCTACCAACATTTTCTCCTTTTCCTACAGTGTTTTCTACCCCTTTAGAAACAAATCCCATCATTTGAGCTACATTAGATCCAATCTTTGCTAATGTTCTGGATTTGCATAGTCCTAAAATTGTAATTTAGTTCAGAGTTAAAGAATTTTACAGTGTATTCTGTTCAATTTTACAAAACTGAACATTCAGTGTCTATTCTAGGATACATTATTGTGGGATTCACCCTACTCCCACAAATTCAGGCCCAATGCATGACAGTCCTGTGTGAAAAATAAACAATGAAAATGTCACCAATCTGAAAATGTACTCTTGCCTTGACAAAAATAATGCTGTTTTTGATAAAAAGGCACCATTGTAGAAGATGTTCTGCAACATATTATATCCACTGAAATAACCTCCCTTGACTGGAAGTTAGTCAAAACGGCCTCCTTCCAAAACAACCTGGTCCAAAACAGCCCACTTTACCAAGTCTTAGACTGCTGTTATTGCAATGAATTTTGTTAGAATGAATTTCATAACTGTGTAATTAACCGTGTAACTCTTATCTATTTTTCAAAAACAAATTTAACTTCTACAGAAGGATACTCCAGAAACTATCTGTTGACACATAAACAGGTCAGTAAGTCTACTGTATAGTCTTGGACAGGAAAAAAAGTCTGCTAAATGAGCTATAATTATGTTTTCTATTGTTTGAAAATTGTCCCGGCTGCTTTTTTTTTTTTTTTTTTTTTTTTTTTAAACACCCCCCCCCCCACCCCCATGTTTTGGATAGAGGAAGGAAAATCCTCTCTCATTTTCAATTTCTGAAATAAACACTACATAGATTGATTTTTACAAGAAAGAAAACAAATGAAAGACAAGCATCCAAACTTACCTGAATTAAATCTAAAATACCAAGCTCACTCTCCGAGGAGTCCACACAAAAAACAAAATACAGTGTGGCATAATGTCTATAGATAATCTTGAAGTCTGACCCACCAATCAACCTGAAATACATGACTATTTGTCAAACAATCCCGGAATTTATGGACCCTGAGGAAAGAGTTTGAAAACATTGTGAGAAAAACTGAAAATGCTGGTAACCAGCATTTTCTCCTTTTCCCACAATGTTTTCTATCCCTTTAAGGACAATAATCTTCATTTGAACCACGATTATTTTGACATCTGCATATGCTTATTATATAGGTGTTTCTAAAATTTTGGCTTCTGGTGGACAGTTTATCTTTTTGTGGCCTGCAGGGGCCAATCAGGAATCCATTACTTTGTTGAAAATATTTTGATGGTTACCTGCTCATACTGTATGGATTCCCCTTTTGATGCCAATATTGTATGGGTTCCCCTTTTGATAGTTAACAGCTAGACCAGGTTTGAAGTAAATATATTCAGATATTATACACTGTTAAAGTTTTTGCACACTGACAACTGTGCAGACAGGGCTATGACAATACTTTGATGTTTCCTTTGAAAACAGCCAATCTTAAATGGAAAAAAAAAATATGGTAACCAGCATCTTTACATTTTTCCACCATGTTTTCTCTTCTTTCAGAGAGAAATTTTATCATATGAGCAAAATTTAATTTGTTGTCTATTGACAGTCTACAAATGCTGTCTATCCCATCATTAGAGACATATTTAATTTGTAGTCTGCAGGTGCTTTCAGTTTGACTAAGTCTAAAATTTTGTTATGTTTTAGAGTTAGCTTGTAACCAGCATTTTCTCCTTTTCCAACCATGCTTCCTGATCTTCAAAAAACATATCTCATCAGTTTAGCCAAATTTATACTGACTGATCCATTGTATGGTGTTTAACACCTTTTTCAACATTATTTCAGTTATATCCCGGCGGCCAGTGCATGTATCATTGCTTTCCTGGAGTTTCTTTTACCAGTACTCTGCACAATATTCTTTCCAAGCCACTGGCTGCGTTCCTACATAACCATTGTTGAAACAAAGGTCCATTGTAAGAGCGGAATGAATCCTGTTGCCATAACTATCATCGATCCTCAGACAGAAATTGGCCAAGCCAGGGATCAAACCATTGGCCCCGTCTCAAGTCCTGCATGCTACCGACTGAGTTACCAGGGCTTGGCATGCTATCTGAAGAAGTCTGGTAAATAAGTGGTGACTACATACGTTCCTCCCTCCAGAAAGTTGCATACATTATCATCTCGTTTTGATACCAAATGGAATGTCTCTCTGACAATTTGCTGCTGTAGGTCTTCAGGCTAAAAAAAAATAAAAAATTATCATAAAGTTAAATACTAAAAGCCATTCATGATTTCAATTAACCCTTTACCAAACAACAAGATTTTAGTCATGTCCAAATTGAAAGCATTTGCAGACGACAAAATAAACGCGACTCAAAAACTGAAATTTGACTTTAGAAGAGAAGAAAACATTGTGGGAAAAGGAGAAAATGCTGGTTACCAGCATTTTCTCCTTTTCCCACAATGTTTTCAGAAGGTTTTTTCCTCTGGGTCGTAAAAACCAAGGATTGTTTGGTAAAGGATTAAGAAATTATAAACCTATATGAACTGGTTTGATACATAAAGGAACACAAGGCAAACAACTTAATGATTAAATGTGGCATGCTCTTGCAAAGGGGGATTCAATGCATCTCAGTGATGCATTATACTGAGCAAGTCATCACGTGATTATGGACCCATAGAATCTATCTCGTCTTGCAACTGGCAGAATTTTGAGGTAGAATGGTTTTTGTGCAAACAGAAAATTTACCAAAAGCAGAAAGTTTGAACCTCATAACAGATTGAAATATATGAGCAGCACTCTGACAAAAGGGGGTTTAATGTACTCAAAATAGATTGAAATATACGAGGGGCACGCTGACAAATGGAGATTAAATGCATCTGTGTGATGCATTATACCATGGAAGTCATCTCACAATTATTGATCTATAAAATCTAATTCGGCTAACAACTGCTTGAATCATGAGATAGAATAGTCCTTGGATATGCACAAAATTTACAAATAGCAAAAAGTATCAACCCATGTCAGCCTGCCCTGATTGCACAAGCCGACCCAAGTCAACACTTTGTGTAGATGCATGAAACCCCCTTTTTCACAGAGTATGGCTCAAATAAATGCATTTCAAGAGGTATGATACAGGATCATAGGTAAAGCTAAAGAGCCATACAAGTTACCTCCCTTAACTTCTTGAGCACTGTCACTGACATTTTAAAAGGCAATCATCCAGCCTGTTTTTTGACTGAAACGACCTCAACTTATGTATATTCAGGAATATAAATATACAAGCAGTTAAGTACAATATGTAAGAGCTATGCTCTATGACAAAGGGGCTAAATGCACCAGCAAAAAGTTTTGACCCATGTCAGCCAGCGCAGGCTGACATGGGTTGATCCTTTTTGCTATTTGTAAATTTTGTGCATGTCCACAGACCATTCTACCTCATGACTCAAAGACAGTTATTAGACAAATTAGATTTTATGTATCCATAATTGTGTGGTGACTTGCTTTGTATAGTGCATCACATAGATGCATTTAACTCTTTACCAAACAACAAAATTTTAGACTTGTCCAAATTGAAAGTGCTTGCAGACGACAACATAAATGTGACTCAAAAATTGAAATTTGTTCTTGGAAAGTTAAAAAACATTGTGGAGAAAGGAGAAAATGCTGGTTACCAGCATTTTCTCCTTTTCCTACAATGTTTTCACAAAGCTTCTTTCTTAGGGTCGTTAAAAGTCGGGATTGTGTGGTAAACTGTTAATCCCCCTTTGTCAGCGTGCCCATGATATATTTCAACCTGTTTTGAGTGCATTTGAGTATGTTTTGGCAAATTTCAGTAAAAAGTCAAGCTTTTTTAGGTTAACTTTATTATCATAGAAAACAGTAGAAAGACCCTTTGCTACGAAAAATTACTCAAATACAGCATGATCAAGGCAACACTGTGACCCCCTAAATAAAATAAAAGGGAAAAACCCAGCCCAGGGCGACACTTCTTTTCAGCCTCATTTATAACTTAACACAGCCCAATCCCATTTATACCGAGTATAACATAAGGTTGAAGCCCAAATCTGTTTAGTCACAAGGGAAATATTTACATGATTTTTACAAAATACCAAAGAATGGACAACCTACAAAATAAAACAGGAGCAGGGGAGGTTTACTTGTTTTTCAGAATGTGACCACAGTAACATGTGAAAAAGAATAGGGCCTTTCACATACAAAGACAGAATTTTGACTGAAGAAATGGTCCTCCTTTTTTTTTTTTGAAGGTGAGAATAAAACACATGATACACTAAGTCTAAAAAAAGGGTTGGGTAATTCTGGCGAATTTCTTTTTTCAGTCATGTCAATCCTTTGTTGTTGTCACTTAGCATATTACAGTGGTATCCTTGTAACAATTCAAGTATGTAAACTACAACAGGATTGTGAAATGATTAACCCCTTACCACACAATCTCCAGTTTTAACAAACCTGATGAAAAGGGTTTTGGAAAATATTGTGAGAAAAGGAGACATGCTAGTAACCAGAATTTTCTTCTTTTTCCACTATGTTTTCTCCACCTGAAGAGACATTTCATATCTTTTGAGCCACATTCAATTGGTGTCTGCGAATATTTTCAATTTGGTCAAGTCTGAATTTCTCTGGTGAAGAGTCTAGATGTTGAAACTTCCTGAATTTTTACCTAAATTCTTGAAATCAGCCCATAACCTTGTAGTGATAATCGGTAGCATAGATGTCAAGTGGATGCTAGGATCAACAAGGTCTAAGTGACCCGGGAAGTGGGATAGCCTTCAAAAATGAGGAGGGGAAGGAGTGAAGTGACCATCACAATCAGTAGTGTGGATGTCAAGCAGTCCGAGAACCTCAGTGGTTAGAGCACACACCCTGTAAGTGAGGGTCCCAGGTTCAAATCCTGTACCTCCACACTATCCCCTGAGGATTAATTTCAATGGTGTCAGAGGCTGCAAGGACCAACAGTTGCATGGGGGTCTCTGGTTAAAATCCCATGCAAGTCATACTTTTTCCCTTAGTTTTTACACTAAATCTTTACCAAAATATCCCATGTTTTAACAACTTTGAGACTGAGTCAAAAGACTTTTGGAAACATTGTGGTGACCAAGTAGTGACCAACATTTCTCCTTTTCCCCCAGCGTTTTATATCCTTTCAAAGACAAGCCTATAATCTGAACCACATGTAATTGGTTGTCTGTAACAGCTTTTGGCTTTACCAAGCATGAAATTTTGTCATCTGATCAAGAGTTAACGAATAAACTCAAACTGTCCGAATACTAAACAACGACGGGTACTAGGTAGCTTAAAACGTATTAATTTCTTTTCAACATGATAACGATAAACCGCTTTCTTACATAAAACTGATAAAATTTTGACATTCTTGGTTTTCCATGGTTGTTGAAGACGAGAATTGCTTTAATCATGGTGAAGATCATTAAACATCGGCGAATATTTTCTGTTAACCCCTCCCACTCTTCACGTATTTACTTCCGGTTTCTGTAATAATTACTAATATCGTATTGAACACCGGTCTCCCTAATCAGCGTCAGGAAATGTCAGGCAATGTCAGGAAGCGTTACAAGCCCAAATATTCCATTTTTCATGTTGATTTATGTGCCTCAAATGATAGATCTAGATCTACGTCTTTAGAAGGTTTGGAAAGGAAGAAAAAAAATGTGGTTACCTTTTTGTCTCCATTTCATACAACATTGTCAAAGACATTCTATCTTGTGCCAGTTTATCACATGATTGTTGGGCAGCACTTGGAAACAGGGGGTCACTGGTAAGAATTCCCAACTTGGCCTACTTTTTTCTGAGGATTGATGATAGATATTGCGACAGGATTCATTCCTCTATCACTATTGTTTCGGTGATTGTTATTATGGGAAAACAGTTAGTGGCTTCAGAAGAATATTAAGTGAAGTACTGGTAACAGAAACTCCAGGAAAGGATGGATAGGTGGCTGCTGTGATATAAATTGTAATATGTTCAAGACAGTGTTAAAGACCATACTGTTAATCAGTCAATGATTGTTTGGTAAAGGGTTGAAGTCTTTAAACTTTTACCATACAATTCCAATTTTCAATGATCCTTGGAAAAAGGCATTTGAACCAGCATTTTCTCCTTTTCCCACAATGTTTTCTACCCTTTGAAAGGCAAATCTTACAGTTTGAGAGACATTTAAAAAGTCATCAGCAGATGCTTTGGATTTGGATGAGTCCAAAATTTAGTTGTTAATAAAATTTAGAGTTAATAAAGATTTTTAACCCTTAACTCTTATCTTGCTAAATAACTGAAACAAAACTTTTAAGCCGATAGTTAAAACCAAAATTTTGCTATTTTAAAGGTATTGTTCGGGGGAAAATATGTCCTTATCAGACAGTGTAGATCAATGATCAGACTGCACGCTCTGTGCAGTCTGATCTTGATCTACACTGTCCGCAAAAGGTCAGTGAGTCGCGCTTAGCAGTCTATGGGTTAAACTGCTAAGTAAATAGAATGAAGATTTCCAGCCAATTGTATATGCTGAAACATTGCAATTTCAGAGTGCTTGTCGCTGGAAAAAACTACCTATATCAGATGGATAATGCATGTTCTGTCCTTTTCCAACAAACTTTCCGGAGCTTTCTTTCTTGGGATCAAAGTCTTAGGATAGAAGTTGGGATTGTGCGGTAAAGGGTCAAGTTCATTTTTTGCATTGGATGAAAATACATAAGTTACCCGGGTAATGAAAAATTGAAAACACTTTTAATAATAAATAACAAAATATGAGTCATTCACTTGATCAACCAAACACTTTATCAAACCACAAAATTTTAGGCTTGTCCGAATTGAAAGGATTTGCAGACAACAAATTACATGCATATGAAATGGTAGGATTTCTATCTCCGGGGAAAGAAAACATAGTGATAAAAGGAGAAAATGCTGGTCACCAGCATTTTCTTCTTTTTCCACTGTGCTTTCAAAAGTCCTCCTCTTCACGGTCATTACATTTTGTGATGAATGGTAAATAGTTTAACAATATGATATCAAGAAATGCAGTTATAAAAAACTTTTCTATGACATTTTGTACAAAATTAAAAACATAAACAACATTAGAAAGAAACAAGAGCAATCCATGCCAGTGCCAACACTCAGCTGCAGTTGCTTTTAATGAAAATTTAAAGTTGAAAAAGGGGTAAAACTCTGTCAAAAATATTTTGATGGTCACCTGTTCTTCTTGTATGGGTTCCCTTTTTGATTGTTTAAAACTAGTCCAATATAATATCTTCAATAATGACAAAGATATTATAAAATGTCCAAGTTTTTGAAAATTCTTGTCCAAGTTTCACTTAAATATCTTCAGCAATAACAGAGATATTATAAAATGTCAAAGTTTTTGTACGATGATGGTGATGCAGACCATGCTAGGGCTATGACAATACCTAGATGTTTTCTTTTCGAAAAATGCTGAGCTTAAAATGTTGATATCATAATATTTTGTACAATTCATTAAAATTTTTGGGAAACTGAAAGACATGAAGATACATGTATCTATACAAAAAAAAAAAATAGCCTGTCTCAAACAATCCTGTGTTTTATAACTTAATGCCCTGGAACAGACTGAAGTTGTTTTTGCAGACAGTGTACATCAAGATCAGACTCTACAGAATGTGCAGTCTGATCTTAGATCTACACTGTCTGCTATTATGTTACATATTTTAACGGAAAAAATATTGAAATGACAATACTTCACGCTGCTGTTCCCAACTAGAAAGGTCCAAATTGTTTATTCAGTGCTGTAACTCTTTACCAAATAACAGAATCTTAGACTTGTCCTGATGGAAAGCATTTGCAGATGACAAAATACATGTGACTCAAAAAGTGAAATTTGTTTTTGGAAGGATAAAAAACATTGTGGGAAACAGACAAAATGCTGGTCAACAGTATTTTCTCCTGTACCCACAATGTTTTCAAAAGACCTATTTTCCAGGGTCATTAATACTCAGGATTGTGAGGTGAAGAGTTAAGGGTTAATCTGTCTACAAAACAAGTCTTTTTAAATCTTTACCAAGCACAAACTTTTCGACTTGTCAAAATTGAAAGCATTTGCAGACGTCAAAATGTAGCTCAACTGATGATTTTTTCTTTGACAGAGTAGAAAACATTGCGGGAAAAGGAGAAATTGCTGGTTACAGGCATTTCCTCCTTTTCCCACAATGCTTTCAAAAGCCTTATTCTTCAAGGTTGTTTAAATTCAGGATTGTGTGGTAAAAACTTAAACCTTTTTGGACAAAGGAGAATTTGCTTGTAACAAAAAAATTCTTCCATTCCAGCAAAGTTTATTCTATGAAAGCGCAGCAACTAACTTATACCGATTCTGGATCTGTACACTCTGCAAAGAATTTAATTTTGAGAGAATAGAAATATTTTTCTTTTGGGTAAGGACAAATTTGAAATTACAAAGATGTACAATACATTATTATATATGTAAAAACTTTTGATTTTTCTTAAACTTAAAATCTTTACCACAGGAAAAAATTTTAGACTAGTTCAAGTTGAACGTATTTGCAGATGACAAAAAAAATAGGACTAAAAAAAAAAGGAAATTTGATTTTGGAAGGGTATAACACATTGTGGGAAAAGAAGAAAATGCTGGAAACCAGCATTTTCTTCTTTTCCCACAATGTTTTCCACAGCCTTCATTGTTTCAGTGAAGAAAACTAGGAAATGTGCATGGTAAAGGGTTAAACTGCCAAGATGAATAACAAATGTACTCATCATAAAAACCATCTCTTTACCATACAACAAAATTTCAGACTTGACTATAGCAAAAGTATTTGCAATCAACAAATTTATTGATGCTGTAATGATGGATTTGACTGTAAAATGGTAGAAAACATTGTGGGGAAAGAGAAAACACCGGTTACCAGCATTTTTCTCCTTCCACCAGCATGTTTTTAAAAGGCCTCTCCCTTAGGGTCATTTGAACTTAGGATTGTGAAGTAAGGAGTTAAACACATGAAACTTTGAAAAGCTAGAAGTACTGTTTATAGGAAAGACAAATCCCCTTTGTTTCAAGATTTTCTCTTTTTCCCACAATATGTTTAATGCTTTTGAAGACAAATTCCATCATAATTATTTCATGATAATTATACGCATTTAATTTGTCTGCATCCTGTTTCAGTTTAGACAAGTCTTAAATTTTGTTGCATAGTAAAGAGTCAAACCAGGCATTCTTTACAAGACACAAAAAGTAAGCATGTCCAGAAAACCTTTTTAGATCTTTACCATACAACAACTTTTACACTTATTCTTACTGAAACTAATTGCAGATGACAAATGTGGCTCAAATGATGAAATTCATCTTTAAGAAATACAAAACATTGTGGGAAAAGGAGAAAGTGCTAGTTATCAGCATTTTCTCCTTTTCCTACAAAGTTTTCTAAAACCCTTTTATTCAGGGTCAGGTTAATCTTCATAAATGTGTGGTAAAGGGTTAACTGAAATATCATGACTGTTTTACCTGCCAAAAGTTGACTCGCACTCACATGTCAGTATTTTTCACATATTTCTAAATTAGAATAATAAATAGAAGTTGTTCATTTCATCATGTTCTGGTACACAGAATGGTATAAATGAACAAGAGCGGCAAATTGTCGCAAGATACGCCCATCCCACCACCAGTTGTCGAGGGGGGATAATAATCGTAAAGCGCAGGTAGAGGAAAATAGTAGTGCAGCAGAAATCATGTAAGTGATTGAAATAGGCATGAATGACTCCTTTAATGTTAAGGAAACATGCATATAAAGTTTCAGGTCATTCCAACATGAAAAGACAAATTGTAGAGAAGCATGAAAAGCTGTAAAAAAAAATAATGAATAGGGAATAATTCCAAAAGGGCATGAGGTAAGGTTACGGCTCCAGTGCATTGCACTTTTCGTAACTGCAACAAACATGTTTACCAAGTCTCAAGTCAATTTGACTTGAGGTGACAAAGTTCCGTTCCGGACAAGCAAGAAATACTGTAAAAAATGAAGACCAAAGTGGAATTATTCAAAATCCGCGCTAGGTAGAGTTATTGTTTTTGCCCACTGTACTCCGTAATATTGCAACAAACATTCATACCAAGTTTGAAGTTGTTCTGACTTGAGATGACAAAATTATATTCCGGACAAGCACTAAATGCTGTAAAAATGACAAACAAAGGGAAATAACTCAAAGACAGCACGAGGTAGCGTTACAATTCTTGCGCACTGCACTTCCAAATATTGCAACAAATAAGCATAGCATATTTCAAGTCATTCCTACTTAAGATGACAAAGTTATGCTCCGGACAAGCAAGAAATGCTATAAAAATGAAGATCTAAGGGGGAATAACTCAAAATTCATGCTAGGAAGAGTTATGGTTCTTGTGCACTGCATTCCGTGATTTTTCAACAATCAAGCATACCAAATTTGAAGATGTTCAGACTAGAGATGACAAAGTTGTATTCCGGACAAGCAGAAAATGCTGTAAAAATGATGATCAAAGGGAAATAACTCAAAGACAGCATAAGGTAGAGTTATGATTCTTTCGCACTGCACTCCGTATTATTGCAAGAAACACAAATGCCAAGTTTCAAGTCAATCGGACTGGAGATGACAAAGTAATGCTCTGGACAAGCAGAAAATGCTGTGAAAATGACAATCAAAGGGAAATAACTCAAAGACAGCACAAGGTAGAGTTATGATTCTTTCGCACTGCACTCCGTATTATTGCAACAAACACAAATGCCAAGTTTCAAGTCAATCGGATAGGAGATGACAAAGTTATGCTCCGGACAAGCAGAAAATGCTGTAAAAATGACGATCAAAGGGAAATAACTCAAAGACAACACGAGGTAGAGTTATGGTTCTTTCGCACTGCACTCCGTATTATTGCAACAGACACAAATGCCAAGTTTCAAGTCAATCGGACTGGAGATGACAAAGTTATGCTCCGGACAAGCAGAAAATGCTGTGAAAATGACAATCAAAGGGAAATAACTCGAAGACAGCACGAGGTAGAGTTATGGTTCTTTTGCACTGCACTCCGTATTATTGCAACAAACACAAAGGCCAAGTTTCAAGTCAACAGGACTTGAGATGACAAAGTTATGCTCCGGACAAGCAGAAAATGCTGTAAAAATGACGATCAAAGGGAAATAACTCCATGACAGCTTGAGGTAGAGTTATGGTTCTTGTGCACTGCACTCCGTATTATCGCAACAAACACAAATGCCAAGTTTCAAGTCAATTGGACTGGAGATGACAAAGTTATACTCCGGACAAAAAACTGGACACCGCCCGCCCGGACAGATGCCCGCCTGCCCGCCCGTACGCCATGGGTGATCCCATAATACGTCCTGTCTTTGATGGGCGTATAAAAAGTATTAATCCCTAAAGCGCCGAAAAAAACCAAACAGGCATTTTCGGTCTAGAAAATAGCATACAAACAACTGCAGTTTTATCCTTTCTTTTGTCCTTTCAGCTTGGCACACAATGTAGATCAAAGATCAAACTGCATGTTTTGTGCAGGCTGATTTTGATCTATACTGGCTACAAAGGCAACTTTAGTTGTAGAAGGCGCTTTAAGAAGTAAAAGAATTCTAAGGGTTGAAACTGTCAAGGCAACCGTGCTTTTACATGGCGTTTTATTTTTTGCCACATTATCGCAATGTATTTTCATGGATCAAGTCATAATGACAAGAATAATTATTTTTTCACAAAGTTTTGCTAATAAACAGTTCCACACATTGTTTATAAATGTAAAGTTATCTTGGAATAACTTAGTATTAGACTTAGACAATAACATAGTCTTTTTAGCCGATTTCATACTAGTTGGGAAAACAGGTATTCTTTTCTGCTAAAATGCAATTAGTACTGTTAATGCAACGAAGCAATGCATTTAACCTGTCATACCTTTTATGTGTTTGTTTTGTTATATCCTGTATGTCAACAAAGGCTAATATTATCATCTCAGAGTAATACATAAATGCTGAAATGGGTCAATGGTAATAGTGTAAAGCTCTTAAATAGCACACTTCAATGAAGGTAGACAACTCAACAGGATATATTTCTCCAAGTTTGTATGGGTTGTCACCCTTCAGTAAATTTAGACACAGCTTAATTTTTTTCTTGCTTTTTTCTCTGAATGACACATCATTTGTCAAACAATCCTCCTGCAGCTTTTTCCGTGTTGCTGTTGATGACTTTAAAAACATTGTGGTAAGAGAAGAAACTGCTTGAAACTACCAGTTCTCCTTCCCTTGCCCTGATGTTATTTTTTTTTCATGACAATTCATATATTAGAATGTTAATTAACTCTTCACCAATTGGCAAAAATTTATATTCATCCAAACTGGAAGTATTTGCAGACAAGTATGACCAAAATAATGGGCTTTACTCTAGAAAGGGTAGAAAAACATTGTGAAAAAGAAGAAAATGCTGGTTACCAGCATTTTCTTCCTTTCTAACAAAGTTTGGAAAAGCTTTCTTCATCTGGATTGTTAAAACTTGGGATTGTTTGTTAACCAATTACCACATACTCCCAAGTTTTAACAACCATTGAAAACTGGACTTTAGAAAACATTGTGGGAAAAGAAGAAAATGCTGGTAACCAGCATTTTCTCCTTTTCTACGAAGTTTTCTAACCTTTCAGAAGCAAATCCAGTCATTTGAGCCACATTTAATATGTTGTCTGCAATTGCTTTGAATTTGGACCAGTCCAAAAGGTTGTTATGTGGTAAAGAGTTGAAGTGTAAATGTTGACTGCTTGTATCTCTTTCATACAAGGACATGTTCAAAGCCTTCTGCTACAAATTTGCTTCAGGTTGATTGATTGATTAATTGATTGTAATGTGTGTAACACCATTTTCACTGGTATTTCATTTATATCAAGGCGGCCAATGTACATATCTATGCTCATCAATCCTTGAAAAACAAGCAATTTTGTTGAAACGATATCCCCCGCCGAAAAATTTACCTGACCACGTAACTTAAAATCGCTCCCAGTCGGCCATTTTTTATCGAATCAAAAAAAAAAAGTGTATCAGCAGAATGGGTTGCTGTACACAGGTATAAAGTTTCACGAAATTCTGTCCAATGGTATTGGAGATATCCTCCCGGACGGACGGACTGAAGGATGGACAATGCTAAAACTATATCCCTCCACCTTCTGCGGGGGATAAAAATTGGCAGAGATAAGGATTCAAACCAGCAACCCACTCACCTCCTGCACATTCCCCACTGAGGTGACAGGCATGGCAATTTGTATACAAAGGCAACAAATTAAAGAGATCAAATGTAAGGATAAGCTCTATATATTGTTGTCAAATACATGTATAGAATTTTCCATGAAATAATCAAAAACGGAAACTAGACCTTCAAAGAAACACAGTTCAGTGCATACTTATGGGGCACCGAGTAAAATATCCAAGCCAATCTTTCACCCTTAAATCTATGCCAGACGTCTCTGGGATGAAGAAGCTTTTTAAACTAAACGTAGTGGGAAAAGGAGAAAATGCTGGTAACATGTGATCTGTCATCTGTAAATACTTTTTGACAAGTCTAAAATTCAGTTGTATAGTAAAGGGTTTCATCTTTAACATAAAGAGTTAACTCTTTACCAAACAACTAAATTTTAGACTTGTCCAAATTGAAAGCATTTGCAGACTACAAAATAAATGTGGCTCAAACAATGGGCCAGCCTGGTAGCTTATTTGGTAAGTTACAAGGCTTGCTCTCCATAAGGTCACAGATTATGTTCCCAAAGTCTGCCATATTTCTTTCAGAGGACTGATGATAGTCATAGTGGCAAGATTCATTCATCTCCCTTCATTCACTAAACATTGTTTCAATGATGTCTATTTGGGAAAGCAGCCAGTGGCTCGGGGAAAAAAAAAAATTCTGCTAGTTATTGGTAATAGAAACTCCAGTAAAGCATGGATAGGTGCACTGGCTGTTGTGATATAAGTGAAATTATGTTATGATTGGTGTTAAACACCTAAGAAAAAACTCAAACCAGATACAACCCCAAAGATTATTGTTTGTCTTTCTCTACAGCTCCTCTATATTTAGGATGACCTGCTTGTAAAAGCCAAGGTCATGAATTGTCCTCTCAACACAATCTGTAAGAACTTGCCGTGGATATGATGTTGCTAAGGTAAACAGCTTTTCCTTAAATCCCAGGGTTGTCATGTAATCAAACACAACCTAAAACAGAAATTGTACAAACTGTATACTCTTTCTCTTCTGAAGGACAAAAAAAACATGTAAACTTAATTGAACAGATAAAGTACTCAGTGTCATACACCTTTAACTCCTTACCAAACAACAAAGTTTTGCATTTCAAAATTGAAAGCTTTTGCAGACAGCCAGTTAAATGTAAATAAAAAAAAATGAAATTTATCATTAGAAGGCCAAAAAAACTTTGTGAACCAAGGAGGAAATGCTGCTTACCAGCATTTTCTCCTTTATCCACAATGTTTTCAAAAGGCTGCTTTCTCAGGGTTGTTAAAGCCCAGGATTGTGTGGTAAAGAGTTAACTCTTCACTAGAGATGGCAACGGTTAACCGATCGAATGACCGATTAACCCGTTAGGAAATCGGAAACTGGTTAACCAGAAAAAAAAATATATATATTACCAAAATTTTACCAAAATAGTGAAACAAGAGGGCCATGATGGCCCTGGATCGCTCACCCGAGTCAATAGGCGAAATTTCACTCCACGTGCAAAATTCAATTTCTGACCAATTGTCAGGTCAATTGAGCTTAAAATGTGGCATCTAGAGCATCCACAAGAAATTTCCGTAAGTTGACCTAGTGACCTACTTTATCACCGTACGTAACCAAATTTAGAACTCATCAAAATATTTATCAAGACAAACATTCTGAACAGTTTTCAAGTTAATTGAGAAATAAATGTGGCCTCTAGAGTGCCCTAAAGGTATTTCTTTAATTTGACCAAGTGACCTAGTTTATGATCCGAGGTGACCCAATTTCAAACTCATCCAGTATTTCATAAAGACAAACGTTCTGACCAATTTTCAAGTCAATTGAGCAAGAAATGTGGCCTCTAGAGTGCCCCAAAGGTATTTCTTTAATTTGACCTAGTGACCTAGATTATGACCCCAGGTGACCCAATTTTGAACTCATCTTAGTTTTCATCAAGAGAAACATTTTAACCAATTTTCCAATCAATTGAACAATAAATGTGGCCTCTAGAGTGCCCTAGAGTTATTTCTTTAATTTGACCTAGTGACCTAGTTTAAGACCCAAATTGACCCAAATTCAGACTCATGTGAGAGTTAATCAAGACAAACATTCTGACTAATTTTCAAGTCAATTGAGCAAAAAATGTGGCCTCTAGATTGCCCTAAAGATATTTCTTTAATTTGACCTAGTGACCTAGTTTATGATCCCAGGTGACCCAAATCCAAACTCATCCGAGATTTCATCAAGACAAACATTCTGATCAAATTTCAGGTCATTTGAGCAATAAATGTAGCCTCTAGAGTGCCCACAAGGTATTTATTTAATTTGACCTAGTGACCTAGTTTATGACCCCAGGTGACCCAATTTTGAACTCACTGAACATGTTGTGCTCAGGTGGGCTAACAAACTTAGAACAGGTTCACTACATACCAAATATCAAAGCTCCAAGCCTTCCAGTTTCACAGAAGAACAATTTTAAAGTTTTCCCTTTTTTGTTATGTTCAAACTTGTGACCCCTGGGGCGGGGCCAGTTTTAACCCCAGGGACATCATATGAACAAACTTGGTAGAGGTCCACTGGGAGATGCTACATACCAAATATCAAAGCTCTACACCTCCCCGTTTTAGAGAAGAAGAATTTTAAAATTTTCCTTTTTTGTTCCTTTGTTCTAACTTGTGACCCCCTGGGCGGGGCCAGTTTCGACCCCAGGGGCAGCGTATGAACAAACTTGGTAGAGGTCCACCAGGAGATGCTACATACCAAATATCAAAGCTCTATGCCTACCATTTTCAGAGAAGAAGAATTTTAAAGTTTTCGTTCTTTGTGAGGGTTGCATCTAGAGCGCGGCCTTGCGGGATTGCCGCAAATTTTTGTGATTGCCCCCCCTATTTATCAATTTTCCGCGGGCAAATCCCGCAAATTTATGACTTAATTTCAACTAGATCTAGATCTAACAAAGTCTTCATCTCGTAGTCTGTCACTCATAAAAAGTGCATAATTCAAACAAATAAAAAAATCGAATGAGGGCAATAAAACTATCAATTCACCGAAATCGTTATTCCTAGTCATTCGGCATACCTCGGGTGATCCGGAGATCAAGTGTAAGATGTAGGTACGGAATCGGCCAAATTTTTACGATCACTTCAGTGACTCCGCCCCAATTTACCATATATGGATAAGATGTATTCCAAATATGGTTACTATTACTACATAAAGCCCGCGAAAAAAGAATGATGTCATTAGCACAAGCTCTAAACTCCGATGATTTGCCTATGTAATTCCTATCTGTGACGTCATATGGGTGTCTGTACCCCATGGTTTTCAAATAGAATAATCCAAAGCGATCTCAATCGCAATTTTCGGACGTTTTATTTCTGCGATAGATAACTACATATGGGTAATACCATTTTTTTTAAAATGAGAGTTCCGATAGAAATGAACTTACACCTTGTCTTGTTGAGCCACATGTTTCATTCTGATACAGTGGAAAATGGCGACTGTTTGCTACATTATTTCACCATGACTGCTAGGAGGAAATCGCCAATATAATAATGGAAATTTCTTAAGATTACACTAGTGATTCTGGTACTAGCGATGATGTGAAGACTCGGGTCACAAAAAAAGAAGCTTTTATGGAGTCCTGGAAGGCCAATTGACGGTGACTCGAAGTTGACTCCAAAATAATATGTTTTTTGCTTGGTGTATTAGGGACTAAAAAGTGCAATTATTTCACTATTGGATGTTGTAACTGAAGAACATTGAAGCTGGATAGGTATGTGACATTGCCTTCCCAAAAATAGCCGTGCATGACATAACTTTACGTACCGACATGTCTTTCACCTGATTAGGCTGTCAGCTTCAAACGAAGACTTATGTAACTATAGTCCGGATAAAAAATGTAATTCTTTAAAGGGTAACGTATGCATTGCCTGTAAATTGATTAGATCTAGTATAAACAGTCCCAAAACAAATAAAATAGTCTTGATATGCATCCCCCCAAATTATGTTCATTGCCCCCCAACTTCAAAAATTATGGGGGGCACAGCCCCCCAAATTGCCATTTTCTAGATGCATCCCTGCTTTGTTCCTATGCTTAAACTTGTGACCCCCGGGGCAGGGCAAGTTTTGACCGCAGGGGCATAGTATGAACAAACTTGGTAGTGGCCCACTAGGAGATGCAATATACCAAATATCAAAGCTCTACACCTTCCAGCTTCAAAGAAGAAGAATTTTAAAGTTTTCCCTTTTTTGTTCCTATGTTTGAACTTGTGACCCCCGGGGCGGGGCCAGTTTTGACCCCAGGGGCATCATATGAACAAACTTTGTAGAGGTCCACTAGGAGATGCTACATACCAAATATCAAAGCTCTATGCCTTCCAGTTTCAGAGAAGAAGAATATTAAAGTTTTCCTTGTTTGTTCCTATGTTCGAACTTGTGACCCCCGGGGCGGGGCCAGTTTTGACCCCAGGGGCATCATATGAACAAATTTGGTAGAGGTCCACTAGGAGATGCTACATACCAAATATCAAAGCTCTACGCCTTCTAGTTTCAGAGGAGAAGATTTTCAAAGACTTTGCTATTTTTTTTCCTTTTGGTTGCCATGGCAACCAGAGTTATTGGTAGAATTCAATCTCTTGAACAACTTTGGTAGAGCTTCACCCAAGGAACATCCCTGCCAAGTTTCATCAAGATTGGCCCAGTGGTTTAGGAGGAGAAGATGTTTAAAGAAATTGTGGACGACGCACAACAGACATTGGGCGATCACAAAAGCTCACCTTGAGCACTTCGTGCTCTGGTGAGCTAAAAATACTTCTACAAAATTAACTTTGCCAGTTATGACAACCATAACTGCATTATACGCGCAACCATGCCGCCAAGACGCGGTGAAGGTGTGATACACAGTTTGACATGTCTGTGCAATAAACATTGTTAATCCGCTAATTAACCAACAATCAAAAACAGGTGTCCTCTTCTAATTGAAGGCACTCGCTTCTACAGTTTATTGTAATTGATTTGCTTGGATTATTTTATTAAGTGCCCGCCCCCAAACAAATATATGCATGGATTGACCAATCAGCGTAAGAAGGATTGAAATTAACAAGTTAATAGATCTCTGGTCAAGACAGCACTGCGATGACCAGCCTGCATAGCTCAATAGGTAGAGCGGAGGACTCGTGAACGTAATGTTTCGAGTCACTTGAGGGTGTGGGTTCGATCCCCATGGCTGGCCATCTAAAATTACTAATAGTCTTTCGGATGAGACATTAAACCGAGGTCCCGTGTGACGGTGCTATACACCGAGCACGTAAAAGAACCAAGCGTAACTTAGGATGGGTTTCGTCCTGTATCTGCACTATCCCCCGTAACAATACTAACAGCCTTCAGGGGGTGTCGCCCATATGGGCAACCGGTGGCGATGATAAATAAACGCAAATTCAATCAATCAGCACAGCGATTACTCTTCATTCATTATCAGTTCGATAAGTATCCTCGAAAATCGCAATATACCATCAGAAGTTAATCTTAAACACAAATCTCGAAAACAAACAACATGCCTCCACCTACATCAGCCGTTTGGAAGTATTTAAATTTGTTGTTTGGGAGAAGGTTAACACCCGATTCACTTAGCGATGGCCCCTTCGTTTGACGATCAATAACCAATAACCATAGCATCATCTGCATGATTCAGTAAATCCATTCTGTGAAGTTATATATAGCCTGATAATTTCTTGTCCTCTTAAGAAAACATTATGGAAAATTGATTATATTGCCGAGAGAGAGAGAGAGATCGTCGATAGATTGGCCGTCTTCTGCGCCAAAGTACAGAAATAGTAAACGTCACGAGTATGCATTTCTCACGCACCGGTTATCAATTTTGACATCGAGCAAATGGCAGGTACCTTCATTGGAGAGGTCATCAGACCTCTCCAACAGTGGTGAGTTCAAAAGGCAGACTGCCACAGAATTTGCTGTCTAAAACCATTTTTCTTGCAAAATTGTTCTGATACACAGTCTGTTTCGTCATGGTTTTGTAAATAAAGCGAAATCAAAAAAATGAAACAGGAAATAGACATGGTTTATTTTTATATGACGAATTTCAGAAAAGATTTGTTATATTAATTTGCCATGGTTGCAAATGACCTCTCAAATAATTGTAATTTTTCATTAAGCAAATAAATCTAAGCAGAAGAAAAAATAAGAAGAATTTCATTAAAAAAGAGAAAGAAGACCGCTGGACAAGATCATGCGACTTGAAAACGCGGCAAGAAGGTCAAATGACCCTCATGTAAAGCATATGAGGTTTCTGCGCGGCGGTTCTTTTACTTGTTTGTTTACATGTACCAAAATATATTGAAATTAAAAGCCAATAAACTATTTGAAAACATTGATTATGCTGACCTCTCCTGGCTTCTTTTGTAAAGAAGCCAACTTGTCTTAAATGATTTTAACATGGTCGTTCGGTTAACCGATCGAAAGATTGAACAGTTAACCGGTTAGCAATTTTACTAACCGTTGCCATCCCTACTCTTTACTAATCGATCCGGAGCTTTTACTGCCCTGAAGACGAAAGCTTTTGGAAGCAGGGCTCAAAGTTTAAGTTGCAAATAGCACATTTTGCTACCTGAAAATTGAATTTGCTACCAGGGCACAAAAGCAGTAGCGAAAGGTTCCTACCTAGTACTTCTGTCTGCCTAAAGTGTTATGCCCATTTTCAATGAAATAGGACTTCCACTTGTTCATAAAGAAAAGTGTCTCAGAACAATTTTGGCAAGTGTTGGCATGGGTACGAAGATGCACAACCATTAGTGAGTCATATGTGAAGTACGTCTGACCTTAAAGAAGACTTTGTATTTAGCACCGACACTTAAAACTACCGTACCTTCGTGAATTTTTGCAAAATATCCATTGGTCTGCATTATTATCAATGGGCAAAAAAAATGAGTATAAATGAACCATGTGAAATGGCAATTGCTAAACAACACAGACTATGTGCATTGTCTTAAAGGACATGTGCTGTATACTGCAGTTCAGCAACTATTGGTCAAAGGTAGTAATGGGGAGCCTTTCTTCAGTTATTTCCCTTGGTAACCAGCATTTTCTCCTTTGCCCACAATGCCTGCTACCCTTTTAGACATGCCGAGGTCTGGTAGCCCCAGTGCAGGGGGTAATTGGTTCGATCCCTTGCTCACCCAACTTCTTTCCGAGGATTGATAATAGTGCAACAGGATTCATTCCTCTCCCATCGCTGATCATTATTTCAATGATGGTTATGCGGGAAAGCAGCCAGTGGCTTGGAAAGAAAATTGTGTGGAGTACTGGTTAAAGAGACTCAGGAAAGCATGGATAGGTGCACTGGTTGCTGCAATAAAACTGAAATAATGTTGAAAACAGCTTTAAACACCATACAATCAATCAATCAACTTTTCAGACACAAATTCCATAATTTCAGCCACATTAGATCCTTTGTCTGCAAACACTAAGTTCTACAAGTCTAAAATTTTGTTTTCAGGTGAAGCGTTAATCTTTGTAATGCTGTATCTGGTTTTAATTAATTCTGTAGACAGTTACAAGATCAAGATCAGACAGCACAGAAGTTGCAGTCTGATCTTTGATCTACTCTATCCACTCCTTTGGCCAGATATGCAGACAAAAACAGCTTTGAAATCACACTATTTGTACCATAGATTAGGCCAAAGCAAAATATGTATGTGTGTTTGGATTACATAATTTTGAAAATTAGGGTAGGTATGTCTAAAAATTATCATATTTTTAATTTCTTTTTCCAAACATGCCTCGGGATCGATTAATAGAGGTAAAACAACTTAAAATTTTCCAAATTTTCAGAAGACCATGATAACATTATGGTCGGATACAATATTAAACAATAAAAATGTGAACAAGATATTTTGGGTCGGGTGTAAAAATTAGACATAGTCGGGTAACCTGAATAACACATACACGAGGGTTGTCCCAAAATTTCGTGACAATTTCATTAACAAAAGAAAATGAAACGCTACAGACACTATTTTTAGATATGTTTTCAATACATATGATCCAAACATTTCTATAAACAAGAGGGCCATGATGGTCCTGTATCGCTCCACTGGCTAATAAGTAAAAACACTACAAGCCAAACATTACAATAATTGGCCGACTGGTTTTGAACTACAAGACATACAAAATTTTTTCTATAAAATCCTATGAGAAAGTTATGACCTCAGGGCAAAGCCATTTTTGACCACTGAGCTGTAATTACTTGAATCCTGGTGGAGGTCCATAAGATAAAGCCCCATTCAAAATGATACACATCTAGAATGTGTGGTTATAAACAAGAAGATTTTCAAAGTTTCCTCAATAAAAGACCCTGTAAAACATGAGACCCCTGAGACAGGTCTAAATTTAGTAGCCCTAAGTCTTATGGTTAGTAACAAGAAGATTTCTAAAGTTTTCGCTGTATAAGCCCTTGTAAAACTTGTGACCAAGGGGTGGGGCCAACCTTGACCCAAGAGCTATAATTTGGGCCCTCTTGGTAGAGGCTGACTAGATAAAGCTACATGCAAACTTTGGTAGCCCTAGGCCTTATGGTTATTTACGAGAAGATTTTTTTTTTTTAAGTTTTCCCTATATAAGCTCTTGTAAAACTTGTGACCCCAGGGCCGGGCCAAATTTGACCAATGGGCTATAATTTGGGCACTCTTGGTAGAGGTCGACTAGATAAAGCTACATGCAAAATTTGGATTTAGAAGGTATGAGAAGATTTTTTAAGTTTTCCGTTAAGCCAATATAAAACTTGTGACCCCCAAGGCGGGGTCAAATTTGACCTCACGGCTATAATTTGAAGAAACTTGGTAGAGGATCACTAGATAAAGCTACATGCCAAATTTGGTAGCCCTAGGTCTTATGATTTCAGACAAGAAGATTTTCAAAGATTTTCAATATTTTTCAGTTTTGTTGCCATGGCAACCTGAGTTTTTCAACGAATCAAATTCTTTCAAGAAATTCTGAAGAGGACCATGGCAGGATCATTTCTGTGAAGTTTCATCAAAATTGGATGAGTAGTTTCAGAGAAGATGTTTGAAATAAAAGTTAACACACGCATGGACGGACAGACAGACACACGACGGACAATGGGCCATGACGTAAGCCCGCTGGCCTTTGGCCTGTGGAGCTAAAAATCACACACAAATCTTTACAAATATGAAAATTGTAGAATAAATACCACAACAAGTACCAAACTGTGACACATGTCAGAAGTCAACAAGACAAATTTATGATGCATAGCATCATAGAAGCCGCAATCTTTTGGTGGACAATTTCAGAAATATTGACTCTCTTGAGAAATTGTGATTACATTTTTTGTATCTGTTTTTACCTCCACCCTCACCAGCGGAAAATCATGACAAATGGTACTAAAATGCAAGGAAAAAAGAAACAGAAAATAATACGTACATGTATTCTAATTCTTAAAAAAAAAAAGAAGTTTAGAGAGGATTCCTAAATAATCTTGTTATTATATTATTATTATAAAGTGATGTTTATTTGGGGAAAAAAAAAAACACGTAAAAGCATCGGAATTTTTAAATTTCTACTCGAAATTTGAAAATGGAGAAATTGCGCATTCAAATACAGCATTTTCCATTTATTAAATGATTTTAGAAAGGAAACTTCTATAGTGGCATTAAAGGCAATACTACAGAATTATTTAAGTTACCAATTATATCAAGTGATATTAAGATTGTTATTCACATATGATGTTTACATGTATTTACAATTTTTATCAGTGATCTCTTCTTTGTGTTTCTTTTTTTTTTTCACAACAAAAAAGAAAAAAAGAAAAAGAAAATATTCAACAACTTTTTTCTAAAAGATGATCTTCTTGCTTGTCAAAAAGTATCTTAGCATGCTTGTAACACAGTGAATCTTTACATTTCTACTCTAGAAACAAAAACTTTTGCATGGCATCTCCAAAATTATTCTGATCATAGCCTGCACAGTTGGCACAAACCATGTTTCTTTTATTCCTGAAATGGCAGCCCCCCCCCAACACACACACACACACACACACACACACACACACACACACACACACATTTTTTAAGTCTTTAAAGATCTGGATCTATTCAACCACAACATCATAAGTATTACTATACATATTTCGTTTAATAAACAGTAGTTTGAACCATTTTCTGCATAGGCCTTCTACAAACCTAGTGTAAAACTTCTAATGTAAATTTCAAGAGCTATTCTAAACCTTTGATCAGCAGCGACGTAAAAAGTTGTATATTAACAGTAATAGGTTCTGTAATAAATTTAACCCTTCGACTACACAACGAAATAAATACACTGAGTAAGGAAAACAAACATGATTTTCTTTCATGTTTACAAAATATCATATAGAATATCAAAAAAATATTACACCGGCTATGTGCTGTCTGATCGTCATCTATTGCCGTCATTTTCGAGCAGCTTCAACGCTTAGAGCACCAGGCACCACCATGATAATTACTGTAGTCAATGTACATCACGATCCATACGTCATGTTTCAAGCAGGCCTAGTTTCAAGGGTTCTGTAGATCAGGACCATACCGTACAGCACGTACAGTCTGATCATAACAGCTTAGACACACAATACAGTAAATGCTAAATTTTGCAGGTCTCATAAGGTAGATGTTTCGTGCAACAAAAATCCATTGGGCTAATGTGTAGACGAAGGGAAGAAAAAAGGGTTATCTTTTCGCAAGTATTCTATAAATAGCTGATGTAGAAGCCTCTTCTGTAGGGAGGTAACCAGTCTATACCTTGATCAAAGGTTAACAACCGTTTTGTCCTTTATAAATTAAGATTGGACGAAAAACTTGTACATAAAATTGCTTCTGAGATGCTCTCTATATCATAATCATCATTATTTTGTTTTGTAAAAAAGTAGACAAAATTAATGTGAAAACCATTGAGAGATGGGAAAGCTTATGATAAACGGAAAGCATAACAACTTCGTTTGGGAAAATAGAAGGAATCCTATATGTTTGAAAACTTTGGGGGACTAGTCAATTAAAGGATGTTTATCTTTCTGTATTTTTTATCGTTATTTGGGAATGAACTATATATTGCAAGAAAACCAGGTTTGAATTTCATGTAGGTCTGTTGGAATACTTAAGAAAGAGTCATGTGGAGTAATTCTGTCACAACAACACAACATTATTAGAAGTTTTACAAAAATTATGACCTATCGAATAATTACTGATCATCTACATGGTAAATAGTTTAGGTACATTCCTACTGGAAGCCGCTTTCGAGCGGCTTCCAATAACAATGTGACCAATGTTAAGTTTAACCACCTTTGTTAAAATATTCTCCATGAAATTCAATGTATTTGCAATGTGGTTTAATTCATGACTTGTCAAAAATTGTCTTAAACTGTCATTTCTGCCAGACCTCTCTTACAAGCAAATTCAGCAGACATCAGCTCATTGCTGGAATCGAACTTGCAACCTTGTAAATCCTCCTTAAGCTGCAGAAAGTAGGCAGAGTCCACAGAAACCAAATCTGAGAATTTGTAAATCGGAGTAGAAATTTCCGCCTTCTTGGACGGAGGAGTCCCAGATGTCTTCCATATACTGGACCGTTGGTTACCTTCGGATTCAAAGTAGTTCAACCACCTCTCATCTGTTATAAAAAGACAATCCAACGGGATATTGTCTGTTTCAACCTGAGCAAGAAACTCAGCAACATGTTAACCTTCTCTGTTTTCATCAGACAGCAAACGTAGAACGCATCTCGCACAGAATCGTGACATGTTCACTTGTCCTTAAGTATTCTGTGGACAGAAAACCTTGAAATGGCGGTTGACGACAATATCTCTCTGACTGTTTATCTCCTGTCTATGAAAATGCATCTATTCATCAAATCACAAGACTCTTTATCTAACGAAATTGGCCCGTGACTTCGTGCTTTCTTCTCTACCTGGGGTTTATCAGCCCTTAAGTCCTGCCAAGCCACTTTTAGGCCAGTGCTCAAGAAATGTTTTTCAAAATTTTTCAGTAAGCCAAATATGTTTTATAGTCTGGACAGGTGTCATTCCAAGATCGGCGCAAAATTTCATAACAGACTGCTGCGCCGCACCATCTTCTGACATTGTCATTTCAAATTTCCTATTTTCTACTGATCTTTTTCGTTTGTCTGTAAACTGTCTGTTCCTAACTTTATCACATCCAAATTTTCTGTGATGAAGTCAAAGTTTCAGAAGATGTCCACGTAATATGAAGCAGAAATAATATCAAATATTGAAAATATTCATGCATGTTTTGAGTTCATACAAAAAACGTATATGGAGAAACAGACATGCACCAGAAATGACACCTACTTATTACTTATATGAATTTAAAGTAAAAATAAAGCTAATATGTTGTTGGAAAGTGAAACAACATCTTCATTCATGAAATATGTGAAAATGAATATCCTGGCGCTAAAAATGGCTTGTTTATAAAATTTGTCATGGAGTTGTGGGACAACCCTTGTATATTTTGTTTTGGCCTTACTGACTGACATTGTCCATTTCATTGACTTAGCATAATATGGGTTAATTCTTTACCAAATGACAAAATTGCACACTGGTCCAAATTGTAAACTTTTGCAGCCTACAAATAAAATGTGGCACAACTTATATTATTTGGATGAGAAAGGGTAAAAAAACATTGTGGAAAAATAGCTTGGCCAATTTCTTTCCAAGGATTGACGATACTTATTACAACAGGATTTGTTCCTCTCTCACCAGTGATCACAGTTTTGACAATGATTATGTGGGAAAGCAGTCAGTGGCTCTGGAAGAATATTGTACTTAGTACTAGTAATAGAAATTTCAGGAAAGTATGGATAGGTGCACTGGCCACCATGATACAACATTAACTGAAATAATTTTGGAAAAGGGCATTGAAGAGTCTGTCGGTCAGTCAGTCAAAATTAATCCTTTACCACACAATCCCACATTTTAATGATCCCTGGAAACAAAGCTTTTGAAAACATCATGGACAAAGAAGAAAATGCTTTTCTTGTTTTTCCATGATGTATTCTACCCCGTGAGAAAGCCAGCCAGCCAGCCAATCAATTGGGGTCAAAAGAGTGACCTCTTTACCAGACAGCGAAATTCTAGACTCCTGCACATTGAAAGCATAAGATTTAGAAAAATTAGATATTTGTTGTTCAAATGAATGAATCTGTCTCTAAAGTACCTGTAGTAAAAAATGATTATCGAAGGCAGATCCAGTCATTTGAAATAATATCATCTAATTTATCTACTACAAACTCCTTCAATTTGAGTATGGCTAAATTTTGTCATTTGGTAAACAGATATAGATATAGATGATGGTCAAGGTTACCTGCACTGTACAACTGGTCAGAAATCTTCGTTTATGATTTGTACCCAGTGGAGTTCGAAGTATGATAGTGATCATGTCCGCTGTATCTGCGTCAGGCTCGTCTGGCAAGTTGATTACCTGCAATATCGTAAGATACGATGAAATAATTTGATAAGATTTTGACTATGATGATAAGTTATGATAATGGTAATGATGTAAACAAATAATGTTCAACCCTTTACCTCAAAATTCCAAGTCTTAACAACTCTGAGAAAGAAGCCTTTGAAAACATTGTGGAAAAAGAGAAAATGCTGGTAATCAGCATTTTCTTATTTTTCAGCAATGTTTTCTACCCTTTCAAACAAAAACTGTCTACTTTGTGCAACATTTTGCTGTTCGTCTGCAAATGCTTTCAATGTGGACAAGTCTGAAAGATTGTCATTTGGTAATGAATTAACCAATTTCATCTTTATTTCACGCAACTATAATCATTCTTGTACCTTCATGCCACATGTTACCTAAAGGCTGAAAGGTGGCACAGATTAAGACAGACAGAAAATGCATATCATTCCTCGGTGTCCGTCATGCGTCTGTGTGTCCGTGCGTGCGTGCATGCGTTAACTTTTATTTCAAACATCTTCTCTGAAACTACCCATCCAATTTTGATGAAACTTCACAGAAATGATCCTGCCATGGTCCTCTTCAGAAGTTCTTGAAAGAATTAAATTCCTTCAAAAACTCTGGTTGCCATGGCAACAAAACTATTGGAAATTTTTGAAAATCTTCTTGTCTGAAACCATACGGCCTAGGGCTACCAAATTTGGCATGTAGCTTTATCTAGCAGACCCCTATCAAGCTTCTTCAAAGATAGCCCTTGGGTCAAAATTAGCCCCACCCGGGGTTCACAAGTTTTACATAGGCTTATATAGAGAAAACTTAAGAAATCTTCCTGTAATTAGCCATAAGGCCTAGGGCTACAGAATTTTGCATGTAGCTTTATCTAGTAGACGTCTATCGAGAGTGCCAAAATTATAGACCTGGGGTCAAATTTGACCCCGCTCCTGGGATCACAAGTTTTACATCGGCTTATATAGAGAAAACTTTAGAAATCTCCCTATACTTAGTCATAAAGCCTAGGGCTACCAAATTTTGCATGTAGCTTTATCTAGTGGACCTCTATCAAGAGTGCCCAAAATATAGCCCTAGGGTCAAATTTGATCCCACCCTGGGGGGTCACAAGTTTCACATGGGCTTATGTAGGGAAAACTTTAAAAATCTTCTCCTACCTAGCCATAAGGCCTTGGACTATCAAATTTTGCACATAGCTTTATTTAGTTAGCCTCTACCAAGGGGGTCCTAAGTATAGCCCTGAGGTCAAGTTTGCCTCCACCCCAGTGGTCTCAAGTTTTACATGGGCTTTTATAGTGAAAACTTAAGAAATCTTCTTGTTACTAACCATAAGAACTAAGGCTACCAAATTTAGCCCTGTCTCAGGCGTCTCATGTTTTACAGGACCTCGTATTGAGGAAACTTTGAACATTTTCTTGTTTATAACCACACATTCTAGACCTGTATTATCTGGCATGGGGCTTTATATTGTGGACCTCTACCAGGATTCAAGTAGGTAATTATAGCTTTGTGGTCAAAAATGGCTTTGCCTTGGAGTCATAACTGTCTCGTAGGATTTTATAGAGAAACCAATTGGACAAGTATTGTAATGTTTGGCATGTAGGGTTTTTACTTATTAGCCAGTAGAGTGATACAGGGCCATCATGGCTCTCTTGTTCCATAATGTTTTCTACCCTATCAACAACAATTTTATCAATGTAAGCCGCATTAAATTTCTTATCTGCAAAAGCTGTGGGTTTGGAAAAAATCTAAAATTTTGTCATTTCCATAAAGGGAACAGTGGTCAGGGTATGATGTATATGAAGGATATTTGTTTATTTAAGTGAAAGATCGAAAATTATTTCATCAAGTGAAAATTATCAGTAATACATTCACAAGTGGCACAGCCATGAGTAAAAATATTCTCAATGATGTTCATGAGATGAAATTAATTTGAATCTTTCACCAAAAAAACAAATATTCTATTTATTTCATGCTTCTAACCTCTTTTTTGTTGTGACATTTATCAAAATCCAGTACAGTTGTGTTCGATAATTCCCTGTGGCACATCCCCCCATAAGAACACATTACAATATTATGTAAAGCACAAGAAATATAGGGCAAGTGTGTGAATATTACGTCATATTTCGCTCTGAATGGCATGAGCTGTTTACCTAGTTAACTAGTGCGCAGGAACTACTGTCTCTGCCTTCAAATGAAGAGTTAGAGAATATGAAATTGGCATTTTTCACTGGTTGTAACCATGAAATATCAAACCATAATCCACCATTATTTCTCGAAAAACTACCGAAAAGCATGAAATAAAGCATTTGTCCAATCTGAAAACATTTCCAGACAACGAATTTTATGGGACTCAAAAACTGAATATTGCATTTGGAAAGGTAGATAACATTGTGGAAACAGGAAACAAGAGCACAGCATGGGGGTGCCAACACTCGGCTGCAGTTGCTTGATTTTCATTGAAAACTCTAGGTTGAAGAAGGGGCTGAACAGTGTCAAAATACTTGATGGTTATCTGCCCTTGTTGTGTGGGTTCCCCTTTTTATTATAAGTTAACAACTTGTCCGAGTTTGAAGTAAAAATCTTCAGCAGTAATAAAGATATTATAAAATGCCAAAGGTATTGCATAACAAAAAAAAAAGACACAGACCACAACAAAACAGCGCCAGGGCCACAACAATAACTTGAAGTTTTTTCAGAAAACAACAGAGCTAGAAATGATGGTTAACAGCATTTTTTCCTTTTCCTGCCATGTTTTCAAAAACCTTCCTTCCTGATGTTGCCAAAACTGGGGATTGTTTAGTACAGAGTTAACTCCTCACTAAACAATACAATGTTTCAAGGAGGAGGGCATTTTTTTCCTATTCTCACAATGTTTTCTGACCATTCAAAAACAAACCCTGTCAGTTGAGGCAGATGCAATATGTAGACTGGGAATACTTTGAATTTGGCCAAGTCTAAAATTTTATGGTCTGTTAAGTAGTAAAGAGCATAAATTGTGTATGTATAATGTTTAAAGTAATATTTAACACTATTTTACTCATATCTCAGCTGCCAGTGCACCTATCCATAATCTTCTGACTTCCTTGAACCAGTACTTCCCACAATATTCTTCCTAAACCACTTGGTGCTTTCCCACACAACTATTTTTGAAACAGTGATCAACAGTGAGAGAGGAAGGAATCCTGTTGCAATGACTGTCATCAATCCTCAGAAAGAAATTGGCAGAGGTGGGGATTTAAACCATCCAATCCTGGTTTCAGGTCCTGTACTCTACCAACTGCACTATCAAGCTCGTCAGAGAGTAAAGAGCCCATTTTATGCAGATTATCAGAGGGTGGCCTAAATGTTTGACATCTTAGAGTGTTATTAAGTGCTCTATACCAAACAACCAAAATATTAGACTGGTCCAAATTAACTCGTTACCAAATGACAAAAAATTTTTTGTAATCAACCAAACTGAAAGCATTTGCAGACAACAACTTGAATGTAGCTCAAACCATGATTTCTGTCTCTGATCAAAGAAAATGTTGCGGGAAAATTCTTACTTGGGGTCATTAAAAACTTAAAAGTCAGGATTGTGTGATAAAGGGTTAAAAGCATTTGCAGTGGACAAATTCAGTGCCACTAAAATGGTGACTAATGTCTTTGATAAGATAGAAAACACTGTGGGAAAAGAAGAAAATGCTGGTTACCAGCATTTTCTTCTTTTCCCAAAATGATTTCAAACGCCTCCTTTTTCAGAGCTGTTAAAACATAGGATTGTGTGGTAAAGGGTTAACTTTTTACCACACAGTCCTGAGTTTCAATGATGCTGAAGAAAAAAGCCTCTTGAAAACATTGAGGGAAAAGAAGAAAATACTGGTAACCAGCATTTTCTCCTTTTCCCACAATGTTTTTTACCCTTTCTTAGACAATTTTCTCCATTTGAGCCACATTAAAATTGTCGTCTGCAACTCCTTTGAATTTGGATCAGTCTAACATATTGTCGTATGGTAAAGGGTTACATAGGGGTTATCTATCCAGCACAAGGCCATGTCATCATGAACCATCATTAACTAACAGTTGAGTAATCTTTTAACTCTTTAACCTTGTACCACAGGATCGCAAGTTTTGATGAACCTAACAACAAAGGCTTTTGACAACATTGTGGGAAAAAAACAGAAAATGCTGGTAACTAACAGTTGAGTAATCTTTTAACTCTTTAACCTTGTACCACAGGATCGCAAGTTTTGACGAACCTAACAACAAAGGCTTTTGACAACATTGTGGGAAAAAAACAGAAAATGCTGGTAACCAGCATTTTCTCTTTTTCCCACCATAGTTTCTAACCTTTCACGGACAAATTCTATAATTTTTGCCACTTTTGTTATTTCGTCTGCAAATGTTTTCAATTTCAGCCAGTCCAAAATTTTGTCATGTTGTAAAGAATTAACCTTTTTCTGTAAAATCACAATGTTTTTACTGGTTACCAGCATTTTCTACTTTTTCCATATTGTTTTCAAAAGTTGTGGTGCACAAGGTCGTTAAAACTCCAGACTGTATGGCTGCACAACTGAACTCTTAGTCTGCAAATGCTCATTTGAAGTAAGTCATCATTTGTTTTTATCATCAGGCCTGGACAGGTAATCTAGGAGTCCAGGGTTTCATTCCACTGTCAGCAGATATTTCAACAAATTTTTACAAGGGAAAACAGTCAATCCCTGGGACAGAGAGTTGTGCTGGTAAAAAAGAGACTCCAGAAGCAATGTAAAGGTTAAGAGTTCTAGGGTGGGGTCAATTTTGATTTTATGGCTATAATTTGAACAATCTTGGTAGTGGTCCATTAGATAAATATGCATTCTGGTTAGGAATGAGAAGATTTGGAAAGTTTTCATTATGTAGGCCCATGCATGTAAAATTTGTGACTGCCATTACAGGGCCAGATATGACCCCATATTTGACCCCAGGGCTATAATTTGCACTCTTTTGGTAGAGGCCTACTAGGTAAAGCTGAATGCAAAATTCAGTAGCCCTTGGCCTTATGGTTAGGAACGAGAAGATTTTTAAAGTTTTCACTAATATAAGTGTAATGTTAAATTTGTAACCCCCAGAGCAGGGCCAATTTTGACCTGTGGGCTATAACTTGAAGAATTTTAGCAAAAGTCCATTGGATAAAGCTACAAGCGAAATTTGGTAACCCTAGGCCTTATTGTTTAGAACCAGAAGGTTTTTAAAGTTTTCAATGAATAAGCGTAATTTAAAACTTGTGACCCCAGAATGGGGCCAATTTTGACCCAAGGGCTATAATTTGAAGAAACTTGGTAGAGGTCTATTAGATGAAGTTACATGCCAAATTTGGTAGCTCTTGTTTTGGACAAGAGAATTTTCAATATTTTTCAGTTTTGTTGTCATGGCAACCAGAGTTTTTACTGGAATCAAATTCTTTGAAGGAATTCTGAAGAGGACCATGGCAGGTTCAGTTTGTGAGGTATGGTCAAAATTGGATGGGTAGCTTTAGAGATGGTGTTTGAAATAAAAGTTAACGAACTCACACATGGCCACACATGCGCATGCACATATGCACTATGGACACTGGGCCATGACATAAGCCCCCTAGCTTTCGGCAATTGGAACTGAAAACTTACACTATCCAGTCCGGAAATTCATTTTCTTCCTAGTTCTAAAGATAGATTTCAACTACTATTCCACTGCTATGACTTTTGCCATAGTTCAATAACAGGGTTTCGGACAGCATAGATCAAGATCATACTGCTTATTCTGTGCAGTCTTCTCTTGATCTATGCTGTCGGCGAAAGCTGCTCAAATCTTCATACTTGACAATTCTGAATGTTCTACTTTTGAACTTTATGAATACTGCCAAATCCTCATTTAATGCTTATGCAAAATCATGTTTTGCTTGCAGCTGATCAAATCTACACTTATTACTAGGGATAGCAATGGTTGGTAAAATTGTAAACAGGTTAACCATTCAATCTTTCGATCGGTTAACCGAACGACCATGCAAAAATCATTTAAGACGAAAGTACCTGCCATTTGCTCGATATGTCAACATTGTTTGTTATAACCGGCGTAGCCCCCTTGTCCCACAGGGTTTGCTTCATTTTTGTAGAAAATTACCATATATTTAGCTACATTTAATATTTGTTGTCTGCAAATGCTTTCAAGTTCAGCAAGTCTAAAATTTTATGAATTGTTAAAGAGTTAAAATTAAGCTATATATGTTTTTTGCCTGCAGGTGATGTAAACTGGTATCAGACTGTTAAGGATATACAGTCTGATCACATATGTGCACTCCCTCGAACCTTTTGCTAGTACAACTCCCTATGATCGCCGACAATTAGCCGACTTTTCGTCGTAAATGTCCGCAGTGACGTGATAGTGACGTAAACACCATGTGATCATTCAAGGCTTCGAAACAAACCCTTCATTCACTTGATCATTTTGTCCACATTCTAGGTTTGAAAAACCTAAGTTTATCGACATCGTAAACAGAAACGACGACACAGGCTGATCATTGCTTATTCATTTATCATCAATACAGGAAGAGTTTACTACATCTAAATAAGAAAACAGGTTCAGAATGAGCAATATTACTCTCCGATGACATAATATTGGAACTGTAAACAATAGTCCTGTCTACTACGTCATAGCACTAATGAGATGAGTGTTATCACGTGACGTTCTCGAAGACCTAGTTTGAATATACACGACCGATAACGAGAGTTGTCTCGATCAATGGCGTCCTTGAAATCCACAGGTTTCTCCATGCATTTTCGAACACGTATATCATGGCAACCAATGCAGTAACTGATATATTTGAGTTTTCTCCGATCTTATACATGTGTGTTCTTACGAACAAAGTTCGGAACAAATGAACAAATGCATGGCAGAAATAAAGGGACCGGGCAGGATTCGAACCCTAGAACGCCCGGACGAAAGGCCAATACCATAACCACTGAGCTACAGAGACATCTCCCTAACGCAGTTGTTAGGTATTGTATTTAAATCAGGACGAACCCATGCATGAAGGAGTGGTCTCCCATAACAGTGTTGTGATGGGTTATCCAATATATTTTCGAGTTATAGATACTGAATATTACCTATTTTTGACTTTACTGGGGCTTTAATGAAAAACCTGAAAGTTAGCTGCAGTTTTTTCCAAATATTAACTTTTTTTTTTCCATGTACTGGTTATCCACAGGTGCGTGTGTTTTATGTTTATGTTTCTGTGTGTTTGCGTGTGTGTGAGCGAGTTCCTTTCTGTTCCTTCTTTTTTATTTTCTTGAACTCCACTCATATATGACCATGTTTAGTTTGTTGCTTTGTCTACTCCATGTTGTATGTTTTTTACATACCTGGAAATAATAAAATATTTGTATTATATTGTATTGTAACATTGATAACCGGTGCGTGAGAAATGCATACCCGTGACGTTTACTATTTCTGTACTTTGGTGCAGAGGACGGCCAATCTATTGACGATCTCTTTCTCTCGGCAATATAATCAATTTTCCACAATGTTTTCTTTAGAGGACTAGAAATTATCAGGCTATTTAAAACTGCGCAGAATCAATTTACTGAATCATGCAGATGATGCTATGGTTATTTATCGTCAAATGAAGGGGCCATCGCTGAATGAATCAGGTGTTAACCTTCTCCCAAATGACAAATTTAAATTTTAGACCCTCCCAAATTCAAAGCCTCTGCAGAAAACAATTTTATTGTTGATACAAATGATTCTTACTTCTTTGAAAAGGTAGAAAACATGTGGGAAAAGAAGAAATTGCTCGTTATGTACAGTTGACAGAGATCGATTAACTCGTTAATTTCAATCCCTCTTACACTGATTGGTCAATCCATGCATATATTTGATTGGGGGCTGGCACTTAATGAAATAATCCAAACAAATCAATTATGACAAGAGGACCATGATGGTCCTATATTGCTCACCTGAGTACTAAGCAGTAAAGGTCTAAAATAAAGATAAATACCAAATATCGAGGTTCAAGGCCAAATGATAATGAAACAAGAGCAGCAAATTGTCGCAAGATATGCCCTTCTCACCGCCAGTTGTCAAAGAGGTATAATAATTGCAAAGGGCAGGTAATGCAACAAACATGTTTACCAAGTCTCAAGTCAATTTGACTTGAGACTTCAAAGTTCCGTTCCGTAATAGCAAGAAATACTGTAAAAATGAAGATCAAAGTGGAATTACTCAAAATCTGCGCTAGGAAGAGTTATTGTTCTTGCCGATGTACTCCGTAATATTGCAACAAACATGCATACCAAGTTTGAAGTCGTTCTGACTTGAGATGACAAAGTTATATTCCGACAAGCACTAAATGCTGTAGAAATGACGATCAAGGGAAATAACTCAAAGACAGCACGAGGTAGAGTTACAATTCTTTTGCACTGCACTTCCAAATATTGCAACAAATAAGCATACCAAATTTCAAGTCATTCCTACTTAAGATGACAAAGTTTTGTTCCGGACAAGCAAGAAATGCTATAAAAATGAAGGTCAAAGGGGGAATAACTCAAAATTCGTGCTAGGAAGAGTTATGGTTCTTGTGCAGTGCACTCTGTAATTTTTCAACAATCATGCATACCAAATTTGAACATGTTCAGGCTGGAGATGACAGTTATATTCCAGACAAGCAGAAAATGCTGTAAAAATGATGATCAAAGGGAATTAACTCATAGACAGTATGAGGTAGAGTTATGGTTCTTTCACATTGCACTCCGTATTATTGCAACACACTCAAATGCCAAGTTTCAAGTCAATCGGACTGGAGATGACAAGGTTATACTCAGGACAAAGAACTATTCTAAAGAACTTTCTAATTCAAGGGCAAATAACTCCAGTCGTTCTGGTCCGATTAGACCCATAATCGAACTCATCCGAGATCTTATAGTCATATATATTTTGACCAAGTTTGGTGCTGATTGGTTGATATTTGTAGATGCTAGAGTGTAAACAAAGTCAAATATAGCAATTTTTCTAGTTCAAGGGCAAATAACTCCAGTTGTTTTGGTCTGATTAGACCCATAATAGAACTCATCCGAGATCTTATGGTCATATATATTTTGACCAAAGTTTGGTGCCGAATGGTTTAAACTTGTAGATGCTAGAATGTAAACAAAGTCAAATAAAGCAATTTTTCTAATTCAAGGGCAAATTACTCCAGTCGTTCTGGTCCGATTAGACCCATAATCAAACTCATCCAAGATCTTATGGTCATATATATTTTGACCAAGTTTAGTGCTGATTGGTTTAAAATTGTAGATGCTAGAGTGTAAACAAAGTCATATATAGCAATTTTTCTAATTCAAGGGCAAATAACTCCAGTTGTTCTGGTCCGATTAGACCCATAATTGAACTCATCCGAGATCTTATAGTCATATATATTTTGACCAAGTTAGTGCTGATTGGTTGATATTTGTAGATGCTAGAGTGTAAACAAAGTCAAATATAGCAATTTTTCTAATTCAAGGGCAAATAACTCAAGTTGTTCTGGTCCGATTAGACCATAATAGAACTCATTTGAGATCTTATGGTCATATATATTTTGACTAAGTTTGGTGCTGATTGGTTAATATTTGTAGATGCTAGAGTGTAAACAAAGAAATGTGAACGGACGGATGGACGCCGACGGACGGTGAGCGATCACAATAGTTCATCCTTAGCACTTTGTGCTCAGGTGAGCTAATAAACTGTAGAAGCGAGTCTTACGAACAACGTCCGTAACAAAGGAACAAATGCATGGCTGAAATACAAACCGCATCTGTCGGTATTCGAACCCATGGCGGACAAGATCCTCGTTTTTCGAGGTTTAAAAGACCAATACCATAACCACTGAGCTAAAGAGATATCTCCCTAACGCAGCTGTTAGGCATTGTATTTAAATCTGGACGAAGCCATGCATGAAGGAGTGGTCTCCCGTAACACACCCCCTCTTAAAGTCATCATTTATTGATGACTTTAAATTAAAGCCTTATTAGGCAGTAAGTCTATTATTTAGACAACAAATGTCCGTTTTTGGACAATAAATGGGATTAATGGCTCAATGGCCAATCCCAGACAAGCCCCCATCTTACGAACAAAGTCCGTAACAAAGAAACAAATGAACAAATACATGGCTTAAATACAAACCGCATCTGTCAGGATTCGAACCCACGGCGGACAAGATCCTCATTTTTCGAGGTTTAAAAGACCAATACCATAACCACTGAGCTAAAGAGATATCTCCCTAATGCAGCTGTTAGGCATTGTATTTAAATTGGGACAAGACAAATTTATGATGCATAGCATCATAGAAGCCGGAATCTTTTGGTGGACAACTTCAGAAATATTGACTCTCTTGAGAAACTGTGATTATATTTTTTGTATCTGTTTTTACCCCCCCCCCCCACCAGCGGAAAATCATGACAAATGGTACTAAAATGCAAGGAAAAAAGAAACAGAAAATAATATGTACATGTATTCTAATTCTTAAAAAAAAAAAAAAAAAAGAAGTTTAGAGAGGAATCTTAAATAATCTTGTTATTATTATTATTGGAAGCCGCTCGAAAGCGGCTTCCAGCAGGAATGTACCTAAACTATTTACCATGTAGATGATCAGTAATTATTGGATTGGTCATTATTTTTGGAAAATTTCTAATAATGTCGTGTTGTTGTGACATAATTACTCCACATGACTCTTTCTTAAATATTCCAACAGACCTACATGAAAATCAAGCCTGGTTTTCTTGCAATATATAGTTCATTCCCAAATCATAATAAAGAATACAGAAAAATAGACCTCCTTTAATTGGCTAGTCCCCCGAAGTTTTCAAACATATAGGATTCCTTCTATTTTCCCAAACGAAGTTGTTATGCTTTCCGTTTATCACAAGCCTTCGCACCTCTCAGTGGTTTCCGCATTTGTCTACTTTTTTACAAAATAATGATACTTATGATGTAGAGAGAATCTTAGAATAATATATTCAGAAGCAATTTTATGTACAAGTTTTTCGCCCATTCTCAATCCGTAAAGATAATAGGGCGGTAAACCTTTGATCAAAGTATAGACTGGTGACCTCCCTACACAGTTAATCGAAGAACAAAGAGGAGTCTACGGCAGCTATTTATAGAATACTTGCGAAAAGATAACCCTTTTTTCTTCCCTTTGTCGACACTTTTGCCGAATGGATTTTTGTTACACGGAACATCTACCTTATGATACCTGTAAAATTTAGCGTTCACTGTGTTGTGTGTGGAAGCTGTTATGATCAGACTGTACGTGCTGTACACTATGGTCCCGATCTACAAACCCCGTGAAAAATGTATCCATCGTGATGTACACTGACTACAGTAATTATCACGGTGGTGCCTGGTGCTCTAAGGGTTAAAGCTGGTCGAAAATGACAGAAATAGATGAAGATCAGACAGCACATAGCCCGTGTAATATTTTTTTAAAATTCTATAAGATATTGTAAACATAAAAAAAAAATGTTTGTTTTCCTTACTCAGTGTATTAATTTCGTTGTGCAGTCGAAGGGTGAAAGTTATTACAGAACCTATTACTGTGCTAACACAACTTTTTACGTCGCCGCTGTTCAAAGGTTTAGAATAGCTCTTGAAATTTACATTAGACGTTTTACACTAGGTTTGTACAAGGCCTATGCAGAAAATGGTTCAAACTACTGATTATTAAACGAAATATGTATAGTAATAGTTATTATGTTGTGGTTGATTATACCCAGATCTTTAAAAACTTAAAAAATGAGGGTTTTTTTTGTGTGTGTGACTGTCATTCCAGGAATAAAAGAAACGTGGTTTATGCCATCTGTGCAGTCTATGATCAGAATAACTTTTGAGATGCCATGCAAAAGTTTTTGTTTCTGGAGTAGAAATGTAAAGATTCACTGTGTTACAAGCATGCTAAGATACTTTTTGACAAGCAGGATGATCGTGTTTTAGAAAAAAGTTGTTGCATTTTTTTTTGTAAAAAAAAAAATGAAACGCAAAGAAGAGATCACTGATAAAAATTGTAAATACATGTAAACATCATTATGTGAATAACGATCTTAATATCACTTTGAATAATTAGTAATTTAAATAATTCCGTAGTATTGCTTTGATGCCGCTACAGAAGCTTCCTTTCTAAAATCATTTTAATAAATGGAAAATGCTGTATTTGAATGCGCAATTTCTCCATTTTCAAATTTCGAGTAGAAATTTAAAAAATCCGATGCTTTTACGTGTGTGTGTGGGTTTTTTTTTTTTTTCCCACATAAACATTATCACTTTATAATAATAATAACAAGATTATTTAAGATTCCTCTCTAAACTTCAGTCTTATTCTTTAGAATTAGAATACATCTACTGCATTTTAGTACCATTCGTCATGATTTTCCGTTGGTGGGGAGTGTGGGTAAAACAGATACAAAAAGTGTAATCACAATTTCTTAAGAGAGTCAATATTTTGAAATTGTCCACCAAAAGACTGCGGCTTCTATGATGCCATGCATCATAAATTTGTCTTGTTATTATAAAGTGATGTTTATTTGGGGGAAAAAAAAAACGTAACAGCATCGGAATTTTTAAATTTCTACTCGAAATTTGAAAATGAAGAAATTGCGCATTCAAATACAGCATTTACCATTTATTTAATGATTTTAGAAAGGAAACTTCTATAGCCTTTTGCATGGCATCTCCAAAATTATTCTGATCATAGCCTGCACAGTTGGTACAAACCACGTTTCTTTTATTTCTGAAATGGCAGCCACACACACACAAAAAAACATTTTTTAAGTCTTTAAAGATCTGGATCTATTCAACCACAACATAATAACTATTACTATACATATTTCGTTTAATAAACAGTAGTTTGAACCATTTTCTGCATAGGCCTTGTACATACCTAGTGTAAAACTTCTAATGTAAATTTCAAGAGCTATTCTAAACCTTTGACCAGCAGCGACGTAAAAGTTGTATATTCACAGTAATATAGGTTCTGTAATAAATTTAACCCTTCGACTACACAACGAAATAAATACACTGAGTAAGGAAAACAAAGAAGATTTTCTTTTATGTTTATGAAATATCTTATAGAATATTTAAAAAATATTACACGGGCTATGTGCTGTCTGATCCTAATCTATTTCCGTCATTTTCGAGCAGCTTCAAACCTTAGAGCACCAGGCACCACCATGATAATTACTGTAGTCAATGTACATCACGATTCATGAATACGTCATGATTCAAGCAGGCCTGCCATGGTTTCAAGGTTTCTGTAGATAAGGACCATACCGTACAGCACGTACAGTCTGATCATAACAGCTTCGACACACAATGCAGTAAATGCTAAATTTTGCAAGTCTCATAAGGTAGATGTTTCGTGCAACAAAAATCCATTGGGCTAATGTGTAGACGAAGGGAAAAAAAAGGGTTATCTTTTCGCAAGTATTCTATAAATAGCTGATGTAGACGCCTCTTGTGTAGGGAGGTAACCAGTCTATACCTTGATCAAAGGTTAACCGCCGTTTTATCCTTTACAAATTAAAATTGAACGAAAAACTTGTACATAAAATTGCTTCCGATTATCATATTCTAAGATGCTCTCTATATCATAATCATCATTATTTTGTTTTGTAAAAAAGTAGACAAATGCGAAAACCATTGAGGGATGGGAAAACTTGTGATAAACGGAAAGCATAACAACTTCGTTTGGGAAAATAGACGGAATCCTGTATGTTTGAAAATTTCGGGGGACTAGCCAATTAAAGGATGTTTATCTTTCTGTATTTTTATTGTTATTTGGGAATGAACTATATATTGCAAGAAAACCAGGTTTGAATTTCATGTAGGTCTGTTGGAATACTTAGGAAAGAGTCATGTGGAGTAATTCTGTCACAACAACACAACATTATTAGAAATTTTACAAAAATTATGACCTATCGAATAATTACTGATCATCTACATGGTAAATAGTTTAGGTACATTCCTACTGGAAGCCGCTTTCGAGCGGCTTCCAATGAAGTCATGCATGAAGGAGTGGTCTCCCGTAACACAAGTGCCTCTGATAAGAAGAGGACACCAGGCCTGTTTTTGATTGTTTATTATCGGAAACTGGGGACCAATTAGCGGATTAACAATGTTTATTGCACAGACATGTCAAACTGTGTATCACACCTTTGCCGTGTCTTGGCGACATCGATGTGCGTATAATGCAGTTATGGTTGTCAGAACCGGCAAAGTTAGTTTTGTAGATGTATTTTTTCACTATTTTGGTAAAAGTTTGGTAATATATATATACTGACCCACACTTCCAATGCAAAATTAGGTTTGACTTAATATTTTTCATCTATTATTCCATCCAATGTCACAAAATTTAAAAAATAGAATGATCAATTTTGAAGAAGATAGCACTACATCCTCCCTTCAAATTTGATAAGGCTAGTCAGCCTATGCCCCAGCGCGCTAGAGGGGTGTCTTCAAAAAACAAAACAGTAGTACCAGTATTGGGTATTACGGCAGCCATGAATCTCCAACGCAAGAACCTTAGGTATCGGGGAATGACATTTAAGGGCATGTTATGCCACTCATGGACCAGAGCCTGTTGAAGCTGCACTCGTGAGAGTATTTGGACTGTATTTGATAGCTACGAACACGTTCAACAAAGTAACGGCATGCTCTGATGCCTTCTCATTACTCTGTGTGCATTTGTGGAACAGCTTAGCTATCCAATTGTTACAGGGGTGTTTTTACTCGCTAGGAGCTGTCTGTTGTCATGGATTGGGGTTGTGACTCTGCCTCTACTTCAGCATGGCAAATCATCAACTTGACCCTGACATGAACATTATATCTGGCTCAAGGCTTAACGATGGATGGGGCAAGGGGTGGGGGAGTAAAGAACCATATCGTGCAATTTTGAACTGCAATACATAATCAAAATCTTTCATTTTGAATCATTACCTGTTCCGGTGAACATCTGCCAGAACCTGTAGATACTGCACAAAAAAGTAAGCGGGACACAGCCGTAAATGACAACAATTGCCTGGGTCATTCCAATAGGAAGTCCTCTGGTTTCAATCGTTAATATCGGACTTATCAGGAAGGAACATTTGGAAATCTTAAATCCACTACAGTCTGCTATCATGTGGCAAACTTTGTGTACACTCAAGTGTTAAAAAAAATTGCCAGTTGTGCATTGGCAACACAAAAATGGGGCATCGTACACAGACACCAGTGTTCAGTGAAGCGTAACAAAATTGTCAATTGGCTGCTATGCACGGTTAGGGCATGCACATGAAAATATTAGATAATACTTCTTCTTGTTTTTCATATCCCGGAATTGAAATTATATTAAAAAAACATTTTGCGTTGGAAGTGTGGGTCAGTATATTTTTTTTCTGGTTAACCTGTTTCCGGTTTCCTAACCGGTTAATCGGTCATTCGATCGGTTAACCAGTTAACCATTGCAATCCCTACTTATTACAATTTTTTTTCACTTTGTTTTCGTTTTAAGGTACTTTCTGGTATATTTGTGCGTGATGAAAATGTGTTAACGTTCTTTACTTGAATATTTGCGACAATGATTAAATAGTCGTCCATGTTTTGATTTTGAAAACTAACTTATATTCCTCACAAAAAGTTAAGCAACAATGAATTACCGCTGCACCAGAATTTTCTAATTACACATATAAACAATTTTATTGTATAAATATAATAAATATTGAGTTACAAACCAGTCCAACGCAATTCTGTACTTATATCAGATAATGTTTCTGACTTACAGGCTTTTGAAGTAAGGCACTGTCAAAATCCACATGCAAAAGTGTGGTATGCTACCTGGATGTTTTAAAATCTCTAAAATTCGGTCTGACATGAACTGTAATTTAATGTGCTGTAGTTCTCTGTTGGGTAGAAAATATTGTGGAAAAAGGAAAAATTGCTGGTTACCAACATTTTCTCCCTTTTCCACTATAATTTTAAACAACTTTCTTCACTAGGTTCATCAAAAGACAGGGTCATTTGGCAAAAGGTTAACTCTAGCATGTAACAAAACCCTAGACATGTAAATACTGAAAATGTTTGCAGCTCAATCAAAATAGGAATTGCATGGTAAAGTCAGAATCTGCTTTATACTATTTTCCCTCCACACCATCCCATTTGTCACACTTTTTTAATAAGCATCTTACGAACAAAGTCCGTAACAAAGAAACAAATGAACAAATGTATGGCAGAAATACAAACCGCATCTGGCGGGATTCGAACCCATGGCGGACAAATATCCTCGTTTTTCGAGGTTTAAAAGACCAATACCATAACCACTGAGCTACGGAGATATCTCCCTAACGCAGTTGTTAGGTATTGTATTTAAATTGGGACGAAGCCATGCATGAAGGAGTGGTCTCCTGTAACACACCCCCTCTTAAAGTCATCATTTATTGATGACTCAAAGCCTTATTAGGCAGTAAGTCTATTATTTAGACAACAAATGGGATTAATGGCTCAATGGCCAACCCCAGACGAGCCCCCACCTTACGAACAAAGTCCGTAACAAAGAAACAAATGAACAAATGCATGGCAGAAATAAAGGGACCGGGCAGGATTCGAACCCTACGCCTGGATGAAAGGCCAATACCATAACCACTGAGCTAAAGAGACATCTCTCTAACGCAGTTGTTAGGTATTGTATTTAGATCGGGACGAAGCCATGCATGAAGGAGTGGTCTCCCGTAAGAAGCACCTATTAAAACTTTAATGACAAAATTTTATATTCATCCAAATTGAAAGAATTCAAACAAGAAATCAAAATGAATGTTACTAAAATGATAATTTACTTTTGAATGGGTAGAAAACAATAAGAGGAAAGGAGGCAAGAGGGCCATGGTGGCCCTGAATCACCTGAGCCAATTTACCTTTGAGAACATAATGGCAAAGTATAGTTAATGTTTTACTCTAGTATGACCTAATGACCTAGTTTTTATCAGGATGACCCATTTTCAAAAGACTTTATAATATCAGGAAAAACATTTTGACCTAGTCTGAGAAGCATACGTTTAAAAATGTGTTCTCCATAGCTTTATGCCAGTACCCTACTTTAAGACCCAATGCAACAAAATGTTGAACTAATTCTGTTATATCATCCAGACAAATTTTCTGACCAACGTTCATAAGTAATGGGCTGAAAATGTGGTCTCTAGACTGTACTTAAGGTTTTATCTTTGGTGGCTTAATTTTAAACGAACATGTAGCCTCTAGAGTGTTCAAAAGTTTGTCAAAGATTTGACCTGTAGACCTACCGTACTTTTTGACCTGCCCCGACCCATTTTCAAACTCATCCAAGATAATATGAAGAAAAGTGTTCCGACCAACTTTTCTGAGTACTGGATTGAAAATGTGGTCTTTCAAAGATTTGATCTGGTGATCTACTTTGTGCCCTGATAGGCCATATTTTCGAACTCAACTGAGATATCAACACAAACATCCAATCAAGTTTAATGAGCATAGGACTGAAAATTTAGCCTCTGATGTGTACACAAGGTAAAAGTTGACAACAGACAACTCATGAGGGACACAACACAACATACGAAATTTGATAACAAAAGCTCTCTATGTGAGCTAAAAATGCTGGTTACGAGAATTTTCTCCTTTTTCCAACCATGTTTTCAAAGTCACATTCCTGAGGGTCATGAAAACGGGAGTCCCATATTTTGCTGTAACCTCTTGACAAAACAAACCTGTGTTAACAACCTTTAGATAGAACGTTTTTGATTGAATTGTGGAACAGGGAGAAAACAATGGTTAACAGCATTTTCTCCTTCCCCCTCAATATTTTCTACCCTTTTAAATAAAAATCTCAACACAAGAGACATATTTTAATTCTTGTCTGTAAATACTTTCAATTTGGAAAAGTCTGGTAAAGTGTTAAAGCTCAACATGCTAAATAACTTAAAAGAAACTTTCAAGCCTGAATTTGGCTATCTCAAAGTTACTTTTCCAGGAAAAATATGTATCTCCCAATCGAATAGTGTAGAACCAAGATCAGACTGCACGGTCTGTGCAGTCTTAGTCTACACTGTCTACAAAAGGCCATTGAGTCGCACTTAGCAGCATAAGGGTTAAAAGATGAACATCCTTTCTTCCCCTTCTTGGAATACGGGATGTTTTATCTTATTGCACTTGCTAAGTGCATGTAACTCTTCACCGTTTACCACGCAATCCAGAGTTTTAATGACTCTGACAAATAAAGCTTCTGAAAACATTGTGGGAGAAGGAGAGATTGGAGGTCACCAACTAGCCTCAATAATGAGACGCTACGGTGATTTTTTTCATTTATTGTGCACCGTACCGTCTCAAGTCCATCGTGAATTTTCTGGTAGCAAAGATGGAGCGGTGCACTGACTTTCTGTTCCGTCGGTTTAATCTGTATTGCAGCGGATTGCAACTAATTACCCAAGACAAATTATTAAACCTTTCATTATATAACGAGCTTGTAGAAGTCGTTTATAATATGTAAATCTCGGGGGGGAAAAATGGCGGCCATTTTGAGTGTTTTCGGGAACGTAAACAACTCGAATAACATAAAATGAGGCTCAAATTATCAAATTATGTGATTGATAATTTGAGCCTTATTTAACTCTTTACCAAACAATCCCAGGTTTTCACGACTCTGAGAAAGAAGGCTTCTGAAAACATTGTGGGAAAAGGAGAAAATGCTGGTAACCAGCATTTTCTCCTTTTCCCACTATGTTTTCTACCCTTCCCAAAGCAAATTTCAATTTTTGAGTCACTTTAATTTTGTCGTCTGCTAATGCTTTCAATTTGGACCAGTCTAAAATTTTGTCGTCTGGTAAAGAGTTAAATTGTTGTCTGCAAAATGCTTTCAATATGGACCAGTCTAAAATTTTTTCATCAGGAAAAGAAATCAATTTGAAAAGTATTTTCAGCAAATACAGGAAACCAAAATATGTTGCCACAATAAAGAAACCACTGTCGTATCAGGCGATTGATCTAAAAATAGACTTCATGTTCTGTGCTGTCTGACCTTGATCCAGACGGCCTGCAAATACGCATCAAGTCACGTTTAGTAACCAAAGGTTGATTTCGGAATACCAATATAAAATGAGCCATGCTCTGGCAAAAAGGGGCTTAATGCATCTTTATGATGCATTATTACCAAGCAAGTCGTCACATAATTCATGGTTCATATAGATCTAAATCTGAACATCGAACAACGAACTGAATCATGAGGTAGAATGGTCCTTTGATATACAGAAAATTGATCAAAAGTCAAGTTTCACCCTATGTCAGCCTGCAAGCAAAGCACAAGCTGACATGGGTCAATACTTTTTGCTGATGCATTAAGCCCTTTTTCAGAGGGCACTGCTGAATCCTGAAGAAGAATGGTCCCTGCACATGCAGAAAACTTATTAAAACTAAAAAGTTTCAACCCAGGTCAGCCTGCCCGGACTGCACAGGCTGACCTTGGTTGATACTTTTTGCAGAAATTTAAACCACCTTTTCACAGAGCATGGCTCAAATTCAACTATCAATGTATAAGCCCATCTCTGATTTCTGATTTTTTCCAGAAATCAGCAGATAACTTCTAGAAAATGACTTTTAGCTAGTCTTCCAGCTACCTACTTTAAATTACATTGTTGCAAATAAACAAAGTACTTGCTAGCTCTACTGGCTGAAAGCCAGCAGAGCTTATGTCATGGTATGATTTCCGTCTTCTGTCCATCCATCCGTCTGTCTGTTTCTTGTTTACATGATAAAGTTTGCATTTGTAGTCTGATTTTCGTGAAACTTGCAGTTTGTTTATCTCATCAATAGCTTGATCCCTATTGATTTTGGAAAAAATCCAACAAACAGTATGGGAAAAGTAGCCATTTGAAGTTGAAAATTTCCATTTCTTGTTTATGCAATAAAGTGCATTTGTGGTCAGATTTTCATGAAACTTGCACAGTTGCTTTATATTAGAGATTTTTAGCTTTTACGGTTCACGGTTGACGGAGACGAACTAGCACCAAAATCGGGGATCATCTCAAACGTTTTAATTGTTTACGGCAAATTTGGGCAGTCGTGTACGCTGTCATAATTGGGTGATGATTCGGATAAATCTTATCGGCAAGCAAACGCACTAATCAGGAAATGATAAATCAACACCTATCCCATCTAACATGCGATATTGCCGGACATCATTTTGCTGACCCAGAAATCCACTACGTATGAATCTTATCATGGTTCCATAACCGTCAACAATAATCTGCGTATGGATTGCATGGTAATGTAGATGTCCCGCATAAAACTGCTCCTGTGGTTGATTTTTCGGATGGTTAATTTCTTGTGAGATTCAATTGATGGGCCCCACGGCATCAGGAATTTTGTTCCAGGAACCTCTCATGGCAACCCAACCACAATTCTCTGGCCAAACGACAAACTTTTTCAAACGTAAGTGAAATACTGAGGAAAAAAGGCTAAGTTTCTCTTCAAATTTTATGATTATTGTGTTTGATTTTGTTTAAATTTTGATTTACATTTTAAAAAAAAAAGTGATAAATCAATTATCACTTCTAGATGCCCCTCCATGCAGAAAGATATTATTGACATACGTTCATCTTAAAGAGAATGGGCGTTCGGAAAACACGTGCACATTGTGTTACAATCGTCTTGTACACCTTGAGTACAAAAACACGTGGAAGGTGGAAATAATGCCGGTAAATATTTATCATTAAAACTTTCTGTTTGCAGCGAGAAAGATTTCTAGCAGCATATGGCCGAAGCAGCCCTTTTCCACGTATAGAATCACAAGGACGAGTGGAGATTGCTTGAATAAAGGTGCTTTTGTGGCTTTCAACACTGTTTCTGTTATATCACGACAGTTCATATATTCATTTGCTTCATGGATAGATCGAGGGGAGTATTAAAAAAATTAATTTTAATATGAAAATGATAGGCAATATTTCTTGGTTGTGTGGGATTTAACGTCACATTCAAAATTAATTTCAGTCATATTGTGGCTGGTTCACCTAAGTTATTCGCACCTAACAATGTCTTCCAGTCATTTCTCAAACCGGTGCCGTGCCCCGGTGGCTCAGTTCGTAGCGTACAGAACTTGAGAACAGGGGGTCACTGGTTCGATCCCCGGCTCTGCTAATGTCTCTCCGAGAATTGATGATGGTCATTGCGACAGGATTCGTTTCTCTTTCACCGCTGACCATTGTTTTGACGATGATTATGTGGGAAAGCAGACTGTGGCTTCGAAAGAATATTGTGTGGATTGCTGGTAAAGAAACTACAGGAGAGCATGGATAGGTGTACTGGCTGCGGCAGTATAACTAAGATAATATTGAAAACGGCGTTAAACACCATGCAATCAATCAATTCTCAAACGGGTATTAAACACAACATCCGAACAGAACCACCGGCTGCTCATCCCACATAGACAAACTCTTTTTCGTTCGCCCGTTGGCGGGAAACAAATGACTTTTGACGAATTTCTGAAAGGATGTTGGCTAAACCAGGGCTTGAACTCGCGACCACAAGTTTTCGAGCCCGGAACTCGGCATAGGCAATACTGAATTTTTAAACTTACCTGTAATTCTTGAATTGGTTTACATGTATATCAAAGTCAGTTGAACCCTTCTGAGAACGATTCCTCCTCCCCCCCCCCCCGATATCGAAGTCTGTAAGCTTTCTAAGATAGACTTCTGTGATTGATAACAAGGAATATCTTTAGAAAAGACAGACGACATAAATTTGCTGGCAAATAGGCAGGGCCTTAGAATAAACATGTCTACATTTTTGACCAATCACAAATTTCCATTTATTCATTTATTATCAGTACCAAAAAGTAGGTCAAAAGCCAGCACATTCGGTTACGCCAAAAAATTACATCATAGGAGATAAGAATGCTCAAAGAAATCGTCGACCGATAGGCAAAGCGTGCTTTTACAACTTTTAGGCCATATGTAAGGGTATTGTTCGTTTTATCACTCATTTATTATGCTTGCATAAAGGTCGCGTTCAGTTCGATCTATTGAGGTAAAAGATTCTTGAAAGGACCAACTTACCCTCGGAAAGGACTCCTGATGAATTTGAAAATGCCATCTCTGCAACGGAAAGAAATGCGGTGAACTGGAAAAAAAAACCCCATTTTCTAGATCCCAAGTTTTTCCGCGTTCCTGGCCGGTTCATCATAACACTCATTAGTCTTCAACGGTGCACAGGAGTCCTTTCCAGTAAAGATAATTCTACGGAACTTTTCAGTCCTTTTTGGTATGTTATACATGTACGTGTTTGTACTACAATTCCGTGTTAAACTTTAAGTCTTTCTGTTAATGTAGGGATATAGTGCATGCAAAACTAGAACAGCTGCGATATGCATATTAGGAGAATAACCAATTGAAATGCATTTCCATACATTATTGCAAAAAACTTTATTGTTCTGATTGATAAATTTATCTTTTGCTAAAAATAAAGTTCCACAACTGCTCTGCCATCTTGTTGTTGGTACTTCCTCCGAGTCTTAGTAATTACAATGGCTTATGTAAAATAAAACAAGAAAGTGATTCGTCTGGCCTTAAACTTTCTTCATCAAATACGCTGAGATAACCCCTTGAAATGGTCAGTGGCCATCTCCGTCTGTCGTGAACCGTAAAAGCTAAAAGTCTCTATTATCAACAGTTTGAACCCTATTGATTTTGAAAACAAGAGGGCCATGATGGCACTGAAGTCGCTCACCTGACTCTTTTGACCAAACATGACCCATTTTCAATCTCTTTCGAGATATTATGACAAACATTTTCTACCATGCTTTCATAATTATTGGACTGAAAATTTGGCCTCTAGCTTGTACACAAGCTTTTTCTAGAATTTCCCTCAGTGACCTACTTTTTAGCCAAACATAGCCCATTTTCCCATTGTAAATATTATCAAAACAAAGATTCTGACCACCTTTCATAAGTACTGGACAGAAAATGTGGTCTCTAGGGTGTACACAAGGTTTTTCCAAGATTTGACATGGTGACCTAGTTTTTCATCAAATGTGACCCATTTTCAATTTCATCATATTGAGCATCAAGTAAAACATTATGACTAATTTTCATAAGTATTGGACAGAAAATGTTGACTCTAGAGTTACACAAGCTATTTTAAAGATGTGACCTAGTGACCCAGTTTTTGACCCATTGTGACCCATTTTCAAACTCATACAAGATATTATCAAGACAAACATTCTGACCAAGTTTCATGAGTATTGCACTGAAAATGTGGCCTCTAGAGTGCACATAAGGTTTTTTTAAGATTTGACCTAGTGACCTAGTTTTTTACCTGATGTGACCCATTTTCAAACTCGTCTAAGAAACCATCAAGACTAACATTTTGACCAAGTTTCATAACTATTGCATTGAAAATGTGGCCTCTAGAGCTCTAGAGGGTACACAAGGTTTTTCTAAGATTTGACTGGGTGACCTAGTTTTTAATCCAACATGACCCATTTTCACACTTGTCTGACATATCATTAGGATAAACATTCTGACCAACTTTCAAGAGTTTTGGACTGAAAATATTGCCTCTAGAGCATACACAAGGTTTTTCTAAGATTCGACCTAGTGACCTAAATTTAAAACCGACATGACCAATTTCAGAACTCGTCTAAGCTATTATCAAAACAAAGATTCTGACCAACTTTCAAGAGTTTTGGACTGAAAATGTGGCCTCTAGAGCATACGAAAGGCTTTTCTAAGATTTGATCTAGTGATCTAAATTTTGACCCAACATGACCAATTTCCAATCTCTTCAAAGCTATTATAAAAACAAAGATTCTGACCAGCTTTCAAGAGTTTTGGACTGAAAATGTGGCTTCTAGAGCGTACACAAGGTTTTTCTAAGATTTGACCTATTGACCTAGTTTTTGACCCCACATGACCCATTTTCAAACTCATACAAAGATATCATTAGGATTAACATTCAGACCAACTTTCAAGAGTTTTGGACTTAAAATGTGGCCTGTAGAGTGTACACAATGTTTTTCTAAGATTTTACCTAGTGATCTAGTTTTTGACCCCACATAACCCATTTTCAAACCCATTCAAGATATCATCAAGACAAACACTCAGACCAACTTTCAACAGTTTTGGACTGAAAATGTGACCTCTAGAGTGTACACAAGGTTTTTCTAAGATTTGACCTAGTGACCTAGTTTTTGACCCAACATGACCCATTTTCGTACTCGTCTGAAATATCATAAGACAAACATCCTGGCCAAGTTTCACGGGTATCAGACTGAAAATGTGGCCCCTAGAGTGTCAACAAGGTTTTTCTAAGATTTGACCTAGTGACCTAGTTTTTGACCTGACATGACCCATTTTTGAACTCATCCGAGATATTATCAAGACAAACATCCTGACCAAGTTTTATGAGTATTTGACTGAAAATGTGGCCTCTAGAGTGTACACAAGGTAAAAGTTGACGACGGACGACAAACGATGGACCACACATGACACACGTCGCATGCAGGAAACAGCACGATCACAAAAGCTCACCTTGAGCACTGTGTGCTCAGGTGAGCTAAAAATAAGACAATCAGTATGGGAAAAGTAGCCAATTGAAGTTGAAAATTTCCATTTCTTGTTTACAGGATAAAGTCTGCATATGTGGTCAGATTTTTATGAAACTTGCACAGTTGCTTTGTACTGTCAATAGCTTGAAGCCTATTGATTTTGAAAAAAATCTGACAATCAGTATAGGAAAAGTAGTGATTTGAAGCTGAAAATTTCCATTTCTTGTTTACGCCATAAAGTCTGCATTTGTGGTCAGATTTTTGTGAAACTTGCACAGTTTGTTTATCTCATCAATAGCTTGAACCCTATTGATTTTGAAACAAGAGGGCCAGGATAGCCCTGAAGTCGCTCACCTGAGTCTTTTGACCAGACATGACTCATTTTCAATCTCTTTTGAGATATTATGACAAACATTCTACCAAGATTTTCATGAGTTATTGACCTGGAATGACCCACTTGCAAACTGGTGCAAGACCAACATTCTGACCAAGTTTCATGAGTATTGCATTAGAAATGTGGCCTCTAAAAAGTACACAAGGTTTTCGAAGATTTGACCTAGTGACCTAGTTTTTTTTCCGACATTACCCATTTTCATACTCTTCCAAGATATTATCAAGACAAACATTCTAAACAACTTTCAAGAGTTTGGAATAAAAATGTGGCCTTTAGAGCGTACACAAGGTTTTTCTAAGATTTGACCTAGTGACCTAGTTTTTGACCCCACATGACCCATTTTCAAACTCATACAAAGATATCATCAGGATTAACAATCAGACCAACTTTCAAGAGATTTGGACTTAAAATGTGGCCTGTAGAGTGTACACAATGTTTTTCTAAGATCTGACCTAGTGACCTAGTTTTTGACCCGACATGACCCATTATCAGATTCATCTTAGATATTATCAAGACAATCATTCTGACCAACTTTCAGGAGGTTTGGACTGTAAATGTGGCCTCTAGAGTGTACACAAGGTTTTTCTAAGATTTGACCTAGTGAACTAGTTTTTGACCCGACATGACCCACTATCGAACTCGTTAGAGGTATCATTAAGACAAACATTCTGACCATTTTTCAGGAGTTTTGGACAGAAAATATGGCCTCTAGAGCATACACAAGGTTTTTCTAAGATTTGACCTAGTGACCTAGTTTTTGACCCGACATGACCCATTTTCATATTCTTCCAAGATATTATCAAGACAAACATTCTGACCAACTTTCAAGAGTTTGGAATAAAAATGTGGCCTTTAGAGCATACACAAGGTTTTTCTAAGATCTGAGCTAGTGACCTAGTTTTTGACCCAACATTACCCATTTTTAAACTCATACAAAGATATCATCAGGATTAACATTCAGACCAACTTTCAGGAGGTTTGGGCTGAAAATGTGGCCTGTAGAGTGTACACAAGGTTTTTCTAAGATTTGACCTAGTGACCTAGTTTTTGACCCAACATGACCCATTATCGAACTTGTTTGAGATATCATTAAGACAAACATTCTGACCATTTTTCAGGAGTTTTGGACAGAAAATGTGGCCTCTAGAGCGTACACAAGGTTTTTCTAAGATTTGACCTAGTGACCTAGTTTTTGACCCGACATGACCCATTTTCATAATCTTCCAAGATATTATCAAGACAAACATTCTGACCAACTTTCAAGAGTTTGGAATAAAAATGTGGCCTTTAGAGCATACACAAGGTTTTTCTAAGATCTGAGCTAGTGACCTAGTTTTTGACCCAACATTACCCATTTTTAAACTCATACAAAGATATCATCAGGATTAACACTCAGACCAACTTTCAGGAGGTTTGGACTGAAAATGTGGCCTGTAGAGTGTACACAAGGTTTTTCTAAGATTTGACCTAGTGACCTAGTTTTTGACCCGACATGACCCATTTTCATACTCTTCCAAGATATCATTAAGACAAACATTCTTACCAACTTTCAAGAGTTTGGAATAAAAATGTGGCCTCTAGAGCGTACACAAGGTTTTTCTAAGATTTGACCTGGTGACCTAGTTTTTCACCAGACATGACCCATTTTCAAACTCGTTCGAGATATCATGAAGACAAACATTCTGACCAACTTTCAGGAGTTTTGGACTGTAAATGTGGCTTCTAGAACGTACACAAGGTTTTTCTAAGATTTGACCTAGTGACCTAGTTTTTGACCCAACATGACCCATTATCGAACACGTCTGAGATATTATCATGACAAACATTCTGACCAAGTTTCACAAGTATCCAACTGAAAATGTGGCCTCTAGAGTGTACACAAGCTAAAAGTTGACGACGCACAACGGACGACTTCACAGCACGATCACAAAAAACCCACCTTGAGCACTTCGTGCTCAGGTGAGCTAAAAAGTCTGACAATCAGTAAGGGAAAAGCAGCCATTTGAAGTTGAAAATTTTCATTTCTTGTTTATGAGATAAAGTCTGCATTTGTGGTTGGATTTTCTTGAAACTTACAAAGTTGCCTTGTATCATGATCAGCTTGAACCCTACCGATTTTGAAAAAAATCTGACAATCAGTGTGGGAACAGTAACCTTTAAAAGTTGAAAATTATTATCTTTTATATAGGCAATGAAGTCCGCATTTTTGATCCAACTCCAAGTTTTGAAACTTTTATAGATTATTTAGTTCATAAAGGGGATGGAACTCTGTTAAAGGTGAAGAAAATCTATTAATCAGTTTAGGAAAAGCAGCCATTTGATGACTTAGTATTGTTTGAAATACATGCATCAAATTTGGCTGGATTCTAAACAATTCGTTTTGAGAAATTGTTCTTTAATTTTTCCACTTTTTGTTCAATTTACCATGTCCACTTATGCTGTCTTAGTGGGTTCAAGCCCACTTGCAAGAACACCCCCCCCTTTTTCTTCTGTGTGTGTGTTTTTGTCTTTTTCCTTTTTGCATCATGAATTCATAATGTATGCTGTCAAAAAAGCAAAATCATTGCCATTAGAGCGATTTCAGGCCCTTCAGGGCCTCTAGTATTGTAGTAAAGAGCAATCTCTCTTACTTCCACATTCTTACACTTATATCACAGGTAGGAAATTTCATATTCAGAGCCAATGGCTTTGACAAGTAATTGTTGTGTTGGTCTTCCGGTTCCTAAAGCATGGGCTAAAAAACAACTGAAAAAAAAAAAGGAAAGCTTGTCATTTTTTGTACTATTGTGTTCTTATGTCTTTGAATTTCGAAAAAGGGAGAATGTCATGAAATGCTCTTTTCAAAAAAAGAAGAATGTCATGCAATACTCTTGTCTTTCAACATATTTTCTACATAAAGATATCAAAGGAAAGCATTGATAGGTGCACTGGCTGCCATGATATTAACTGAAATAATGTTAAATGGTATTTAACACCATGCAAACAAACAAACAAAAAGATAGCCATCTAAAAGGAGATAATTAAATCATTACAAGACAAGCTTGGACGTGCCCTCGGTGCATATTCGGTTATCTGTATACTATTCTTATCATAGCCGATAACTGTAAGTAAAGTAAGTAAAGTAAATGAAATAATGTTAAATGGTATTTAACACCATGCAAGCAAATAAACAAAAAGATAGCCATCTAAAAGGAGATAATTAAATCATTACGAGACAAGCTTGGACGTGCCCTTGGTACATATTCGGTTATCTGTATACTATTCTTATCATAGCCGGTAACTGTTAGTAAAGTAAGTAAAGTAAATGAAGGCAAGTTGAATTTTGTTTACTAATGCAGTACTTCACTGTAAACATACCAGTCACAGAATATCACCTGACCAAATGAGTCTTTACCAGACGACAAAATTTCAGACTAATCCAAATTGAAAGTATTCTGCAGACAGACAATTATAATTATATGTGGCTGAAATGATGAGATTTGTCTCCAAAAAGTTGGAAAACATCTTGAGAAAAGAGTAAAATGCTGGTTTAGAGCATTTACTCCTTTTCCAACAATGTGTTAAACATAATTGAGCCATGCTCTGTGAAAAGGGGGCTTAGTGCATTTGCAAAAAGTGCATTTGCACAGGCTGACCTGGGTCGGAACTTTTTGCTGTATGTAAATTTTGTGCTTGTCGAATGACTATTACTATCTCTGTTTTCATTTGGTTGTCAGAAAAAATGGATTTTATAGATCCACAATCATGTGATGGCTTGCTTGGTATAATGCATCACAGAGAAGTACTAATCCTTAGAGCGCTGAATTAATGAACTGGACCTTTTCAATTAGGAAAAACATCTGAAATATTGTCATTTCATGGTTGTTTCAGTCATAATATGTAACAGAGTAGCAGACAGTTTAGATTCACAATAAGACTGCACGTTCTGTGCAGACTGATCTTGATCTACACTGTAGGCAAAGACAACTAATGTTGATTCCAGTGCTTTTACCAGTTAAGCGCCCCTTTTGCCAGAGCATGGCTCTGTTTCATGTACATGCATACCTGAGGGTTGTTGAAAAGCTGAATCATTTGGCAAAGGATTACCTAGTGACCTCATTTTTCATTGAATTCAACTGCCAAGTAAAATAAATTAGTCTTTAATAATTGTTTAGAATCCTGTAGCAGACAGTGTAGATTGAAGATCAGTATGCATGTTTTGAAGAGCCTGATCTTGACTTGGCTGTATGCAAATGCTGTCTACATAAATGAATGGGTTCAACCTATTGTCTTCCACTATGTGGCATTTTTCAAATACATAAAAGTATATGTCTATCTTGGAGGAATATGATATCCTCAGACAACCAGGTTTAACCATGAGGGGGATTGCAAGCTATGATTCATTCTACTTTCATTTTGCAGAAAACTATACTACTTTCCCTTTCAGAGAATAAGGCTAAAAGTACAAAGTGACATCAAGAGAACAGCTGTAGGCAAAGTAAATTTTCAGCAAATTTCCAGAAAACATTTAACCCATTACCACACAATCCTAAATTCTAACAACCCTTTGGAATTAGACTTTTGAAAACATTGTGGGAAAAGGAGAAAATGCTGGTCACCAGCATTTTCTCCTTTTCCAACAATGTTTTCAAACCTTTAAAAACAAATCCACTAATTTGACACTGTCTGCGCATGTCATATTCTTTGAAGATTCGACCTGTCTGCTATGACGCATCACCGATCCCATATACTAGGGAAAAGTAGGGCTTATAAGGAAGCTATTACCCAAGCCTGTAGGGGCTGTTTTAATAAATGGCCGGTGCAGAGGTTACATGCTAGCTGATCATAGCTGACTGAATCGCACCAGGTAGCGTTTTATTGAGTAAACGTTTAGTTTATTTTGAAATTCAAAGTAACAGTTTTCGTTTTGAAAAGAAGTCCGACTCTGTACCCAGAATGCCCAAATTAGATAGATGTGTATTTGTAGAATGCCATATAGCGGGAGATAATGAATAATTTGAACCTGAATGAATATGTCATATGCAAATACTTTCAGTCTGGATCAATCTAAAATATTGTCATGTGATAAAGAATTAACCCTCTACCCGTTTTCAGGAAAAAACTTCTGTTCTGTTTATTTTGCTCAAGTCCACTAATAGACTCATTTTTGCACTTCAGTTGAGTTTGTTATTGTAGACCCATTTTACTAATACTACCAGACTTTAGAAACATTCTTCAATCCTAAGTTGACACAAGGTTTCTGCTCAACAAAATAATGAACTTAAGTCATATTAACAGACTTAAGTCCATTATTTTACTGAGTTGAGTGTGAAATGTTGTGTCATTTTAGGATCTGAGAATATTTCTCAAGTCTGTTTATATTAATAAAATTGATCTCAAGTAACAAACTCAAGTCAGAAATGGGGGTCCATCTGCAGACTTACACTAAATAAGAGACTAAAATTTTTTGTAAAACCGGGCCCCGAGAAGGAAAACTTTTGAAAATATTGTGGGAAAAGGAAAAAAAGCTGGTATCCCTTTTACCCTTCCTAAAATAAATTTTAAATTTTTTATCACTTTTTTTGTTGTCCGCAAATGGTTTCAATTTGTACAGGTCTAAAGGTTTGTCATCTCTGCAAATAATTTAATTCATTCACTTTGGACAAGTCTAAAGTTTTGTTAAGTGTTACAGGGTCAAATGCAGGAGGACATAGATAGCAGCCTTGATCCTTTACAAAGCAATCTTAAGTTTCATGACCCTGAAGTAAAAAACTTTCTGAAACATTGTGGGAAAAGGAGACAGGAGGGCCATTGGCCCTAAAGCGCTAACCTCAGTAATGTTATCTAGGATAGAGAAAGCTGAAGAGATCCTGGTTGTGATGATGTAAAAAACACATGAGTGACCTACTTTTTTACCAGAAGTTACCCAATTTAAGACTTGTCTGAGATACCATCAAGACGAACATTCTGACCAGGAATGCATACATGGTTTTGTAAGATTTACCCAAGAGACCTACTTTATAACCTGAAGTGACCACTTTCAAACTTATCTGAGATATCACCAAGACAAACATTCTGACCAGGTTTCATGAGTATCAGGCTGAAAATGAGGCCTCTTGAGTGCACACAAGGCTTTCCTAAGATTTGACCTGTGACCTACTTTTTCACCCAACATGACCCAAAATTGTTCTTGTCTGAGATATTATCAAGACAAACATTCTGAGCAAGTTTCATGAGAATTGTACTAAAAATGTGGCTACTAGAGTGCACACAAGGTAATTGTTGATGCCTGGGTGACAGACACAGCACTATTACAAAAGCTCACCTTGAGCACTGTGCTCAGGTGTGCTAAAAATGCTGGTAACCAGTATTTTCTCCTTTTCCCACAATGTTTTCCACTCTTTCTGACACTTATTCCATAATTTTAGCAACATTCAATGTGTTGTCTGCATACTATCATGGCTTTGAATTTGGACCAGTATAAAGTTTTGTCATTTGGAGTTATACACCCTGTAATGACTAACAGTAAACATTAAAGGAATGCATTTTAACTTTTATCACACTATTTAACCCTTTACCAACAATCCCGAGTTTTAATGACCCTGGAGAAGGGGTCTTTCGAAAATATTGAGCGAAAAGAAGAAAATGCTGGTAACCAGCATTTTCTTCTTTCCCCACGATGTTTTTTTACCATTTGAAAGACAAATTTTATATGTTGAGTAAGATTTAATATGTCGTCTGCAAATGCTTTCAATTTGGATCTGGCTAAATTTTTGTAATGCGGTAAAGAGTTAAAAGCATGGAAACTATTGTGAACATGACAATGAATCTGTTATTGTACAATATAGTAAACAGAAGATAGAGCCATTTAGCAATTTTATACTTAGTTTTAAATTTCGCCAGAGGACAAATTTTTGGAATCATCCAAATTGATATTTTTTGCGGAATACGCACAAATCAGGCACAAAATACAGTAATCTTTTTCTCTTATAACATAGAAAAACATTGTGAGAAAAAAATGGCAGTTACCAGCACTTTTTCCTTGTCCCACTTTTATCAAAACCTTTGTCCTCAGGGTTACTAAAAACCCAAGATTATTTTGTAGAGGGTTATTTGTACAGGCTTGAAAATGTGTGCAAGACAATATGGGGATTTTCAAATGCATGCATTGCAAATTTTTTAGGGCGCAGTTTTTAACTCTTCACCTCACAATCCCTAGTTTAACGACCCTAAACTTTTGAAAACATAGTGGGAAAAGGAGAAAATGCTGGTAACCTTTTCCTCATTTTCCTGCAATTTTTTTCCACTTTTCCATTGGCAAGTCATTTGAATAAAATTACATTTCTCACCTGCAAATGCTTTCAATTTGGACCAGTCTAAAATTTTGTTGTTTTGTGAAGGGTCAATTACTTTTTCTAATACCTATCCGCCAACCTATTTCTCAATGACATTGGTAACAAGAGCGGCAAATTGTCGCAAGATACGCCCGTCCCACCGCCAGTTGTCAAGGGGGTATAATAATCGTAAAGGGCAGGTAATGCAACAAACATGTTTACCAAGTCTCAAGTCAATTTGACTTGAGGTGACAAAGTTCCGTTCCAGACAAGCAAGAAATACTGTAAAAATGAAGATCAAAGTGGAATTACTCGAAATCCGCACTAGGTAGAGTTATTGTTCTTGCGCACTGTACTCCGTAATATTGCAACAAACATGCATACCAAGTTTCAAGTCACTCTGACTTGAGATGACAAAGTTATATTCCGAACAAGCAGAAAATGCTATAAAAATGACGATCAAAGGGAAATAACTCAGACAGCATGAGATAGAGTTATGGTTCTTTCGCACTGCACTCCGTATTATTGCAACAAACACACATGTCAAGTTTCAAGTCAATCAGACTGGAGATTACAAAGTTATGCTCCGGACAAGCAGAAAATGCTGTAAAAAATGACTATCAAAGGGAAATAACTCAAGACAGCACGAGATAGAGTTATGGTTCTTTTGCACTGCACTCCATATTATTGCAACAAACACAAATACTAAGTTTCAAGTCAATCGGACTGGAGATGACAAAGTTATATTCCAGACAAGCAGAAAATGCTGAAAAAATGACGATCAAAGGGAAATAACTCAAAGACAGCACGAGGTAGAGTTATGGTTCTTTCGCAATGCACTCCGTAATATTTCAACAAACACACATGCCAAGTTTCAAGTCGATCAGACTGGAGATGACAAAGTTATGCTCCGGACAAGCAGAAAATGCTGTAAAAAAGACAAAGGGAAATACCTCAAAGACAGCACGAGGTAGAGTTATGGTTCTTTCGCACTGCACTCTGTATTATTGAAACAAACACATATACCAAGTTTCAAGTCAATCTGACTGGAGATGACAAAGTTATATTCCGGACAAGCAGAAAATGCTGTAAAATTGACGATCAAAGGGAAATAACTCAAAGACAGCACGAGGTAGAGTTATGGTTCTTTCGCACTGCACTCCGTATTATTGCAACAAACACACATGCGAAGTTTCAAGTCAATCGGACTGGAGATGACAAAGTTATGCTCCGGACAAGCAGAAAATGCTGTAAAAATGACGATAAAAGGGAAATAACTCAAAGACAGCATGAGGTAGAGTTATGGTTCTTTTGCACTGCACTCCGTATTATTGCAACAAACACACATGCCAAGTTTCAAGTCAATCGGACTGGAGATGACAAAATTATGCTCCGGACAAGCAGAAAATGCTGTAAAAATGACAATCAAAGGGAAATAACTCAGAGACAGCATGAGGTGGAGTTATGGTTCTTTTGCACTGCAATCCGTATTATTGCAACTAACACACATGCCAAGTTTCAAGTCAATCGGACTGGAGATGACAAAGTTATGCTCCGGACAAGCAGAAAATGCTGTAAAAATGACGATCAAAGGGAAATAACTCAAGACAGCACGAAGTAGAGTTATGGTTCTTTTGCACTGCACTCCGTATTATTGCAACAAACACACATGCCAAGTTTCAAGTCAATCGGATTGGAGATGACAAAGTTATGCTCCGGACAAGCAGAAAATGCTGTAAAAATGACGATCAAAGGGAAATAACTCAAAGACAGCACGAGGTAGAGTTATGGTTCTTTCGCACTGCACTCCGTATTATTGCAACAAACACACATGCGAAGTTTCAAGTCAATTGGACTGGAGATGACAAAGTTATGCTCTGGACAAAAACTGGACGCCGCCTGCCAACCCACCCGCCCGCCCGCCATGGGTGATCCCATAATACGTCCTGTCTTCGACGGGCGTATAATAACTCAAAAATTAAGCAAGCAAGAGTTATGATTCATTTGCACTGCACTCCCCCTTAATGAGATCTATCCACCCATGAAGTTTCATAACCGTAGCTAGCGTAGTTTTGGAGATATGCTTTGGACAAAATTCAAGTATGAATATAAACAAAGGGAAATAACTCAAAAATTAAGTAAGCAAGAGTTATGATTCCTGTGCACTGCACTCCCCCTTGATAAGATCTATCTACCCATGAAGTTTCATAACCTTAGCTAGTATAGTCTTGGAGATATGCTCCGGACAAAATTCAAGTATGAAAAACAACAAAGGGCAATAACTAAAAAATTAAGGAAGCAAGAGTTATGATTCCTGTGCACTGCACTCCCCCTTGATGAGATCTATCCACCCACGAAGTTTCATAACCGTAGCTAGTATAGTTTTGGAGATATGCTCCGGACAAAATTCAAGTATGAAAAACAACAAAGGGCAATAACTCAAAAATTAAGCAAGCAAGAGTTATGATTCCTGTGCACTGCACTCCGCCTTGATGAGATCTATCCACCCATGAAATTTCATAACCGTAGCTAGCATAGTTTTGGAGATATGCTCCGGACAAAGAATGGGGACGCCGCCCACCCACCCGCCCGCCACGGGTGATCCCATAATACGTCCCGTCTTCGACGGGCATATAAAAATCAAAGTACTGAAAGTACTGAAGACTAGCGAATATGGAATAGGTGGCCATGGTAAAGATAAAACTTGATCGGTTCATACAAGATTGAAGAAAATAGTTTAATCAAGTTATTAGCCCTTTACCTTACAGTTCTGTGTTATAATGACCCTGAGGAAAGAAGCCTATGAAAACTTTGTGGGAAAAGGAGAAATTGCTGGTAACCAGCATTTTCTCCTTCTCTCAAAATGTTTTCTACTTTGTCAAAATATAATCTCATCTGATGAGTCATGTTTAGTTTCTCCTCTAAAACTGCTTTCAATGTAGATGACTCTAAAATGTTGTCATGTGGTAAAGGGTTAAGTCTGTCCCGTTTGATCTAGTTAAATCTAATTATTACATCAAATCCAGTTTGGCCCAGTCCAGTCCACTAATTAAGCCCAATCTGATTCAATCTGATGACTTTACCCATTGTGCACAGTAATTTAGTTGTAAAAATTGGACATGCCATTAAAAAAGTCTGTTTGTTGATCTTTTATTGGGAAAAAAAAAAGCAAAATAAGAACATACAAATTTGATGATCTGGCATTTGAATACTTTCTAGAATTTCCTTTTTGATGAATTTTCCATGCTTTTTACACTTTCATATTAGTTGGAGGAAGTTGTTCATAGGAAAGACATTTGACATGGCAAAAAGCACGACGATGAAAAAGGTGGTATAAGGATTAGTAAACATGACTAATTTGCATAGGTCACGGACTGAACTCTTTACCAAACAACAAAATTTTAGACTAGTCCAAGCTGAAAGCATTTGCAGATAACAGAATTAACATGACTCAAAAATTGAAACATGTTCTGGGATGGTAGAAAACATTGCAGGAAAAGGAGAAAATGCTGGTTACCAGCATTTTGTCCTTTTCCCACAATGATTTCAAAAGGCTTCTTTCTCAGAGTTGTGAAAACCCGGGATTGTTTGGTAAAGAGTTAAAGCCCCTGTAAAGCCAAAATTAGGTAATTTTCACCGTTTATAACTCAAAAATACGAGGGTTGTCCTAAAACTCTGTGACAAATTTCATAAACGAGCCATTTTTAGCATCAGGACATTCATTTTCACACATTTCGTCCATGAAGATGTTATTTCGCTTTATATTAAGTCTCCAGTGAAATATTAGCTTTATTTTTACTTTAAATTCACAAAATTGAGAAGGAGGTGTCATTTGCCAGCGCAGTCCATTTTCTCCATATACGTTTTTGTATGAACTCCAGTCATGTACGAATATTTTCGATATTTGCGGATATCATTTCTGCTTCATATTACATGGACGTCTTCTTCTGAAACTTTGATGTCATCACAGAAAATTTGAATGTGATCTAGTAAATAACAGACGGTATACAAACAAACGAAAAAGATCAGTAGAAAATAGGAAATTTGAAATGGCGACGTCTGAAGATTGCGCGGCGCAGTGAACAGTTATAAAATTTTGTGCTCATCTTGGAATTACACTCGACTAGACTATAGAGCAAATTTGGCGTACTGGAAAGTTTAAAAACATTACTCGAGCACTGGCTTGCAAGTTCCATGGCAGTAAAACAGACTTAAGGGTAGGTGAACACTAGAAAGAGGAGAAAGCACGAAATGGTGGGCCGATTTCTTTAGACGAAGAGTCGTGTGATTTGGTGAAGAGATGTATTTTTGCAGATCGGAAACTAATAGTCAGAGAGGTACCGTCGTCAACCGCGATTTCAAGGTCTTCTTTCCACAGAATATTTAATGACAAACTGAACATGTCACAAGTCTGTGAGAGCTGGGCTTCATGTCTGATATCTGATGATAACAGACAGAAGAAGGTTCACACGTCCCTAGAATTTCTTGTTCGAGTTGAAGCAGACGACGCTCTGTTGGATCCTCTTTTTATAGCAGATGAGTGGTGGTTAAACTACTTCAAACCCGCAGGAAAGCGACAGTCCAGTATATGGAAGATACCTCGGACCCCTCCATCCAAGAAGGCAAAAATTTCTACTCGGATTTACAATTTTACCTGCTTTCCACAGCTTAAGGAGGATTTACTAAGTCGCAAGTTCGATTCCAGCAATGAGCTGATGTCTGCTATATTTGCTTTTAACAGAGGTCTGACAGAAATTTGGTTTAAGACAGTTTTTGAGCAGCCATGGATTAAATGACATGGCAAATGCGTTGAATTTCAAGGAGAATACCTTGACAAAAGCTCTTAAACTTAACATTGACGTTGTTAATTAACGCTTGACGTGCACCGCAGTGTGGGTACTTGTTGTGGTATTTATGCTCTAATTTTCTTATTTGTAAAGATTTTTGTGTGATTTTCTACATACATGTTTGGTATATATGTATTGAAAACATATCGAAAAATTGCATTTGTAGCGTTTCATTTTTTTTTTGCTATTGAAATTGTCACTGAATTTTGGGACAACCCTCGTATATTGGATAACCTATCACAACACACATATATAAGATCGAAAAACATGTCAGTTACTGCATTGGTTGCCATAATATACATGGGCGAAAATGCATGGAGAAGCCCGTCGATTTCACGGACGCCATTGATCGAGACAACCTTCGCTATCGTTCGTCTATATTCGAACTAGGTCTTCGAGAACGTCACGTGATAACATTGCATCTCATTAGTGCTATGACGTAGTAGACAGGACCATTGTTTACAATTTCAACATTATGTCGTCGGAGAGTAACATTGCTCATTCTGAACCTGTTTTCTTATTTAGATGTTGTAAACTCTTCCTGTATTGATGATAAATGAATAAGCGATGATCAGCCTGTGTCGTTGTTTCTGTTTACGATGTCGATAAACTTACGTTTTTCAAGCCTAGAATGGGGACAAAACGATCAAGTGAATGAAGGGTTTGTTTCCACGCTTTGAATGATCACGTGGTGTTCGTCACTAACATGCCACTGTGGACATTTACGACGAAAAGTCGGCTAATCGTCGGCGATCATCGATGTAAACAAACAGATAATGCCGCATGGTAGGATCTGTTCTAGTTTCAAAATTCTTTTTTCTGCCACTGACTGGAACTTTTGCGAACTGCACCTTTACATATCATGAAAGTCATAATAATCGCCATATTTTTACATGGTAAAAATGAAATTTACTTTTATTTTATAAACAGGTTGTTTATTCATTTGGGCGCTACTGAGACTTTAATTCACATATAAGCAAACATCTTGCATCTTATCAAAGACATCTTGTTCAGCATTCAAAGTCAGTAAGAAGAGCAAATTCATGCTAGAAAATGATCAAAAATGAAAGTCACATTGCTAAATTCTTAACTTTATTTTATCATTCACTAACCTAAACTCCATTGGAAAATGTGAATGGGGTCATTTTACGACTTGCCGTTTTTATGGTACAGCCAATTTTTACGTACCCTTCCATGGAACACAGAAGCTGGAACATGTAGAAATTGATACAACTTACATGAACGCTAAAACTAGTAGTATTTAGCAATGTCTATGTATATTTATGCAAGAAAGCATAGATCTATCACACATGTATAACATTTTTCTGCTTAGTTGTATGATGTAGTTAACGTACTTGACATAATATTTCTGCTCAATAGGAAAGGTGTACCAGTAAACGTGGAACCTATATTGGAACCAGTACTCATTGTGCATTTATATGGACATATCAAATTGTAAACTCAGTCAAGAAAACCGTCGAAACCATAATTCATTGCATGTACCTGACAGCATTTATCATTATTCATTTTCTACAACAAATATACTAAGTCTGTGAAACATAGATGTTATTTTAAACAGAAACAGAACTACAGAGATGGCAATAAAAGCTTTTTTGTCTTGACATTTAAAAACAGTTAACTTTAGTTGCTTTTGTCTTCATGTACTTTCTAGCATGATTCTGTGTGATAAAAAAGTGTTAACGTTCTTGACTTGAACATTTGTGACAATGATTAAATAGTTGTACGTGGTTGGATTTTGAAATTAACATATTGGTAAGTAATTTTCCAAAATCAAACATCATCTTAGCAATAAAAAATTGACAAAGTTTTGGGTTCCAATTTCTGTGTTCCATGGTAAGTGTTGTGTATTGCTAATCCTGCCTCTCTGCAGATAGCCCATCAAGGCTGACAAATACCCACTCCCACAGATTGAGGACATGTTCGCAAAATTGTCCAACAGGAAATGTTCAGCAAGCTGGATTTACGACAAGCTTATCTCCAACTGGAACGCAAGGACAGCTCAAAGGAACTAATAACGATCAACACACATCGAGGATTGTACCGTTCCAACAGATTGTTATTTGGTATTTCGTCTGCACCTGCAATATGGCAGCACACCATAGATCAAATCCTTCAAGGAATACCTGGAGTTCAGTGTATTTTGGATGATATGGTGATAACTGGTGAAAGTGAAAGTGTGTGCTCACTTGAAAATCGCAAGTGTGTGCTTGCTAGATTAGAGCAATATGGAATTAGAGTGAATAAGGAAAAGTGTGTATTTTTTGTGCCTCGGATTACTTTTTGTGGTCACAAGACTGATGAGCAAGGGTTATGGAAGAGTAAAGATAAGGTAGAAGTGGTGTTAAAAACACCTGCTCCACACGATGTAACATCTTTAAGGGCATATCTCGGGGTACTTAATTATTATCATTGGTTTTTGCCAGATCTCGCAACCTATGAATATCTTACTTGAAAAGAACAGGAAACTTGTATGGTTAAAGGAATGTCAGAATGCATTCAAAACAACGAAAACATTGCTCACTTCGGAATCCATACTCACACATACTTCACCGCACAGAATTTCTGGTATACTATTGCAAGTAATGCCAGATGGAACGGAAAGGCCGATTGCATATGCGTCAAGGTCACAGACAAAAACAGAAATGAAATATGCGCAAATTGATAGGGAAGCCCTGGGAATTTATTGGGCAGTGAAAAAGTTTTATACATATCTATACAGTAGGAAATTCACATTGGTTAAGGATTGTCAACCCCTTATTTCAATTTTCAGCCCAAGCAAAAGCATACCTGCTACGACTGCAGCACGCATACAGAGATATGCATTATTTCTCTCTGGTTTTGATTAAGACATAGAGTACAAAAACACGAAAAAGCATACAAATGTCGATGGCTTATGGAGATTACCCCTACCAGTGAAAGAAATTGGCAGAGAAATCTCGGAGGAAGAAGTGTTCTTTGCTTCACAGTTAGAACAGCTTCCTGTCATGAGCACGGAAATCAACCGTGAAACGAGGCGCATCACGTGTTTTAGAATATGTATAAAGGGGGTGGAAAACAAACAATTGATGACCCTCTCTTGAAATGTTATTTCAAGCGTCAAAAAGAAATGTCGATTAATCATGGATGTCTAATGTAGGGCATTCGCGTAATTATTCCCGTGAAATTGCGAGAACGTGTACTGGATTTATTACACATTAGCCACCCAGGTATTGTGAAAATGAAGGCATTTGCACGTAGCTATGTCTTGAATTGACACTGATAGAGAATGCATGGTGAAAAGCTGTTCGCCGTGGCAAATGCAGCAGTCCGCTCCAGCAAAAACGCAAATTACACGCTTGGAAATGGCCAACTTCGAGTTGGGAACCCGTACATGTAGATTTGTTTTTAGGACGAATGTTCTTGGTTTTGGTCGATGCACATTCGAAATGGCCCGAAGTTATTGAAATGAAATCAATTACGGCCAACAAAACAATTCAAGAATAGCGGAATATATTTGCGAGGTTTGGTTTACCAAAGCAATGCGTGACATACAATGGGAGCCAATTCATGGCTGTGGAATTTTCCTTATTCATGGAAAGAAACAGTATCTGTCACATATGAACTGCAGTAGCAAAACCATCCACAAATGGTCTCGAAAGGTTTAACGGAACATTCAAGTCCGCTATGTGAGCAATGGGTCACCAAAAGAATGACATGAATTTAAAGATAAATTCAGTTTCGTTAACATACCGTAACACTCAACACAGTAGTACGGGTGAAACTCCCACGAAATTGTTTCTTGGACAAAACTTAAGGTCCTAGTTGGATTTGGTTAAACCCAAAATACAGACTCATGTTACGAACAGTCAAATGAAATTGGCATTGACTTCATATAAAACAGTTCGTGAGTTCGAGTTAGGCCAGTGTGTCTTAGCGCGCGACTTCAGACCGACTTCAAAAGAAAAATTGATAAGTGGATTTGTAGTATCACGAAATGGACCGCTCCACTACAAAATAGATATTGGAAACGGTTTAACATGGAAAAGGCATGTTGATCAATTAAGAACGACTGGAACTGAAACAAATTCTACACATAATATGTCTTGTGTGCAACCTCTCATACCGCCTTTACCATTTAGAGATGCCGTGAACGTTCAGACATGTAACGAAAGCCTGCCAGGGCCGATGGAACTGAGTGCCACTATAATGTTAATAAAACTCATGTGACCGCAGAAAGGAAATATCCATTACGAAATCGAAAGCCGCCAGAGCGTCTTGAGTATAAATAATGCGCTCTTTGATGTGCCATCAAAGTTTTATGACTGACAGTTTAACTGACTGGGAGAAAGGAAAGATTAATGAATGTCTGAACTTTTGTTTATTTCACATGTCAAGTTTTAATGAAACGATTAATTGTTTTAAGAGATGTGATTAAGATAGAAATTACCACGTGTGTTTCTTGTTTTTCCGAATAGCGAATTCGGCAAGACAATACTTCCAAAAGGATCATATATATCAATGTCATAGATATATGCAAGTAATGATTATTTGAATGGTTGTTCATTGATATTACATGTATAATCAATGAATTTAAAAGGGGAGAATTGTTGTGTATTGCTAATCCTGCCTCTCTGCAGATAGCCCACTGATAAGCCCTGCCCACATACAGCATAAAGCATGTGTGGTCAGTTTACTCTGTTGCTTCTTGTTCTAGTATTATGCTAATCTTCATGTAAATAAAGTCACTTGTATTAGACGTATCTTGGAGTTCTATTTATTATCAACAATAGCTAAAAACACATCAGTAAGGTACATGAAAAGTGACTGTACCGTAAAAACGGCTAGTCATAAAATGACCCCATTCATGTTTTCCAACATTGGAGTATAGATTAGTGAATAATAAAATAAAGTTAAAAATTTAGCAAGGTGACTTTCATTTTTGATAATTTTCTAGCATGAACTTGCTCCTCTTACTGACTTTGCAAGTTTCGCTGTCGCACAATAATCAGCTGAACCTTGGCCAAACAATCCTGTGTTTTAATGACCCTAAAGAAGCAGGTTACTAGCATTTTTCTTTCTCTCATGATGTTTCCAACCCTTTTATATACAAATTCCATCATTTTTATGCATCTTTAAAGTCATCTGCAAAGAATTTCGATTTGGAAACGTCTAAAATTTTGTCATTCAGAAGCTAATAAAGCCTTTATTAAACCATCCTTTGTTTTAACAACCCTGAAGAGGAGGTCTTTTGAAAACATTTTGGGAAAAGTAGAAAATGCTGATAACCAGCATTTCTTCTTTTCCCACAATGTTTTCTACATTCCAAAAGAATCATCTTTTGAGCTACATTTAATTTGTCGTCTGCAAAGACTTTGAATTTGGACAAGTCTAAAATTTTGTGGTTTGGTAGAGAGAAAAAAGACAGTGTAATGCAATGTGTATGTTTCCCGTGAAACAGTTCAATTGTCTGAAATATCGGAGCTATGTTAACCAACCTAGTTTCACTTTTGGTATTTTACATCAGACTATATTGGTGTGTCATGTCCATCCATTACAAATGTCTAATTTTAGAACTTACAAATGCAATGTCCAAAATTAAGTTCATGGATAGGAAAATTCATCTCTGATGAATCATTATCATGGAAAACTTTGACAGAAAGGAAGCGTTTGCTTGTAACCAGGAACTGCCTATTTTCCCTGATGTTTTCAAATGCTCCTATAATCGCCTGCATTTGGACAGAAAAAAAATTGTTCCTTTGGTTGTATGGTGTTCAACATTGTTTAAAACATTATTTCAGTTTTCAATATTGTGGCGGCCAGTACACCTATCAATGCTTTTCTGGATTAATCCTACCAGTGATTGATAAAAAAAATTTTCCCAAGCTACTGGCTGCATTCCCATACACATAATGCGATAAAAACATTGATCATGTTGCACAACTACATTTCAATTCTTGGACAGAGCCTGGCCAAGATGAGATTTGAACATGGGAATCCTTGATGACAAGTCAGGTACTGAGCCAATAGGCTTGGCCAAGGTGCTTTTGCCTGAAAAACAGATAAGAATCTTACTGCATTAACTTTTTACCTGACAACAAAATTATGGGCTTTCCCAAATTGGAAGCAGATGCAGACGACAAAATAAATGTTACTCTTTAATTGAAAACTGTTTTTGGGAGGCTAGAAACCATTGTGGAAAAAGGAGAAAATGCTGGTTACCAGCATTTTCTCCTTTTCCCACAATGCTTTCAAAGGGCCTTCTGCCTCAAGGTTGTTTACCCTTAGAGCACCGAATAACAAGAGGGCCATGATGGCCCTGAACTCACTCATCTGAGTCTTTTGACCAAACATGACCCATTTTTAATCTCTTTCGAGATATTATGACAAACATTCTATCAAGCTTTCATAATTATTGGACTAAAAATCTGGCCTCTAGCTTGTACACAAGCTTTTTCTAGAATTTCTCTGTGACCTACTTTTTAGCCAAACATAGCCCATTTTCCAATTGTAGATATCATCAAAACAAACATTCTGACCAACTTTCCAGAGTTGTGGACTGAAAATGTAGCCTCTAGAGTGTACACAAGGATTTTCTAAGATTTGACCTAGTGACCTAGTTTTTGACCGGACATGACCCATTTTCGAACTCGTCCGAGATATCATCAAGACAAACATTCTGACCAAGTTTCAAGAGTATCGGACTGAAATGTGGCCTGTAGAGTGTACACAAGGTAAAAGTTGATAACGCACAACGGACGTCGCACAACGCACGACGGACGACGGACACAGCACGAACACAAAATCTCACCTTGAGCACTTTGTGCTCAGGTGAGCTAAAAAATGTAATAGAAATATTTGGTCAAAAAATAAGACCCAAGTGCCATTAATTGCAATTTCATGATTGCTTTTATCTATAAAAAATTTAGCAAACCAATAGTGCAGAATAGTGTAGATCAAAGATCAGACTGCACATTTTGTGCAGTTTGAACTTAATCTACACTGGCTGCAAAGGCAACTTTAGTCGAGAAAGGCGCTTTCAGGGTTTAAACTCAAGATTGTGTGCCGAAAGGTTTTACAGGTTTTATTGATCCTGAGGAAAAAGGCTAACGAAAACAGTGGGAAAAGGAGAAAATGCTGGTAACAAGCAGTTTCTCCATTTACACATTGATTTCTACCATCCCAAAGAAAGAAATTATCTTTTAAGCTACATATAGTTAAAAATTCTTTTTGGAAAAAACAAACAAAATGGCCTTGACATGGAAACAATAGAGCCTTTTTCTATTAACCCTTTACCACATAATGCTTTGGTTTACAGACCTTATCCAACAAGTCTAACATTTTATTTTGTGTTGATTTACTTTTCACCTGATGACAAAATTTTTAGATTTACCCTAGAAAATGCTGTTAACCCGTAAGCATTTTCTTCTTTTCCGCAAATGGTTTCAAAAGCCTTCTGCTTCAAGGTCTTTAACCCTGAAAGTGCCTTTCACTACTATAGTTGCTTTTATTACCAGTGAAGATCAAGATCAGGCTGCACAAAAAAAGCAGCTTTATGCTGATACAATGCAGAAAAGAGCAACCATATAACTGCAATAATTTGGGTTGAATTTCAAGGATAAAAATTTCTGTTGGGTTTATTTGGGCTCTAAAGATTAAAATAAAAGATTGGATAAGGGTTAAGTGCATTGCCCTTTACCACACAATGCCGACTTTTGACGACCCTGGAAAAGAAGCCTTTTGAAAACATTGTGGGAAAAGGAGAAAATGCTGGTAACCAGCATTTTCTCCTTTTTCCACAATGTTTTCTACCCTATCAAAGAAAAAATGCCCATTTGAGCCACACTGAAATTGTCGTCTGCAAATGCTTTCAATTTGGACAAGATTAAGAATTTTGTTGTCTGGTAAAGACAGTCTGGTAGGGCAACTGTATTGGTTTTCACCTAGTGTGTGTTTCAGGTTACAGACAATCTTACATGAGTGTTTATGTATCATTATTTTATCGAACAAGTTGACTAAATATATATGAAGCGAGCCTTTGCTAATGACAGACAAAATTAAATATGTATTCTGCATCAACTTCAACCTATATATTACTCGAACAAATTGACCTGAAATTGACCTCTATGCAATGAATAATTAGAGAGTGAATATTTATATCATCGGGTATAATCGGATGGTACGGAAATTCTTTTAACGGTAAATGTCGGGTTTGAACCTTACAGTGACATAGTCAAAATATGAGAGCTTTTGCGGATGACATGGATCAAGATCAGACTGATCAGAATGTGCATTTTAGATCTATGTCACCCGCCATGTATTACCAATTTAAACCAACAAAATCATGTTTATTTCAGGTATTTTTAGTATTCTTTAAAGACAAGATAAATCTGTTAGCTGCATAAAGAGTTGAAAATCGTTCACATAGTTCTGCATGCAGACGACAATAGCCGAAGCTAAGTTTGGACAGTAATTCAAGCATGTAATATATGGTAACAGAGGTCATTTATTTCCTGTCAATTTGTTCGAGTAATACCATTCACGAGTCAATGTTTACACATGTTTGGTTTGAAATGTGTACATGCACAAGAAGATAGCTCTGAGACATGTATATTAAAAGCAGAATGAAAGAGTTTAAAACAGGGGGGTAAATCGAACTATTTCCACAATTTTCTTGACTTTAAATAACTTAAGCTGACTTTCTTGTATTATTGAACCTGAAAAATCATAGTATTCTTCTGCACCTATATGTCTTAGCAACAATGACTTCATTTTACCGTGGTAAAATGGCACAGTAGTACAAATTCCTGCACTGCAGTTGGTTTTGCCGGCCTCATGTGCTACAAAATTTACCAGAACCAGGACCCAAAAACAATAATATTATGTATTATTGAATATATATTACTAGTATGTGTTATCCAAAATAAGTCATGGGTTTAATACACTGCCGAAGGTGATTTTATGTGATAAAAGTCATTATGAGATGACAAAATTTTAGCAAACTGGACCAAGTAGCCTGGACATGCAGAAAATTGACCAACAGCAAAGAGCTGACTCAACAGGCTGACCTGGGTTGATACTTTTGGCAAATGCAATGGCTCATAATTATCTAGAGATCAGGGGTACATCTTCCTAAGACGTTTGTCGGTCTTTGGAAGTAACACAGGTGGAACTTGGATTCAAACTTTTCTCCCTTGGATAATTAGTCCTAACTCTCTACCAATGGACAAATTTGTAAACCTGTCTGAATTAAAAGCATTTGTAGATGACAAAATAGATATGCCCAAAAACTATTATTTCTACTTGTCCAACAATGTTTTCTACCCCATAAAATACAAATTCCATCCTTTAACTCTTTACCACACAATCCCGACTTTTAACGACCCTTGGAAAGAAGCCTTTTGAAAACACTGTGGGAAAAGGAGAAAATGCTGGTAACCAGCATTTTCTCCTTTTCCCACAATGTTTTCTGCCCTATCAAGTACAAATTTCGTAATTTGGGCCACCTTTAATTTGTCGTCTGCAAATGCTTTCATTTTGGACTGGTCTACAATTTTGTCGTTTGGTAAAGGGTTAATACACATTCAAATAGTAACCTGCAAATGCTAAAAGAGTTTGGAAAAGTCTAAGTTTTTGTCAGGAGATAAAGAGTTAAAAAGCTTTTCCGAATTTTTGCCTACGTCAGATTCAATGTTTAGACAAGTCATTGACTTGGGTTGATAAATTATGATTTTTGTAAACAAAGCTTTTTTCTTTAACCTACATTAATCCTTCACAACACAATCCCGAGTTTTATCAACCTTGAGGACAGAGGCTTTAAACATTGTCAGTAAAGGCGAAAATGCTGGTAAACAGCATTTTTTTTTCTTTTTTCCACAATGGTTTCTAACCTTTCTAAGACAGATTCCAGTTTAAAAAACATTAAATATGTTGTCTGCAGTTGCTTTGGATTTGAATCGGTCCAAAATCTTGTTGTTTGGTAGAGTTATACAATGACAGATCATAATGACAGTTGAAATGGCTGAATAAATATCTTTGAAAAACTAATACTTGCTGATCTTGCAAGTCTAAACCTTGATTGGTAGAGTTATACAATGATAGATCATAACGACAGTTGAAATGGCCGAATAAATATTTTTGAAAAACTAATACTTGCTGATCTTGTAAGTCTAGACCTTGACTTGTTTGAATTAGTGAATCATGCCTTTACAACGTACATGTCAGAGCACAATTTTGCATCCAAAACCATTTTTTATTTCAATGGGCTCAGCTCTTGAAGGGAATTTTTAAGATCTTTATGATCTCATCCAGCTTAACCCTTCAGCGCCAAAGGTGAAAACAGTGACTTTTGTGGACGGCATAGATCAAGATCAGACTGCACAGAATGTGCAGTCTGATCTTTGATCTATACCGTCCACTTGTTTATTCAAGCCTATACAATCACAATCTTTGTAAGTTTCAATAGATTGTATTTAGAGCCGTCCAAAGAAGTCAAGGTTATTTATTTGGTGCTGAAAGAGTTAAAAAAATCATTTATCACTGAACTGGGCGACTGCTGGCAAATCATCAGTTAATATAAAGAAAGTCAAAACTATAAAAATATATACTTTCAACACAAACCATAACTATGTCCTCATTTCCTCATTAAAGGGCTACGTCACCTCTATAGTTATTTTCAGAGTGAGCAGATTTGTTGGAATGTCAGATGATCAATAACAAGCATCATTTACAACCGTTCCTATTTAAATTGATACTGGTTTTCTGTTCCCTTTTTTTTTGTCGGCATAGCTGAATGTGCAGGCTGTCGACATACTTATTGGTGCTGATAAAAAATGAATAAACAGAAATTTGTGATTGGTAAAAAATGTATACAATCATGTTTATTCTAGGGGCCCCTGCTTATTCAATGCAGGCAAATTTATGCCATATATCTTTTTTAAAGATATTTCTTTTTTGCAATGGGCAATAAGCCAGTGTGAGCTATCCTAACCTGGACCTCAAATAGGACAAATCTGAACAAATTGCACAATTACCTCTCCTCAAATTACCTTTTCTGCAAATTTTGGACTCCCTCCAGGTGTAAACAAGAACGGACATCATGCATACTTAAGAATTCTAATCATGCTTAAATCAGCAAGATTAGAGAAATCTATTGTACAAATCTGCAACCTTTCCAGGTTTTACCCATATTTAACATTTAACCGCACAAAAATATTAGATGCATCTAAATTGCAAGCATTTGCAGATGACAAATCAAATAGTGCTCCAGTGACTGGATTTAGCTTTAAAAGGGTTGAAAGCTTTGTGTGAAAAGGAGAAATTGCCGAAAGCCTTCTTCCTAAAATTCATTAAAACACAGAATTATGTTGCTAAGGGTTCATCATTTACCAAATATGTTCGCATGTTTTAATCCTATACCAAACAAATTCTGTTTTGACCAACCTCAAGAGGGGGGCTTTTGAAAATACTGTTGAACAGCAGAAAATGTTGGTAAGAGGCATTTTTCTCCTTTTTTCCCTTACATGGTTTTAGCCATTTTAAGATAGAAATCATCATTTGAGTTATACTTAGTTTTTCAAAAAAAGCAGTGGTCATTAATTTTGGAAAAGAGTAAATAACCCTGAGAAAGAAAGCTTTAAAAACATTGTGCAAGAGAAAATTCTGGTAACCAGCAATTTAACCATTTCCTACATTGTTTTCTCCCTATCTAAACAGAAAAATCTGATTATATAGGCCAAATTAAATGTGTCTGCAATCACTTTGAATATGGATGTGTCTAAAGTGTAGTTGTCTGTAAGTTACCTTTTATCAAACAATCCTGTGTTTAAAGAACCCTGAGGATGAAAGCTTTTGAAAACGTTGGAAAAGATTCTGGTGACCAGCATTTCCCGTTTTCTACCCTTGTGTTCTACCTTCTACAGACAAATCACATAATTTTAATAAAATGTAATTTGTTATCTTCAAATGCTTTCAATTTGGACAAGTCTGAAATTTTGCCATGTGGTAAATAGTTAAAGAGTTAATTATCCAAGAACAATCCTCACAGATATGGAATGCTGTCCCAATGTTTGAAATGTTCAAAGATTTCCCCCCTCCCCCCAAAAAAAGAGAAAAAGAAAACCCTCACACACGGGTAGGAAACTTCATTTTCAGAGCCAGTGGCTCTGACGAGAAAATGCTGTGTTGATCTTCCGTTTCTGAAGATGTCGGCTGAAAAACAACCCGAAAACAGGTAAGCTTGTTATTATTTGTAATCATGTGTTCTTATGTCTTTGAAATTTCAAAAAAGGAGAATGTCATGCAATGCTCAGGTCTTTCAACGTGTTTTCTACACTACGGAAAGTTGTAACAAGTGTAATTTGTGGCGTGGGTTGACCTTAGCTAAAATAATACATCACGGACCTAAATTCAGTCTATCATTGCCATATAATTGGCAATTAAAAGAGAGTCTTGCTGTCCCAAAAGCGTGAATTAATGTCTTGAAATGTTACACTCACTTCTGGTAAAGAATTGAAAAGAAATAGCACAACTAGAGGCGCTTGAGCGCCTGTATCGCTCCACAGGCCTGATATTTCTATAATGGCGAAAGGAAGTTTTTAACAATTATCATTCAATCCTGCATTTTAGCTCACTGAAGAAACAATTTGGTAGACAACCACCATAGGAACTTACCTGCAAAACAACAATGAAATCCAATGAATAGTTTTAGAGAAGAAATTTTTCAAAGATTTTACTTTATACCATAAAAGGAAAATGAGTCTCCCATAAAAGCCATGTTTTTTGACAGATCTTTTTTTTTTTTTAAGGAATTCTGTAAACCTGTATCTAAGGAACATTCCTGCAAAATAATAATGCTATCCAAATAGCGGTTTGGGAGGAGAAGATTTTTAAAGGTTTTTTACTTTGGTTGCCATGGCAACCAGAATTCTTCATGGAACACAATTATTTGAAGGAATTTGAAAGAGGACCACCAAAGGAACATTCCTGTGGAATTTGGTAAAAATCGAGTCAATAGTTTCTGAGGAGAAGTTTTTTAAAGAAAAAGTTTACGGACGCACGCACGGATGAATGGACGAACGAACGGACAGACGGACGGACGGACGCACGGACGGACGGATGCACGACGGACACAACGCCATGACAATAGCTCGCAGACTTCTTTGGAGCTAAAAATTAGGAAAATAAAGAAGGGCTCCGATTATGTGGACCGGCTCTGAATATGTAAGTCAGCACCGATTGATGAGGACTTCCTTTCAGAAATTTAGTTTTCTGTACAAAGTTACTTTGGAAGTAGGCTTTGTTTTTCAGTTAATACCTTTTAGTCCAAAATGTAGTACTTTTGTTGGATTGAACATGACAGAATTTATGAAAATACAAAGGACTGGTCTTGTCACGATTGAAAAATCCTGTCGAAAATTAGTCTATCTAAATTTTTGAAAAATACTTTTGTGTAGCTTTTGATTAACAGAATGGTCTATAGATGTATAAAGCATTTGTCATGCTTTCGTCGTAAGTGCAGCCCACATGTAAGAAAAAAAAAAAGAAAAATATTTGGCATCTTCGGAAGACTCTTTGGTCTTGAAACAGTCATTAAAAAGCTAAATGCAAAATGTACCGACCGAAGCAGAGATGATGAATAGAAAAAAAAAATTTTTTTTTACAAAACATGAGAAATACAATATTATTTGAGATATTGGCAATACACGCCTACAGTATATGTGTGAACACTCTTAACTCTTTTCAACACCTAGTAGGGCAGTGCCAAATTTGACCCTAGGGCTCTAACTTGGGCTATCTTGGCAGGGGCCCACTAGATAATGCTAAATGCAAAATTTGGTAACCTTAGGCCTTATGGTTAGAAAGGAGAACATTTTTAAAGTTTTTGCGATGTAAGCTATTGTGAACTTGTAACTCCCAGGGAAGGGCCAGTTTTGACCCCAGGGCTATAATATAAAAATATATAAATGAAAATAGAAAATTGGTAAAAATATATAAATGAAAATAGATAAAGCTACATACCACATTTTGTAGCTCTAGGCCTTATAGTTTCAGAACAGGAGATTTTTTAAAATCTTCAATATTTTTCCGTTTTGTTGCCATGGCAACCAGAGTTTTCACTGGAATCAACTCTTTGAAGAAATTCTGATGAAGACCATGGCAGGATCATTTCTGTGAAGTTTCATCATAATTGGATAGGTAGTTTAAGGAAGGAAGATGTTTGAAATAAAAGTTAAACGCACATGCCCACACAGACTGATGGACGCACGCACGATGTGCACAGGGCCATGACATAAGCTCGCTGGCCTTTGGTACTAAAAACTAAGCCTGTCGTTATTGACTGAATTGTTGCACCTTGGAGGGGGGGGGGTTATTGCAGGTTTTGTTTAAGCATGATTGAAATAAAAAAAGCTTCAACCAAAGCATAACAATGCAGACAACAAAATTGAAGACTTTTCCAAATTGAAAACCTTTGCAGAAAATTGTGGCTCATGTGGTGAGATTTGTCTCTATTTGATGAAGGGTGTGAAAATTGTGGGAAAAGTAGAAAATGCTGCTCTAAACAAGCATTGTCTCCTTTTCCCAAAATGTTTTCAAAATGTTTCTCTCTCTGTTGTCAGGGTTGATCCATAATACCAAAGAATTCAATTTATTAAGTGACCCTAAGAAAGAGGGCTTTTGAAAACAATATTGGAAAAAAATTAAAATGCTGGTTTAGCATTCTCTACTTTTTCACCACAATGTTTTCTACCAAATCAAAGACAAATCTCTAAATCTGAGCCATCTTTAATTTGTTGTCTTACAAGACTTTCAATTTTGACAAATCTAAAATTGTGGTATAGAGTTTAAGTCCATTTCATGTAGAATTAACGCTTAATGAAACAAATCCCAAGTTTAACCCTTAAGCACACAATCCTGAATTTTTAACAGACTTGACTAACAAGCCTTTTTAAAACATTGTGAGAAAAGGAGAAAATGCTGGTGACCAGCATTTTCTCCTTTTCCCACTATGTTTTCTATCCAATCAAAGAAAAATTCCATCATTTAAGTTCCTTAATTTTTGTCATCTGCAAATACTTTCAATGTTGACAATTTTAAGGTTTTGTCGTCGTGTTGGAATGAGTTAAACCTCATGGACCAGGTAGGAATGCAAAATGCAGGAAAAGCCAGCCCCAGCAATTTCTTTCTTTTCAAAGACAAATTCCATCATCTGAGCCACATGATATTCAATTTTATCGTTTTTATATGCTTTCAATTTAGACAAATCTACAATTTGGTCGCCTGGTAAAGATTTGCAGGTAAGCTATCCATTATCTATGTCCTTGACTGAAAGACAAAAGACCATTTTCTACAAACTGAAAAATCAAGTCTTTTTATTACTCTGAAAAAGAGCTTCTAAAAATATCATGGGTGAAGGAAAATGCTGGTTACCAAAACTCGTATCTGCAATTTCCTTTTTCAAAGACAAATTCTATAAATCAAGCAACATTTAATCTTACAAATGCAATTAAGTTATGTTGTGAGCATAAATGATCCAAGTTTGAATTAAAAATATTTCACAATATTTATTTTCTTTAATAGTCACTTCTATCATCAATATGAAATCTATTCCAACAAATTAATGTATTCCAAGGCTGTTTTTGATTTCAACTTGCGAACTCTTTATGAAATGACAAAATTTTGAAGTCAACCAAATTGAAAGCATTTTCAGATGACAAATTAAGTGCAACTCAAATTATGATTTCTGTCTTTGATAGGATTGAAAACATTGTGGAAAAAGGAGAAAATGCTGGTTACTATCATTTTCTCCTTTTTCCACAGTGTTTTCAAAAGACTTCTTACTCAGGGTCTTTAAAACTCGGGATTGTGTCGCAAAGAGTTAAACTTTGGCATAGGAAATACAGAATCAAACTCGCTACTAATAATCTGCAGAAAGCCTTATCTTTTTGTTCCGCTGTAAACCACTCTTAACCCTTTACCAAACATTCCAATGTTTTAATGACCAAAACAAAAAAAGAAAAAGGGCTTTAGAAAACACTGTATGAAAAGTATTTCTTCTCTCCCACAAGATCAATCTATCAAAGACAAATCCCATTATTTGAGCCATATTTCATTTGTTGTATGCAGATTTTTTTAATTTGAACAGATGGAAAATACATTTGAGCCGTGCTCTATGAAAAGGGGGCTTAATGCACCTGCGAAAAGTATCAACCCAGGTCAGCCTGCGCAGGCTGTCCTGGGCCGAAACTTTTCACTACTGGTCAATTTTCTGTATGTCCAAGGACCAGTCTATCTCATGATTGAGTCGGTTTTGAAAAAAAAGTGCTGTTATGGATCCATAAGTATGTGATGGCTTGCTTGGTACCATGGATCACGGAGATGCATTAAGCCCCTTTTTCACAGAGCATGGCTCATTTATTTGGTGAACAGTTAAAGACATGGAGGAAAAAAGGAGATATGACTTGTAAGTAATTTTTCCATTTGCAACAATATTAAACTTGAGTCACAGGAGATTATGATGTTGACCCTTTACCACACTATCCCAAGTTTTAATGACCCTGACAGAAAAGACTTTTGAAAATATTTTGGAAAGAGGAGAAAATGCTGGTAACCAGCATTTTCTCCTTTTCTCACCATGTTTTCTTACTTTTCAGATACAAATTCCATCATTTGAGCCACATTTGATTTGTCGTCTGCAAATGCTTTCAATCTGGACCAGTCAAAAATTTTGTTGTTTGGTAAAGCGTTGATAAAAAAAAAATATACTGTCTAACTGTGGTATTAGTAAACACTATTTTTGTCACCTGGCTTGGATGTTCAATTTTCCGAAAACAGTGTAAAACCCAAATATCTCAAAATCAAGGTCAAGTACTGGGTGAGACACAAATTTCCAACTGGAATCCTACAAAATACCGGTAGTCATTTGAGTCAGAAAATTTCCACAGGTATCCTAAAAAATTGTGCTATGCTCTGTGAAAAGGGGGCTAAAGCATCTGAAAAAAAGTCTCAACCAAATTGTCCGCAGTCCGAGTAGGCTGACATGGGTTGACATTTTTTGTTATTTGTAAACTTTCTACATGTCAAAGAACCATTCTACCATTACATTCAGTCAATCGGTAGACTAAATGAATTTTTATGGATTCATAAATGTGTGATGACTTGCTTAGTATATCACATCACAGACATGTATTAACTCTTTACCACACAATCCTGACCTTTAATGACCCAGAGAAAGAAGCCTTTCAAAAACATTGTGAGAAAAGGAGAAAATGCTGGTAATCAGCGTTTTCTCCTTTTCCAAAAATGTTTTCTACCCTTTTCAAAAGAAATTTCAATTTCTGAAAAACAATTATTTTGTCGTCTGCATATGCTTTCAATTTGGACTAGTCTAAAACTTAGTTTTATTAGTAACGGGTTGTGCTCCCTTTTCAGAAAGCGTAAGTCAAATACAGTGTACAAACATTTTGTGTCCTTTTCACTCCAAGCAGACAGCAAAGTTTCAGATTCATCCATACTAAAAACATTTAGCAGACGACAGACTATATCTTGCTCTATCATGGACCAAGTCTTTGCAAGGATCTATAAGTCTGTAGAAAGAAGGAGAGAAGTTGGTAACCAGCATTTCCCTCCTTTTTCTACGATGTTTTTGAAAACTATATTCCATAAGGGAAAAAAAAAAAACCCTTGTTTGGCTTCCTAGAGACAATATTTGAGACTAGCCCAACTTCAAAACATTTGCAGATGACAAAATATATATGTTACCCTAAAATTAAAATTCATTTTGGGAAGAGTAGAAAGCATTGTGCAAAAAGGAGAAAATGCAGGTAACCAGCATTTTCTCCTTTTCCCAAAATATTTTCAAAAGCCATCTTCCTCAAAGTTGTTAAAACTCAGGATTGTGTAGTAAAGGGTTAATAAACAATCCCAGGCTTTACATGAAGGAAAAAGGCTTTTGAAAACATTGTGGGAAAAGAAGAAAATGCTGGCAACCAGCAATTTTCCCCTTTCCCTCTGTGTTTTCTACCTTTTCTAAGTCAAATCCTTTCGTTTAAGCAACAATTAACTTGTCATCTGCAAACGTTTTCATTTAGGTCCAGTCTAAAATTTTGTCATCTGGTCAAGATTTTAACCATTTGACCATCCTGTGGTAAACTCTTTTATGACTTGTTTGTTTGTATGGTGTTCAACTCCATCACTATTTCATATATATCATGGCAGCCAGTTTACCTATCCATGATCTCCTGCAGTTTCTTTTAATAGTAGTTTATACAATAGAATTTCCAAGCCACTGGCTGCTTTCCCACATATGGAATACTGAAACATTGATTAGATGAGAGAGAGGAATTGAACAAACAGTGAAAAAAAATGAAGTGCAATTTCTGAAATGTAATTGTTTGGAATCCAGCCAAATTTGATAGGGTTTCAGTACACCATGCACACAATCCCAGCAAATTTCAAAGAAATGTGACAAATAATGTGGACTTTGTTGAGTAAACAATACTAAGTTATCAAATGGTTGCTTTTCCTGAAGATTACTAGATTTTCTTCACTTTTAATAGAGTTCAAGTTGAACCAAACAATCTTTGAAAGTTTCAAAAGAATTGGATCAAAACTGTTGACTTCATTGCCTAAACAAGAAATGGAAATTTTCAACTTCAAATGGCTTCCTATACTGCTTTTTGGATTTTTTTCAAAATCAATAGAGTTCAAGCTATTGATGAGATAAACAAACTGTGCCAGTTTCACAAAAATCTGATAACAAGTGGAGATTTTATTATGTAAACAAAAAATGGAAATTTTCAACTTGAAACAGCTACTTTTCCTATACTGTTTGTTGGCTTTTTTTAAAAATCAATAGGGTTCAAGCTATTGATAAGATAAACAAACTGTGCAAGTTTCACGAAAATCTGATCACAAATGCAGACTTTATCGCGTAAACAAATCAAAGCGTTGAGAACCCTGAAGTGGTACTTGTCAAGGAAGCCATTGTATGGAATTAATAATTTGAAAGAAAAAGAAAAATATTATTCAAATATTAGCTTGAAAGTCAACCTACTAAGCAAATTAATACCTTTTTTGGTCTCCTTTTGATCATTAGGAGTCTGGAGTAATGTCCCTTGACAGTAGGATGCATGATGGATAGAGAGAGAAACCATGTGAATATATCGAATAAAATTAAGTTTGTACCTGAAAACTATGATTTTGAAATTTCTTTGGCTGTTAATATTTAATTCCCAACATTACAATCAATTATTTCGATCTATAAATATTCATGCCCAATCAAATGGAGTAGCGCGCAATCACTGGATGAACAAGCTATGGGACGAACTGGTTTTGGAACGAAAAAGCCTAGGACCAAGTGATCGGTACACTAATTTTGTATCATTTCCACTATTGATGGCCTCACCTAGTGTACTTTAACATGCCATTTCCAATTACTTATCTGAGTGCTACCGAAAAACTCATTTGCCTGAGAAAAATTAATTGGGTTTATTTCCTTCGGCTTTGCACAAAATACGATACATGGTCTTCAAAATTCAATATTGGACTCGTAGTGGTATTGTCTTCGACAAATACCACAAAAATGGAAATTTTCAACATCAAATGGCTACTTTTCCCATACTGTTTGTTGGATTTTTTTCAAAATCAATAGGGTTGAAGCTATTGATGAGATAAACAAACTGTGCAAGTTTCATGAAAATCTGACGACAAATGCAGACTTTATCACATAAACAAGAAAAAGACTAACGGACGGACAGACAGACGGACGGACGAAAGAAACCATACCATGACATAAGCTCTGCTGGCTTTCCGCCAGTAGAGCTAAAAACTGATGACAAACTAATGTGACTGAAATAATTGGTTTAGACTCTGACAGGATAGAAAACATTGTGGAAAAAGGAGAAAATGCTGGTAACAAATGTTTTCACAATGACAAAGTTTGAGACTTGTCCAACTTGAAAGCTTTTGCAGAGGAAATTCAATATGGCCTACGTGATGGTATTTGCATTTTCAACCCTTTATTCACTCTTTTCCAAATGACAAAATGTTAAACTGGTCCAAATCGAAACCATTTGCAGACCACAAACTAAACTGCATAAATTATGAAATTTGTCTTTGAAGGATGGAAAACACTGTGGGAAAAGGAGAAAATGCTGGTTATCAGCATTTTCTTCTTTTCCCACAATGTTTTCAAAAGTCCTTTTTCTTGTGCCTGATTGTGTGGTGAAGGACTAAACAAAAATGTGTCGTAACAACCCAAAAGAAAAATGCTTTTTAAAAAATCATAGGAAAAGGAGAAAATGCTGGTAACAAACATTTTCTCATTTTTCCCATGATGTTTTCTACAGTTTCAGGGACAAATTACACCATATTAGCCTGATCATATTTAACTCTTGACCAAATGATAATATTTCCAGTTGACAAATTATTAATTTTGGGGGACAAATTATGAAATTTGTTTCTGAAAGGAGTAAAAAACATTGTGGGTAAAGGAGCAAATGCTGGTTACCAGCATTTTCTCTTTTTCCCCACAATGCTTCCAAAAGTCCATATCCTTCAGGTCGTTAAAAGTCAGGACCATGTGGTAATGTCTAAAATTTTGTCACCTAGGGCAGGGCTCAAAAAGGTAACAAGAGTGCCGTTGTCACAATATATGCCGCCACATGGCTGCTATTTCAAGCAGCTAGCTATAGAGAGTAAAGTGTTGGAATTTCTAGCACCTGCTTGGGTAGCTCAATGGATATTGTGTTACTTGTGATCTACAGGGTTTAAGCACAGACTGATGGATGGACAGACGGATGCACGACGGACGACAGGCCATGACATAAGCCCTGCTAGACTTCGTCCAGTGAAGCTAAAAACTAAAATTATTAAACTAACAAAAATGCAATCTTTCTTGTTACTGATGCTGCAGCCTAACTGTCTATCAACATCAAGATGTCTCGTAGGTGGTGGGTATAAAGAAACAGCCAACGAAGTATTGAACTGACTTGTGACTAATTGGAGCTTAATGACATGTTCAACAGATTATTTCAATCAGGAAGAAAATAGGATACGAATAACTAAAGACCAAGTTTCAAAAGGCATACCAGTGAATATTTGTTAAACTGGAAAATCCATGTTTAATCCATGTTTAATTCACATCTACCATTAATGTGAATGAAATTCATCAAGTTTCATAAAGATCCATACAGAAACTTTGGAGCAGTTGCATTCAAAAGGCTGAATATCAGTAAGCTACAGAGACTAAGTTTCTACAGACAAGTCTTGCAATAATCAATGAAACAGAAAACCCCTGCTTCATGCAGATCTATCAATTACAGTAATGACATTGTCCAAGTTTCATACAAATCTGTTTATAAACTTTGGAGGAGTTGCATTCACAAGGCTGAAATATGATCAGCTATAGAGACTAAGTTTAAAGGGACATAACTCTTGCAAAAATCAATGAACCAAAAAATCCCTGCTTCATGCACATCTACTTATTATGGTAATGACATTGAGCAAATTTTAAAAAGATACCATCAGAAGCTTAGGAGGAGTTGCGTTCACAAGAAATGGACATACGTACGGATGGACTCAGCGACTGAGAAGATGATGCCAAGATAAACGTGTATAAAAACTTAAGACTCATTGGTCATTGGCTTTGATTAACCAATAAAAAGATGAAGTTTGATGAATATGTCCATTAGTTGGAGATACATTGATGAAAAATTAAATTTGACATGAAGCCCCCTTTTTCCATGGCACAGCAATAAATTCCAAAACCCTGACAATATGCCCTAGGTCACATGATCTGTGAAAATTTCATCCAAATCCGTTGAGATGTGTCCAGTAATTAAAGAGATATTGGTGGAAAATGAAATATAACATGAAGGCCCCTTTTTCCATGATGCAGCTATAAATCGCAAAACCTTGACAATATGCGCTAGGTCACATGATGAGAAACATTCTGTGAAAATTTTATCCAAATCCGTCATGAAATGTGGGAACAGTTGCGTTCACAAGAAATAGAATGAAATACATGTATAACATTAAGCCCCTTTTTCCATGACGCAGCTATAAATCGCAAAACTTTGACAATAAGCACTAGGTCACATGATGAGAAACATTCTGTGAAAATTTTATCAAAATCCATTACCTGTTTACCAAACAACAAAATTTTAGCCAGGTCAAAATTGAGAGCATTTGCAGACAACATATTACATGTTACTCAAACCATGAAATTTGTCTATCAAAACGTTGAAAACATTGTGAGAAACGGAGAAAATGCTGGTAACAGCATTTTCTTGTTACCAGCATTTCCTCCTCTTCCCACAATGTTTTCCAAAGCCTTCTTCCTCAGGGTTGTTTTAACCCTTTCCCAAACATCAAAATTTTGCACTCTTTCTATTTCAAAACATCTGCAGACAATAGATTCAAAATTGTGCAAATGAACTTGAGCTCTCGGACAGGGTAGAAAACATTGTGGGAAAAGGAGAAAATGCTGGTTACCAGCGTTTTCTCCTTTTTCCACAATATTTTCAAAACCCTTCTTTGCCAGGGTCATGAAAACAAGGGATTGTTCGGTAAAGGGTTAAGTAGGGATTATGTGGTAACAAGTTTGAACACATGACTTTACAGTGAAGTGCAGAATCAGACATAATTTCTCTCTTTCCATTTTTGATCCAGGATTAATTTGCAAATGCTTTCAGTTTTGACCAATCCAAAATTTCTTGTTTGATAAAGGGTTAAAACATGGAATTTTTTGGTAAATGGTCAAGAAAAAGGTATTTTCCTTTTTTCTAATTCTACTTTTGGTTTCATGTAAATGTACTTGATCTTGACAGGCCCAAAATCTAGCCTACATACCTTAACTCTTTACCAAACAACAAAATTAAAGACTGGTCAAAATTGAAAGCATTTGCAGACGACAAAATAAATGTGACTAAAAAAATGAAATTTGGTTTGGGAAGGGTAGAAAACATTGTGGGAAAAGGAGAAAATGCTGGTTACCAGCATTTTCTCCCTTCCCCACAATGTTTTCAAAAGGCTTCTTTCTCAGGGTCGTTAAAAGTCGGGATTGTGTGGTAATGAGTCAAAAGGTAGAATGCTTATCAATCAAATGAAGTTTAACCCTGAGAGCAGATGAATTAATGAAATGGACCTTGTCAATTTGGAAAAGCACCTGAAATGCTGTCACTTGAAGGTGGTTTTGACCACAATATGTAACGAAGTAGCAGACAGTGTGGTCCAAGATCAGACTGCAGGTTCTGTTCAGTCTGATCTTGATCTATGCTGTCCAAAACAACAACTTAAGTCAGTTCCAGCGTCTTATAGTTTAAAAAATGCTTAACTCTTTACCACACATCAAAATTTTGGTTTCAAACAAATTGAAAGCATTTGCATGTGACAAAATAAATGTAGCTCAGATGATGGTTTCTGTCTGTTATAGGGTAGAAAACATTGTGGGTAAAGGAGAAAATGCTCGTTACCAGCATTTTCTCCTTTTCCCACAATGTTTTCAAAAGCCGTTTTTTTCAGGGTCTTTAAAACTCAGAATAGTATGGTAAAGGCTTAAACAAAGACCAAAACAAGTACTGTGCATGTTTAGAATTTCAGCAAAGCAGACAGTGCAGAGATCTTTACTGGCCGCAAAGGAAACTACAGTATTGAAACGCATAGTGTTAAAGCAGTGGCAGGTTTTCCATGGTAGTGTCCTCTGGCAAGGCACTGCATAGCCTCAGTCTAGTTCTTGTGTGTGAATAAGCGAGCTGTTGCTGTCACATGAACGAAATAATTCTTTACCAGATGACAAGATTTTTAACTTGTCCACACTGAATTCATTTGAAGACAACAAAGTAAGTGTAGTTCGAATGAGGGAGTAATTGTCAGTGAACGGGCCTAAAACATTGTAGGAAGAGGAGAAATTGCTGGTTACCAGCATTTTTTCCTTTTCCTGCAGTGTTTTCAGAAGCCCTCCTTCTAAGGGTTGTTAAAACTCTGGATGGTTTGGCTTAGGGATAATGTAAAATACCATTCAATCAAAAATCTAGTCTGCCAAACTTCTATGGCTTTTCAGACATACTGCAAGGACAAGTCCAGACATCAAAACTTGGTAACATACAAGACTTGAAACTAGGGGATTGCTGGTTTGAATCCCCTGCTCTGAGTCAATTCCTTTCCGATTATTGATTATAGTCATTGTGACAGGATTCCATCCTTTCTCACTGCTGATCACTCTTTTGACATTGGTAATACGAGAAAGCAGTCATTGGTCTGGTACAACAAAAAGAAACTCCAGAAAAATATAGATAGGTGCACTGGCAGCCGTGATATAACTGAAACAATATTGAAAACAGCATCAAACACCATACAAACACACCTCATGAGGCACCTATTCATACTGATGTGATTTTTCAGTGAAACAAACTTGCTTGTAAGGGTCTTGAACCCAGAACCTCCACTTTTGAGGGAGATTGCTCGAACAATCGCACTACCCAGATCGCCAAAAAGTGCTGACAAAAACTTGTGCTTTTTCCCAGAGTCAACCTCTTATCAATTTACCAAACTTATTGACTAGATGAAATTGAAAGCTTTTGCAGACACTATTATTCACTGTTGCTCAAATTGCAAAGCATGTCTTTGAAAGATTAGAAAACATTGTGGGAAAAGGAGAAAACCAGTATTTTTATCTGTTTTCCACAATGTTTTCAAAGCCGTTTTCCCAGGCTTGTACTGTAAAGGGTAAACACAATAGGACAAAGAGTAATTTTAACCCTTGACAAGATAACCCTATGATTATGACCCTGAGGAAGGAAGCTTTTGAAATCATTTTGGGAAAAGAAGAAAATGTTAGTACCATTTTCTTTTTCACCAATGTTTTTTCCCCCTCTCTGAGACAAATTTCATAATTTGAGCAACGCTGTGTGGCAAATGCTTTCAATTATGATCTCGTATTTAAATCTTTACTACAACACAAAATTTTGTACTCTACCAAATTGGAAGCATTTGCAGACGACAAATTGAATGTATCCCAAATGATGATTTCCGTTTGTGATAGGGTAGAAAACGTTGTGGAAAAATGAGAAAATGCTGGTAACCAGCATTTTCTCATTTTCTCACAATGCTTTCGAAAGCCTTCTTCTTCAGGATTATTAAACTTGGGATTGTGTGGTAGAAGGTTAATTTTGTTATCAGCCAATGAGTTCTCCATACTTAACAATCCCATGTTATAATAACCCTGAAGATGAAGACTATTGAAAAAAGTTTGAGAAAAGGAGCCATTGCGGAATTTGCTCGTAATCAGCATGTTCTCCTTTTCCCTAGATATTTTCTACCATTTCAAATTCAGTGTAACTCATAAGATTGGTTTTTTCTTTGAAATGTTGGAAAACATTGTGGAAAAGAAGAAAATAATGATTACCAGCATTTTCTCCTTCTCTAACACTTTTTTTGAAAAAAACTTTCTCTCTCAGGTTGCTAAAACTTCAGATTGTATCGTAAAGGGTGAAACCAACTGCATTTTGTGCGGTCATACTTCAGTCTGAATATAAAACACTTCAAATTTCCAACGTTTCCCTAAACACAAGCTTCTGTCAATTATAGAATCATAACTGTCAATATTAATAAGGAGAGAAGTAACAAGGAAAAATATATTTTCCTTGATGCCTCCCATTAAGTAGAAAAATTCACTACTATAAAGGTAACCCCTAACCTGTCACCACACAATCCTGAGTTAAAACAGCCTTTGGGAACAGGGCTTTTGGAAACATTTAGGAAAAGGAGAAAATACTGGTAACGAGCATTTTGTCCTTTTCCCACTATGTTTTCTCCCCTATTAAAATCCATCATTTGATCGACATTCAATTTGTCATCGATAAATGCTTTCAATCTAGACAAGTCTATTTTTTTGTCGTCTTATGAAGAGTTAACTAGAGAAACAATAGGGAAAACCCTTTTCTTTTCCTTGATAAAAAAAAGTAGTTCTCAAGTACATTGCACCTACATTCTGCACTCGTCACAACTCGGATGATTCTGTACAAACATCTAACCTTGTCCACATCAAGGGCTTTTCCATTTTCAGATAACCAAGTCATATGATCTTAAAACATGGCAGCACCCCGTAAATCAATTAGCAATGGCAACAGCAGCCACGATGGTAAGCAACCTATCGCTGAAAAATGCCAATGTAATTGATAAACCGAGTTTGAAAATAAGTGTACAAACTGTTACTCATCGGAAATATATTTAGAAGGATTCCCAAGGAAAATTATGACTGGTGTTTGCTTTCTAAGTGGACTGTTACGATTTTAAGAATGGTGAAGCTGTGTACCTCAGGGAAGAAATGTACTGTGCAGGTACATATCAAACTATGTGATACAGGGACCTGATCAACTTATCACTCGAGGTTTGCCGAATGCCACACTCAGTTGTGACTTCTGGATATAGCCCTAGTGGTAAAAGGCCAACCTTCCAATGTAATTCTGAACAACTGGCATACACGTTGTAACATGGATATTATTCTAACTGATACCCTTTATCAAACAATTAAGTTGTAGACTTGTCCAAATCAAAAGCATTTGCAAATAACAAATAAAGAGATACCTAAACAGAAATTATTACTCCTTTACCCATTATATTTTAAAAAGGCATCTTCCTCAAGCCATTTGGTAAAGGGTCGGAAAACACTGAAGTAGTAACACTGGTTCAAATATTTTTGCTGTTGACTGAAAGTATCTGACCAATCAAATGGCCAAATCAATATCACATCACACAGACTCCATACAAAATGTAATTGGCTAACCAGACTCCATACAAAATTTAATTGGCTGACCAGACTCCATACAAAATTGGATTGGCTGACCAGACCCTATATAAATTTGCCTGCCTGACCACACTAAATACAAAATTTGATTGGTTAACCATACTCTACTAAACTGGAATGGCTGACTTGATTCTGTACAAAATTTGATTGGCTGACCAGACTCCATACACAATTTGATTGGCTGACCAGACTCCATACTAAATTTGACTGGCTGACCAGATCCCATTCAAAATTTGACTGGCTGACCAGACCCTATATTAAATCTATAGGCTGACCAGACCCTATACAAAATTTAATTTGGCTGACCAGACTCCATACGAAACTTGATTGGCTGACCAGACTCTGTACAAAATTTGATTGGCTGACCAAACCCAATACATACCGGTAATTTGATTGGCTGTCCAAACTCCCTACAAAATTGGAATGGCAGACCAGACTCCCTACAAAATTTGATTGACTGACAAGACTGCTTACACAATTTGACCGCTTGACCAGGTTCCATACAAAATTTGATTTGACTCCATACAAAACTTGATTGGCTGACCAGACCCCATATAAAATCTATACACTGACCAGACTTTATACAAAATTGGTTTGGCTGATCAGACCCCATACAAAGTTTGACCGGCTGACATGACTCCATACAAAACTTGGCTGGCAGACAAAATAAGTATTATGTAAAGTAAGTTCATTATGTCTTGATAGCTTGCTTAGGTAATTACAGACAAATATCATTCTTTACAAGATAACGAAAGTTATATGGTTCAGAGAAATATTGCAGTTTGAAAAAGGCCAAAAGGTTCTTATCTTACGAGGTTTTTAAAATTGCACGGCAGTCAGCATGATATAAGGACATGTACCATGTAATGCATACTCTCATTTGACTAAAGTTCATGCTTCTGTTGTGACATGCACTTGCTGCCACAAAAAACACGTCATGGTAATGTTGTTATGCACATGCCAATTTTGTCCTCTCATTGATAAACTGTATGAATCTTCAACCTGTCTGAACCCACCCCCTAACCCAAGCCATCCATCTCTCCTGCTGTTCTCTCAATAACTACCTGTAGAGGACTGTTTTATTTTACAGCTGACAACATTTGAAAAACATTGTGGAAGTAGGAGAAATTTCTAACAACCAGTGATTTCTGTGATCGTTCCGATTTAACCTTCTATCACACAATTTTGACTTTTAACAACCCTGAGGAAGAATGTTTTTCGAAAACATTATGGGAAAGGGAGAAAATACAGGTAAACAGCACTTACTCCTTTTTCCCCACTTTTTTCTACCCTTCCAAAATAGTTATCAATTTTTATGCCCCATTTATTTTGTCATCTGCAATGCTTTCGATTTCGACTTGGTAATGTGGTACAGAGTTAACTCATCCTTCACAATATAGCAAAATTTAGTCATCCACATTGAAAGAATTTACAGAAGACAATTGAAATCTTTTTCAAATAATAGCATGTATCCTTGGGTAGCTAGAAAACATTGTGGGAAAAGGAGAAAATGCTGGTTACCAGCATTTTCTCCTTTTCCCACAATGTTTTCAAAATCCTTCAGATCCAGTGTTGGGATTGTGAGATAAAAGGTTAAAAGAGGATTTCCAAAAAAGTCCGAGGCAAGTTCGTTCCAGGTGGGGAAATTATCTGAAGTGATAAACTCCGATAAATCATCATTCCATTGATAATTCACACGAAATGACAGTCCCTCCTTTCTAAGAACTGAAGGTCACATTATTTACTCTATCAGATGACAAAGTTAATCTCTTGGCCCTTTACCAAATAACCCAAAGTTCTAACAACCCTGAGAAAGAAAGCTTTGAAAACACTATGAACAAAGGAGGAAATGCTGGTAACCTGCATTTTCTCCCTTTTTCACAATGAGTCCTTTTCTTATAAAAGTAAATCTGATTATTTGAGCCACATTTAATTTGTCGTCTGCAATTGCTTTCAATTTGGACAGGTGTAAAATTTTGTCATTTGGTGAAAGGGTTTTCCAGAAACATAAGTTTAGACTTGTTTAAGATGAAAACACGTCCAGAGGAATGATAGAATTTGGCTTTGTAGAGGTAGAAAACATTATATGAAAAGGCGATACCTTTTTCTTATAGGTCATTAAAACTAAGAGGTAACTCTTTACCAAACAAAAAAAGCATTTGTTGACAACAAATTCATTTTTTATTCAAGTGATGTGATTTGCCTTTAAAACATATAAAATATTGTAGGAAAAGGAGAAAATACTGGTAACCAGCAATTTCCCCTTTTCCAAAAATGTTTTTAAAAGCTTTCTTTCTAGGGGTATAGTTAAAACTCTGGATTGTTTTGTAAAGAGTCAAGACTCGTCATAATTAAAAGTCCTTGTAACCAATATATTGAATGTGGTTCAAATGATATGTCTTTGTACCAGTAGAAAACATTGTGAGAAAACGATTTTCTGCCTTTTTCCACACTGTTTTCAGGAGCCTTCTTTCTCAGGGTCATTAAATCTTGGGATTATGAGGTAAAGGGTTAAGCCAGGTGATTGCTGGCAAATCAATAGGAAAGACGAAAGACAAAAAAAAAAGGGAAAACAGATTTCTAATGGTATTTCCTTATTGGGCTACGTAGCCTCCTAAGGTTTTTTCAGGTTTCCCACCAGTATTTACTAGTAACCCTTTACCAAACAATCCCTGGTTTTAACGACCCCGAGGAAGAAGCCTTCTGAAAACAGTGTGGGAAAAGGAGAAAATGCTGGTAACCAGCATTTTCTCCTTTTCCCACAATGTTTTCTTCTCTTCCAAAGTCAAGTGTCAATTTTTGAGTCACATTTTTTTTTTGTTGTATGCAAAATTAATGCTTTCAATTTGGATCAGTCTAACATTTTGTCATTTGGTAAAGAGTTTACAAAGATTTCTGGGAATGTCACATGATCAATAACATGCATATATAGGTCATGAGGACTGGTATTTTTTTTTCTGTATGTTTATACAATTACAAAAGAAAAATACATGAATTACTCTCTGGTACATGTGGGCTGAATGGTAGAAGAATTTCATCATTCAAGCAACAATGAAAATGTTGTCTGAAAATGTTTGCATTTCGGACAAGTGTAGAATGTTATCTTGTGGTACATGGTTAAAAGCAGATAGGGGCAATTCTATGTCTAGCGCTTAAATCCCCTAAATCACCACAATATTGCTACATATTGCTCCACAAACCACATACATACTGGGACAAAAAAATGAAGTATGAATAGGCTGACTTGAGTCGAGACTGTTTGCTATTTTGAGAATTTTCTGTTTGTTGAAGGACCATTTTACTACTTCCAGATTAAGTCATTTATGAGACAAAATGGGTCTTGTGGATCCATAATTATGCAATGACTTGCTTGGTATAATGAATCAAAGAGATGCATTTAACCCACTGGTCATAGCTGGTTACCGGAATTTTCTCCATTTCCAAAACTTTTTTTAAAAGCCTTTTCTGTCAGGGTCTTTTAAACTCGGGATTATGTGGTAAAGGGTTAACAATCCTGAGGAAAAAGGGCTTTGAAAACATTGTGGGAAAAGGAGAAAATGCTTGTAACCAGCATTTTCTCTTTGCCCATAATGTTTTCTGCCCTTCAAAAGACAATTTTCAGTATAATAGCCATATTTAATTTGTCATCTGCAAATGCTTTGGATTTGGACCAGTCAAGAATGTTGCCGTCTGATAATATGTTAACTGAGAAAAGCAACTCACCCTTTTTGTTCTCTTTGGTTCTGTACGAGGAACATGCAATTGTACTGAATCTGGTAATCTTCGAATGTCACGAGCTTCCTTTCCAGCTTGCTTATCAGATCTCATGGGGTCCCTATCATCCTCCTGTCAAGTGGGGAAAAAATTCACATTTCTATTCATCGCTTGACGCCTTTATCAAAGGAAACATTCCAGACTTGTCCATTTTGAAAGCATTTGTCAAGCAAAGAAAAAATGTTATCATTGTTCAGGGTGTCTTTATCAAACCAAAATTTTAGACTTGTCCAAACTGAAAGCATTTGTAGATGACAAAAAGAATGTGATTCAGAAATTCATAGTGTTATCTACTGAATGGTGGAAAACATTGTGGGAACAGAAATATCCTGGTTACCAGCATTTTCTCCTTTTCCCAAAATATTTTCAAAAACCTTCTTACTTTGGATCATTACCATGTTATTGGGTAAAGGGTTAAATGGTGATATCAGTATGAAATTTGGAATTCAATAAACCTACGTTGAATGTCTTCTGAAAATATTGTGGAAACTAGCATTTTCTCCTTATCCCACAACGTTTTCTACCATTTAAAAGACAAATTACATCATCTGAACAACATTTAATTTGTTGTTTGTGGGGGTTTAAATCTGGACCAATCTAAAATTTTGGTGGGTAGTAATTTCATGTTATAACAACCTAGAGTATAGTGCTTTTAAAAAAATTGCTGGAAAAGGAGAAAATGCACCAGCATTTTCTCCTTTTCCAACAACATTTTCATTTCCTTCTTTGACAAATTCCACCCTGCTAGCCCAATGGAAGTTGTGGTCTGCAATTGCTTTCTCTCTATTTCAACAAATATAATATTTTGTTATTTGGTAAAGAGTTAATTCAGATGTAACTGTATTTTCCTCAGCTTCAAGGATTTTCTTTTCTCCCTAACCATACAAGTTAAAGGTCCATCTAAAAATAACCTGTGCAGTACCATATCAACTCTTTATCAAAGGAGATAATTTTAGACTTGTCTGAATTGAAAGCATTTCCAGATGACAAATTCATTACGAGTAAAATCATTGGATATGCATTTGCAAGTTTAGAAAACATAGTGATAAAAGGAGGAAATGCTGGTCATCAGCATTTTCTCCTTTTCCCACAATGTTTTCAAAGGCCATTTTTCTAGAGGCATATTACAAACAGAAACTTACCCCACCCAGTTTCTCTCCATGTCCTTTCCATGCTGGTCCACAAAACTGGAGAAACTCTTCTTCTTTCTTTTTTCTTTTGGCCTCTTCTCGTGGAATCAAAATCCTTTCTTTGAAACTGGAAGCCTATGTGGAAAAGTGTGAGTAAACCTTTTATCATACAATCCTAAGTTTTAACGACCACAGGCCATTTGAAAACATAGCGGGACAAGGATGGTAGCCAGCATATTTTCCTTTTCCCACACAGTTTTCTACCCTATCACAGAAATATTCCCAGATTTGAGTCACATATTATGTCATCTATAAATGCTTTCAATTTGGACAAGTCTAAAAAATTCTTTCGTTTTCGTAAGAGTTAATAGTCAAGAGTTCTGAAGAGGACAAAAGCAGTGTCATTTCTGTGAAGATTGGTCAAAACTGGGTGGGTAGTTTCAGAGAAGAAGATTTTAGAAATAAAAGTTAATGCACAGATGGAGAGACAGTCAGATGAATGGATGCACAACAGACACAGGGCCATGACATAAACTTGCTGGCCTTTGGCCAGTGGAGCTAAAAAGAAAACAAAAGATTCAGATTACTGGAAAATTTATCTTCAGGTGAGAAAAAAACTACCACTATTACCATACAGACTCAAACTGATTACTAATCCTATATAGAATAATCCTGTGTTTAAGTAACTTTGAGGAATACTGCTATTAGAAGCATAGCAAGAGAAAGAGAAAATGCTGGTTACCAGCTTTCTTCTTTTTCCACAATGTTTCCTACCCTTTCAAAAGAGAGAATACATCATTTGAGCCACATTTGTTTATGTTGCCTGCAAAAGTTCTCATTATGAAATGGCCTGAAATTTTTGTCATCCTGCACAGAATTAGCCTTCTACCCAACAGTTTTGTGCTTTAATTCTGTACCAAATACCAAACAATAAAACTTTGGACTCGACCAATTGAAAACTTTTGCAGACGACAAATTTAATACAGCTAAAATGATGATTTCTATCCTTGATATGGTAGAAAACATTGTGGGAAAAGGAGAAAATGCTGGTACCAGCATTTTCTCCTTTACCAACAGTGTTTTCAAAGGCCTTCCTCTGGGTTGTTAAAACTCAGGATTGAGGATTTTGAGGTAAAGGGATAAGGACCTTGAAAAAAAAGGCTATTGAAAACGTTGTGGTAAGTTAACCAGCATTTTCTCCTTTCTCCCACACTGTTTCAAACCCTTTCAGGAAGAGATACTATCTTATGAACAATATTTTATATACATATGTCATCATTCTGCAAGAACTTTCAATACTAAGAGGTCTAAAATTTTGCCAACTGGTATAGAGCTAATCTGTGCTTCATGGGTTTTGCCAGTACTAGCCTAAGGCTCTGAACTTTCTTGCCCAAGGACACTCCCATGCAAGGCCCAGTGCTTCCAGTGAAGCTAGAACCCCAGGCCTCCAGGTAACCAATCCTACACTTAACCATTGAGCCATGCAGGACCCCTCAGTACAGAAGATGAAGGTACATGTATTGCAATTTCAAGGTTGGTTATGTAAGAATATCTGGAAAAAAGCATACAGTTTAAATCCAAGATCTGACTGAATACTCTGTGCAGTCTGATCTTGATCTATGCAGTCTCCGTAAGTGATTCATTTGGAGTTCTGGGCTTGAAGTGTTAACCCATAGGGTGTCCAATAAACCCCATTGACATTTTCAGTTAAAAAAAAAAGGCCTAAAAAATGCTATTTTATGGTTGGTTTTGTCTATTAAAGATTTAGCAAAGCCGACAGTGTAGATAAAAAATCAGACTGCATGTTTTGTGCAGTCTGATCTTGATCTACACTGGTAGCAAAGGCAACTATCATCGTGAAAGGTGCTTTACAGGGTTACAAAATAAGAGACACTGACCTTTTCATGATGATCAGCTTGTAATTCCTCCCTACTCTGTGTTAGTCTTTCTCTGTTTTCTTCTTCTACGTCTGGATTACCTGTAAGGGATTGATTGACAGGAAGGTGTTGAACCATTTACCATAAGTTTTTACCAACCTGAGAGAGACAAAAACACTGTGGGAAAAAAACAAAATGTTGACCAGCATTTTCTTCCCTTTTCCTGCAATGTTTTCTACCCTTTCAAAGACAAATCCTATTTTTTTTTTTTAACCATATTCAATTTGGACAAGTCAAAAAAAATAGTTGTTTTGTCAAGAGCTAATGCTATTTTTAACATTGTTTAACCCTTTACAAAACAGCATCATGTTTTCAGAATCCTGCTGGACCAAGACTTTTAAAAATGTTACTTGGAAAGGAGAAAATGCTGGTAACCAACATTTTCTCCTCTTCACATGTTTCCTAGCCCTTCAAAGGAAACTACAATTCTTTAAGAAAACATTAAAACCTACAAATCCGTTTACTATGGAATAGTCTAAAATTTTGCTGTCTGGAAGAGAATTTAGTCACATCACTGTGCCAGCTAGAATTTTCTCCCTTCTTCACAATGTTTTCTACCCTATTTGAGACCAACTCCATCACTGGAACCACATTTAACCCTATACCACACAATCCTGGGTTCTAACGACACTGAGGAAGAAGACTTTGGAAAACATTATGAGAAAATGCCGGTAACCAGAATTTTCTTCTTTTCCCACAATGTTTTCTACTCTATGAACAACAAATTTCATGTTTTTAGTTACATTTAGTCTGATGTCTGCAAATGCTTTAATTTGGAAAAGGCTAAAATTTTGTCGCTTGATAAAGAGTTAATTGGTCATATGAAAATATACTCGGCGTCAGTAAAAAGTCACCAGGTAAGAGACGAAAAGAAAGTGAACCTTGGATAGTTTGCCTTAAGAAAATTGATTAAAAATTATTTTTGCACGTACAAATAAAGATGGACTACTCAGATGTGCAAGCAAATGAAATTTGTCAGATACGGGTCGGGAAATGAGTATAGTCACGTTCAACATAACTGAAAATTTCTCTCTTGTGGCAAGGTGAAAATTATTCAACTTTAGTACCTGGTGACTTTTCATGGACACTGAGTATACTTTGATTAGCGAAGGGTTAAAATATGGCTTACAAAAAATATGAAAATAAAAACAGCATCTGAATGACACTTACGATTTGTCTGTTCTTGAATCTGTCTGTTCTTTATGAATTTCTTGTAGACCCATTTGACAATTAACTCTAGACTACTACCCATAATATAAAGCTTGAAGAATATTCTGACTCCATGCCACATAGCTGTTCTTGGGTCTAAATAATACAACGGAATTTTTATTTGAAAAGCAACGCTGAGGAATGTAAATGCCATATAGAAAGTTTAGAGGAAAGGGCAGTTTTTCCAATACTATCTGACATTATTCCAATGTCTCTTTCTTGAGCCCTTCAAAGTGCATGTATTTCCCATCTTCTTCCATGCACATTTTTACTCTTTACCACACAACAAAAATCTTAGACTTGTCCAAATTGAAAGCATTTGCAGACGACAATTCAAATGTGGCTCAAATGATGAAATTTGTCTCTGATAGGATAGAAAACAACTGTGGGAAAAGGAGAACATGCTGGTTACCAGCATTTTCTCCTTTTTCCACGATGTTTTCAAAAGGTTTTTTTCTAAGGTTCGTTAAAACTCAGGATTGTGTGTATATTGGTCAAACCTCTGTCACACTTGGGTGAAAAACCCATAGTGTCCAAGAAACAAGAGGGCCATGATGGCCCTGAGGTCGCTCACCTGAGCCTTTTGATCAAACATGACCCATTTCCAATCTCTTCAGAGATATTAAGACAAACACTCTGACAAACACTCATTAGTACTGGGCTTACAAATATGGCCTAGAATTTGTCTCAGCGGCCTACTTATCATTTAGAAATTATCCAGACATACATTCCAACAAACTTTCATGAGTATTTGAGAGAAAATTTGGCCTATAGGGTGTATAAAAGGTTTTTCCGAGATTTGACCTAGTGACCTGGTTTTATTATCCAACATGACCCATATTCATACTAGTCTAAGTCATTATCAAAACAAACATTCAAAGCAAATTTCAAGATTACTGGACTGAAAATGTGGCCTGTAGAGCGTACACACGGTTTTTCAAGGATGAAACTTGGTGACCTAGTTTTTATTCCATGTGACCCATTTTCAAACTCATGCAAGATATCATCAAGACAAACATTCTAACAAAAGTTTAAAGAATATTAGACTGTAATTATAGTACAAAAGGTTTTTCCGAGATTTGACCTTGTGACCTAGTTTTTTATCCAACATGACCCATTTTCATACTAGTCTAAGAAATTATCAAGACCAACATTCTGACTGAATTCAAGATTATTGGACTGAAAATGTGGCCTCTAGAGCTTACATAAGGTTTTTCTAAGATTTGACCTGGTGACATAGTTTTTGACCTGACATGACCCATCTTCAAACTCATCCAAGCTATCATCATGACAAACATTCTGATCAACTTTAATGAGCATTGGACTGAAAATGTGGCTTCAGCAGCGAACACAAGGTTTTTCAAAGATTTGACCTAGTGACCTAGTTTTTGACCCCACGTGGCCCACTTTCGAACTTGTCTGCGATATTATCAAGACAACTATTCTGACCAAATTTCAAGAGTATTGGACTGAAAATGTGGCTTCTGAAGCATACAGAAGGTTTTTTTAAGATTTGACCTAGTGACCTAGTTTTTGACCCAACATGGCCGTTTTCAAACTTGTGAGAGATATCATCAAGACAAACATTCTGACCAACTTTCAAGAGTTTTGGACTGAAAATGTGGCCTCTAGAGCGTACACAAGGTTTTTCTAAGATTTGACCTAGTGACCTAGTTTTTGACCCAACATGGCCCGTTTTCAAATTTGTGAGAGATATCATCAAGACAAACATTCTGACCAACTTTCAAGAGTATTGGACTGAAAATGTGGCCTCTAGAGCGTACACAAGGTTTTTCTAAGATTTGACCTGGTGACCTAGTTTTTGACCCGACATGGCCCATTTTCGAACTCGTCTGAGATATCATTAAGACAAACATTCTGACCAACCTTCAAGACTATTGGACTGAAAATATTGCCTCTAGAGCGTACACAAGGTTTTTCTAAGATTTGACCTGGTGACCTAGTTTTTGACCAAACATGGCCCATTTTCAAACTCGTCCAAGATATCATCAAGACAAACATTCTAACCAACTTTCAGGAGTATTGGACAGAAAATGTGGCCTCTAGAGCATACACACAGTTTTTTTAAGATTTGACCTAGTGACCTAGTTTTTAACCCAACATGACCTATTTTCAAGCTCGTCTGAGATATCCTCGAGGCAAACATTCTGACCAAGTTTCATGAGTATCAGACTGAAAATGTGGCCTCTAGAGCATACACAAGGTTTTTCTAAGATTTGACCTAGTGACCTAGTTTTTGACCTGACATGACCCATTTTCGAACTCGTCCGAGATATCATCAAGACAAACATTCTAACCAACTTTCAGGAGTATAAGGACAGAAAATGTGGCCTCTAGAGCGTACACAAGATTTTTCTAAGATTTGACCTAGTGACCTAGTTTTTGACCTGACAAGACCTATTTTCAAACTCGTCCGAGATATCATCGAGGCAAACATTCTGACAAACTTTCAGGAGTATTGGACTGAAAATGTGGCCTCTAGAGCGTACACAAGGTTTTTTTAAGATTTGACCTAGTGACCTAGTTTTTGACCCGACATGACCTATTTTCGAACTCGTCCGAGATATCATCAAGGCAAACATTCTGACCAACTTTCAGGAGTATTGGACTCTAGAGCGTACACAAGATTTTTCTAAGATTTGATCTAGTGACCTAGTTTTTGACCCGACATGACTTATTTTCGAACTCGTCCGAGATTTTATTAAGACAAACATTCTGACCAAGTTTCATGAGTATTGGACTGAAAATGTAGCCTCTAGAGCGTACACAAGGTAAAAGTTGACGCCGGACGCCGGACAACGCACGACGGACGCAGGACATAGCACGATCACAAAAGCTCACCATGAGCACTTCGTGCTCAGGTGAGCTAGAAAAGCTGAACACCAAGGTGTGCACTGTACCATCTCAAGCATCGCAACAACAATGCAGTAGCATTGCCAGGAGACATGTTAGGATTCTAGAATGCTGAGGGTTGGCACACACTTTGAGCCTGCACAAAGCATACATTAAAAGTTGGAATACTGAGTAATGTTTTCAACGCCCTCTTTTCCCAGGGTTGGTTAAGTTGCAAGAGTTTGGAAATGGGTTTTAACTGTGTACAAAATGACCAGTCAAAGCAACTTCTCATTTTCTCTCAATGATTAATAAAGACTAAAGAAAAACTGTTTTTCATTCCAGTTGAATTTAACTCTTTGCCATACAACCAGCATTTTCAACTTGTCCAAGTCCACAGCATTTGCAGAAAAGAAATTGAATATGGCTTAAACCTTCACCAAATGAGGAAATTTGAGACATGTCCAAATTGAAAGCATTTGCAGATGACAAAATATATGTAACTCAGAATTTGAAATTGTATTGGAAAGGATCGAAAACATTGTGGGCAAAGTAGAAAATGCTGGTTACCAGCATTTTCTCCTTTTCCCACAATATTTTCAAAACGCTTCTTAAAGATGCCCGTCTACAGCCGGTGAGCAAAAACGCTGTTAAATTTCAAACAATATAGAATGGTACAGAAATCAGTCCTTTGTGTAAACATGGATAAATTACTGACATATATGGTGTATTTGAAAAAAAGAAACACAGAGATTTGTATTAGAAACCAAATATTGGTCAGAAGAAAACTGGCTGACGATCGGAGCTGTAAACAATGGGGTGCGTCACGGAAATTTATCGTTGGTTTCCGCCTAGAGTCGGATACGGTGTAATTTGCATATATAGGCCACGACCTCCGTCTGAAAATTGAGGCTGCAACAGAGAAGCCTCCATTTTCCTTTGTTTACCTCATTAGACACAGGGCAAAGGTCAAATATAGTCACGTGACAGAATGCATGATCATCATACGAATCTACCCAAGTGTATAACGGACATATCGAAATCTTCGATTCAAAAACCGGAAACAACGAGTCTGTTTACATGGAAGGCCGCAACTCAGCGAAATGCATTTTCTATCGACCGTAATCTAAGCAACCTTGCAACCGTGAGGCGCAATATTTGGCATGAAGATATGAGAATGACTATAGTTTGATAAAATAAAGACAAAATGAGTTAAAACTGGCTGAAAATGAGTATCAGGGCCTCTTTAAGGGTCGTTAAAAGTTGTGATTGTGTGGTAATGGGTTAAATAGAGGGATTTTCATTCAAAAGCTTGGTAGCATTTCAAACAATTCCAAGTCTTATAACAACTTAGACGAGTAGGCTTTCGAATCATTGTGGGAAATAGAGAAAGTGCTGGTGCCCGCCTTTTTGCTTTTCCCACAATGTTTTCTACCCTTTCACTGCCAAGTTCCGCAATCCAAGCCTGCAGCAAATACTTTTCATTTAGAACAGTCTAAGATTTTCTTATTTGGTATATCTAGAGTTAAAAATAAACTTGACTCCAAACTTTCCCACCGTAAATTTCTACGAAATGACTAATTTTCTGGCCATCTGGTGCAAATGTGATTTCTTGCTCCCTTGCGAAAGATGACCTTTTGGGAAAAAATATTTGGGAAAAGGGAATTAAAATTTTTGTAGATCTTATAACAAATTCTCCACTAAAGCTTTTTTAAAACTTTAGATCTAGATCTATAATTATAAACCCTTTACCACAAAAATGTGAGTTTTAACGAACTGTTAAAAACACTGTGTGGGGCATTTTCTCCTTTTCCCAAGATGTTGTCTATCATAACAAAGACAATTTCTATCATTAAGCCACAATCAAATTGTTGTCTGCAAATGCTTTCAATTTGGCCAAGTCTACATTTTTGTTGATAGGTAAAGGGTTTATTAGACTGCTTCGCAGTAACAGTTAACCCCTTACCAGACAACTCTGTGTCTCTCATTCCAATGTAGGAAGGCCTAGAAAACATTGTGAGAAAAAGAAGATATGTCATCCATTGGTCACCAGTGTTTTCTATGCTTTACTTGGACATATCATTCTATGCTATACTCTTCGTTGCAAAATGCCTAGAATATGGATGAGTCCAAAATTTTGTCGTGTGGTAAAAGTTCAGGAGCCTGGTCGATTGGTCTCAAAAAGGGCAACTGGGCCACCTCGAGAGTATATCTGCAGAAATCCGCCTCTGGAACACCATCTGTAACAAAACAAATTGTTTCCCGTCAACCAGTTATTGAAACGTTAAGATATAAACCAGCTACTGAAACTTTAGGTCAACCGAATGTTTTATTTGGTCTAAATATTTCATTTACCTAATTCGAGGTAGGACATAGCCAACATTACAATACATGCTATCATTAACATGATCCATTTCCCAGGAATGGGCATCGTAGATACAGTACGTAGCAGAATGATGTGTAGCCTACTGAGCACGACCTACTGTAGATCACCGAATATTCGTATTTGTATCTAAGGGTTGGAGGATTGGTACTACGACGGCAAAAGCCGGACCCTATGATAACAATAAACAACGCGTAATCATCTTACGTGGAAAACAATCAGAAATTTGTCAAAATAGGGATTTCAACACTATACTTTTGGTTTCGGTTAAGTCCGGCAGCGTGAAGTAGAATAGTCCATTTCTTGTTGGCCAATCAGAAATATTCAAAGATATCACGTGAGTCAAATGCATATATAAACAAGAAATTTGCCTATATACCACCTCTTTTCCATAGTTCAACCAAACAGTAACAACAAAACGTGAGAAAATGTCGAAAGGATCCAGCAATAACGGCGTTTTCCTCTTTACATCAGAGTCAGTTGGAGAAGGACATCCAGGTAAATATATGTACAACTAATACAATTTACATTTAGTATCAACAATATGTATGGTTATTTTGTTGATTATTTCTTTTTCAAATTCACGATTTGCAATGTCACGTGTGTTTGTTTTTACTCGTTCTGCAGACGACAGGAATAAGCGTGTTTTTTCTCGTCAGTGAGTGGAGAACGCAAATCATTAAGATTTATCGACTCTTCAAATGAATCTGAATTTAAAATAAAAACATGTTAGGAAATCGATTTTACTTTTCTTATTCTGTAAAGAAAAGCAAACTCCTACCAAAACGACGATCTAATTTTGAACTCTTAATTGACATAGGCAGACGACAGATCAAATGAGGCTTAAATGATGGGAACTGTAATTTGAAAGGTGGAAAACATTGTGGGAAAAGGATTACAGTTAGTCTAAAGAATGAGAATTTTACAATGCTTCTTTTTATATTAAAATATGGACATTTTTTGTGGACTGTAGCGTCTCGAGTCCATCATGAGTTTTTCGATGGCAAAGCTACAATGCTGCAGATTTACTAAATTTTAGTTTGGTTAGTTCAATCTCTATTGCAGCAAAATGCCATATTTTTTTTTCGACATGCATGACCAAGGACAAATTATTTAACCTTTCAATATTCATGCTATAAATCTATGTTGAGCATTTAATTGAAAATATTTGTGAAACACTTGCCTGATTTGATCCTCAGTCGTCCAACAAGAAAAACCCTTTTAATTTAGAAGACCGACATTTTTTTCAGACAAAACGGAAACGCTAATTATATTGTCTCCCATAGCAATGAACCTTCAAGAAAGGGTTTCAATAACCAGTACCATTTATCCTGTCAAGTAATAGAAATTAATAAACCCAAAGCGACAAAGTTTTTCGAACTAGTTTTGAGAAAGTGGTTGCGTTAGTATTATTTGTTCTAATAATAAGCAAAGTTGCTTGTATTCAATAACCTGAGGCATATTAAAACGTTTTTATTTACAATCATGAATGAAAGATACCAAGTCATATCATTATGCCTTGAAACCGGTCTATATTTGGCATGGGAACCAACATGTTTTATGCCTTGTTTTAATATTTGATTTCCAGAATACCCATGATTCGCTTATTCAATAATGGAATGGCCGTTTTGTTTCTTGTAAGTTAAATATTCACTTCAAAACTTACTTGTTTACTCTTTCCTAATTACCACTCGCCCTGTCTGACGACCATGACTGATAATTCACTTGTCCTCATCCATTCTCACTCATAAATATGAGCGGACGAATGGATTTTTTTTGGACCCTGTGATCATCTCAGTACCCGGGGGTGATGAGTCTAAAACTTAAATAGCATTTAGGGACAGTTATCTCAACTAGGATTATGATTAGCCTCTTACCCACAGTGTTTTCAAAAATCATCTTCGCTAGGGTCTTTAAATTATTGTTCCCAGCAGGCATGCACTAGTAAATGTTCAAGAACTCCACTCTGTAATTTTTCAAGAACATTGTCTTGTCTTGAATATTTCATTTCCTGTTCTTGAAATGTCAAGAAAAGTTTTGGACTTGTCAACTTGTACCGAAGTTGAGCCTTTCACTACAACGGGCAAAATGCAGTTGTTGTGGACAATGGACAGCATAGATTTAGATCAGAATGGCTGAACAAGCAGTCTGATCTGGGGTCAGCAGCTTGGTTCATGCATTGTGAAAAGGGGTTTAATGCATCTGCAAAGTCTCCACAGGCTGACCTGGGTTGTAACTATTTGTTATTGGTCAATTTTCTGCAGTTCAAAGGATTAGTTTATCTCATGATTCTGTCCATTGTTAGACAGAGTGGACTCAGGGTTCTCCTTTGACCCGGGACTCCGGGTTTTGACGCATAGAAATCCGAAATGACCCGTTTCTGACGCTCAAAAATATCTGCCTAAGCGTCAATCTGACGCATGAGATTACCAGCCAAAGGGTCATATAAAATATGGCATCCGGCAGGAATATAGACTATAAGAAACACGATCAGTGTCAACTGTGTACAGACACACACAGCTCTGTTTATCACACGTAATCAAGCTGGCGAGTGGCGAGTCATTTTTGAAAACATGATAAAGGTGTTAGTCCAATTATGTAGTGTAAAATGACAGGTTTTCAAGTTAACTGCTACCCTAATTAATAAATTTATATCAAATCATGCAGTAATACTTGTAAAAATATTAACTGATTTGAAAAAAAGATTGCTGGAAAAAAACGTGAAAACCCATGACACAACAGAAATCATCGTCCGATCAGAGGCACTTCAAACTATCTTTTCATCTTTGGTGACAGATTTAAACCGTGAATTTATACTTATTTCTTTATGAAACAATAAGTGAAAGCTAAAATCTCTAAATTAGGAAAAACTTTTTAAGATGAAAATAAACAACAACCGATAAATTAGATGGGGGGGGGACCGGAACAAGTGTGAAAGAAAACGTAATTGGACAAGAAAAGAAGACTTAAATCTTAAGAAATAACACTTTAATGGGTGTGACCTTTATTTTCTCCCTTTTCCACAATGTTCTGGGGTAAGAAAGACAAATCAAGTCGTTCCAGCCACATTTGAATTGTCGTCTGCAAATGTCTAAAATAATTATAATCTAGTCAAAAGTTTCTGTTGTTTGGTAAACAGTTCAAAAGTTGTTTGTGTCCATTTATTCATCAAGATGAATTGCATGCTAGGGCTGCAATTTAAAATTCTTCTGTCCACTTCATTCCAACAAGTCTCTACATAAGATAGGGTATTTTCTTACCTAATTCCTATCCATTAACAAAGAACATAAATGGAAAGTTTTCATTATTTCACCCGTATCTCTCCATGATAATTTTGACCCTTGGACATTTCTATTAGACTATTGGAAATTCCATTTTGACTCTTGAAAATTTGGGCCCAAGAATCAGTGACTCCTGGAATTCTGGACCTAGGGAGAACCCTGGGACTGTATAGATCAAGAATCGTATTTTGACTTGCTTGGTATATAAAAGCATCAGGGGGATGCATAAAACCCCTTTGCCAGAGCACTGCTCAAATTGAATGTGGTGCAAAGGTAAGAAAACATTGTGGAAAAAGGAGAAAGGCTTGGTTTTAGCATTTCAACCTTTTTGTGACAATGTTTTCTGAGGCCGTCTTCCAAAAGAGTTTTTAACTCTTTCTCAAATAACAAAATTATGATGGATGTCTGCATACGACAGATGACTCAGAAAGTGGAAGTCCTTTTTGAAGGGTAGAAAACATTGTGGGAAAAAGAGAAAATGCTGGTTACTAGCATTTTCTCCTTTCCCGCAATGTTTTCAAAAGCCTTCTCTGTCAGTGTCCTTAAAGCTTGAGATTGTTCTTGTAAAGGATTAAACATGGTATTATCAGATATAAGGTTAACCCATTACTGAAAAATCTTGAGTTTCAACGACCCTAAGGTAGAGGACTTTTGAAAACATTGAGAGAAAAGAAGAAAATGCTGGTAACAAGCATTTTCTACTTTTCCCACAATTCTTTCTAGCCTGTTGAAGATTTTCAGTTTGTACCACTTTCAGATTTGTTGTCTGTAGATGCCTTCATTTTACAAGAGTGTAAAGTTTGTTGTTTGGTAAAGGGTAAATTTCACCTGTGATATGGAATCAATATGTTGTACAGAGCTCCAGATAGAGGGAGTGATTTTGATTTCAAAATTGACAATATTAATTATTTTCCACTAAACCCTATGTTGTGGGTACTCATTAGAATCGTCTCGATGAGACGATTCTAATGAGTACCTACAACATAGGGTTTCGAGGAGAAATAATGACTTTGGAATACCATCACTCCCTCTTATCTGGAGCTCTGGTTGTATTTCTTTTTATTTCACAGATAAAATCTGTGACCAAGTCGGTGTGACTTGAGTCGGTGATGCAATCTTGAATGCTTCTTCACCGCATGACAAGATTTTCAACAAGTCCAAATTGCAAGTATTCGCAGACAACAAATTCAGTTTACCTGTAAACATGTCTTTCATGGGGTAGAAAACATTGTAGAAAATGGAGGTTACCAGTATTTTCTTCTTTTCCAAAAATGTTTTCAAATGCTGTAATCCTTAGAGTGGTTTAACTCTAACTCTTTACCAAACAACAAAATTATAGGCTGGTCCAAATTGAAAGCATTTACAGACGACAAAATTAATGTGACCTAAAAAATGATATTTGTTTCGGGGAGGGAACAAAACATTGAGAAAAGGAGAAAATGCTGGTTACCAGCATTGTCTCCTTTCCCCACAATGTTTTTCAAAAGACTTCTTTCCCAGGGTCATTAAAAGTCGGGATTGTGTGGTAAAGAGTTGACCAAACAACAAAATCTTAGGCTGGTCTAAATCGAACACAGTTTCAGGCGGCAATTTAAATTCAGATGATGATTTCTGTTTTTGATGGAGTCGAAAACATTGTGGGAAAGGGATAAAATGCTGGATACCAGCATTTTTTCCTTTTCCGACAACATATTCAAAAGGCTTCTTTCTGAGGGTTGTTGAAACTCAGGATTGTGTGGTAAAGAGTTAAACTGTGGATTGTGTGGTAAAGGATAAAATTGATGTTTTTCTCTTGATTTGAATCGACAGATAAAATCTGTGACCAAGTCAGTGATGCAATCCTAGATGCCTACTTGGCCCAGGACCCGTATTCCAAGGTGGCCTGTGAAACTGCCTCCAAAACTGGGATGATCATGTGCTTTGGAGAGATCTCCTCTAAAGGTCATGTTGACTATCAGAGAGTTGTCAGAGAAACTATTAAACAGATAGGATATGATGACTCGAGAAAAGGTGAATATTGACAAAAACTGTGTTCAATTGCATCGTGGGAACCAAAGTAAAACAAACTTTTACACCTCAATTATAGGATTGATTGTATGGTGTTTAACGCAATTTTCAACATTATTTCAGTTATATTGCAGCAGCCAGCGCACCTATCCATGCTTTCTTTTTGAGTTTCTTTTACCAGTACTCCGCAAAATTTTCTTTCCAAGCCACTGGCTGCTTTCCCACATTACAATCGTTGGAAAAATGGTCAGCAGTGGGAGAGGAATAAACCCTGGCGCAATGACTATCATCAATCCTTGGAAAGAAATTTGCCGAGCCAGGGATTGAACCTACGACCCCTGTTCTCAAGTCCTGCACGCTACCGACTGAACTACCAGGGATCATCCTTTACACTTCAAGCCCGTTTAGTAAATGAAACAAAATAGTAGTGTTAGTTGGACAAAATCGGTCTCTATTCCAAATTGAAAGCTTTGAAGACTACAAAATAAATGTGACTCGGGGGATGGCATTTTGTTTTGGAAATGGAAGAAAAAATTTTGGGAAAAGGAGAGGATATTGGTTACTGGCATTTTCTCCTTTTTCAACAGTGATTTCAAAAGCTTTCATTTAGGGGGTTGTTAAATGTTTGTTTTGTAAAGATTATCACTGTTTTAAACAAAATGTCTTGAATTATCGGATAAGATGGTGATCAGACTGCATGCTCTTGGACTTGCCCAAATTCAATGCATTTGCAGGCAACAGAGGGAGCTCAAATAACAGAATTTGTCATGGATAGGATAGAAAACGTAAAAAAGGAGAAAATGCTGATAACCAGCATTTTCTGCATTTCCCTCAATGTTTACAAAAGACCTGATCTATCAGGGTGGTTTGAGTTTATTTGGTAAAAGGGTTAAAAACAGCATTTCAGAAAAAGGTTTTGCATAGCCAGAAGGTAGCTTTCCATGTATGTGTTACATCACCATTCCCTCTTAGTTCTGGCTTATTGCATCATCCATGGGAACTTAACGCTTTACCACACTACAAATTTCCAGACCCAACCATAACAAAAGGATTTGCAGTTTGTATGGACGGTTGAAATGAAGAAATTTGTGAAGGGTAGGAAACATTGTTAGAAAAGGAGAAAATGCAGGTTACCAGTACTTTCTCCTTTACTTACAAAGTTTTCTGAAGCTTTATTCCTCGGATGGTCATGAAAACTTGGAATTGTTTTTGCAAAAGGTTGAATTATAAATGAGCAAGGACAGATAGGTGAGAAACAGGACGACCCGAAAGAACAGTGGAGTGAAACTGCAGATTTTTGTGGACAATGAGTTAGATTATAGTTTTTAAATATAGGGACCTAGTTACCAGCAGTTTTTCCATTTCCCACAATGTTTTAAAAAGCCGTCTTTGTAGAGGTCTTTAAAACTTTGGATTTTGTCATTCAGACTTAGATTTTTTGTTTTTAAATAGGATTTGACCACAACACATGCAACGTCCTAGTTGCCCTTGAAGAACAAAGCCCGGACATTGCTCAGGGAGTCCATTTGAATAAAGACGATGACGACATTGGTGCAGGAGATCAGGTTAGAATAACTACATTGTTAACGACATTGTGGCAAAAGAGAAATTGCTGTTACAAATTGTTTATTTTTTTTATGGGGCTGTTTCAAAAGAAGTGTTGTACAAGATCCAGAAAAAATATGTTTGCTCGAGGTAAGGTGTTAGGATGCATTCTTTACTATAGATGTGTATTTCTAAACACTCTGCCACATTATCCAGTACTTAATGAACCTAAAGAAAAAAGCATTTGAAAACATGGTGAGTAAAGGAGGAAATGCTGGTAACTAGCATTACTGGTATCCTCATTTCCATTTCCAATATTGCTTTTGATTCCGATGAATGAAATTGTCTCTAGGAATACTTTTGTAATCTTCAAATGCTTTCAATTTGGAAATTCTACAATTTTGGAATGGTTAATGGGTTGTCTGACCCTAGTATGAAACAAAATTTTATCAAAGGATCACTTTTTAATGCTTTACCACATGACAAAATTTTAGACAAGTCCAAATGGAAAGCTTTTGCAGACTAAATATTAAATGTAGCTAAAATAATGAATTCTGTCTTTGATAGGGTAAAAAACACAAAACACTGTGGGAAAAGGAGAAAATGCTGGTTACCAGCATTTTCTCCTTTTCCCACAATGTTTTCAAAAGCCTTTTTCTTCATGGTCGTTAAAACTCCGGATTGTGTGGTAAAGGGTTAAATGACTGGGGATGTGTGTGGAAAAAATTAAATGACGGGGGGGGTGGAAAATGTTAAAAAAAAATGTTGGGAATAGGTTGGCAACAAGCATTATCTTCTTTTTCCCACCCTTTCAATACTGTCAAAGAACAATTTGTAGAACTTTTATCGCATGATCTTGTTCTATAACCCTGAAGCTTGTGAAAACGTAGGAAAAGGAGAAAGCTGGTCGCAAGCAATCTTCCTTGTGAAACAATATTTTCAGCCCAGGCTCTCAAAGGCAAATCCCATCATCTCAAGCAAGTTTAATTTATGAACCATGCTCTGTGAAAGGGGGGCTTAATGCATATTGTTCGACCTAGGTCAGCCTGCGCAGTCAGCAATTGGTCAATGTCCAAGTACCAGTCTACACCATGATTCAGTCGGATTAAAAAAAAAATGTGTCTATAATGGATCCGTTATTATGTGATGGCTTGATTGGCACAACACATCATGGAGATGCATTGAGCCCCCTTTTGCCAGAGTGTGGCTCATATATAGTCTTCAGGTCATTTTTAGCTACACTGGCCAAAGGCCAGCGGGCTTATGTCATTGGCTGGTGTCCGTCGCGCATCCGTCCGTCCCTGCATGCGTCCGTGCGTGCGTGCCTTATCTTTTATTTCAAACATATTCTCTGAAACTACCCATCCAATTTTGATGAAACTTCACAGAAATGGTCCTGCCATGGTCCTCTTCAGAATATCTTGAAAGAATTTGATTCCTTCAAAAACTCTGGTTACCATGGCAACAAAACTGAAAAATATCGAAAATCTTCTTCTCTGAAACCATAAGGCCCAGGGCTACCAAATTTGGCATTTAGCTTTATCTAGTGGACCTCTACCAAGTTCCTTCAAATAATAGCCCTGGGGTCAAAATCGGCCCCGCCCCGGGGGTCACAAGTTTTATATGGGCTTATTTAGGGAAAACTTTGAAATCCTTCTGGTACCTAGCCATAGGACCTAGGGCTACCAAATTTGGCATGTATATTTATCAAGTGGGCATCTACCAAGAGTGCCCAAGTTACAGCCCTGTGGTCAAATTTGGCCCGGCCCCGGGGGTCACAAGTTTGACATGGGCTTATATAGGGAAAACTTTAAAATCCTTCTGGTACCTAGCCATAGGGCCTAGGGCTACCAAATTTGGCATGTATCTTTATCAAGTGGGCGTCTACAAAGAGTGCCCAAATTATAGCCCTGGGGTCAAATCTTTTCATACCTAGCCATAAGGCATAGGGCTACCAAATTTTGCATGTAGCTTTATCTAGTGGACCTCTACCAAATTTCTTCAAATAATAGCCCTGGGGTCGAAATTGGCCAAGCCCTGGGGGTCACAAGTTTTATATGGGCTTATATAGGGAAAACTTTAAAAATCTTTTCATACCTAGCCATAAGGCCTAGGACTACCAAATTTTGCTTGTAGCTTTATCTAGTGGGCCTCTACCGAGAGGGCTCAAATTATAGCCTTGGGGTCAAGTTTGTCCTCACACCAGGGGTCACAAGTTTTACATGGGCTTTTGTGGTGAAAACTTTATAAATCCTCTTGTTACTAACCATAATAAGACCTAGGGCTACTAAATTTAGCCCTGTCTCATGGGTCTCATGTTTTACAGGGCCTTTTATTGAGGAAACTTTGAAAACCTTCTTGTTTATAACCACACATTCTAGACCTGTATTATTTGGTATGGGGCTTTATCTTGTGGACCTCTACCAGGATTCAAGTAATTATAGCTTTGTGGTCAAAAATGGCTTTGCCCGGGGGTCATAACTTTCTCGTAGGATTTTATAGAAAAAAATTTGTATGAAACCAATTGGCCAAGTATTGTAATGTTCGGCTTGTAGTGTTTTAACTTATTAGCCAGTGGAGCGATACAGGGCCATCATGGCCCTCTTGTTTTTGTTTGGTACAGCAGCGTCAAGGGTTGACTATATTTTCATTGTAGGGGCTTATGTTTGGCTATGCTACAGATGAAACAGAAGAATGTATGCCCCTTACTGTAGTCCTGTCTCATCAGCTGAATGCTAAAATTGCAGAACTTCGTCGTTCAGGAGATTTTCCTTGGGCCAGACCAGACTCAAAAACACAGGTAGGTACTGTATATGGTGTATTTGGCTCTATTCACACCAAACAGTCTACATTCAGGGTCCATATTCACTAACCATTCTAAGAACGTTCTAAGTCTTATTCTCCAGAATTTTTTAACTTTGAAAGTAACACAACTTCCTGATTGGCTAAACTATTTGATTTAGCCAATCAGAAGTGTCATCTTCAAATCTAGAAACTTAACAGTAAAACAGGCTTATTGGTTGTGGTGAAGTTTTGGCAAGTTAGCTGGCTTACTCTAGACATAAGGGTTAAAAGAATATTTGAGTGGTACCCTGTGGAAAGGTGGGTAGATGCATCTTTGAAAAGTATCAACCCATGACAGCCTGTGCAGGGATCTATACTTTTTACTTGCATGGTATGATACATTGAAGAAGATGCAATAACCCCCCCCCCCCATTCTCAGAGCGCTAGCCTTTAATTATGGTTGGTGACTATGTTCCAACATTCATAATTAGGAAGAGGTCCTGAGTGGCTCAGTGGTAATGTTGGACTTATTGACCTCGGGGCCCCTTGTGTGAGCCTCACTGGAAGCACTGGCCTTTTGTAGGGGTCCTATGTGGCTAGGTGGTAAAATGTTGGACTTGTAACCTGGAGGCCTCTTGTTTGAGCCTCACTGAAAGCACTGAGCTTTTCATAGGAGTGTCCTTGAACAAGACAATTCAAAGTCCTAACCTAGTACTAGTGGAACCCAGAACATACATAAATGATTGAAATAAAGTTGAAGGCGGCAGAAAACACCATTTAATCAACCAGCAGCAGCTATAGATACAGTACAGTCGCCGCGAATCTTCGAGAATTCACGCATCACATGCGAATTCATAAATTTTTCCGCGCATATTTTCCGTGAAATTTGCGGGGAATTAACGTGATCTGCGCGCCAGATAGAAAGTTAGTTTCACGAACTTTTGCGCGAGAATTCAGATATACCGTGCAACGTTGCCCATGGTTTCACGCGCACCAATTCATTGGCCTCCACGCTAGAGTTGTACATGTGTACTTTGCGCAACACCAAGGGCCTAAGCTTACACAAGGACATTATAAAGTTTTAATTATCTCATTCAAAAGACTCTCATCTTCTCATGCAGTGTTGATAATTATCGTGTGAAAGGTGTTGTCCGAAATCATGAGGGTAATATCCGACAAATTCAGATCTATTAATGGCACCGCTGACGGGGTCAAAACTGTAGCTGATCTTCAGTTTCGGCATGTTTTCAATTTGAAATACATGTTTTAAATATGTTCTTACCTTTTTTTGACCTACAAGAAGTCGCTTTCTGATACGAGTTGAGTCATAGTTAAACAGTGGATGGTGTAGATCCAAGGTCAAACTGCACGTTTTGCTGTCTGATGTGTACCCACACCATCCACCATCTTGCCATCGGCAGAGGCAGAGTAATTTTGAACGACCAAAAATGTAAAACAATCCATCGTCAACAAGATTTCACGCCTGTCACAGGTACACAAGTGTTTGTAGTTAATCCTTCAATACACAATCCCAAGTTTTAACGGCCATGATGAAAAGGCCTCTAGAAAACGTGAAAAAGGAGAAAATGCTGGTAACCTGCTTTTTCTCCTTTTCTGACACTATTTTCTACTCTGTCAAAGACAATAATCTTATTGAACTTCATGCAAATTGTCGTCAGCAATATTTTTTATGAATTTAGACCAATCCATTTTTTTTTTTTGTCATTTTTCTAAAGAGTTAAAATGAATTAGGGGTATGACGTTAGGTGCAAATCATTCGAAGCGAGAAAGTTGTAGTGCAAGCATTTGTTGTACATACTTACAACTGTTCTGCTCCAAAAATTTAAAAAAAAAAAATTATACCCCTGCTACAAGCAGACTGCCAGTCAACACAAAATATCACGCAATAAACTAGTATTGTGCCTGCTTTATATTAGCTGATAATGTTTTGTAGCATTTAGGAATGGTTGTTTCTTGAACACCTGGGCAGACGTGTCACATGTTTTGTGTAGACAGCAGGAAAAAAAAAAGTTTAGCTGTTTTCTTAAAGAAATTCCTTGCTGCCAAAATTAAAAAAAAAAGATGCATATGATAATAAATGCATTAGATTTAAATATACATGTAAATGGATGAAAGATAAACAAAGTAAAGGAATTCAGAGTTGCGTATTCATAAATTCTTTAATTGATCTAGAGGGATAACACACTTATGGTTTAAACCATTTCCCTCACAGTGACAGGTATGATTTTTCACGCTTCTGCGGAAGGTGACTTTTACTTGCCTAAGTTCACGTTCTTCCTGATACGTTGCAAAGTAGCTCTCTTGAGAAACGTCTAGCAGAGGTTTCGGAATTTTCTTTAAGTCTTTGTTTATTTTATTCTTGTTATGTAATGCTCGCCCATTTGACGGCAAAACAATACAACAATAATAGAGGGGAGATGTAAAGCTCAAGGATGAGACTGCAAATATGATAATGTGCTGTCACTTCTTAATCTGTGCTGTTATCCCCTTTTGCGAGTAGCCCTATACCAAACAACAACTTTAGACTTACCAAAAGTGATGGTAGTTGCAAATGACAAACAAGTGTTGCTTATATTGTAAGTGAAATTGAGTCAAAATAATGTGAGAAGCTGGGAAATATTTGCTACCAGCAATTTCTCCTGTTCTCACAACTGTTTTCATGTACAGTCGACTCGAGATATCTCGAATCCCTCGGGACAACAACAATAATTTGACATAACAGGAGTTCGATATAAGAATTGGAAGACAGACGTACCGAAAACCGAAAGTAAACATAAAATAGGACGGGGTCATCTTGGGTTTGTGGAACAGGCTACAAAATGGCTTTTTATTTTGACTGTATGACTTCACATCTAGCTTACGCATCGTGCCTCTGTTTTAATTAAACGACCTAACCAGTTCTCCCCCGGAAATTTAAAGGTGCCTTGCTGGTTTGCTCGGCCATAGCAAACGCTCAATCAAGTTTCATTTCTGATGACATTATAAACATTCAAGAAATGTATTGGCTGCATTCGTGCAGACCGACTTAATACACGACAATGTTGACAACGTGTTCACCCCCCAAAAATATGAGCGGTTAGCAAGAGAAACAAACTAACAAGCCTTATTGTTCAGTGTATTTTTCACGATGTGTATAAGTCTCACATGAACCGCTGTTTACAATGCTACAAACTTATTCACACCTTTTATAATCCAATACCTAATGAATCAATAAAGATAATATCGTATTGTGTGAGTTGGCACCCTATTATCTACAAACAATGGCTGATGTATGAATGACAAAATGATCCGAAGTACGAAATTGCTCTCAAAAGTACTTCAACATAACGGTTTTTTGGATGCAATGGTTTCAAGATAAAAACATAAATCAACATAAAATAAAGAAGAACGAAGTTCGGGCATAGCTTTGACTGACATAACAGGAGTTTTGAGATAAGTGATTTCGACATAATGAGAGTCGACTGTTCTTCTTTCTAAAGGTTATTGGAAGCGTTGTGTGTTTAAGGACAAAACAACTTTTCTTTATCCCTTTACCAAAAATATCGTGTTTTACTGGCATTGAAGACTTAGACTTCAGGAATCGTTGAAAGAAAGGAAATTCTTTCTTCTTGTTTTTCAAGGACTTTAAATTGTAGCGTATGAAATCTTCCATCATTTTTAGCCTGCAAATGCTTCCGACAGAGACATGTCTGTTAACCCTTTACCAAACAATGCCTATCTGACAAGATTAAAGAAAACAAACAGATATCTGACTAAAAAATGGACTATCGTTCAATACAGATAGTGAGTTAGCTTACTAGGGTAAGAATGGAACCCAGTCGACCATGTAGAACCTTCGTTGAACAGTTAAAAATGGACGAACTTTCTTTTCTTTCAAAAAAAATATTTGTACATGCATCTCTCGCGAACTTTGTCTGTATGCATCATATTTCTCGCTAACTTGCAACTATTTCCATTCTTCACGCGCGAACATCTTACTGTTCGCGCATGGACATTTAACTGTTTTCGTGCAAGTAGTTTACTCTTCGCGTGTGACGCGGGGAGCTTTCATGGAACTTGTGAGTGTTTTGTGGGGGGTTTTGCGCGGACATTTTATCCTTTCGCGGCGACTGTACTGTACTTAGAAGCCCGCCCGGGTGGCTCAGTGGTGAGCGTGTCAGACTCATGACCTGGTGGTTGTGAGTTCAATACCCGGTTGAGGCAAACTTTCTTTCCGGCGTGTTTTCGCCTCTCACCTCTGCTGAAGCATGTGAGAAAAGTAGTCGGTGGCTTTGGAAAGAAAGTTGTGTTAGTACTGGTGTGAGAAAGCCAGGAAACACATGTGCGTCACCGACCGCCATGATATGACCTTAGCTGTTAAAGTGGCGTTAAAGCCCAATACAACCAACCAACTGTACTTAGAACAGATAAGGTCATTGGCAGTAATAGTCAAATGTAAATGGAGTGGATGTTGCCAGTATTGTGCAAGATGCAAAGAATCTGGGAGATAGCAATTTCTAGAGATTTTGTCAATACCTGACAATATGTTGCAGGATCAGTCAATGCACATTTTCTGATCCACTGCTTGTCTGATCCACTAGTTTGATCCACTTATGTCTGAAAAAGCAACTGAGGCTAGGGTAACACACTAGTAGGATTTATGAATTAAGACCATATGGAGGTATTGTTCAATTGATTGTTTGAAGTTTAAAGCCATTTTCAACATTATCTCTGTGATATCGTGGAGTTCCTTTCACTAGTACTTCACATGATATTTCTCCGAAGTCACTGGCTGCATTTCCACATGCCATTGTTGATACAATAATCAGTAGTGAGAGGGGAATGATTTCTGCCATCATCTTCAATCCTGGCAAAGAATTAGTGGAGCTGGAGACATGAAACGGTGACCCCATGGTCTCGAGCCCTGCAAGCTACCAACTGTGCTTTGTGACCACATAACGATTCTTGTCAACAAAGAGCAAGATCAAAGTTCTCTAATGGTAGAATTCTTTATCTAGCAAATTTTATATATTTTAGGTTACCTGTGAATACAAGCATGATAAGGGAGCAGTGGTGCCAACACGTGTCCACACAGTTGTGGTTTCTCTTCAACATAGTGAAGAGATTACAACTGAACAGCTTAGAGAAGAAGTCTTGGAAAAAGTTATTAAAAAAGTGATTCCAGCCAAGTACTTGGACAACAAGACGATTTACCACATTCAGCCGTCTGGAAAATTCATCATTGGTGGTCCACAGGTTTGTTTATTCATGCAACTCATGCTCTGTGATAAGGGGACTTAATGCATCTCTGTGATCCATGACACTAAGCTAGTCATGTTAATAATTATAACAATGGATCCATAAAATCCTTTTTGTCTAACAACCAAATGAATCATGTGGTACACTGGTTCTTTGACATGAAGACAAGTTGCAAAAGGTTTTGGTCCAGGTCAGCCAGTGTGGACTGCACAGACTGACCTGGGTGAATACTTTTTGTAAATGCATTAAGCCCCCTCTTCAAAGAGAATGGCTCATCTGTATTCCATTTGGGATTAGCTATAAGAGGGTGGAATAAACCTTTAACAGTTTCTCCCAGAGTGCAATGATTTCCTAGCTGACACACTAAAATTCGTCGTGTTCGTGTTTTCTGATGTAACCAAAAAATTACTATTTCAATCAAAACAATAGTTTATAATGCACACCATGACAGCAAGCCAAAATACTAAGGGGCAAAATAAGGCTTGTATGCAGAGAAAGATTTCGTACGCCATGATTATTTTATACTGAGAGTTTATGATAATTTATTGATAAATATCTGCCAGTACTGCACAAAAAAGAATTAAAGAACACAAATTGCTACCAACTGGCTTCTCTCTGACACAGTCACACACTTGAAGCTCTTGTTTAGTAATAATTAACTAGGTATGGAATAACTATAGACAGGTCATTTTGTCGTCTGGCTTTAAATGTGAACAGTCCATGTATTCTAGACGCTTTCCGAAACAGAATACCAGGTAAACCGAAAAAGAAAAACAGAAAGGACTTGCAGACTTTTTTGTTGCCTCTTCCACAAGTAAAACCTCGAGAATGTGAAAAAAATGAAAAACCAACAAATGCAACAAATATCTTGGTCTTGTCAGACTAAGAAAAATAGTTTCAGTACCGAGTCGGTGGGAAAGGTCCCTAAACGTGAATTTAAGTAGCTTTAAAAAGGCATTTATAAAGGTGACCCTCAAGATTCTTGTATGACCCCCAAAAATTTGGAATAGGGGTCACAAATGACCCTCAAAAATTTGAAGCTGGGAGAAACACTGCTTTAAGGCTTTTTCATGTCAGAAATAGGGCAAATAATTGTGAATTTTGAGGCTGTTGTTATTTAGAATATCGCTGCAAACTGGAGTGTAGATCAAAGGTCAGACTGCATGCCTTTAGCAATGTGGTCTTGATCCACACTGTCTGCTAAGGCAACTTAAAGCTACCAAACATTAAAACTGTAGTCTTGTCCAATTGAAAGCACATGTAGACAACAAACTAAATGTCCTACTGATAGGAGTCGTCTTTGAAAGGGCAGAAAACATAAAGGGAAAAGGGGAAAATGCTAGTAATCAGCATTTTCTCCTTTTCCTACAATGTTTTTAATAGGCATTTTTGTTCAATGCTGTTAAAAACGTGAGGGCTGAGACTTTCTTCAGACCACTTATCTTTGCTAGTATTAAGCTTTACCAAGCATGCCCATGTGATAAACTTGAGGAAGACTGTCTGAAAAATGTTCAACCCTTTACCAAATAGGCCTGACATTTATTAACCCTGCGGAAGAAGGCTCTTTTAAACATTGTGGGACAAGGAGAAATGTAGGAACTAAAGGTGTTTTATAACATTCGAAAAAGTTGTTTCATGTTTTGTGTTAACTTTAGATTCCTCATCTGCAAAAGCTTTCAATTACAGCAAGGCTTACATTTTGTCATTTGGAAAATTTAAGAGGAAAGGAGATAATACTAGTTGAAAACATGGGGGCAAAGGAGATGCTTGTAACTAGCATTTTCTCCTTGTTTTCTACTCAATAAAAGACAGAGATCATCATTTGAACTTTGTTTATTTTGTTATCTGAAAATGCTTTCAGTTTTGATTTGATTTGATGGTAAAGGGTTAATTTTTGTGGAATGGTAAGGAGTTAAATCTTGTTTTATGGTAGAGGGTTAAGATTTCATAAATATGGAGTCCACAAAGGATAGTAACAGCAACTCTGCAGCTTTACTTTTTTAGTAAATAATCTGTTATTAATATATTTTACCAGAGTTCTACTGTGCCTTGGTATTTTACAGTGCCATGTTAGTAACTTCCTTTGTCAGCAATCTTTGGTATCCAATGAATATGTTGCCATGTTTGTTTTGATGTGGTATAAAAGTTCACGTTATCTATAAGTCTGTCTCTCAAGGCTGCTCATCAGATGTTTGAAATTATATAAAGTTTACTCTTGAGAATTTATGCCTGTGAAAAAATAGAAAACCTTGGGAAAAATGTTACCAAAAGCATTCTTCTTTAGGGTCTTTAAAACTTGGGATTCTTTGCTGAAGTGTGAAATGCAGGCAGGAAAATGTGATACTGCAGGGAAAATGTTTTACAAAAATCGTGTCTCTTGGGAAAAAAAAGCTGTGCTGTATATAAGTAAAGTGTTAAGGTCAACTTTTGAGTTGAAGGTCTAGTTGTATAACCCTTTCCCACACAATCCCGAGGTTTAAGGACCCTGACAAAGATGGCCTTTTGAAACATTGTGGGAAAAGGAGAAAATGCTGGTAACCAGCATTTTCTCCTTTTCCTACAATGATTTTTACCCCTATGATTGTCAGATCTCTACATTTGATTTGTCGCCTGCAAAAGTTTTCAATTTGGATTGAACTAAAATGTTGTTTGGCAAAGAGATAAACCAGGTATGATGATAATGGTTTTGTTATCATTCATTTAACCCTTTACCAGACAATGCCGACTTAACAACCCAGGGTAAGAAGCCTTTGTTACCGTAGGAAAAGGAGAAAATGCTGGTAACCATCATTTTCTCCTTTTCCCACAATATCTTTACCCAATTAAAGACAATTTTCCTTATTTGAGTCCCATTTGAATTGCCATCTACAAATGCTTTCATTTTGGACAAGTCAACATTTTTCTCATGTGGTAAAGGGTTAAGGGGGTTTTCATTCCTGTCACCTTTTACTAGATTTGTTAGTTTTACTCTTGTCCAAATAGAAAGCATGTGCAGGTAACAAATTGAACATGGCTCATTTGATGAGACTTGTCTTTGAAAGGGTACAAAACATTGTTGTATAAAGAAAAGATAAAAAATGGTGGTAACTGGCATTTTCTCCATTTATTGCAATGACTTGCACAACCTGAGAGAGAACATCTTATTGAATTATCATAGGGTTGACCCAATACCTGACAAGCTACTCAATGATTGACTCAAGGCAAGTATTTTCGGGTAACACCCAGATGTGCATCTGAAGGGGAAAAACACCAGAGAAAAAGAGTGATCTGGAAAACATTGTGGTTAAAGGCTAAGTCAGATTTAAAAATATAAAAAGGGAATTGGTAATTTTTCCCTGCCTCTGTATTTTACGTCTTACTACTGTACAATTTGCAGTAATTTTTTAGGTACGTTCCATATTTGACACGTTTTCTATGATTTTTCGTAGTATTTTCATTAGTCTAGAAATTTGTCAGCAACCAAATACTGACCCAAACTTTGATACTTGTTGGCACTCAAAGCAGATTTTTCATGCTTTCCAGTGGAAAAGTTAAGGCTTGTTTCATAGGTTTGGGAGCATTATACAAGGAACCAGCAAATTGTTTTATAGAGGGACAGAATTGTTATTGAGATGGACTTGTACCTACATTTACCTCAATTTTTACAGCATTGTCACACATAACTTAGATCTTGCTTGACATGTGGAAGAAAGGATGAAGCTACACTTTCTGAACCTTACCCTTTCTCAAAATGATAAGATTTAGACCCTTTATCCTTTACCATACTACAAAAATACAGACTTACCCAAATTGAAAGATTGCAGCCAACAAATTAATTGGTGCACAAATTATGAAATTGGCCACTGAAAGGGTAGAAAAAACGTAGGAAAAAGAGAAACAACCTTTGTCTCACAGCATGCAACATTTTAAAACATTGTTGCCAAAGGAAAAGATATTGTTTGTCATGACAAGCTGATCCTATTGCCATGGTATTTTCACAAGTATTCTAGTTCTTAATTTTAACTCTAAATTGATTGTTTCCATTTCAAGGGAAATGGGGTTGCTAGCTTTAACCGCATAGGCTGATAAGTGCAACTCAAGGATCTGTTGCAGACAGTATAGACGGAATGTGCAGTCTGATCTTGGATCTACATTGTCCAATAAGGAGATAATTTTTTCCGCCAAAAAGTAACTTTGCAGTAGCAAAATGATGGGTTTTGCTATCGGCTTGAAAGTTTCTTTTTACTTATCAGATTACGGGTTAAAAAATAGTTCCAAATTTGTTTTTCTCCTATTTCCCAACATGTTTTAATAAAAGGCCTCCTACCAGATATAACACATTGTCTGCTGGAAGTTATGATTGATGGGCTCTGTATCTATTTATCACTATATTTTTATGAAAAAAAAAAAAAGCAGTTGGAGGAATAGATGTGATCACCGAGTTGTTTTTATAATTGAGCCATACTCTGGCAAAAGGGGGGTAACTCTTTACCCAAAGTAAAAATTTTAGACTAGTCCAAATTAAAAGCATTTGTAGACACGACAAAAACAGATGTGGCTCAAAAACTGAAATTTGATTTGGGAAAGGCATAAAACATTGTCAAACAAGGAGAAAAGGCTGGTTACCAGCATTTTCTCCTTTTCCCACTCTGTTTTCAAAAGCTATTTTCTCAGGGTCTGAATCATGTGGTAAAGGGTTAATACATCTCTGTGGTGCATTATACATACCAAGCAAATCTTCACATGGTTATTGATCCATGAAATCCACTATGTCTAACATCTGACTTAATCATAATGTAGACTGGTTATAATTATCACATACAGAAAGTGGACCAGTAGCAAAATGTTTAGACCCATGTCAGCATACATGTATTAACTCTTTACCAAACGACAAAATTTTGGACTAGTCGAAATTGAAAGCATTTGCAGACGACAAAATAAATGTGAATCAAAAATTGACACTTGATTTGGAAAGGGTAGAAAACATTGTGGGAAATGGAGAAAATGCTGGTTACCTTTTCCCACAATTTTTTCAAAGGCTTTCTCTCTCAGGGTCGTTAAAAGTCAGGATTGTGTGGTAAAGAGTTAAACCCTCTTTTCACAGAGCATGACTTGTGTCATAAAATGTAGACTGTTGCATGATGGCCACAAAAGCAATGAAGAAGGCAACAAGACTATGACAATATTCACATTTTCTTTAAATCTTTGAAAAACAGGGTGATGCTGGCCTCACAGGCAGAAAAATCATCGTTGATACTTACGGAGGATGGGGGGCACACGGAGGTGGTGCTTTCTCCGGAAAGGATTTCTCTAAAGTGGACAGATCAGCTGCCTATGCTGCTAGATGGGTTGCGAAATCCATTGTGAAAGCTGGATTGGCCAGAAGAGTCTTACTACAGGTATGTTCAATTATCCCTTAGGCTGATAAGCTGGACTCGCAGCACTTTTGGGAACAGTGTAGAGCAAGATCAGACAGCACAGAAAATGCAGTCTGATCTTTGATCTACTCTGTCCGATGTGGTATTTTCTCAATTAAATCAACTTTGAAAATGCAGTATTTGGGTTTTTATTACTGTGTGGAAATTTTCATTTCCTTTATTTAGCAGTTTAAGGGTTATTATTGTTAAAACTTGGATCCTTTGAGGGAACAAGATATAAAACTACTTCCACAGATTTGTGATGTTTAGCCCTGGTAGCACAGTTGGTACTGTTCAGAACTTGACAACAGGCCCCATTGGTTGGAATCCCAAGCTTGGCCAATTCCTTTCCAAGGATTGATGAAAGTGCAACATAATTCATTGCTCTCTCACAGCAGATCATTGTTTCGACTATGGTTATGTGGGAAAGCAGTCTGTGGCTTGGGAAGAATATTTTGCAAAGTACTAGTAACATGAATTCAAGGAAAGGATGGATAGGTGCACTGGCCACCGCAATATAACTGAAAAATTGTCGAAAATGGCATTGGACACCAAAGAATCAATCAACAAATTTGTGAAAGGGATTGAGACATCGTTTAATTCATTCTGGCCTATAGACATTGTTTTGAGTTTATCCCTGTACTAAACAAACCCAGATTTTAGCAACCCAGGGAAAAAAGGCTTTTGTAATTATTGTGGCAAAGGGGGAAATGCTGGAAACCTGCATTTTCTTTTTTTCCCCAACAATATTTTGTATCCTATCACAGACTAATCTTACCTTTTGATCAATATCTAATTTCTTATCTGCAAATGCTTTCAATTTGAAACAATCTGAAATTTTGTCATTTGTCAAATTAGGTAAAGAGTTACCTGGGAAAGCATTCTGTGGCATGAAAAAGTGTTCGAAGTACACATACAGATGCACCATGATAAAGTATTATTGAAAACAGTTTTAAAGACTTCTTTTTGTTATCAAAGTAGTTTACAGCAGTATGGGGTAGCAAGATGTAGTCTTTTGATTTGCTTTCAGCTCTCTTACGCCATTGGTATCGCTAAGCCTCTCTCAATAAACATCGAGAGTTATGGAACATCTGAGAAAACTGAGGCTGAATTGCTAGAAATCGTGGAAAACAACTTTGACCTGCGTCCGGGAAGGATTGTCAAGTGAGTAGAGCAGTTTAAAGAAAAACCTTGATTCAGTGTTTTCCCTGACCCCCATGTTTCTTTGAATTTGCACCCTGAAATTTCTAAGTAACTCCCAAAATTTATATGCCTGCCTTTTTTTATTTGAAAGACCCCCACACCAGAAAGTCCAGGGAAAACCCCGCTTGATTATTTGCCCATAAAATGAATCAAATTTTTTGTGCGCCAAGAGCTCCAAGGTGAATTTTATGGTTGATCTTTATTCTCCATCTTAACTTTTTTCCCGGCACAATTTCCCAGGAATATTGATTGGGTGACCTTGCACCATAATTGCTCAACCTGTTCCTCTGTGCTGTCCATCAGCGGTGCCAGGGCTGAACTAGATGGCTGCTAGAACAAATTGCAAAAAGCGGTAGATAGCCTCCGCTCAACTGTGCCAAACAAGAAATTTTAGATACTTCCAAATTGAAAGTATCAGCAGACAACAGATTTAAAAGAGGTAAAAGAATCCAGGTTCTTTGACAGGTTAGAAAACATTGTGGAAAAGGAGGAAATGCTGGTTACCAGCATTTTCTCCTTTTCTCACAATACTTTCAAAAGCATTCTCTGTCAGAATTATTAAACTTTGGGATGGTGTGATAAAGGGTTTGCCAATGGAAGAGTTTTGAAATGATATCTCTGGAATGTTACTTTGGTGATTCTGCAGTCTGCACTGTAAAAGTTCAAACCGTTCTACTCCACGGAACATTTCAAGAGGGCAGCAAGAGCTGAAAATCAAAGATTCTTGACACCCTCTTGTCTTTACCATTTACTTTTAATATTTACCTCAGCTGTTTTGAAGTAAACAACAAGTTACTGTCATGGTTGTGGCGTTGTTGTCGTGCAAACTTTTACATTTAGTAATATCTGTCTTATTACTGAAGATATTTACTTTAAACTTGGAAACTTGTACTAGTTTAAACCATCAGACGGGGAACTCATATAACAGGTAGTTAACTATCAAAATATTTTTGAAAGTCATGCCCCTTTTTCGACTTTGAATTTTCACTTAAAATCTTGCACTTACAGCCAAGCGTTGGCACCTGCATGTGGTGCTCTCCTGTTTTTTAAAAAATGAATAGGGGGGATGTGTGTGTGTGTGTGTGTGTGTGTGTGTGTGTGTGTGTGTGTGTGTGTGTGTGGTAGAGAAAGATTTATAGCCTCTTGTCTTATATCAATGGAAAAATTCAAAAAAGTGACTTGAAGAATGGGGGGGGGGGGGTTGGGGACTGAGAAAGATTTATGTCCTCTTGTCTTATACCAGTGGAAAAATTAGAAAAAAAATGCTATTAGAAACAGGGCTTGGGAGAGGTTAGAGAGAGATACATGTATGGAAATAGTGATTATTGTAAGTCTCTATTGTACTTTATCATTTACTCAAAGTCAATGAAATCATTATTCATTCTTGTATGTTTGCATTGTAACTAAGGAGAGGCAAAAGTGAGGTCCTGCGTGGCTCAGTGGTAAAGTGTAGGGCTTGTGACCTTGCAGTCCCAGGTTTGAGCCTCTCTGGATCCACTGGGCTTTTTGTGGGAATGTCCCTGGGCAAGACACTTCAGAGCCCTAGCCTAGTACTGCTGAAACCCAGGAAATGCATGAATATGCGAGCTGTTGCAGTGATATGACTGAAATAATGTTGAAACACCATTGAATCAATTCAATCAATAGGCAGAAGTAATTAAGCCGTCTTTCAGACTTAAAGTAGCTGGATGAGTTGGATGTTGCACATTTGGTAAAGACTCGTCTTGATCAGCAAGTTGAACCCTTGCACTTTTGGGTGTAGCATAACGTTATGAAAATTGAGACAAAAGCTCTTCACAAATCAACATAATTGTGATGTCCTGGATGGTAAATTTAAGAAATGATAAGTTGATAGGGTAATTTAACATAAGCAGCTCTATAGCAAAAGAAGGTTTGATACATGATACAAAGAAAGTTGTCTGTAAAACCCATTTGGTCTGACAACCTTCTAAATCATGAAGTATACAGGTCCTTTGACATGCAAAAAATTGACCAATTGCAAAAAGTTTCAACTTGGGTCCACCTGCATGGACTGTGCAGGCTGACTTGGGTGGATACTTATTGCAGATGTGTTAAACTCCTTTACACATAGCATGGCTCGTTTGAATGTTAAATGTTTGATTTCTGACCATAATTCAATTTTCAATTTACAGGGATTTGGACCTGAGAAGACCAATTTACAAGAAGACAGCCTGCTATGGTCACTTTGGTCGTCCTGAATTCACCTGGGAGAAACCCAAACCCCTGAATTTCTAAATTCCAGTCCTATAGTTCAATCGGCTTTGAATCATTCATATCATTCTTTTTGTTTATGTTAGAAACCGTGTAGTTGCCTATGTTTTCAAATTTACATCCAACTTTTTCTGGTATTCTTGCTCCAAAGATCAATTTTTATTTTTTTTTTCAGCTTGTATGGCACACACCTTTATGTTAACCCTTTACCACACATGCCTGAGTTGTAGAGACCTGGAATAAAGGAGGCTTTTGAAAACATCATGGGGAACAGGAGAAAGTGCTGGTAACCAGCATTTTTTCCTTTTCCCACAATGTTTTCTTCCCTATCAAAGGCATAAATCATTATTTGAGGTACATCCATTTTGTTGTCTGCAAATGCTTTCAATTTGGTAGAGTTCAAAATTTTGTCATTTGGTTAAGAACTCGTTACCTTGTGGCTAAATATTGTACTTGCCCCAAATGAAGGCATTTGTAAACTATAAATTAAAAGTTGGGCTATACATGTGATTTGTCTTTCAAAGGGAAATTCAGTAGCTTTTTCTCCTTTACACACAAGGTTTTCAAAAGTCTCCTTCCTAAGATTTGTAAAAACATGAAATTGTGTGGTAAAGGGTTAAACTTGCTCGTTCCTATTTGATATACCATAAAGGGTTAATCTACACCAACTGTTAAAATTAAAGAATGAAATATGAGAGCAAGACTGTTAAAAAGGTAAGAGTAGGATTGAAATAGACCTGCTATCCAGCTCTCTTGTTGAAAAACTATTATAGTGATCTTTGGAGTGAACTTATTTTGTACATAACCAGTTAACATTTTATCATGAAGTGGAAGAATTACCAACACTCAGACCACAGTAGTTAGAGGGATAGACTGACAGTGGATTTTACTTTTTGTTTTATAAACTGGAATTAAATGATTTTTATTCCGTCATTACTCTCCAGATAAAGTTTTAGTTTGTTCTAAATTGGTAATAAACATTAAATTCTGGTAGATTCATGGCCCAGCAATTAAAAGTATCCATCTGGTTGTGGTCTCAAACTTGCTTACTAAGATCTGGATCCAAACTAGAAAATACCAGAATGTGAAATTGGACCTTCGCTTTTAAAAAAAATGCTTGTGTTTTAATGATTGCATCATCGTTTTGTAATGATCCACAAAGAATTTCTCGTAGGGTTTATGCAGTTTTAGATTTCATTATATAATGATATCTCCCCATTGGGAGTTGTCACTATTGACTTGGAACTATTTATTATTCAAAGTCGTTATCTACCCTCAGTTTGCTCTGCCCTCTAGCTAGTGCAAGTGTGCCCATATGTGTTCTCAGTTTATGTTTCTGCTCATGGGCATATTTGTCTTGTGTTTATAGAAATTAATTGGAAAAGAGCACTATTTATAAACACTCGGGTCTGCTCTTCCAGTCAATCTGTGCTCAGATTACACCATAATAGAAACTGTTTGTTGTCTTCGTATACTGCTTCAAACTGAAAAAAGAAATGTTGTTTATATTAGAGCCATGCTCTGACAAAAGGGGGTTTCATGCATTTCTATGATACAATACACTGAACAAGCCATTAATATAATTTTGGATCCAAAATCCATTTAGTCTGGACTGAATCATTAGGTGGAATGGTCCTTGGACATGCAGAAAATGGATAAATAGCAAAAAGTTTTGACACATATTGGCCTGTGCAAGCTGACGTGGGTGGATACTTTTTGCAATGCATTAAGCCCCCCTTTTAACAGCGCATGGCACATTTATTTGTGTTATTACTATGCATATTTTTGCACAATCATGTCGTCATCTGCAACTTGTGTATATGTTCTACTAGAGTTAGAAAAAAATGTTTGTTTTTTTTTTAATTTACTTATATATCAGAAAAAATGTTTTTTTTTTTAATTTACTTATATATCTTAAAATTAGTGTCATTTAAATATTTTTTGCATTAATGAAATGTTTTTGATAAAATTAAGAATAAATGTATTTTCCGTTGTTGGTCGCTCATTTTCTTGCTAGATATTATTCCTCCAGGAAAGCCAGAATTTTACCAAACAATCCAATGTTTTAACAAGCTAGTGCCTTTGGAAACATTTTGAGAAAAGGAGAAAATGCTGGTTACAAACATTTTCTTCTTTTCCAATAAATGTTTTCTACCATTTAGAAATCAAACTTCCCCAATTTGAGCCTCATTTCATTTATTGTCTGCAAATGCTTTGGACTTTGACAAGTCAGAAATTTTGTTGTTTGGCAGAGGCAAAACTTTGTCATTTAGTAGAGTTGATGCTTTACCACACTCGCAACTTTCGATGACCCGGAGAAAGACTGCTTTTAAAAACATGGTGGGAAATGGAGAAAATACTGGTAACCAGCATTTTCCCCTTTTCACATTATGTTTTTCTACCTTATGATAGATTTTATTCCGAGTTACACATTCTTTGTCATCTGTAATTGTTAGGTTAAAGCTGTCTTAAATTGAGCCGCTTGGTAGAGTTGAGGCCACTAGGGGCGTGTAGTATCGATGCAATAAATCGAGGTTTTATTTTTAACACTTTCATGTTGCTTTGTTTTATTGTAAGGTTGAAGTGAATTTACAAGCATGTTTGATCATTAATTTCGCGCCAGCCCTTTCACATTACAGAAAAGTAGATTCATACAGTGTTGACATTACATTTCAATGCACCTTGTTCTATCTCAATGGTTGCTTGTTGCAGACATATTTTCAGTAACACTTTACCACACTAGAGTTTTAATGACCCAGAGATAGAAGCCCTTTGAAAACATTGTGGGAAAGGAGAAAATCCTGGTTACCAGCATTTTCTCCTTTTCCCACAATGTTTTCAGGTTTTAAGGTAACCAGCATTTTCTCCTTTTCCCAAGATGTTTTCTCTGTTTTCTATCCTATCAAAGACAAGTTCCAACATCAGAGCCAAATACAATGTGTCGTTTGCACATGCTTTCAATTTGCGCAAGTCTGAAATTTTTGTTGTGTGGTAAAAAGATAATTGTTACTGATTACTAACCATGAAGAATTCTTTGGTTACCTCATTTGTTTCCATTACTCTAGACCAAACAACAAAATAATGGACCAGTTCATATTGAAACTGCCCGGCCAGGAAGCTCAGTGGTTAGTGTATCCAACTTGTGACCTGGTGATTGATAGTTCGATACCCACTATACTCCAATGCTGTAATTATAGGTTGCTTCACAGATTAATTAGGGTCAAACTTGGGACTTCTTTATAGTTTACCAGTTTAACTCTTAAGTTGCTAATCACTATTCAGTGGTTGCAGACTGTGGATCAAGATCAGACTGCACAGAATATGCAGTCTGACCTTGGATCTACACTGTCTGATATGGTCAAGTTTTTTGGAAACAAGACCAAAAAAACCTTGGAAATCACAATAGTTGGGTTTTCTCTCAATTTTCGCTTATTTATTTTAGCATTTTAAGGGTTAGAAGTTCTTGCTCAATGTCTGACATTTTGTCACAAAATTTTTTATTGGTGATGAATGGTTTGTGTTGAGATCTGTTGAAGGCGATGTGTTAATGAATTGTGGATGAATTTTAAGATTCAGCGCAAATTAGTTACATGGATGTTCTTGTTCGTGAAGATTGATGATTATAAACTGTCTTTGTATAAAGATAACTGCTAATCATTTTCTTTGTTCACAATAAACAACATATTCCTTGTGAATTGCAAGAACTGTTTTGTTTTAAAACGATGTGGAAGACAATTCCAGAAAAGTTCCAAAAAATGATTAGAGATGGTTATGATAATGGTTTTGATATAATGAGGGCCTAGACATTATGGCAAATTGCTCATTTTGGGCTTTGCCATAATGCAAAGAGCAATCTATTGAAGATTCATCATGATTAATCTGTAGGATACCAATATTTTTTTCAAGTTAAATATATGTATTGAATTAGGTTCAGAAGATAATGAAATCTTAGCCTCTAAAAAAAACGAATTATTTCAGAGGACCCGATGGTTAATCCGATACTATTAATTGTCTGTGATAATTTATAAATCATTGTTTTTCATCATTTAGCATTCCCTTTTAAAGATAAAACACCCCAAACTTATAACTAATGTAATGTAAACTTCTTTGTAATCTTCTAGTCGTAGTAAGTTGACGGCAGTGTGTACACAATTTCATTTACCATCAAATCATTGATTCAAATGAATAAGCCATGCTGTGGCCAAAGGAGACTTAATCCATCTCTATGATGCATGGTACCAAGTCAAACATTACATCATATTATGGATCCATAAAGTCCATTTTGTCAAATAGCCAATTGAATCATCAGGTAGACTGGTCCTTTGACATGCAGAAAATTGACCAACAGCAAAAAGTTTTGGCCTAGATCAGCCTGACCTGGGTTGATACTTTTTTGCAAATGTATTAAGCCCCTTTTCACAGAACTTTGCTCAAATGTGTCCCTTTTTTTCCCCCATTCTGGTTACTACAACCATGCAGCGCATTGTCTTGTTTCATTCATGTTTAGCTTTGTTCTTTAATTGCATTGTTTACCCAGAATAAATCTATTTAACTTTTTCCTGTAACACTCTTTATCTGAACAGTCCTATGTTTTAATTCTTGACCAAACGACGACATTTTAGACTTGTCCAAACTGAAAGCATTTGCAGACGGCAAAATAAACGTAACTCAAAAATTGAAACTCGACTTTAGAAGAGTAGAAAACATTGTGTGAAAAGGAGAAAATGCTGGTTACCAGCATTTTCTCCTTTTCCCACAATGTTTTCAGAAAGCTTCTTCATCTGGGTCGTAAAAACCAGGGATTGTTTGGTAAAGGGTTAAAGAAGTAGAGAAAATAAAATATTGTTGGAAGGGTAGAAAATGCTGATAGGTTCCAACATACCTACTCTCCTTTTCCAACAATTTTTGTACCCTTTCTCTGAAAAAATCCGATCATATGATCCACTTTGATTTTGTCATCAACAAAATGTTTTCAATTTGGGCAGAGCTAAAATTGTCGTTTGGTAAAGAGTTGGAATCTGTGTCCATACTTGTCTAATTTTCCAAAAAGGGTTTTTGAATTGAAACTTCAAGGGAAACCTTAAGGATTTGCTGCTTCTCATTTGTAATCAATTTGGGATGCACTGAATTTTAGAATTAAAAGCACTTTTGAGAATGTGGCTGAAGTAGGAGTCCTAGTTGATGCAAGTAGCCTTGTTTTCTTAGTTGAATTTATTTCAAAGTTTATATCCTCCTGGCTTGGCCTTTCTGAACAAAACGGATCGCCCGACTTACTTTGATTGGACAAAACTGACTGCCTTATTGAATGAAATTAGACAGGAGTGTAAAAGAATTAGCCACTGTGGTTGATCAAGACAGATTGACTGACCTAACTTGATAGGACAAAACGGATTGCCTTGTTCAATGAAACTGGACAGGATTGTAATGAATGGTTTCCTTCTCTGCAAATTTTAATGCTTTAATAAATGACAAAAATTTTGACTAGTCCATATTGAAAGCATTTAAAGACAACAAATTGATTGTAGCTCAAATTATGGGATTTGCTTATGTCAGGGCTGAAAACATTGTGGGAGAAAGAGAAAATGCTGCTTATCAGCATTTTCTCCTTTTCCCATATTTTCAAAAGGCTTCTGTTTTCAGGGTTGCTGAAACTCAAGATTGTTTGATAAAGGGTTAAAGCAGTACTGTGTTAAATTATTTCTGAATACAAAGTTTATTTTTGCATCCTATTCTGTAGTATAACGGCGATAGTGTGTCATTTGATAGCGGTGAAACCTTGTGGTTTCTCGGTAGAACTATATAAAATAAACCTTTAACCCCTACAGCGCCAAATAAACCTGAGGGACATTCTAAGTCTAGGATAGGACAGTGATAATTCCCATTTTAAGATTGTTTTTTGTTGGTAGTGTTTCAGCAAAGTGAGCAGTTTAGATCAAAGATTAGACTTTAGTGGTGAAAGATGCTTAATGGGTTGATAAATCTTATAAACGATAGTGTCCATCACTGAGTATACATATAAAATAATCCAAAATTTCACAATACCTGTTGTTATTTTGGATATTTTGTTTACATTCAAGTGACATACTGTAGACTGTTATGTATATTGGGTTGAAGAATTTTGTGTACCATAAGTACCGGTATATTTGTTTTCATGATGTGTTATAAAAATTCCTTTCAAAGGTGGGTGAAAATTTCATACTGATAGAAAATGTATATAATATAGTAACCAGTAAATTACAAAAAAAGGAAAATGTATAGTTTTTTTTTGTGTGTTCCTTGACTAAAAATTTGTAACCCTCAGAGCATTTGTTGCTTTTTGGCAGTGTAGACTAAAATTAGACCGAATGAAAGGAAAGAGTGATCTTGGATCTACCTTTATTAGCTCACCTGAGCACAAAGTGCTCCAGGTGAGCTTTTGTGATCTTGCAGTGTCCGGCGTCTGTTGTCAGTGGTCAACTTTTACCTTGTGTATGCTCTACAGGCCACAATTTCAGTCTGATACTCATGATACTTGGTCAGAATGTTTGTCTTGATGATATCTCAGATGAGTTTGCAAATGGGTCACATTGGGTCAAAAACTAGGTCACTAGGTCAAATCTTAGAAAAACCTTTTGTACACACTAGAGGCCACATTTTGAGTCCAAAACTCTTGAAAGTTGGTCAGACGGTTTGTCTTGATGATATCTCAGACGAGTTCAAAAAGGGGTCACATTCAGTCAAAAACTAGATCACGAGGTCAAATCTTAGAAAAACTTTATATACGCTCTAGAGGCCACATTTTAAGTCCAAAACTCTTGAAAGTTGGTCAGAATGTTTGTTTTGATGATATTTTGAGTGAGTTTGCAAATGGGTCACATTGGGTCAAAAACTAGGTCACGGGGTCAAATCTTTAAGATAGTTTGTGTAGCTCTAGAGTCATCATTTTCTGTCCAATACTTACGAAAATTAGTCAGAATGTTTGTCTTGATGATCAATATGATGAAATTGAAAATGGGTCACATTCGGTAAAAAACAAGGTTTCCATGTCAAATCTTAGAAATACCTTGTGTACACTCTAGTGGCCATATTTCCTGTCCAATACTTGCGAAAGGTGGTCAGAATCTTTGTTTTGATAATATCAACAATGGGAAAATGGGCTATGTTTGGCTAAAAAGTAGATTACTGTGAGAAATTCTAGAAAAAGCTTGTATACAAGCTAGAGGCCAAATTTTCAGACCAATAATTATGGAAGTTTGGTAGACTATTTGTCATAATATCCCCAAAGAGAATGAAAATGGGTCATGTATGGTCAAAAGACTCGGGTGAGCGACTCCAGGGCCATCATGGCCCTCTTGTATATTCTGAGAAAACCTTACTTAAATAGCTTATGACATTGTCTGCTTCTTGAATCTGTGTGTTAGAAGAAGATAAATGTGTATGAGCACTCTTGAACCCTTGGGACGGGTTTCACCAAAAAACTCAATTTTATTTTTTGTTGGGACTGATTTCATTAGCATTAACAGGCTTGAGGTAACATACCCAAATCCTTAATCGACACCATTTTTTGCAATGTGTTAACTGAGTTTAGCCTGTTTATTTTTTGCCAAGTTGAATCTGTGTAAGTTGTGTAAACTCAGGATTTGAGAACAATACTGAAGTGTAAATGTTTTTGGAATGGGTCTCTATGAATAGATACCAAAAATTTTTCTTTTCTATTTTACAAAGATATTTTATTCACAACCTGAAATCCCATCTGAATATGTCCATAGATTTAATAAATGATCATAAAAGGAACAAGTTGCAATCACATGCTGTGAAGAGTCGTGTTGAACAGCGCCCAGTTCACTAGAGGATGTGTTTCTACACCAGTCTGTTGCAATCACATGCTGTGAAGAGTCATGTTGAACAGCGCCCAGTTCACTAGAGGATGTGTTTCTACACCAGTCTGCCCCGTACCCAATAGAATCGTGAGCTGTATAATGTAACAGTCTCTTGGGCTCTGCAAGACAGTAACACATGATGATAGAACTATTAATTCATCAAGATACAATCCCACCCTATGGAAGAAGGCTTTTTGGAAAACATTGTGGGAAAAGGAGAAAATGCTGGTAACCATTATTTTCTCCTTTTCCCACAATGTTTTCTCCAATTTCAAAGACTGCAATCATGTAACAGTACCTTGGACAAATAACATGATATAGATCTACTTTAAACTGTAGCGATTACCACACAGCTAAATTTTAGATGATGGTAGATCTACTAAGTACCACATGGCAAAATTTTTAAATTATAGTAGATGAACTTGGAACTTGCCACACAGTAAAATTTTAAATGATGGTACATGTACATCTACTTAGAACTCTTGCCACACGGCAAAATTTTAGACTTGTTATCCTTTGACCACATGAAAAAACAGTGAATGTATTCAAATCCAACGCATTAATTTTGCAGAAAACAAATACGATGTGGCTTAAATAATGGAAATTGTCTTAGATAGAGTAAAAAAGATTATGGGAAAAGCAGAAATGGTTGGTTTCTCACCTTGAAGACTAGTGGCATCAATGACATGGAATCCATTGTACATGGTAGCTGTGAGTATACGTGATGCTGTTTGAGGTTCCCATTTTATACGCCAAATTCCCCCGCCAAGTCTACACTCTGACAGGGCTTGTTTCATGTTGCGAGTATCCCACAGAATAACATGCTCATCGTAACTAATGCATAAAGTTATAGATTAAACAAAACCTTTCTTATTTGTACATATATTTTTGGTTTATCCATTTACAACACAATCCCAAGTTTTAATGACACTGATGAAACAGGCTTAACAACAAAATGATGGACTGGTCCAAATGAAGGCATTTTCAGAGGACATTTCAGATCTAGCGCCAGGCTAGGTAGCTCAGTGGTTAGTGCATCCAACACGTGACCTGGTGGTTGTGAGTCGAGGCAAACTTTCTTTCCAGTGATTTTTCACCTCTCAGCTCTGATGCAGGTGAGAAAAGTAGTCAATGAGTTGGAAAGAAAGTTGTGTCAGTACTGGAGTGAGAAAACCTGGAAATATATGCGTAGGTGTACAGACTGCCACGATATGACCAAAGCTATTAAAACGGCGTTAAATTCCAATACAATAAATCAATTTAAATTTAGCTGAAATGATGGTAATTCAGTGCGAAAGTGTACAAAAACTTTTGGGAAAAGGAGAAAATGCTGGTTACCTGCATTTTCTCCTTTTCCAACATGGTTTTCAAAAGGCTATTTCCTCAGGGTCATTAAAACTCTGGATTGTTTGGTAACTATTGTAAAGCATTGTGGAAAAAGGATAAAGTGCTGGTAACGAGCATTTCCTCCTTTTCTCACAATGTTTTCTACCCTTTCTGACACAAATTCCATCAGTTGACCAACATTTGATTTGTCACTTGCAAACGCTTTGGATTTTAACAGGTCCAAAATTTTGTTGTTTGCTAAAGGTTCTTGTATGAATATGCCTATCCCATTTTTAACAAACCCGAGAAAACAGTTTTGAAAACACTGCAGATAAAGGCAACCTTTTCCCACTATGTTTTCTACCCTTTCCAAGACAGTTCTCGTCTTTTAAGTCACATCTAACCCTTGAAAAAAAAGCATTTGTAAACATTTTGCCATTTTCAATGCTTCATTTTTCAGTCTCGGAGTTGAGGAATGGAAGCCAGTCTATTGACATACAGATACAGTCAAACCACTGCTAATTGTTTACCACACAATCACTAGCTTTAACAACCCTGAGGAAGAAGCCTTTTAAAAACATTGTGGGAAAAGGAGAAAATGCTGGTATCCAGCATTTTCTCCTTTTCCCACAATGTTTTCTCCTCTATCTGAAACAGAATGAGCTACTTTTGATATGTTGTCTGGTATCCAGCATTTTCTCCTTTTCCCACAATGTTTTCTCCTCTATCAGAAACAGAATGAGCTACTTTTGATTTGTTGTCTGCAAATGCTTTCAATTTGGATCAGTCTAAGGTTTTGTTGCTAGGTAAAGTGTAAAGCAAGCACCAGGGGGACACTCTGAAGACAGGTGCTTGTTTATTACAGGTACATTTCAATAGACTTGCCTCCTTTTTAAATAGCAAAACATGCTTGCTGAAATGCAGATTACCGATTTTAAAACAAGTAAATTTTATGTTACTGACATTAATTTCTTGAGTGATTTATAATTGTCTTCTAGTTTAGAGTGTATGACTTGTGACCTGGAGGCCTCGGGGTTGAGCTTCGTTCGATCCAATGGGTCTTTTGTGGGAGTATCCTTGGGCAAGACACTTCAGAGCCCTAGCCTAGTACTGGTGAAACCCAGGAAACATGAATATGTGAGCTGTCGATGTGATATGACTGAAATAATGTTGAAAGTGATGTAAAACACCATTCAAACAATCTAGTTTAGAATTAGAAAGGATGAATATTGAATAAGGGTGAACTTCTCTGCACTTTACAAAATTGTTATGCTAATATACATGAAAATGAAACTTTAACATAGTGTAATGACAAATTTGTACCCTATTCTCCAATACTTGTGTACTTGTTTCAGCACTAACAAAAAGGTTTTAACTGCATAATTATGATCATTTGCAACCTATTTACTAAGGAAACAGTGAACACAGTACTTCCGAGAAACAGAATTCTCCCGTAGACTACAGACCTTCTTATTTCTTGGGTTGAATTGTGATTTGCAAAACCTTTCCAAAGTATTACAAAGATTTCATCCCTTTCCTAAGCAATCCCAGATCTCAATGACCCTCAGAAAAAATGCTTTTTAAACATTCTGGAGAAGGGAGAGAATGCAGGTAAACACTTTCTCCTAGTCCATCAGAGTTATCTACCCTTTCAAAGGACAATTCCATTATCTGAACCACACTTGTCTTCTGCAAATGCTCAGACTTCAGACAAGTCGAAAATTTTATTGTATGGTAAAGATCAACCGTTTACCAAGCATTCCCCAGTTTAAACGACCTTGAGAACATCTTAAAAACATTATGGGAAAAGGAGAAAATGCTGATAACAAGCATTTTCTCCTTTTCCCTCAATGTTTTCAACCCTTTCAGAAACAAATTCCATCATTTAAGCCCATTTTATTTTGTCGTCTGAAAATGCTTTCAAATTGGACCAGTCCAAGATTTTGATGTTTGGTAAAGAGTTATGAGATGAATAACCTATCTATGTACACACCTTCCTGTTGCCAAGATATTCTCCTTTACAGGATTGCTCTGTATGCTACACACACCCATGGAATGTCTGAAAATATAAAGACAAAGAATCCATAACAATATCAGCTATTTTTATACTACCTTATTACTGATTAAGCCTTTACCAAACAATCCTAAGTTTCAAAACTCTGAAGAAAACTGCTTTAGAAAACAATGTGAGGCAAGAGAGAAAATCCTAGTACATGTAAATGGCATTTTTTTTCCTGTTTCCCACAACGTTTTCTACCATTTCAAAGACAAAATGTGATCATTGCAGACATCTTTGATTTGTCATCTGCCAGTGCTTGTAATTCGGACAAGTCTGACATGTCGTTTTCTGTTAAAAGAAATAGTGGCTGAATTTTTTTTTTCATAGCTCCATGGTAAAGATTATACAGCGCTAGAACTACTTCTACTGTCAAACAAACATGTATACGAGATTACATAATGCTTGTTCCTGATTTTATACCGAGTCTGAAGTTCAAATGCTAGTTAAGTTTATTTTCTCTGAATATCATAAATTGAAAGAAAATACCAACAAATTCATAGTCTAAGAGAAAACTTAAAACTCATTGTCAGTTTACTGGGTACAAGTTATCTAATTTTCAACTTACTTCAAGTGTAATAAACTTCTAACAATAGATCTACTAACTGTGCAATGTTCAATGTTATGAGGACATTATGATTTATACATTTTTTATTTCGTGAACAAGCAGTTAGCCCATGCTGTGAAAGCAGTGAAATAGGCATTAGATAATAGAACTGCAATACAGGATTTACAAAAAAAAAGAAATCCAGTTAGTATCATTTATGTGTGTATTTGTTGTCTGTGATATTGAATTATAAGGCATGAAGAGATTTTTTTTGTTTTCATGGAGGTATGAAAAAAATCCAAATCACACTTTTGTGATTAGATTTTAGCTCACCTGAGCACAAAATTTTGTAGCCTTAGTTCTTACGTTAAGTAACAAGAAGATTTCTAAAGTTTTCACTACGTAAGCTCATGTAAAACTTGTGACCCCGAGTGGGATCAAATTTGACACTAGGGCTATAATTTTGGTACTCTTGGTAGAAGCCCACCAGATAAATCTACATGCAAAATTTGGTAGACCTAGGCATTATGGCTACATACAGAAAGATTTCTTAAGTTTTTCTCTATACAAGCCCATGATAAACTTGTCATCCCCGGGGCGGGAGCAAATTTGATCCCAGGGCTATAATTTGGGCACTCTTGGTATAGGTCCACTAGATAACATTACATGCAAAATTTGGTAGCCCTAGGCCTATTGCTAGGTACAGGAAGATTTCTGAAGTTTTCTCTATATAAGCCCATGTAAAACTTGTGATCCCTGGGGCGCACCCAATTTCGACCCCAGGGCTATAATTTGAAGAAAGTTGATGGAGGTCTACTAGATAAAGCTACATGCCAAATTTCGTAGCCCTATGCTTTATGGTTTCAAACAAGATTTTCAAAGATTTCCATTTCAACATTTTTCAGTTTTGTTGCCATGTTAACCAGGTTGAGTTTTTGAAGGAATCAAATTCTTTCAAAAAATTCTGAAGAGGACCATAGCAACATCATTTCTGTGAAGTTTCATCAAAATAGGATGGGTAGTTTCAGAGAAGAAGATGTTTGAAATAAAAGATAACGCGCACACACACACACACACACACACACACACACACACACACACACACACACACACACACACACAGAGACGGACGGACGCATGGACATGCATGCACAGACACACAACGGACACTAGGCCATAACATAAGCCTGCTGGCCTTCAGCCAGTGGAGCTAAACACCTTGTGTATGCTCTAGAGGCCACATTTTCAGTCCAAAACTCTTGAAAATTGGTCAGAATGTTTTTCTTGATGATATCTTCGACAAGTTTGAAAATGGGTCATGTCGGGTAAAAAACTAGGTCACTTGGTCAAATCATAGAAAAACCTTGTGTATGCTCTAAAGGCCATATTTTCAGAGCAATACTCATGAAACTTGGTCAGAATGTTTGTCTTGATGATATTTTGAGTGAGTTTAAAAATGGGTCACATCTTTAAGATAGCTTATGTAGCTTTAGAGTCAACATTTTTTGTCCAATACTTATGAAAATTAGGATGTTTTTCTTGATAATTAATATGATGAAATTGAAAATAGGTCTCTTTGGGTAAAAATTAGGTCGCCATGTTAAATCTTGGAAAAACCTTGTGTACACCCTAGAGGTCACATTTTCTGTCCACTACTTATGAAAGGTGGTCAGAATCTTTGTTATGAAAATACCTACAATGGGAAAATAGGCTATGTTTGGCTAAAAATAAAGTCAGTGAGGAAAATTCTAGAAAAAGTTTGTGTACAACCTAGAGGCCAAATTTTCACAACCTAGCGGCCATAATTATGAAAGCTTGGTAGAATGTTCGTCATAATATCTCGAAAGAGATTGAAAATGGGTCACATTTGATCAGAGACTCAGGTGAGCGACTTCAGGGCCATCATGGCCCTCTTGTTGTTTTTTTTCCATACCTTCATGAAAATAAAAAAAATCTCTTTATTCCTTACATAAAGAAAAGGGTGAGAATGTCTTTAACCCTTTACCACAGAATCTTGAGTTTTAACGTCTCTTTGGGTAGAAGGCTTTTTCAGGACAATATTATCTACCTATCAAAGACAAATTTCATCATTTGAGCCAAATCTTAAATTAAGTCTAAATTTTTTCACATTGTAAAGTTAGCAAGCAAAACAAACCGCAGCACTTTTGACTACATTGCCATTTATTGGGAAAATGAAGTTTTTCCTAAGTCGTCTACGCATGGAAAGTATATATTATGAATTTTGTAAGAAATGCAGCAAAACTGCAAGAAAACAGTTATTTAAACAAAATAGAAATATTGCGATTTACACCTCTGTAAACTGTTTCATGCTACTTTTGATGTAAATATCACGGAGCTATCTTATGTATCTACGCATTTCAAATTGAATTACTGTACATCTGTAAACATGGATCTGTGAATGGTATGAAGGCTAAGGGTGATGATGCAGAATACGTGTTTGTCTGTCATTTGTTTAATGTGATAAATACAATCTCAGATTCATGCTCATGTATTATCATAAATCAGCTTAACTGGGAATTTGAAACAGCAACTGCATGGTTTCAAGTCTTGTACATTACCAACTGGATTGCTGGTGCTTGACTGCATTTTTGGCTTGGCTGTTTTCGAAGAAAAAGTCAAGGTATTGTCATAGCCCTGGCATCATCATCATTGTTGTCTTCATCAATGTTGTCTGTCATTGTCGTGCAAAAACTTTCACATTTTGTAATACATGTATCTCTGTTATGTCTGAAGATATTTACCTCAAACTTGGAAAAGTTGTTTACTATCAAAAGGGGAACCTATACAACAAAAGCATGACTTGTTACCATCAAAGTATTTTTGACACAGTTATGCCTCTTTTTTGACTGAAAATCAAGCAGTTGCAGCCAAGCGTTAGCGCCAACATGCAGTGCTCTTGTTTATGACATGATCTCGTTATATAGTCTTTTCTAAAATATGACACTGTTCTGCTGTTTCCTAGGACTTGACCTACCTTTTACTGTTCAATATTGGTGTAGACGGTTCCACTCTTAAATCCCATGCTTTTAATCTGCAGTCATCCCCACCTATAAAACAAAGGAATTGCAGATAAAGATATAAATGTGTGTCAGATAAAAGGATTTGTTTTTGTACTATAGTGCATGCAGTAAATGTACTGTAGTACTACGATTACTTGCTTACTCAATGATCCGTTTTCTAACCCTTTTCCACACAATCTTAAGTTTTAACAACCCAAAGTAAGCCATCCTTTGAAACTATTGTGGGAAAAGGGAAAATGATGATGATCAGCATTTTCTCCTTTTCCCTCTATATTTTCTACCCTATCAAAGTCAAATTCTATCATTTGAGCCACCTTCAATTTGTCATCTGAATATCCTTTTTAATTTGCACAAGTCTAAGATTTTGTCTTGTGGTAAAAGGTTAGGCACCATGAGGAAGATAGCTTCCAAAAACAGTGAGGTAAGGAGAATACGTTGGTAGCCAGCATTTCCCCACAATGTTTACTATCCATTTAACAAATGACAACAAATGACTGCATTAACTCTTAAATTACAAAGTCATGTACCCAACACAAATTACATAAAATATGTGGACAGTTTGGATCGAGGTTAGACTGCACAAGACACTGAATTTGATTTTCCATCTTCAATGTTGATAATAATATTTCATACGACTAAGGGCCAAAACTGCATTCAAACTTCGATAAATATGCTAAATGACTTTTAGGATAAACCATTCACAAAACATCCCTGTTTTTCATGACCCTTTTTGAAAACAGTGGAAAAAGGAGAAAATACCAGTAACCAGCATTTTCTCCTTTTTCCACTATGTTTTCTACTCATTCAAAGGCAAATACTGGTATGAGAGTCAAATCTAATTTGTCGTCTGTAAATGTGTTTTTTAAATTGGGTAAGTCTAAAATTTTGTCCACTGGTTAGGTGTGAAGGGTAAATATGGTATATTGGAACAGTACAGTGCTTAACCCTTTACCAGACAATTCCGACTTTCAATAACCCTGAGGTTAAAGACCTTAGAAAATGGAAAAGGAGAAAATGCTGGAAAATAGCATTTTTTCGTTTTCCCACGATGTTTTCTAAAATTTCTCAGAGAGTCTCAAACATTTGAGCTGCATTTAAGTCGTTACCACATACCAAAATTTAAGACCTGTCCAACTAGAAAGAATATGCAGATATACAAATTAAATATAACTCAAAAACTGAAATTTCTCTGTGGAAGTGTAGAAAATATTGTGAAAAAAGGAGACCAGCCTTTTCTCCTTTTCCCACAATGTTTTCAAAACGCCCTCTTAGAATGGTTAATCTATTGTTTTAACAATTCAAAAATTTTGTTGCTTGGTAAAGAATAAACCACTTAGGGTTTAAAGATTAAACAGAAATAAACAGAAATTTTGATGTCGGAAAACAGACTTTGAACTCTAATAGCATGGCCATTTTTGCAACAGAATCTCATAAAATGAATTTTACGCTTTGATATACTAATCCTATTATAAGAGCCACATTTGCTTTGTCGTTCGCATTATACTTTTAATTTTGGATAGTTTATGATTTTTTTTTTGTCAGGTACAGAATTGAATCCTTACCAGATGACAGTTTTAGATTTGACCAAATCGAAAGCATTTGCAGAAACAAATTACATGTGGCTCAAATGACTGGATTTGTCTTTGAAAAGGTAGAAAATATTGTGGGAAATGGAGAAAATGCTGGTTTCAAGCATTTTCTCCTTTTCTCACAATGTTTTCTGAAGTCTTCTTCCTCAGGATTGTTAAAGTGGGGAATGTCTGGTAAAGAGTTTAAGGGCTGGGTTGAGTGGGCTTTCAATGGGCTCTCAAAGGCCACCAGGCTTCACTGAACATTACGTATGGCCTTAGTTTATTCTTTACTTAACAACAAAATTGTAGACCTGTCCAAATTGAAAGCATTTGTAGATGACAAAATATATGGGACTCAAAAACTGAAAATTGTTTTGGGAAAGGTAGAAAACATTGTGGAAAAAGTAGAAAATGCTGGTCTCCTTTTTCCACAATTATTTCCAAGGCTATCTTTCTAAGGGTCATTTTAAAGTCAGTATTGTGTGGTAAAGGGTTAATCTTTTAGCACATACAATGTAGATGAGAGTTGTAATGACTCAAAGGAAGAAGAATTTTCTCCTTTTCCAAAAATGTTTCTCCATTTTTAAAAGCAATTCAATCATTGTAGTGGCATTTGTCATCTGCAAATTCTTTAAGTTTGGACAATTTTTTCATTTGGCAAAGGACTAACTCTTTACCGAATGACAAAATCTTAGACTGGTCCAAATTGAAAGCATTTGCAGATGACAAAATAAACATGACTCAAAGATTGAAACTTGACTTTGGAAGTGTAGAAAACATTGTGGGAAAAGGAGAAAATGCTGGTTACCAGCATTTTCTCCTTTTCCCACAGTGTTTTCAGAAGGCTTCTTCCTTGGGGTTGTTAAAACCAGAGATTGTTTGGTAAAGGGTTAAGGGTCGGGTGGAGTGGGTTTTCAATGGGCTCTAAATGATGAAGGCTAGGCTTCAATGAACATTTTATATGGCCTTACTTTACACTTTACCAAACAACATAAACTAAAATAAGTTCAATTTGAAAGTATATGCAGACGAAAACATACATGTGACTCAAAAATTGAAATTTGCTATTGGAGGGGTAGGAAATATTGTGGGAAAAGATTCAAAAGCCTTCTTCTTAAGGGTTGTCTGGTAGAGGGTTACGGGCTGGGTTAATTGGGTTTTTGATGGGTTCTCAATGATGACAGCTAGGCTTCACTGAACATTTCATATGTCCTGGCATAACTGCACAATGCCAACTTTCAATGACCTGAAGAGAGAAGGCTTTTGAAAAAAATGTACAAAAAGGAGAAAATGCTGGTAACCAGCATTTTCTCCTTTTTCCATAATGTTTATTACCGTATGAAAGATAATTTTTATTTTTTGAGAAACATTTCATTTGTCGTCTGCAAAAGCTCTCAATTTGGACAAGGCACCTGTCCACGCTTTCCTAGAGTTTCTGTTACCAGTACTCCGCACAATATTCTTTCCAAGACACTGGCTGCTTTCCCACATAACCATTGTCAAAACAATGGAAGCAGAGGGAGAGGAATGAATCCCATCACAATGACTATCATCAATCCTCGGAAAGAAATTGGCTGAGCTGGGGATCGAACCTTCGACTTCCTGTTCTCAAGTCCTGTACTCTACCAACTGAGCTTTTGGGGCTCAGCCCTTTGACAGGGTAGAAAGCAGGGTGGAAAAAGGAGATAATAGTGGTTACCGGCATTTTCCCCTTTTCCCACCAGTTTCAAAAGCCTCCTCCTTTAGGGTTGCTAAAACTGGGGATTGTGTGGTAAAGAGTTACACTCTGAACAAGATGAAACACTTTCGACTCATCCATATTGAAAGCATCAGCAGACGACAATTCAAAATGCGGCTCAAATAATGGAACTTGTCTCAGGAAAGGTAGAACACATTGGGGGAAATGGAGAAAATGACGGTGACTAGTATAATCTTTAAAATTCGTCTCTCCTCACAGTCATACAAACACTTGTATAGTAAAAGGTTAATTCTTTACCACATGACAAAAATGTAGACTTATCCAAATTCAAAGCATTCACAGATGACAATTAACATGCAACTCAAATGATGAAACTTGTCTTCCATACGATAGAAAACATTGTGGTAAAAGGAGAAAATGGAATAGGAAGGCTTTTGAAAACACTAACAGGAGAAAATCATGGCCAGCATGATTTTCTCCTTTAACTGCAATGTTTTCCACCCTACCAAATATGATTCAGTTATATGAGGCACACTTTATTTGTCATCTGCAAATGCTTTAATTAAAATTCGTCTTAGATTTTGTCATCTGGTAAAGAATTAAGTAGTTCTTAGTTACTTGTATCTAACATCGAGCAGGACAAAATGCAGATCAACTGTCAACACTACCTGTATACAAAATTTCACTATGCCACTGGTCAAATGCTGTAATCCAGGCTTCAAAGTCATGCCCTTTCCATTTAGCGAGTGTTTTAAGTGATGGTTTGTCAAGTTGATGTACATGAATATAGCCTGCAGAATCAGAGGAAGTTATTCTTGTTGGGGACCTGAAGACATAAACAAATCAACTCTTTTCCTTACAAACAGGGGCTTTTTGAACAGGCTTAACCCTTTACCAAACAATACTAATTAACAACCCTGGGGAGGATGTCTTTTGAAAACATTGTTGGGAAAGGAGAAAATGATTGTGATAAATGTGACTCAACAATTGAAATTTATCCTTGTAAGATCAGAAAACATCATGGGAAAAGGTTACCAGCATTTTCTTCTTTTCCCACATTGTTTTCAACAGCCTTCTTCCTCATGAGTCCTCAAAAGTCCAGATGTGGTGAATGGTTTACTGAGAAATTTCATGTTGTTACCACTCTAACTAAATACACTTTTAAAAAAAAATGTGGAAAAATGTGAAAATGCTGGTAACTAGCATCAAAACCTATCAATGAAGCCACATTCCATTTGTGATTCTGCAAATGCTTACAATTTTTTTGAAGTCTGAATTGTATTGTCTGGTAGAGACAATGACAATGTTTTATTCAAAGTATAAAGGCTCTGGCCAATAGTGCAAATGACATTCATATAAAATATAAACATATATAGAATGATTTAACTTTTAACCCTTTACTACAAGACAAAATTGAAGATTTATCCTCATTGAAAGAATTTGCAGACAGGGTAATAAATGTAGCACAAATGCTGGAATTTGTCAGGAAAAGGGTAGAAAAAATTGCGGGAAAAGAAGAAACACTGGTTACCAGCATTTTCTCCATTTCCCAGTGTTATCTAGAAAATTTTAGAAAGAGTGGTTTATGAACAGCTGTATGATAATCTTACATCAAAAGACCTTTTATTTGAATATCAGTCTGGTTTCAGAAGTAAATTCTCGACCGAAACCTGTCTTATTCACCTTACTGATTTTATTCGTTTTCATATGGATAAAGGAAATTATGTTGGTATAATTTTACTCGACCTTCAGAAAGCATTTGATAGAGTCAATCGATCGATTTTTTTTTAAAAATGAAACTGAAAGCCCTTGGTCTTTCTGGGTCTACTGTCCGCTGGCTTTCTTCCTACCTCTCTGACCGGCAACCATTGGTAGATGTCTCTGGAACATTTTCCTCCAAGGCTAAAATTGAATGTGGTGTTCCTCAGGGTTCAGTATTAGGCCCACTTCTCTTTCTAATTTACGTAAATGATATGTCAGCTGTCGTTAAACACAAGTTATTATTATATGCAGACGACTCTGCCATCCTGGTTCATGGTAAACATATTTATGAAATCGAATCATTACTGAGTTCTGAATTGGAAACTGCCAGTGAATGGTTACTAAGTAACAAACTCTCTTTGCATTTGGGCAAAACTGAATCTATTCTATTTGGTTCCAAACACAAACTCAAAACCCAATCTAAGCTCAATGTCTCATGCAAAGGTCAATCAGCTGAAGCTAGAGATTGGTTAAATACATGGGAGCAACCATAGATCAAAGCCTCTCTTTTGAATCCATGGCTAGGTCTTTTCTATGTAAAGCAAATGGACGTCTCAAGTTTCCATACAGAAAAGCAACGTTCTAGTCTTATCATAACAAGAAGTTATTGGTTATGTCTATTATTCAGTGTCACTTAGACTATGCTTTGACAGTGTGGTTTTACTCAATTACACAGACATTAAGAAATAAACTGCAGACCACACAAAACAAACTAATCAGATTTGTACTGAACCTTGATTTCAGAACTCTCATTGAAAATGAAAATTCCTTAAAACTAGGTTGGTTATCTGTTTCTAAAAGGGTTGACTTTACAACCCTGTGCCATGTTTTTAAGATTAATCCTAATACAGCACCTCCGTATTTGCATGAGAGCTTTAAACCTATAGCGACACCAATCAATACAGTGCTAGACTGAGAGTTACTGTCAATGGCAACAGTGACGACTCAGAACATTTTTTCAAAGAGAGTGGGCGCTTTTCAATTCCAAGGGTCAAAGGCTTTGGCAAAAAGTCTTTTTCCTACAGAGTGATTTTGCTCTGGAATGAATCGCCCCAACAAATCAGGGATACCGAAAGCTTTCTCGTTTTTCAAGCCAGCTTAAAAAGTTACTTGTTTTAATGCATCTTTATTCGAAAATTGCCATTTACTGTGACAAGTCATATTTCAAATAATCACAAGTTGCGATAAATCATTTTTAGTTAACTGTGATTTTGTCAGTTATGAGGCATGTCCTCCTATGTCACGTTTTTTTTATTATTATTATCATTTCAAGGACCACAATGGAAATAAGGGATTTATAACTCCTTTTTTGTGTCATCCTTTATATTTAAATATAGTTGACATAATTTCAGTATCATGTCCATTTTGTCTCATGTATAGTGCTTTTATGTTTTCATATATTTTATACAGAAATAAATCTCTCTCTCTAAAGCTTTGTGTTTCAGGGTTTTAAAAGTCAGAACTGTGTGGAAAAGGGTTAAGAAGCATGTGAACATATAGTGCTACTTTATTTAGTTTGTCGTAGTTTAATCAGTAGTGGACAGGTTAGATTCAAGATTAGACTGCACATCTTGTGCAGTCTGATCTTGATCTAATCTGCTCATGCAAAAGCCAAGTCTTGGATACAACATCTATACCAGTGTTTTAGTATTTCTAGGTCCATACATAAACAGACATTCTGTACAGAGTTACTGGAAATAGTATAGGCTTAAGAAGGCAGGGCAGAGCTATGTTACAGTTCAGTACATTTTAGATTTAGGTAAAATAGGTAATTCGGAAATCATCGTGAATAGCCATATGAAATGTTATATTAAGATAAAGAACATGAGAATTGTACAACATGGATAAGGAGCACCATTTTTCCACAATGTTTTCAGACGGTAAAAGAGTATGCACTTCATGTATCCATACAGCAAAGGAATGATTAAGTACTGTTATAATGCATGTATTACGTAGATTTACTACAAACAATTCCGGCCTGGCTCTAAGCAACTAAATCGAAAAATAAACTGGTCAATCATGGTCGAAAGTCAGTTATGCCCTGCCAAGTCGTTTCTTACAGCCTATAGTATAAAAAAAATTTAGACAAAGTGACCTTGCAGAGGTCATGTTGTTCCAGTCCAATGATAGACCCAGCAAATCTATTCCGAGTTCCACTTCTGTGACCAAGCACACACTCTTGTCGCCAGGTTCTAGGCTAAATACCTTCAATTGTCCAACTGAATTCACGACTGCAAACACCGTTTGATCTTGTACAGGATGATATGACCATTTTATGTCCAAAATTCCAGGCATATCTAAATGTCCAGCCTCTTTTAACCACAGGTCTTTCTCAGACTTTTGCAAAATAAAAGTGTAAAGCCGTCCAACTCGAACCTGAGATTGCTTTTCTGAATTCTGAAAGTGATAAAAACATACAAACTGTGATATGTAATTTCGTTTAACTCTTTACTAAATGAGAAAAGTTTGGTTTTGTCCAAATTCAAAGTATTTTGCAGATGGCAATTTATATATGGCTCAATAGTAGAATTTCTTTTTTTTTTATCAAAAAGAAAACATAGAGCGCAAAGGAAAAATGCTGGTTACCAGCGTTTTCTCCTTTCCCTCTATGTTTTCAAAAAGCCTTCTTTGTTTGGGTCATTTAAACTCAGGATTGTTCAGCAAAGGGTTACAGAAATGGTTCAGCAATTATCAAACAAGATCTCCAAAGAGCAGTGCAATCTATGCCTATGGGAAGCCAGCAAAAGGATATGTCACTTTTGACCTTGCCATGACCTTGACCTTTGGGCCTGGAATCCATCATAAACTTGACTCTGCACATTGCATTATCAAGGATCACGTATGTGTGAACTATTTTCATACTACGACCAGGAGTTCAAAAGATATTAGTAGTGGCCAAAAGTAAACAATGCAGGTGTTAAAATGAATTTACATGCAACTTTAGAGAGGCCCTTATACTCATTTTCAGCCAGTTTTAACTCATTTTGTCTCTATTTTATCAAACTATAGTCATTCTTATATCTTCATGCCAAATATTGCCCCTGACGGTTGCAAGGTTGCTTAGATTATGGTCGATAGAAAATGTATTTTGCTGAGTTGCGGCCTTCCATGTAAACAGACTCGTCGTTTCCGGTTTTTGAATCGAAGATTTTCGACATATCCGTTATACACTCGGGTAGATTCGTATGATGATCATGCATTCTGTCACGTGACTATATTTGACTTTCGCCCTGCGTCTAATGAGGTAAACAAACGAAAATGTCTGTTGCAGCCTCGATTTTCAGATGGAGGTCGCGGCCTATATGCAAATTACACCGTATCTGACTCTAGGCGGAAACCAACAATAAATTTCTGTGATCACCGCCATTGTTTACAGCTTCGATCGTCAGCCAGTTTTCTTCTGACCAATGTTCGGTTTCTAATACAAATCTCCGTGTTTCTTTTTTTCAATTACACCATATGTCAGTAATTTATCCATGTTTACACAAAGGGCTGATTTCTGTACCATTCTAAATTGTTTGAAATTTAACAGCGTTTTTGCTCACCGGCTGTAGACGGGCATCTTTAATTCATACCATTTAAAGGTATAGAAATCATTGTGAAGATAACAATCTGTTATTGTACAGTTTGACAAAGTGGTAGTCACTGGCAGAAAAATGAAATTCAAAACCAGGTAAAAACTATCAAAGATACAGCAACCTGACAACTTTTTACCTGGTTTCTAAATTCATTTTTCTACTAACAACATATACTTGGACCAACCATACAATAATACCCATACTTTAAAACTGTACGAATGAAATTTAAATGCATTTTTACACCTGCATTCTTTACTTTTGGCCACTAGTGAGCCTCTAACTGGATATCATTTAAGTGCATGTAACCTCTGACAACAACCCTGTGACCTTGACCTTTAGATTTCTGATGTTGAAGGTGCACACATGTGTGAAGAACACTGACTAGGGGTTTAACTCTTTACTAAACAACAAAAATGTAGACTTGTCTAAATTCAAAGCATTTGCAGACAACAATTTAAATGTGGCTCAAATGGTGCAAACTTTCTTTGATTAGGTAGAAAACATTGTGGGAAAAGGAGAAAATACTGGTTACCAGCATTTTTCTCCTTTTTTCCACTATGTTTTCAAAAGGCTTCTTTGCCAGGGTCGTGAAATGTCGGCATTGTGTGGTAATGGGTTAAAAGATAAGAAGTAAACTCTAGTTCAGAGCATGTAGACTTTGACCCCTTCTGTGACCTTGAACTTCTCCATGTCGTCTTATCCAGAGGAAGATTTGTGAAAAATTTTCAAAGACACACAGAATTTTAAGACATACTAGTACACAGTGGACTTGATTAAATGCACATGCTTTCAGTGTGGTCATGTACAAAATCTCTTCATTTGGTGAAGAGCTAAAATACAGGACTGTTTGCTAAAGAGTTGAGTTTTTCCATTACTGTAGATGACAATTTTAGTTCTACTAATTTTTGATACAGGACCGGCCATAATCAATGGAAAATAAAAAAACTTCCACATACATGTATTTTGAATGAAACATTGCAGAGAAAGAAGTTTTCACTCTTTGTATATAGGTTAAATTTTAATATTTAAAATTTTACATCACAGAATGGTTGCTTTGCCATCAGCAACTCTGTCTGTTCTTCTAGACCAGATACTGCATTGTACTGGTTCTATCCAAGTAATAAACAAAGTGATATAATAGCTCATGTGATATTTTCAGTGGCCTTTGTGAACAATTAGAGTGAAAACTAGATTAACCTTTTACATGATGGCAAAATTTTAATCCGGTCCAAAATCGAAAGCATTTGTAGACGACAAATTAAAAAATGTTGCTCAAATGACAAATTGATTGATTGTATGGCGTTTAACGCCGTTTTCAACATTATTTCATTTACATCACAGCGGCCAGTGCACTTACCCATGCTTTCCGGGAGTCTCTTTTACCAGTACACTGCACAGTTTTCTTTCCAACCACTGGCTGCTTGCCCACATTATCATCGTCGAGACAATGGTCAGCAGTTGGATCAAATGACAAAATTTGCCCTTGATGGCCTAGAAAATATTGTGGGAAAAGGAGAAAATGCTGGTTACCAGCATTTTCTCCTTTTCCCCCAATGTTTTCAAAATTTAAGATTGTTTGGTAAAGGGTTATCCAATATGGGAATAACTTGATTACCTGCTGTGTCCCTTCTTTAAGCTGGTATGTTCCGCATAGAACCACATCTTGGTAGTCCTGAGCTGGGCACCATTCCACTGAATCAGCACTGTAGACTGTATCTATAGACTGGTAAGTTTTAACTTGGACTGACATCATGGAACCAAATGACTGCTGAATAATTAAAAGAAATTTCCAGCTAACCTTACAAAGCCTAGTACAAATGAACAGCATTCTGGAAAAAGGGGGTGTAACTCTTTACTAAACATCAAAATTTTAGACTTTTCAAAATTGAAAGCACTTGCAGATGACAAAATAAATGTGACTAAAAGATTGAAGTTTCTGTTGGGATAGCTAAAAAACCTTATGGAAAAAGGAGAAAATACTGGTTACCAGCAGTTTTCTCCTTTTCTTACAATGTTTTCGATTGGCTTTTCACTCAGGGTTGTTAAAAGTCAGGATTGTGTGGTAAAGGGTTAATGCATCTTCATAATGCATTATACCAAGCAAGTTATCGCATAATCATTGATCCTTAATATCCATTTTGTCTAACAACTGACCAAATCATAAGGTAGAATGGTCCTGGAACAAGCAGATAATTTACAAATAGCAACAGATTCTGACCCATGTCAGCCTACGCAGTCCACTGACACAGGTTGATACATTTTGCAGATGTATTAACCCTCTCCCAATCAATCCCTTGTTTTCATAACCCTGAGAAAGAAGCCTTCTGAAAACATTGTGGGAAAAGGAGAAAATGCTGGTAACCAGCATTTTCTCCTTTTCCCACAATGTTTTCTTCCCTTCCCAAAACAAATTTCAATTTTTGAGTCACATTAATTTTGTCGTCTGCAAATGCTTCCAATTTGGACTAGTCTAAACTTATGTCGTTCGATAAAGAGTTAAACCCACTTTTCACAGAACATTGCTCAAATCCATTGCCACTCCAACAGACAGTGTAAAGCCAAGATCGGACTGTACATTCTGTGTCTGCAAAGGTGCATCAAGTCACGCCTAGCAGCCCATGGGTAAAATCAATTACCTGCTTAAAGGCCCAGTAGCTGCCGAAAATATTAAAAAAAAAATGCAAATGTTAACTCTTTACCAAACAACAAAATTTTTGACTGGCCCAAACTGAAAGCATTTGCAGACGACAAAATAAATGTGATTAAAAAATTGAAACTTGTTTTGAGATGGATAGAAAACATTGTGGGAAAAGGAGGAAATGCTGGTTACCAGCATTTTCTTCTTTTCCCACGATGTTTTCAAAAGGCTTCTTTCTGAGAGTTGTTAAAAGTCGGGATTGTGTGGTAAAGAGTTAAAATACATTTACATCAATCCATTTAAAAGCATGGAAAATAATGTGAAGATGACAATCTCTTATCGTGTGGTTTGTCCCAGTGCCTTTATCATGCTGCGAAATTTTAGACTCATCAATCTTAAAGGGATTTACAGAGGACAATTCAAATCTTTTTCAAAACAAAACCATAATTATGTCCTGGAATGGGTAGAAGACATTGTAAAGAAAACAAGCAATTTCGTTGAAATGATATCCCCCGCCGAAAAATTTGCTTGACCGCGTAACTTAAAATCGCTCTCAGTTGGCCATTTTTCATCTAATCAAAAAAAGAAAAAAAATTGTATCGGTGGAATGGGTTATTGTACACACGTATGAAGTTTCACGAAATTCCGTCCAACGGTATTGGAGATATTCTCCCAGACGGATGGACAGACGGACGGAAGGACAACGCTAAAACTACCGTATATCCCTCCGCCTTTGGCGGGGGATAAAAATGCTGATTACCATCATTTTCTCCTTTTCCAACAATGTTTTCGAAATCCTTTTTCCCCAGATTTGTTAGAAGTCAGGATTGTGTGGTAACGATTAAATACACAGCTCACATATAGTCTTTTTTTTTTTTTTTAATGTTATGCCCCTTTATCTTGTTACTAAACGGCAAAATTTCAAACTTCCCCAAATTGGATGCATGTGTAGACGACTACATGTTTTCTACCCTATCAAAGACAGAAATAATTTTTTCAGCTACATTTATTTTGTTGTCTGCAAATGCTTTCAATATGGTCTGGTCCAAAATTTTGTAGTTTAGTAGAGAGTTCAACAATATTTCAATTGTATCACAGCAACAGTCCCCCTATTCTCATGTTACCTTGTTTTCACCAGTTCAAGGATAAGACGCAGCAGTCACCTGCTGATGGAAACTCCAATGACATACCTGCCCTTCTATTTGAGATCAAACCAAAAGGCTTCTGGATCATAAACCAACCATCTCAACCCTTTGTCACACAATTTGGAGTTTTACTGACTCTGAGATAGATACTATTGAAAACATTGTGGGAAGGGGAGAAAATGCCGGTAGCCAGCATTTCCTCCTTTTCCCACAATGTTTTTTATCCTTTCAGAGACAAATTTCACTATTTGAGCCACATTTGACTTGTCATCTGTAGATGCTTACCAGCTCTCCTTTTACTAACATGTTTTCTGACCATTCAGAGAGAAATCAAATCATTTGAGTTCCTGGTTGCAGAACGACTATCCTGTTTAAATGCTTAACTCTTTACTAAACAACAAAATTTTTAACTCAACCAAATTGAAAGCATTTGCAGTCCACACATTAAATGTAGCCCAAAAGATGATTTCCTTCTTTGACAGGGTAAAAAACATTGTGTAAAAAGGAGAAAATGCTGGCTACCAGGATTTTCTCCTTTTCCCACTTTGTTTTCAACAGGCATTCTTTCTCAGGGTTGTAAAAACTCGCGATTGTGTGGGAAAGAGTTAAATTTCTCCAATTTACTAAACTTAACCGTTCATATTCTTTATATCCTTGCTAAGAGAAATGAGCAATACTCTGGCTAAAGGGGGCTCAATGCATCTTTGTGTGCATTATACTAAGCAAGCTGTCACATAATAATGGATCCCTAAAATCCATTTGGTCAATCAATCAAATTGATTTGGAGGTACAACAGGCTTTTGACATGCAGAAAATCTACAAATAGCAAATGGTTTTGACTAATGTCACCCTACCCAGACTGCACAGTGCACAGTCTGACATGGTTTGATACTTTTTGAAGATGCATGAAGCCCCCTTTTCATAGAGCATGGTTCAACTATATTTGTAAGTCTTTATTTGGGTATTAGAAAAAACTTGAATTCACAGCAAAAAATTTAAATAAGCCCTTTTGACTCTTGCAGCCCCAAATGTAAAAAGTCAACCTCTTTTGAGAGCTTAAGTTACTATCTTCTAAACCATGGAAAGATATTTACCTTACAAGCTTGACTAAACTTTGGAATGTATAGATCCAAGATCAGACTGCATGTTCTGTGCAATCTGTTCTTGATCTATGCTACATGCCAAAGTCCATGTTTTCACCTATGGTGCCAAATGCGAAAGATGGCATTGAAATTAAAACATAACAAGAGGGGCATGATGGCCCTGAAGTTGCTCATCTGAGTCTTTTGACCAAACATGACCCATTTCAATCTCTTTCGAGATATCATTACAAACATTCTACCAAGATTCCATAATTATTGGACTGAAAATTTGGCCTCTAGCTTGTACACAAGCTTTTACTACAATTTCTCTCAGTAATCTACTTTTTAGCCAAACATAGTCCATTTTCCCATTGTAGATATTATCATAACAAAGATTCTGACCACTTTTCATAAGTACTGGACAGAAAATGTGGCCTCTAGAGTGTACACAAGGTTTTTCCAAGATCTGACATGACGACCTAGTTTTTTACCCAATGTGACACATTTTCAATTTCATCATACCCACTATCAAGAAAAACATTCTGACTAATTTTCATAAGTATTGGACAGAAAATGTTGATTCTAGAGCTACACAAGCTATTTTAATGATTTGACCTGGTGTGCTAGTTTTTAACCCACCATGACCCATTTTCATTCTCATTCAAGATATCATTATGACAAACATTCTGACCAACTTTCATGAGTATGTGACTGAAAATGTGGCCTCGAGAGGTTACACAAGGTTTTTGTAAGATTTGACCCAGTGACCTAGTGTTTGACCCGACATGACCCATTTTCAATCTCATCCAAGAAATCATCAAGACAAACATTCTGACCAAATTTCATGAGTATCAGACTGAAAATGTGGACTTTAGAGTGTACATAAGCTAAAAGTTGATGGCGCATGACTGACACAGCACGATCACAAAATCTCACCTTGAGCACTTTGTGCTCAGGTGAGCTATAAATACATGTAGAACACACAAGGAATTACATACTGGGATTTGTATTTTAACTCTTTACCAAGTGACAAAATTTTAGACTTGTCCAAATTCGAAGTATTTGAAGACAACATATTCAGTGTTATGCAAGACATAAAATTTGTTTTTTAAAGTGTACAAAACATTGTGGGAAGAGGAAAATGCTGGTAACCAGCATTTTCTTCTTTTATCACCATGTTTTCAACAGGCACAGTCCTAGTGAATGTGTAGTAAAGACTTAATGTAAAATTTTCCATTCCATGTGAATTTTTCTAATCCACGAATATCAGTATAGCCCATATCACATATTAGGCGATAAATATATTTTAACGTTTGGCCTGTTAGATGCCACTACAGCCCACTTGGTAAAGGTGCCCAATACAGTTTTCAAGGTCATGGGTTCAAGGATGGGGGAGGGGTTCTTTCAGGTTTTCCCCAACTTAGACTCAGGGTTAGTACTCACGTCCAGACAATTTTTCAATACAAAATATCAACTTTTTCCCTTCAAAAAATTTCAGGTCAAAATCTGGTTTAATGGCCTTTAAAGATTCAGACTATTTTCATGTAACTTATTTCAGCCAATTTCTCCCCAAGATAAAAAACAATTCTTATAACTTATTTTGATATGAATATTTATACATGAAATATTCAGATTAAAATTTGATCTACAGTCACTTTATTTTGCATGTAAATAAATCAACTAATACATTGTACATAAAGAAGTTAGAACACTACAATAAATGATTTTTTTCAGCGGGATCAACCCACAGCTTCTCACAGTTTGCATGCACTTTGCATGAATTGTAAAACATATTACAAGACCAATAATGCCTTTTGTAGAAAGCTTTAAAACACTGAAAAAAAAAGTGGCAAATTATTTGTCACAAGCAACTGCACCTTTCCCATGAATTTTCACACAGAAAGGAAATTTTTTCAATTCCTTTACTCTTTGCCAAACAATCCTATGTATATGCAACTCTATGGAAAAAGGCTTTTGAAAACTTTGTGGCACATGAAGAAAATGATGAAAACCAGCGTTTTCTCCTTTTTCTATGATCTTTTCTTCCCTCTAAAAAAAAAAATAGTCCTAAAAAATGCAAATTTAATTCATGGTCTGCTAACGCTTTCAAATTCAGTAAGTCTAGAAATCTATTGTTTGGTAAAGAGTAAACTTTTTACCGCAAGATCCCAAGTTTTAATGACCCTGGGAAAGATGCCATTTAAAACATTTTTTGGAAAAGGAACAAAATGCATTTTCTCATTTTCCCACAATTATTTTCTACCCTATTGCAGACATATTCCATTATTTGAGAATGTCAAATTCGTCATATGCTAATGCTTTTAAACTGGATGCTTCTAAAGCCTAAAACTTTATATAGTACAACACGTTATTTCTCCTTTGTTTCAAATGCACAAGTAATAGTTATGTCTGAAAAACCCTAAATTGTAACAGGGTAGTCTTTTTAACCCACTGCAACACAATCCAGAGTTTTAATGAACTTCTGAAAATGGCTTTGGAAAACATTGTTAGAAAAGAAGGAAATGCTGGTAACCAGCATTTTCTCCTTTTCCAATCATGTTTTCAACCAATTTTAAATTTGTGAGCCAGATTTTATGTTGTCCGCAAGTGCTTTCGATTTTGAACTAAAATTTTCTGGTTTAGTAAAAAATTATTTTTCATCCACAAATACAGAAGTTCTGTTCATGAGTCCTCTAATCTTGATCACATTTCAGAAAATGGTAGAATCATTACTTCACCACATGACAACACATTTTTCCTCTTGAATTACATTGAGATGTCAACGTCAAAATATACATGTACATCAGCTGCGTGCACTCCTCTCACATTCCATCAAACATTCCCGTACAAGAATCCTCGCATGAACAATTCCTCTTTTCAGTCTTTCAGCAGAAGTCCTGCTTCCTGCATATGTAGGTCTGATATCTCTTCCCATATCTTCTATTACGGCAAGCAGCTGAGAGTATTTACTCTGACTCTGAAGGTGCTGCAGCTGCTGCTGATGCTGAAGTAGTAGCTGATGTTGCTGTTGTTGTTGTTGCTGAGTCATAGATACGATTGGTCTGGACTGCTGCTGCACTGGCGGAGGGGTGTTTCTGACCTCCGCACCTGTGTCTGACCTCGGGGTACCCGGGTTACTAAAGTTTGGGGTAATGTTGGCGGGAGAATTGCTTGATTCAATATCATCATTCATGGTTCAAAGTTTCTTACCTGAAAATGGAATTGAAATATTTGTACTGAAAATCAATTTTAACCCTTTACCAGATAATAAAATTTTGGCCTAGTCCAAACTGAAAGCATTTGCAGACGACAATTTCAATGTGGCTCAAATGGTGCAATTTTTCTTTGATAGGGTTGAAAAAATTGTGGGAAAAGGAGAAAATGCTGGGTACCAGCATTTTCTCCTTTTCCCACAATGTTTTCAAAAGGCTTCTTTCCAAAGGGTCGTTAAAAGTCTGCATTGTGTCGTATAGGATTGAGTAGTCACTTCCCCATCATACATGTCAATAGAAACTTGAGCTGTCACTGAATGTGACTTAATACCCCCGCCAGCGCTTTGACAGAAACAGTTAATTACTAGTATTTTGTACACAGACGGACACACAGACGGACACACAGACAGACAGGCTGATTCCAGTATACCCCCGAAAACATTCGTTTTGTGAGGGTATAATAAAAATAATAAAAAATTAAATAACAAACATAAACACTATACGAATCTTACATAAATGCCTCACAATTTAACCCTTTACCACACAATGTTAAATTCTAACCACCCTGACAAAGAAGCCTTTTGAAAACATTGTGGGAAAAGGCGAAAATGCTGGTAACCAGCATTTTGTCCTTTCTCCACAATTTATTCTATCCCATCATCCACAAATTCCATCATTTTAGCCACATTAATACTGTCGTCTACAAATGCTTTCACTTACCACAAGTCTAAAACTTTTGCTGTTTGGCAAAGAGTTAAACCAGGGTTTTCCCTGACACTCAGACTTGTGCGTTTTGTTGTATATTTTACCTAAATGACCCGCTAAAATTTATTCACTGTGGGCCTGGGATGCAAGAAGGAAATCGACAATTGTCAAAAGATGCTAAACTATATGGGGCAACTGCAGACCATGTCCATATATTTTCAATCTATTCATGCATACCTATCCACTAGATTACTCCACTGTACACAGTTCTAGGGTCTGCTAAAATTTTAGATTGTGCAAACTTTTTCTACTGTATTTAGTCTTGCATTATAAGTATAGAATAATACAGAAAACCATTTGTTTCTAGGCTACTGCTTCATGTCACAATCAAATTTTTCTTGTGATGGCCAAAGTAAACAATCAATCTCCAAAAATAATAGTCCTGAACCAAGATCAAGTTAAGAAAACTAGAGGCCCTTAAAGGGCCTGAAATTGCTCTACTGGCAGTGATTTTGCTTTTTTGCTAGCATACATTATGATTTCATGATGCAAAAAGGAAAGACAAAAAGACACACACAAAAAAAGGGGGAATGTTCTTGCAGCTAGGCTTGAACCCACTAAGACAGCATTAGTACCATTGTGAATATAACAAAAAATGAAAAAAAACTGATGTAAAATTTCTCAAAACCAATTGTTTGGAATCCAGCCAAATTTGATAGGGTTTCAGTAGACATGGTATTAAACAATCCTAGGAAATTTCAAAGAAATGTGACTAATAATGTGGACTTTGTTGGGCAAACAATACCAAGTCATCAAATGGCTGCTTTTCCTAAATTGATTACTAGATTTTCTTCACCTTTAACAGAGTTCAATCCCTTGATAAACTAAATAATCTTTGCAAGTTTCAAAAGAATTGGATCAAAAATGCGGACTTCATTGCCTATATAAGAAATGGTTATTATCAGCTTTAAATTGCTACTTTTCCCATACTGATTGTCAGATTTTTTTCAAAATCAATAGAATTCAAGCTGTTGATGATACAAAGCAACTGTGTACGTTTCAAGAAAATCTGACCACAAATGCAGACTTTATCATGTAAACAAGAAATGGAAATTTTCAACTTCAAATGGCTACTTTTCCCATACTGATTGTTGGATTTTTTTCAAAATCAATAGGGTTCAAGCTATTGATGCAATAAACAAATGTTAAAATTTGACGAAAATCCGACAACAAATGCAGACTTTATCGGGTAAACAAGAAAAGACTAATGGACAGACAGACAGACGGATGGATAGACAACAGAAACAATACCATAATATAAGCTCTGCTGGCTTTCAGCCAGTAGAGCTAAAAACTGCGCAGTCTATACCGTAAGATTTTTGTGTTAAAATGGCTCTCGTATAATGAATGGTTGTACTCAGTCTAGGTCTTAGACATGACAGCAAAATGAAATGCAGTCTGTGTGGATACCAAGACTTGGCAGTAATGTGTATGTCTTTTCTCATTGAATGACAACTCATATTTATTCACTGTTGACCCTTAAATGCTGAATAAACTTGATGGACATTTTCATTTGAGAATAAGACAGGATGATTCAGGGACACACCTGTCAGGATAAAGCTATGAGAGAAAAATTCCATATGGGTTTTTTCAGTGAGACTTTTTAAAAAATTGTGAGACTGATATTTGTTGTCAATGCAGAATAAATTTATAAAAAGGGATACAAACTTGCTCAAAAACTGAACTGGAGTAAATATATATCCATCCCCCATTCTGCTACAAAGTTGTAACATATTCTTCTAACTCTAAGATATAGCCTGTGACACATACTTAAACTAAGGGGGATTAGAATTGTAAAATTCTGTAACAGAGTTTAATTCTGCTGAACCTTCAAATACAAAGAATTGCGGCAATATCCTCTTTACACAACCAATTTACACATTACATGCATGTTAATATTCCTGTCGATCTCCGAGAGCAGTGTGAGTGATTACGTATAGATGTAATTTCAAAAGCTCAAAATCTTTTATCTTTGAAAACTTATATCTGTATATTGTTTGAAAACATTTCAACTATCCCAAGCTGTCATTGACATCGATGCTTAAGAGTGATATTGTTGTTTAGATTTGAACCCCCACATTTGTTGGCGTACCATTACATGCAAAAACCTCCAGCTGGGAGAAGCACAACACACATTGGAGAGTCAACTTTTTTGATGGCAGTTTCAAAATCCGATGTGATTTTAGGGTAGCTACTGTGTGTTTGTGATCCTTACTTTCATGATGTCTTAAAATTATTTGTACCAATCAATTGGGTTTTCGAATATTGCAGTTCTCTGCAGGAGTACACACGAAGTTTTTCTATTGATCATAAATGACACCAGTCATGGTTTTGAAGCCATTGAATTTTTTACTTGGAGTTAGGGCTGATCATTTGGAGAATCGTTCAACTTCTTTTTTGGAGGCATTTTTCAATCGAAAAATCATTCTGCAAACTTGTGACACGAAAAACGCTTTACAGAATAAAAACAAGCCGAAAGGATTATTAAAAGTGAATAATGCAGTCTAGATTTGGGCGTCTACATGATATTCATTTATAAACATGCATACACCAGTCTAAGCGATTTATGTCCCTTATTGACTATTGAAAACGAAAGTGAAAATTCTTTTCTGGTGATCATCAATCTTGTATTTTGGATGCAATCTTTTTCTCGCGTTTAGAGATTTTTAATGAGATTTCTCCGATTTTTACCGTGATAATATTGCGGAATCGCAGCGTTGGCATATCACTAATGATTGCAATTTCATGGCTTTATCTGTAGTGTTTAAACAATCCTTAATCATTGATGCATCTACATGATGGTCTGAAAATTTAAATGTTATCTAGAGATCTAGGTCTCAAGATCAATACCATTTATGTGTGCACTATGCTGCTGTAAGACATACTGTTCCCGGAGGCAACCAGTCAAAAATTAAAATTGCCTTCGGGGACAGTTATCTGTACTAAATGCGACCCATGATGTGACAAATGACTCCCTAACAACAGGGCTAGCTGGACACAATGAACCCCTTGAGAAAAAGTCAAGGGAAAACCCTGGCTGAATCCTAAAAAAGCTTATTTCATTAAATGAAGAAACCAGCCAAATTATTACAAGGTTGGCATGAAAAGTTGACAAAGAAGCCATAATATACAATAGTTCCAGAAGTAAGATTGGTCACAACCGGCAGATCAAAGAAATCTAATTTTATGAAAAGACTGAGCCCAATGCAAAGTCAAAATGGATGTCACTTTGAACATATGATTTGACGGAAGAAAATGTTTAGGCCAAAACAAAAAAAATATATGTGGTTCAGGTCAACCGACCACGACTAATTTTTACGTCCGACTTTAAAGGCTAAAACCAAAAGAATAATCAGAACATTTGTTATTAACATATGGTTGATTTGTAAACAAACAGTCATGATTGACCCTTTACCAAAAAATCCAATATTTTAAGAGGAGGATGTATGAAGTGAGTTGTCTAAATCATGGGGCAAGTTGTCTTTAAATATCTAGGACGAGCTGACCTAGACCTAGTGCGAGTTATTAGATTTTGGGTGAGATGTCTTTTTCATTCTCGCGAGTTGTCTTTGGAATTAGAGCGAGTTTTCTATGGGCGAATTGCACTTGGGGCGAGTTTTCTGAACCCCCATCCGGATCGAGACATAGTCTCATCTTACCTTCAGTCTTCCATGCCCATTTTATTAGCTGTCATTGGAAATTTTGTCTCTTAGAGCCGTTCGAAAAGATGCGGGTAAAATCGTATTAATTCCAGATACTTTTAATGAACGTTGCTCTGAAGGTCTGGCGAAGACCAGTAACAAAAATAACATCGGAGCAGACCTTCAGACTGAAGGTAAGTAGAATTAGTTTTGTCAAACAGGAAAATGTCCAAGAATCTGTCTTTTGGCAAAACACTGGTTAATCTACAGCTCGTTAAAAAATTTCTTACCTTTCGTTTTACACAAAGGAAGGAAAAGGATATTATCTGGTGAGATTTTATTGTTGCGTCTAATGATCGTCATCTCGAAGGTAGAATAATGTTCCGGTATTTGGCAGTATTTCGTAACGCAGTCAAAATTAGATTTATTACCTCCCTTGATCAAGCTTTAAGCGTTTATTGCATCGACTTGTTACTTTCATGTCAAAATGACCCAGCTTTGGTAAAGTTATTTGAAGTGGTCTTTTGAAACACGACTTTATACATTTTCCCATGTTTTCAACTATTTCCTGTCTTTATTTGACCATAGAATTGTACAACATAATATATCTACTTTACTACTTGTTATTTAGTTTTTCTTGTGGTTAATTGTTGCATCTGAACAATTTTCCCGGTAGAGTTTTAGCTCCACTGATGGCCAGTAAGCTCATGGAGTGGCGGGTATATTAGATGAAAGGGAGCTATTGTGTGACAAGTACTGTGTGATAATTCGCCAGATAAATTGGAATAGTCTTCATCCGCAATTCAAAAATGTCCCCTAAAAGTCATCGTAAAAGACTGCGTTTGTACAAAAATTCTTCTAAGAGATGATCTAATGAAAAAAGCTTTCCTTGTTGAGGCTTGATAGATTAGGACCGAGTTTAATTGCATTGGGTGCTGTCAACTTTTTTGGTAAGATGCCAAACGAGCGAAATTGAAACTAATCAGCGAAGAGCAAAGTAATTGAAGTGAACTGTAAACTTTGATATTTTATCAAATTAGTATTGTCATATGTTTAAACCAATTATGAAATATATATATTTGTATAACAGCAGTCATTCTGCTATTTTACGTGATTTTAATACTATGATAATGAGTGCGCATCTCTCTCTCTCTCTCTCTCTCTCTGTATCTATCTATCTATCTCATTCGACATAGGTTTTTGTTTCATGTATGGTGGTTTTCAGTTCGTCAATTTCTCTCTCTCTCTCTTTCTCTCTCTCTCTGCAAGGGAAATTGATTTTTATGTTTATTTGATTCTAGTGACTGTGTAACAACGGTTCATCCTTTCACCAAATAATTAAGTACATATAGGGCTATTTCCGTATTAACTATTTATTAAAGGCTTTTTGCCGCTCTATAAAACATATCAATGTAGCTATAATGAAAAAAATATATCACCTCTTAAACAAAAAAAAAAAAAAAAAATGTTGGGAAAGAAGAAAGTCATGGTTAAGTGTACATGTATTTCCTCCTTTTCAGTAATGTTTTCGATATTTCTAGAAAAGATTGTTTGAAATTTAAGATTATGTGCAAGGACAGAAAAAGTTGTGGTGTATGTTTCAATTTAATCGACCTTTCAGTTAATGTTTTCTGCAGTGTTTCTTTGAACATGGAATCGTCTAGAAAAAAGTTACTTATACATGTAGAATCTAGGGATTTTAGTCAATAAGCACTCTTACGGGGATCGAATCAATGAACATGTTCACGATCGAACGGCCAGAATAGAACCAAACACTGTAAAACATAAACCCGGCTATTTGAAGAATATACGATTTCCACACACACACACACACACACACCACACACACACAAAGGTTAATTTCTTTTGCCGAGAGAGAGAGATAGATCTAAGGACGAAAAACCATCATAAAACATATGAACACCCATGCCATATGATTGAGAGACAGATAGAAAAGAGGGGAGATCTAATGAGACAGAGAAAGACAGCTGTGGACGAAAAATCGTAATAAGTTAAACATAAAAAATTATTTCCCTTGCCAAGTGATTCAAGAGACAGAGAGATGCGGACGTATTATCATAATGCATTTCATTATGCTTGCTAGATGTATTTGTCATAACTTATAGCAATAAAATTTTGTTCTGATCATTTCTGTTCTTATCTGATCATTTTATACATTAAATGAACGAATGACAACTTTTTTATGAATATTTCGTAAGGTGTCAGGAGAAATCGTTCCCTGGAGAAATCGTCCCTAAACTGCTTGAGGACGATTTCTCTGGAGAATTCGTCCCCTGGGGACGAATTCTCTGGAGATATCGTCCCCAAATTAAATTTTGGAGATATCGTCCCCATCCCCATATTCAAAATTCATATAATCATATTGTTGTTAAAGTTGTCTTTGAAAAACATTTTTGAAGGTTTTTTTTTGCTTCCGTATTTACTTTGTGTAACGATTTTCTTCAGTCAAGAGCTATTTGATTACACTGTCATTGTTTATACAGCAATTTTCACACTTACAAGTTGTTGTTAACACCTGTCACGCCTTCCACAGGTAGCTTTACACCTGAAAGATTTTTAATTTTTCCTGTTTGTTTACATTGGATTTTAAACCAAAGCAATTACGAAATACATATGTTCATAAAACAGTAGTCATGGGTCATTATCGGAATCAGTATCTCTCCCCCTCCCTCTTTCTTTCTCTCAATCGGCATAGGTCTTTCATGTATAATGGGTGTCAGTGCGTAGAATTCTCTCTCCGTATGTCTCTGTCTCCGTATCTCTTCTCTTTTCTCTCTCTCTCTTCTGCCATCACTTGGCATGGAATATTAATTTTTGTTTTATTTATCTTAATTATACGACCCTGGATCTGTCTTTATCTTCGTAGATCTACCCTTCCTGTGTCTCAATCATTCAACATGAGGGTGTTAATTTATTTGTTTTGAATTTTTTTTTTCGTCCGTTGATATCTCTCTCTCTCTCTCTGCAAGGGCTACTATTTTTTTTTTTTTTTGTATTGAGTTCTTTTTTTAAACAGCTGGGATTTATGTTTTACAGTTTTTTGGTTCATTTCGGCCTTTCAATCGTGACTTTCTTCTTTCCGTGCAACTTTTCCCTTTGTACTGTTTATGTATGAGGTGATTTTTTTTCATTTATTTAAGGACCACTGATATCTTTATAAGCAGTGTTCCCACTAGCTTTTTATTTCAAGGGTACACACTTACCCCCTAAGCTTTAAATCTGGGGTAAGATTTCATATTAGAGGGTATGACAATAATGGTTCTCAACTAGAGGTAAAGCAATCAATATGGATGATTTGCAGCACAAACGTCTGTTATAATAAGATATCTGTGGAAATTTAATGCTTAAAGTCATTAAAAAGCTGAAAAGACTGTCTGAAGTGACTCTGGTTGGACAATGTCAAAAGGAACATTTTGTTGTGTCATGGGTTTCCGTGTTTTTTGCACCGAGCATTTTTTTCGGTAACCAGTCAAAAGCCCCTTCGGTAATTATCCCCTACCCCTAAAACTAACAAGGCGGTCAAAAGCCCCTTCACCATTTTGCGAAGGTGGACATAATCCCCTTCATCAACTTGTAGAGGCGGTCAAAAACCCCTTCGCAATTTCGCAGAGGCGGACATTATCCCCTTCATCAAATTATACAGGCGGTCAAAAGCCCCTTGGTGAAAACGCAAAGGCGGACATTATCTCCTTCCTTGAATTTTCGGGGCGGACAAAAACCCCTCTTTCACTAGCGAAATACAGAATAAGATCTGTGACGGGATGGTCGCAATTGAGAGGGTTTACTGTCCGCCAGTGAAAGAGGGGCTTTTTTCCTTCCGGTTCTTTACCAGTTGAACGAACTGAGAAAGGTTTTTTTTTTTTTAATTCTTTACCAGAAACGGGGAAAAAAAAAAAAAAAAAACCGTTTGGGAACAGTATAGATCAAGATCGGGCTTCACAACATGCGTCGTGATTTTGCTGAAAACCATTTGCAACCAATTGTAACGTAAGTTGATCTAATTGTGATCCTTAACAAAAATATCAGAGTTTATGCCTGGGGAAAAAAGGTTTTATAAGTCTGTCTGATACCAGACTGATACATTGTTCCACAATGTTTTCTTCTCTATCGAAGAAATTATACACCAGCATTTACTTCCAAACTCTTGTCTGCAATGACTTCGAAAAATGAAAAAGTGGACAAAAAAATCTATATATAACAGAATTAAACACATTTTTATTTATATATAAACATGGTACAAAATTTTAATGTTATCGAAACAGACATTCATTAATAAAATATTGAAAAAGAAATTACCATACAAAATTGTCGACGTGTCCAAATAGAATGCTTTTACATATGCAATCTCAACAGCAATAAAATGATTGCAAATGTCTTTACAAGGAAAACATGGAAAAAAAAAAAGGTTTCCAGCGTTTCTCCATTTCCTTTATTTAACCTAACGTCAAATTTTTGACTTAGTCCAGACTGAGAGCATTGCAGACGGTTTTGCCATGACTTTACAAGAGATATTGTAGAAAAAAGAGTAAATGGTGGTTACAAGCATTATTTATTAATATCAAAACATTTTATTACGACTTCTACAAATCACAATATCAGTAGCACATGAATATTGTATGGGGAAAAAAGTACAATAGAAGAAATTTTCAACGTGTCCAAATAGAATGCATTTATGCAGATGCAATCTAAACTGCAATAAGATAGCAATACTTTATACAGAGGCGAAAAACATAATTTTGACACGTCGAAATTTGCAGACGACAGAGAAAAGTTGTTGAAATAACAAAATATGCCATATCATGCGAAAAGAAGAAAATGCTGGTTATCAACAATTTCTTCTTTCCGCACAAAGTTTTCCAAACCCGTCTTAAAATTTGTACGAATTTTCAGACGACTGAGAAAAGTTGATGAAATAGTAGAATTTGCCATGGATTGGTTAGAAAATATTGTGCAGGAAGGAAAAGATGCTGGTTACCAGCTATTTCTTCTTTCCCAACAATTTTTTCAAAACACTTTTTTCTACTTTTTGATTCTGATGTTTTCACCAATGGCATGTAAGAACAATTCCAATGGCTTTTCCTTTCTAGTGTACTGCAGACATAAGTTTTGCAAGATTTTTTGATGACGTTCTACACTTTTTTTTTGGCGGATGACAAGGGTTTGGCCCATGTTGTACCGCAGAATGTCAGCTTGTACCATTGCTGAGTCTTTCTGAAGACAGTCAATTACAGTCCACAAAGAAGGATTCTTGTGACCTACAAGATTGCGGAAACCGTTGTTCCATCCTTCACATACATTATTAGTTCTCGCTGCACCCGTCATTGTCGCAGTGTACACATTCCATTTTTCTGGCTGAAATATTGGTGCTGTGCGCCTGAATCTTACGTTTCCGTTGGCTGAGAGGACAGATCTAAATCGATGCAAAAGAAAATTTGTTATATGATTTGTGTGCATTAACCATTTACCAAACAACATAATTGAAAAAAGAAAATAAATTGCAGACGACAGTTTCAATGTGGCTGTAATTGTGGGAATTGCCTGCGATAGGTTACAAAAAATTCTATGAAAATGATGTTTACCAGCAATCCTTTCCTTTATCCATTTATCTTCCTATATTATTAAGTCTTTTCAAACAGAGTCGTTTGTAACTGATGTCTAAAGTAGAACAAGGTGTGTTGGTGAAACGAAAGTGCCCCCAAAACGCCTATTTTTTGAAAAATGTAACCTTGATATTCGACCTTAAGTTTTCACGTTAAGTTTGTGCAGACAGATAGAAGGACAGACGGACGGACAAACGGACAACAGTAAACCAATATGCCCCCGATCTTTCGATACGGGGGCATAAAAACCGGATACCAAAAAGCATTTAAATAGAAAGTGTGTCTAAAAGTAGGCCTATTTGATTTTCATTAAGATGACAATTTGTTATGTGCAACATGACTTAATCGATGAAAAGTCTATAGAGTTTGAACATACCTAAAAGCACCGTTAACATAGGTAGCATCAAAGTAATCTACCAAACCAATAAGGATACTTGGGGCTATATTTCTTAGGTACTGCATCCCTTGTTTAACGTCTGTGACTGAAAGAAATGCCAATCCATCTAGCATTCCACAAAATTGGCGAATTTTAGCGTCATCTCGGTACAAGGGTTGTAATCCTTCAGATTGAAGTTTGCGCCACGTTGACTGGGTCAGATGGCAGAAGCATCCTTGAATGTGTATGTTAGACGAAATTGATGTCTTCAGGGCATTGTGGATGGCCAACTCGTAATCAGCGACAACCGTTTCAAGGTTGGGACGAATGTCTTTGCGTAGACAAGTATCAAGAATCGCAGTAAGGCACTCCTCGTATGTGATCTGTGTCTTTGACGGAAGAAGAGCATAAACAACTGACTGATAGGAACAAGCGAGCGCTGTGCGTATACAAAATATCTGCTGAAATTGTGAAGGTGCTGTTGAATGTGTTCCATCCATAAACCAAGTAGTGGACTCTCCACCATATTCAGCTCTCTTTAATTCTCTAAAAAACGACGAAATTACCAACTATGCAAGATGAATCATTTACAGACGACAAGATATTGGTTTTTAACAGCAATTCCTTTTTTCACCTAATTGTTTTCAAAAGTCTTCCTTGATTTGCTGGAGAAATATGGTGGTTAGTTATAGACTGACATGTAGTTATAATACTTGTTGTTGTCGCTAGAATCCTTTTCTATAACAATCAATGACGTCTTTTCCAGAAACTTTTCCATGTCTATAATAGTATTAAATTGCAAGATGAATGCATTTACATATATTTATTTTTAACAGCAACTCCTTTTTTCACCTAATTGTTTTCAATTAGATTGTGCAATGATGGTTAAGCCACAAAGAATCACACTATTTGAAGACCGTAAAAAGTAGTCAGCAGGTCCTTGCGAACATTGCAGGAAAATGGAAAAAGGCTGATAATGACAAATTTTCTAATTTTCACATATCGTTTCTTGACCTTTAAAACATGTATTTATTTTAGTTCGGCAAGGCGAATTTGTCGTTAAAATTATGTTGTGTGGTAAATGGTTACAGGACAATGTATTACAGCAGAAGAAGAAGAAGAAGAAGAAGAAAAAGGAGACGACGAAGACGACGACGAAGAAGAAGAAAAGTAGGAGGAAGAAGACATTATAAAAAAGCAAGATCATAGAAGGTTAAAGTCAAAGTGTTTACCTCTTTCGGGTATTTAGCAAGCTTATCAGCCACAATCTGGGCCGTGGAGCCTCGAGTTTCTTTTATAGCATTCTTAATTTCAGATTTGGCTTTCATGGCCTCAATCGCCAATGGGTCAGCATCATGGCTGTGTTCGCCAATGGATTTAACTTCAGTAACCTTAAAACAATTATGATATTCTATTATTCAGTCTTTTAGCCCTGACTGAAATTAACACATCCACAATGAACTCATTTGGATATGGCGAATTACATTCATCTCAAATAGTAAAACTTTTCCTTTTTCGACAAGCAAACGTTTTGGTAAAGAGAAACCGTAAAGTTTAAGTCAATAAAGTATTGTCATTGTCATTGTAATAGGTCAAGATTAGCAGTGACAGCGATTGTCTTCAAAAATGTGCAAGCAATTGTGGCAGCAGGGGCCCTTCGAATAAACATGGGTATACTTGTGTACCAATCACAAGTTAACCTCAGTTCAATTTAAAAAATCAGTGCTAGGAAGTGAGTCAAAAACCAGCACATGATACAGCTGCGCCGAAAAAAATAATATTCCGAAAGTCATCAGTAGACAGAAAGACGGTAAAAGAGGGCGATACATAGAGACAGACGGAAAGAGAGAATTTAACCCTTTCCCGAATAACACCTTGATTTTACGTGTCTGCAGTACAAGTTTTAGAAAACACTGCGTGGAGAATGAGAAATTGCTCGTGACGAGGAATTTCTCCTTTTACCGCACCATGAAAAGACTTATTAGTATACAGACGGTAAAAGACAAGACACATGGATAGAAATGGAAAAAGAGAAATTAATCCTTTCCTGAACAAGCCCTTGTTTTTACGTTTCTGCAGTAAGAGACTTAAAATCATTGCGGGTTAAAAGGAGAAATTGCTCGTGACAATTAACTTCTACTTTTCCAGCAGCACGAATAAGCTGTCATTGATAGACAGACAGACGGACAGTAAAAGAGGGAGATACATGGATATAAAAGAAAATAAAGAAATTAACCATTTCCCAAACAAGCCCTTTTTAATGTTTCTGCAGTACAAGAATTTTGAAATCATTGCGTGGGAAAAGGAGAAATTGCTCGTGACAATTAACTTCTACTTTTCCAGCAGCACGGATAAGCTGTCATTGATAGACAGACGGACAGACGAACAGTGAAAGAGGCATATACATGGATATAAAAGAAAATAGAGAAATTAACCTTTTCCCAAACAAGCCCTTTTTTACATGTCTGCAGTACAATAATTTTGAAATCGTTGCGGGGGAAAAGGAGAAATTGCTCGTGACAATTACCTTCTACTTTTCCAGCAGCATGAATAAACTGTCATTGATAGACAGACGGACGGTGAAAGAAAAGGGGTATATATATGGAATTAAAAGGAAATGGACAAATTAACCTTTTTCCGAACAAGCCCTTGTTATATGGTGTCTGCAGTGCAAGACCTTTGAAAACATTGCGGGGAAAAGGAGAAATTGCTCGTGGCAATTAACTTCTACTTTTCCATAGTCTTTCATTACTAGACACACCGACAGACAGACAGAGAGTAAAAAAAAGGCAGATACATGGAGATAAGACTTTTGAAAACGCTGCGGAGAAAGAGAGCCGGTAAAAGAGGGAGATACGTGGAGATAAAAAAAGAAATTGAGAAATTAACTTTTTCCCATATAAGCCCTTGTTTTTACGTGTCTGCAGTACAAGACTTTTGAAATCATTGTTGGGGAAAAGGAGAAATTGTTCGTGACGAGTAATTTCTATTTTTCCCGCAGCATGAATGGCCTTTCATCAGTAGATTGAGGGAAAAGGAGAAATTGTTCGTGACGAGTAATTTCTATTTTTCCCGCAACATGAATGGCCTTTCATCAGTAGATTGACAGACAGCCGGTAAAAGAGGGAGAGATAAATTGAACAAGCCCTTTTTTCTACATGTCTGCAGTACAAGTCTTTTGAAAACTGTGCGCGAAAAGGAGAAATTGCTCTAACCACTAGGGGTCTTTTAATTTGGAAGAGTCTAATTTGTCGTTACGGAAGGGTTTATAACAGTAATAAACAGAAGGAAAGAAAGAAACAGAACAAATAAGCAGAAAGAAAGATGGAAGAGAGAGAATGAAAGAAAGAAAATGAGACATATAATACAATATCAACTGAGAGAAAGAAAATATTTTAGGACTTACATCAATATCTGTAGTAAGTATGGATCGGCACTGCTTTCCTTTTCGTTGACTACACTCCCATCTTTTCGTACTTTTACTTTCGGCCTTAAACGTGTATGCATGGCCATCATAACACAATTTTCTTGAACCACGAGCTGTAGCAACGAATTCCATCTTTCAAGTGAAATGAAAATCCGTTTGTAAAAATATTTTATGTGTAATTTTAATTAGGGATTAGACAGTTTGAAAACTGCAATTAATGTGGATAATTTACTCAAATTAGTCTAAAAGGCGTTGCCTTAACATCTATTGTTCTTGAACAACACAAACTGTGGACGGATTAAGATATGGAATTATCTATTTGCGTGAAAAAATGATCACAATTTTACTCGTTGATTAAAAAAAGACCGACAGCAAACATTATTAATTGGGGACAAAAATAGGCCGGTAGGGATGCACAGCTCAGATAAGAAGATAATATTATAAAGTGGGCAAAAATGATCGCTCGTTTAAAAGTTGATTGAAAAAAGACCAACAACAAACATATTTAATTGGGTAAAAATAAAAGGGATTTTTGTCCGCCAATACCTTCCTTTTAAATGTTCGAGATTCACATCGGACATTTTCATACATACACATTTATTATTGATATAGCTTTTATTGTTAACTGTCAAATTACCAACTAAGGTCTGTGAAGGGATGGTCGCAAATGAGAGGGCTTATTGTCCGCCTGTGAAAGAGGGGCTTTTGTCCGCCCCGAAAATTCAAGGAAGGGGATAATGTCCGCCTTTGCATTTTCACCAAGGGGCTTTTGACCGCCTGTAGAATTTGATGAAGGGGATAATGTCCGCCTCTGCGAAATCGCGAAGGGGTTTTTGACCGCCTCTACAAGTTGATGAAGGGGATTATGTCCGCCTTCGCAAAATGGTGAAGGGGCTTTTGACCGCCTTGTTAGTTTTCGGGGTAGGGGATAATGACCGGAGGGGCTTTTGACCGCCATTCATTTTTTTTATGTGTGTTAATTTATGGATAGGTATTTCCGCGTGATTTGACAATAATTTATCAATACTGGTAGTATTTAACTACAAATCCTGTCAATTTATACAAGTTAAGCGGATAATGCCTTTTTTTTGAACTTTTTTTTTCATACATTAGGTCTCGCGTGTAACCAAAATTCGTTACTTGAATTTCAATTCTATAACGTGATTTAAGTAATAATTTGCGTGAGTGGGAACACTGATAAGCCTTTCATTAATAGGGAAATAACTTATGTACTTAGTTCTTCGATGAGAGGATGAACCTTTGTAACAGTCACTAAAATCAAATAAGCATAATTAAATTTGTCTTGCCGACTGATGAGAGAGACAGAGAGACAGAGAAACAGTCAGACAGACAGGTGTTTGGACAGGAACCCATATACATTACATAAATTTATCCTTGCCGAATGAGGGGAGAGGTAGAGGGAGATGCAGACTCATAATTTTAGTATAGAAATACATTTAACGACCGAAAAACTACTGTTTTAAGAACATAAATACCTTTAAATTGTTTTAAAATCAAAATCAGCTAGTAGAACTTTTTAAAAATCTTTCAGGTAAAAAAGCTGTAACAGGTGTGAACAACAACTTGTAAATGTGAAAATTGTCGTATAAACCAGGGATCGTATATACACAATGAAAGTGTAATCAAACAGCTCTTGACTAAAGAAAATCGTCTCTCAAAGTAAATACTGAAGCAAAAAAAAAAAAAAAACCTTTAAAAATGTTTTTCAAAGACAACTAAAACAACAATATATTTGAATTTTGAAGAAGGGGACGTTATCTCCAAAATTTAATTTGGGGACGATATCTCCAGAGGATTCGTCCCCAGGGGACGATTTCTCCAGAGAAATCGTCCCTAAGCAATATGGGGACGAATTCTCCAGGGGACGATTTCTCCAGCATTCTTTCATAATAGTTAAAAAATCAAATTCAAACAAAGAGAAAAAATAAAAATCTTACAGGTGTAAGCTATCTATGACGGGCGTGACAGGTGTGAACAACAAACTATTAGTGTGAAATTAGAAACATATTTTCAAAGACAACTTTTATAGCAAAATTGTATATGAATTTTGAATATGCGGACGATTTCTCCAAAATTTAATTTGGGGACAATTTCTCCAGAGAAATTGTCCCCAGGAAACGAATTCTCCAAAGAAATCGTCCCCAAGCAGTTTGGGAACGATTTCTCCAGTGGGCGATTTCTCCTGACACCAAAATTCAGACCGTCATGTCCTTTTTTTTTTGTTGTTGTTGATTGTCACAAACAGATGTTTCTCAAAATGTTTGCCATTTACTCTGAGTCGTTTTGCTGAAATCATTCTAGTCTACAGGGGTTATGTTTTTGGTATATAGGTACAATACGAACATTTGATAAACTTTATTCATCCTTCACTGTCTTATTTTTTATTCGATTTACAATTGTTTCAGAATACCTAGTTTACAAATCAAGCATTCTCCTGGTTCTCCATTTCCTATGCGATTCAAATTTCTTATGGAATCAACGCACAGAAACGGGGTACAGGGAACTTCTGGATCATTCATCATGGCAGCCGGTGTACAGAGAGTGTTGTCGAAGTGTCAAAAATGTGTAGAAGCAGGCAACTTTTACGAAGCCCATCAAATGTATCGGACTCTTTACTTCAGGTACTCTCCATTTGTAAACACCAATGTGATTTAGCTGTGAAAAACCCTCAGATTTCATTTTATGGCTTTGATTTTTATGCAGTATGTTTCATTGCATCATTTGCCAAATAAAAATGATACCAAGTCAATTATAATGTAAATCCTTAGCAGCCAGTGTGGGATTCGAACCCTCGACACCCACTCACAGGGCAAGTGCTCTATCCATTCAGCGGTGTAAAATTTCACTTGCCAATGGCACTGTCAAAATGGATTTTATGGATCCATATATGATTACCCTCGACAAACTGAAAATCGCGATATTAAGCTTCGGTGTTTATTAACTTAAGGGGTAAAAATAAAAATCCACTTGGCTGTATGTGTTATTCAATCATTGGCCTTCAACTACACAAGACATATCCGATTTATTTCAAATAGTCACAAAATGTATTCAGCAAGCATGACACAGCTGACACAAGGCAGCCATTTTGTCATGCAGGTATTTTCGTGAAAAGTCAGAATAAACCAGTATTTTAAAAATGGGCTGACCTTTAATCTCAACCTTTAACATGGTCATGTGACACCCATTAACAGCGAAACATTGTGGAAGTATGATAATTTTCAAATGTGGTTCTGTCTTGAAATAATTTGTAGTTTTTACGGAAAGGGGTCTTTTCTCTAATGAAATTACCTTCTTTGAATCACGAGGTTTTCCAAGTAGCTGATTTACCTTCTTAAACCTCATTGTTTTTGCGATTTTTGCAGATGATAACAAAATCAACAAATGGTATGACAAATGGTATGACCTGATCAGTCTCGATGTGACTTATAAGAAAAACAAAATGGTCACGAACTTGGATGTATCGTGATTTTAGATGATTCGACGATAGATGATGACTTGCTTGGTATAGGGCATCTTAGACGTGTATTAACCCTTTACCACACTATCCCAAGTTTTTATGATCTTGTCAAAGAAAGTTTTTTTTTTTTTTTTAAAATATTGTGGGAAAAGAAGAAAATGCTGGTCACCTGCTAATGCTTGTAATTTGGATCGGTCTAAATTTTATCATTTGATAAACAGTTTGCCAGAGCATGGCTCATATACATGTACAAAGTTGTCTGCTGCCAATGTTTTCTAAATTAGGCTTTTGCAAAATAAAACAGCTATATTGGAGGGAAAAAAAGACCACTACAATGGTAATCATAATGGTATTTATTATAAGTAAACCAAGCAATTACATGTTTACCCTGAAGTAGACAGCTCTAGAAAATAGTGTGGGGATAGAAGAAATTGCTGGTATATAGTATTTTCTTCTTCTCCCACAATGTTTTCTACCATTTAACTCTACCAAACGACAAAATTTTAGACTGGTCCAAATTCAAAGCATTTGCAGACGACAAAACATGACTCAAAAATTGAAATTTGTTTTGGGAGGGGAGAAAGCATTGTGGGAAAAGGAGAAAATGCTGGTTACCAGCATTTTCTCCATTTCCCATGATGTTTTCAAAAGGCTTCTTTTTCAGGGTCATGAAAACCAGGAATTGTTTGGGAAAGGGTTAAAGGATTAAAATCATCATTTGAGACTGATTAAATCAAGGAATTTGATTGGGGATTATCCTTTACTTGTATTAATTGGGAATTTTAGAATTCTTTCTTTTTGCATTACTCTATAATTAAATTACTACATAGCCACTTGTGTTGTCAGCCAAATCATTTTGATTAGCAATGTCTCCTTTTCCAGCCATGGTTCAGATTGTTGTTATCTTTAAAAATATATCTGATCGAAAATTGTATATTTCAACAATATGCAAAACAATGAGGAAAAAGAGGCAAATGCTGGGATACTGCATATTGAACCACAGAAGAGCTTCAAAATTCATATTCCAGTATCTCTTATGCCACCTATCTTTTTTCAAAGATATTCTCAAAATTTACCTATTAATTTTCCGGCTCACATGGATGTACATGCATTGTACACAGACAAAATCATACGCCACAGGAAAAAGGAGAAATCTTCACAGTGTCAAATATGGTTCAAAATAGGGTATGACGATGCACCAAGCAAGCTGGATACATTCAGACTGGTTTGAGGTTTTATTGGGCAAAAAGTAAAACTATAATATTCATCCCTGCCAAGGTAACAAAGTTATTACCCACTGAACTAATTTTTTTCTTTTAATATTTTTATGCTCCCCGAAGGCGGAGCATATAGTCGCGGCTTCATCCGTCCGTCCGTCCGAAGCCATTTCTCCACAACCCCTGGACCAAATTGGATGAAACTTCATATATGAACTCTTTAGGATATTGCGCCGATGTATTTTTCTTGGTTTTACCGACAGCCTTCACTGTCCTAGACAGAGACCTGTTCGGGGAGCATAATCCGTCTCTGACGGCTCTTGTTATACCCCCGCAAAACGAATGTTTTCGGGGGTATACTGGAATCAGCCTGTCTGTCCGTTTGTCCGTCTGTGTGTCCGTCCGTGCGTCTGTCTGTGTACAAATAATTGCCTGTTTCTGTCAAAGCGCTGGCGGGGGTATTAAGTCACATTCAGTGACAGCTCTAGTTTATTCCTGTTTTGGAATAAAATGATAAAAAAATTTGCAATTCTTTGTTGTTGAAAATTGTAGATATATAATAAAAGGATGTTGTAGTAACTTTCCTGGTGCTTGTATTAACTTCCAGCCATGCAAGAAAATTTCAAAATCTTGATCGAACTTAGTTTGTATGCTATATCAAGTTTTCTGATAGAGCTTGAAGCAAGCACCAGAAAAGTTACTACAACATCATAATAAATAATTATTAACAGATACAGTGGAGCTAAAAAATATGAAGAAGCCATAGACCTTCTATATTCCGGATCCCAGACACTACTACAGCACAAACAGGTATATACATTTGTAAATATTATACTGTATACATGGATATGTACGTGTGTCAAAAAGTTTACGAATTACCGATTACATTAGCCACTGACAAACAGTTGTGTTTTTCTGGTAGAAAAATGTTTTAGCTCTAAGCTGTAGAAAAAAATAGGAGAATAACTGATGGGGTAGAAAAGATACGTTGTTTTTTTGTAACCGGGGGCGAGTAACGGGCTGCATACAGTTAAATCCCTTGTTTTAGTCTATGGGTGACAGAAGTCAAACTACGGACCCCTATGTCCTCCTCTACATAAGAACACATTTCAATATTACATAAAGTGCGAGAAAAATACGGTATATCATATGTGCGAAAATTGCATCATATTTTCCCCTGGTTGAATGGCATGCGCTGTTCACATAGTTAACTAGTGCACGGGAACTACTGTTTTGGACTTCAGTTGAAGGGTTGAAAAATATGAAATCAGTATTTTCCACTGGCTGTAGCCATGAATTATCAAACCATAATCCACCATCATTTCTCAATAAACTACCGAAAAGGATGAAATAATCAATGAAACTGAACTGCAGACAGAGCTGGGTCCCATGGTTTACTCTACTTGATAGTTCAGTCACACCTTTAGTTCTGGCCACCTGCATTTAATAGGCAACTCTTTACCAGACAGTTAAATTTTAGACTTACTAAAATTGAAAGCATTTGCTGACGACAAATTCACTGTTGCTAAAATGATTAGATTTGGCTTTAGTAGGGTAGAATTTGTATTTGATAGGGTTGAAAATATTGTGAGAAATGGAGAAAATGCTTGTTTTCAGCCTTTTCTCCTCTTCTGTCGCTAAATTCTTCAAGATTGTTTGTAAAAGATTAACTTGTTGTCTGCAAATGTGAGCAAGTCTCAAATGTTTCGATTGGTAAAGAGACAATACAGGTTGGATTGTTATAACTATAGATCCATTAAATCCATTCACTGATTTAGTCTAGCAACTGACTGAATCATGAGGTAGAACGGTCCTTGTACATGCAGAAATTTTACAAATTGAAAAAAGTTTTGACACATGTCAGTCTGGAAGGACTGCATACGCTGACATTGGTTGATACTTTTTACAGATGCATTAAACCCCCTTTTAACCCTTTACCGCACACTCCCGACTTTTAACAACCCTGAGAAAGAAGTCTTTTGAAAACATTGTGGGAAAAGGAGAAACTGCTGGTAACCAGCATTTTCTCCATTTCTCATAATGTTTTCTACCCTTTAAAAAGCAAATTTCAATTTTTCAGGAACATTTATTTAGTCGTCTACTAATGCTTTCAATTTGGACAAGTCTGCACTTTTGTCGTTTGGTAAAGAGTTGAGAGCATGACTCATTTTTTTTTTTCTCTCAGACTACAAGCGGAGCTGACCTTGCCCTCCTGATGGTCGACGTTCTTTCAACATCAAGTACAGCTGTAACAGATGAACTCACAGGTAAAAGGGTTGTTGTACTATTTTCTTAGGCCAACTTGTAGTGAGAGAGACTAAGTTACCAGAATTTGACTTTAGCTTGGTGTTTATGGATGCAGCATTTTAGTTCGGCATTTACTTTTAGGGTCACAGGGATTCATCTGTCATGATGTTGGGTCCTGGCGCACAGTCTAGAAGTCCTGGTGGGGACAAACTTGACTTAAAAGACGAGCATCTCTGATCTACATTTATAGATATTTTTGTGACACATTCTGGCCAAAGCATTTATATCGAACACTCATGTTAATCTGATAGCTTCCATAGCAGTGTCTGGCTGATTGCTTTTCTGAAGTTGGGTCCAGTTAGTGATTGTCAAAAGGCAACTTGATCATTATAGATGTTACCAAATGATCTTGTGTTTTAACAACACCTTAAGATATAAAAAAAATGTAGAAAAGATTTTGAGAAGAGGAGAAAATACTGGCTACCAGCATTTTCTCCTTTATTCACAATTTTTTCTACCCTTTCAAAGACAAATTCCACAATTTTTGTGGGGTCCTGCATAGCTCAGTGGTAAAGTGTAGGACTCGTGACCTGGAGGCCCCAGGTTGGAGCCACACTGGATCCACTGGGTTTTTTTTGGTTGTGTCCTTGGCAAGACACTTCAGAGCCCTTGCCTAGTACGGATGAAACCCAGGAAATACATGAATATGTGAGCTGTGGCCGTGATATGATTGATATAATGTTGAAAGCAGCCTACATCACCATTCAATCAATCAATCAATCAATCAATCAATCAACCACCGTTATAGCAAAATGAAATTGGTAGTCTGCATACATTCTCGGTTTTGATGAGTCTAAGATATTTTGGTTTGGTGAAGAGTTATGATTGTGAATTTTATTTGTTGCAGACAAAGTTGTAAATATTTTACGGATGATGGATTCAAGCTCGCAAGACAGACACCAATATTTGAATAATGCACTGAGATGGACAATGAAAGTGCAGCCAGAGCATAAAGCGGGACATCCAGATTTACATCAGAAGTGTGGCCTTCTCTTCTGGCAAGGTATGCACTTGTTAACCTTTAGAGCGCCAAATAAAAGCAATGGAAACTTTCATCCTAGAAATACGACCCCAGTAATTGCAATTCATGGTTGCTTACTACAGTGTTGCAGCAAAGCAGACAGTGTATATCAAAGATCAGGCTGCATGTTTTGTGCAGCCTGATTTTGATATACACTGGTTGCAAAGGCAACTGTAGTCATGAAAAGCACTTAAAGGGTTAAATGCGGGTAACCAGCGTTTTCTTCTTTTACCATAATGTTTTCTACCCTTTCAAAGACAAGTCCTATAAATTCAGCTAATTATAATTTTTTCACGTTCAATCCTTTTAAGGTGGACAAGTTTAAAATGCTAGTTTGGATGATGAACCTTTTTCCACATAATTTTGACTTTTGACAACCTCGAGGAAGGCTTTTGAAATCATTGTAGGAAAAGGAGAAAATGCTGGTAATCAGACTGAATTTGGTCAAAACTGTTTGCTATTGGTTAATTTTCTGCATGTCAAAGAACAGTCTACATGTACCTCATGATTTAGTCGGTTGTTAGACAAAACAGATTTTATGGTTCCATCATTATGAAATGACTTGCTTGGTATCATGCATTACAGAGATGCATTAAACACCATTTGCGAGAGCTTGACTCAAACATATTTCAGTATCACTCTTGAATAAATGTCTCTCTAATTTTGGAAGATTTTCCTTTTTTAGCTCACCTGAGCACAACATGCTCAAGGGGAGCTTTTAGGATCATGTTGTGTCCGTCGTGCGTCGTCCGTTGTGCGGCGTCAACAATTCTTTAAACATCGTCTCCTCCTAAACTGCTGGGCGAATTTGGACCAAACTTGGCTGGAATGTTTCTTGGGAGGTCCTCTTTAAAAAGTGTTCACAGAATTTGATTCCATCAAAAACTCTGGTTGCCATGGCAACCAAATGGAATTTTCTAAGAAATTCTTTAAAAATCTTCTCCTCTGAAACCGCTGGTCAGATTTTGAAATAATGTCACAGAAATGTTCCTTGGGTGACCCTTTTCAAAAACTGTACGCGAAATTTTGATCCGTCGAAAAACATTGGGGGGGGGGGGGGGGGCTCCTTTCATTGTATGGACTTAAAGAAATTCTTTGAATTTCTTCTTGTCTTGGACCACTCCTCAGATTTTGAAATTATTTCACAGAAATGTTTCTTGGGTGCCCCTTTTGAAAATTTGTTCGCGAAATTTTGATCCGTCAAGAAACATGGCTGTGGTGGTGGGGGGGCTATTTGCGATATATGGACATGTAGAAATTCTTAAAAATTCTTCTCTGAAACCACTGGTCAGATTTTGAAATAATTTCACAGAAATGATCCTTCTATTATGCCCCTTTTTAGCTCGGCTGTTTTCGAAGAAAATATTGAGGTATTGTCATAGCCTTGTTGTTGTCGTCTGTGTTGTTGTCGTTGCCATTGTGCAAAAACTTTGACATTTTGTTATATCTCGGCTTCCACTCAACACATGTACTTGAAACTTGGAATAATTGCTCACTAGTAAAAGAGCAACCCATACAACAAGGGCAGATAACTCTAAAATCATTTTGTCCAAATTATGCCCCTTTTTCGACTTAAAATTTTAACTTAATATCCACCACCAAACAGCCAATCGTTGGCACCCGCATGCGGTGCTCTTGTTCGACTTAATATTTTTAGCCACTATCGGGCATGTGCTCTTGTTCAAGAAATGGTCCTTGCGTGACCTATCCCAAAATTTATTTGCAGAATTCTGATTCGTCAAAAACATGGCTATGGTGATGATTGTAGGGGTGGTGACAGATTTTGAAATGATTGTTACAGGTGATCTTTTCAAAATTGCTTGGCAAAATAATGATTTTGTTTCCAAAATTTCAATACATCAAAAAAAAATTGGCTATGGTCCTCTCAAAAATTCAGGTGAGCGATCCAGGGTCACCTTGGCCCTCTTGTTTAAAAGATAGGACAACTATCCTCTCTATGTATGATCCTTGGCAGAATACTGCTTTTTCCTCAACATTATACAAAAGTATTAGCGTTTTAGTACCAAGAATAGTCTTTGAGATGTGTTCCTGATAGGGTAGAAGACATTGTGGCAAAAGGAAAAAAACTGCTGTTTCCAGCATTATCTCCTTTTTCCAATCAAACACAGAACTGTTTAGTAAAGGCTGAATTTAATCTTACCTTTTGCATGAGTCATGTTCTGTGAAAAGGGGGTTTAATGCTTCTACAAAAAGTGTCGACCCATATTAGCCTGTGCAGGCTGACCTTGGTTGAATCTTTTTTGCTTTTTGTAGATTTTTTGTATGTCCAAGGACCATTCTACTTTATGATTCAGCTGATTTTAAACAAAATGGATTTTATGGATCCATTATTATAAGATGACTTGCTTGGTATGATGTATCACGGAGATGTAGTGAACCCCTCTTTTCCTAGAGTATGGCACATATATTTTGTCTTGCAGAGAGAAATTACAGTCAAGCAAGATACCACTATCTGCACTCGTCAGATGGTAAAAACTTAGCAATAATGCTAATTGAATATCACACGACCCTGGGCTACCCATCAGAAGTGGATCTGTTCATTGCTCAAACTGTATTACAGTAAGTTCACTAGTAACACTTCATAAACCTGCCTGAGTTAGAAAAGTCGAGGTATTCTCACAGCCCTGGCATTATGGTCTGCATGGTAACCCTTTACCACACAATCTAGAGTTTTCACAACCCAGAGTAAGAAGCCATTTGAAAAAACATTGTGGGCAAGGGACAAAATGCTAATAGCAAGCATTTTCATCTTTTGCCAGTATTTTTTTAGCCTATCAAGTAAAAATTCCATCATTTCAGCGTTATTTAAAATGTTGTCTCCAAATGCTTTCAGTTTGGACATGTGAACTATTTTCATTGTGTGGTAAAGAGTTAACTCTTTACCAAACAATCCCTGGTTTTCACAACTGTGAGAAAGAAGCCTTTTGAAAACATTGTTGGAAAAGGAGAAAATGCCGGTTACCAGCATTTTCTCCTTTTCTCACAATGTTTTCCACCCTTCTCACCCTTCCACCTGAGTCACATTTATTTTGTCGGCTGAATGCTTTCAATTTGGACCAGTCTTAAATTTTGTCGTTTGGTAAAGAGTTAACTATTACCACCCCAGCTGATTTCTAAGAGTCTAGGTATTTTAATAGCTCTGTTGATGTAATCTGCATCTTAACTATTAACACCTCATTAGCCCAGCTGAGTTCGAAGAGTTGAAGTATTTTCATAGCCTTGTTAATGTTGTCTGCATCTTATCTATTAACATGTCATTAGCCCGGCTGATTTGGAAGAGAGGAGGTATTTTCATAGCCCTGTTAAAGTAGCCTGCATCTGAACTAGTAGCAGAACAACTCATTAGCCCAGCTGATATGGAAGAGTCGAGGTTTTTTCATAGCCTTGTTAATGTTGTCTGCATCTTAACTATTAACACCTCATTAGCGCACCTCATTTCAAAGAGTAGAGGTATTCTCATAACCCAGTCATTGTGTCTTGTATCTTAAGCCTAGCTGAATATTATACAAAGATACGGCTAATGTTGTCTTAGTTACCTACACAAAACAGCATTCAGCAGGTTTACAAGGCCCCTATTCTTTACATTTAACTTTTATTTTCAGATTTTTGTGCCTACAAAACAAAGACACAGCCCATGTGGTATTTGTTACCTACACAAAACAGCATCCAGCCGGTTTACAAGGCCCACCTTATATTCAGCCTTTACTCAATTTTATTTGGTTCCTCCTCTTAGCTTTAGAAGGGTACGTAGTCATCCTATGTATTGAAAATCTTAAAAAATGTTTTTATCCAAAACCATAAAGCCTAGGGCCACCAAACTTGGCATGTAGCTTCATCTAATAGATCTCTACCAGAATTCTTCCAATTTTAGGCTTTGGGTCAAAATTGAGCCCTGCTCCAGGGGTCTCAAGTTTTACATTGGTTAATATAGTGAAAACTTCAAAAATCGTCATGTACCTGATCATAAACCAGTAAACTTTTACCAAGAATTCCAAATCACAGCCCTGAGATAAAAATTGGCCCTGCACTGGAAGCAGGTGAGGGGGGGGGGGTAACAAGTTTTATGTAGGCTTATCAAGTGAAACAAAAAATGTTCTGGTTCCTGACCGTAAGGTTTTAGTCCAGCGAATTTGGCATTTAGCTGAAATTTAGTGGACCTGTAGCAAGACTCTTGAAACTAAAACCCTTTAGTCAACCCTAGGGTTAAGACATTTTAAAAAGGCTTGTACGGTGAGAACTTTAAAAATCTTCATGTAGTACCTGAAGTCAATATGACTGAAGCTTCTGTTCTGATCAAAAGAAATAACTCATGCTCATGTATGAGATATTTGTAAGTTGTTCTTGATTTTCAAACTATGTATTCTTTTACATTATTATGCCCACCTTCAACAAAGTGGGGGTATATTGCTTTGCTAATGTCGGTCGGTCCGTCGGTCGGTCAGTCGGTAGACCTTACCTTGTTCGGATGATAACTAGACACAGAATCGACCTAGGTTCGTCAAATTTGGCACAGACATGCATCTCGGAGTGTAAATGATCCCTATTGATTTTGAGGTCAATCGGTCAAAGGTCAAGGTCACAGTGACCATCAACATGTTGATATATAGACCAAACCTTGTCTGGATGATAACTAGACACAGAATTGACCTAGGTTCGTCAAATTTGGCACAGACATGCGTCTTGGAGTGTAGATGATCCCTATTGATTTTGAGGTCAACTGTTCAAATGTCAAGGTCACAGTGACAGTCAACATGTTGATATATAGACCAAACCTTGTCCAGATGATAACTAGACACAGAATTGACCTAGGTTCGTCAAATTTGGCACAGACATGCGTCTTGGAGTGTAGATGATCCCTATTGATTTTGAGGTCAGTCGGTCAAAGGTCAAGGTCACAGTGACTGTCAACATGTTGATATATAGACAAAACCTTGTCCGGATGATAACTATACATAGAATTGACCTAGGTTCGTCAAATTTGGCACAGACATGCGTCTTGGAGTGTAGATGATCCCTATTGATTTTGAGGTCAATCGGTCAAAGGTCAAGGTCACAGTGACTGTCAACATGTTGATATATAGACCAAACCTTGTCTGGATGATAACTAGACACAGAATTGACCTAGGTTCGTCAAATTTGGCACAGACATTCATCTTGGAGTGCAGATGATCCCTATCGATTTTGAGATTAATCCATCAAAGGTCAAGGTCACAGTGGCCTTCAACTTAATGATATATAGACCAAACCTTGTCTGGATGATAACTAGACACAGAATTGACAAAGGTTCTTCAAATTCTGTACAGATATTCATCTCGGAGTGTAAATGATCCAGGGTTCCCGCTGGGCTTTGCATTTGGCGCCATTTGCGATAGATTTTTAAATGTGGCGCAAAAAAATGCCAATTGGCAAAAATGACTGGTGCAGATATTTTCATATCGGGATGCCGAACATTTTAAAACTTGCCCCCTTCACTGCAATGCATGGATGCATGACCGCAAATCCATTGATAAAAGTTAAATAAATCAGCTGGAATAACCAACGGCATCGAAGTAATAAAAATTACTTCACAAATCGATGTCATTTACACCTGTTTATCCGAATATACATACATTTTCGATAACATAAACATCCGGCTAGAAAAAAAAAGTAAATTTATTTTGGAAAAGTGTCAGAAAGTGAAAGTATCGAAGATCAGTGGCCTATATCAATCATGAATGTTACTAATTGTCCAAATGAATCATGATCGCAGGTAAAATACAGCGGGTTTCCAAAATGGCGACAGTGTCGCCGTTGGCGTTGACTAAAACCCGGACCGTAATGTTATCGTCGTCCTTGGCATTTTCTATGTTGTTCTTTCTCTGTTAATCACCCACCTTTTCGGAAAACTTGTTTGGTTTTTTTTAACATTTTAACCTTTTTATACTGTTACAGATTAAAAAAAAAGTCCCTACAGAAGCAGTTTCTTTCTAAGGGAGAAATTTCTTCTTTTTTTTTTTTAAACAATTTTTCTTTTACATGTTGATTTTGTTGTTTGGTTTGTACAATGTAAACTTCTATATGTTTCAAAAAGTCTTTCTTTTAAATCTTTGTTACAAAAGTACAAATTGCTCTCAATGACCTATTTCTGCTTTTGTCACAGTGGTTTTACAAACATTAAAGACAGATCTACCTTAACTTAATAGATGTTGTTTTTTTCCGTTGTTAACAAAAATATTTTTTTTTTTTACTATATTCATGTAAAAGACATAGATATGAGTTATGAAATCTGATGAAAAAAAATGTTTTCTTGTTTGTTTTTTTTTTATTGACACAATCATGCGATGAAAATTTATAGACCAATTCTTGATTATGCCTGACCCCCGGCACTTTCATTTTAAAATTGGCACCAACTGGCTCAAATTATTCCAATTTGGCGCAAACTTTTCTCATTTGACAAAAGTGATGGCGCAAGAAAAAAAGTAGCTAGAGGGAACCCTATGATCCCTATCGATTTTGAGGTTAATCTATCATAGGAGCCCCGCCCGGGTGGCTCAGTGGTGAGCGTGTCGGACTCATGACCTGGTGGTTGTGAGTTCGATACCCGGTTGAGGCGAACTTTCTTTCCGGCGTATTTTCGCCTCTCACCTCTGCTGAAGCATGTGAGAAAAGTAGTCGGTGGCTTTGGAAAGAAAGTTGTGTTAGTACTGGTGTGAGAAAGCCAGGAAACACATGTGCGTCACCGACCGCCATGATATGACCTTAGCTGTTAAAGTGGCGTTAAACCCCAATACAACCAACTATCATAGGTCAAGGTCACAGTGGCCTTCAACTTAATGATATATAGACCAAACCTTGTCCAGATGATAACTACACACAGAATTGACCTAAGTCCTTCAAATTCTGTACAGATATTCATCTTGGAGTGTAAATGATCCCTATCGATTTTAAGGTTAATCCGTGAAAGGTCAAGGTCACAGTGACCACCAGATGATTCAGGGCCCGTGCTGCCGTTCGCCACTTGAGCCATTTGCTCATAAAAAATTAAAGTGTCTCAAAAATCATACGTGGCTCAACTTGTGGCTCCAACATTTTATTCGCATATTATTGGGGACGTAGTAAGCATCGAAGTTGACTGGGAAAAAGTGGAAGTTGAACGCGCATGCCGAAAAGAAAATCGATAACCCAGTCTGTGTATCAGCGACTGTTTACAATCTTGTATGTATACACACGGTGGTGTGTATAATTATGCGAACTGTTGACAGATTATCACGTTTAACAATTGAAGTGGGCTATAAACCAAAAAGATGACATCGATATTTCCCAATCAATTCTTTTGATATCAGTTTATGAACTGTGCCACTTCCTTTATCAATGTGGCAGTAGGGGGGCATGACTGTTTTACAAACAGACATCTTGTTATTAGTGGCTATTCAAGTTTGTTGGATAGAAAATGATCAGCTTTTAGTGGGAGTGATTTATTTTGATGTAAATTGTTACGCTCAGACAAGTTAGATATTTAGTATGTGGTAAGACTGGTATCATTAACCTTTTTGTTCCAGAACTCTACCATTCACACCATTGAAAAAATTGTTTTTATGCTAATTAAACTTTTGTAAATCAACTACTCAAAGCCCTGTTTGTAGTTCACTGATATTTGGTATGAATGATACTTGATTAGATCAGCTTGTATTCACTGACATTATCTCTGCATTTGAAAAAAATAATGACTTTTTTTTCAGGGGCGGGGAGGGGTGGGCTACGATATTTTCACTATGAAAGGTTATTTCCATACAAACTTCCTGTTATCTAATGTCTCTTTCAATGCCAATTAACTACATGATGCATTTATGTAAAGGCTGTGGAGCAATACAGGGCCATCATGTCCCACTTGTTTTTATTTTCAGTGGAAAGTTACCAGTTTTTTCTGTGTTATGTGAAAAATATCAGGATTCTATCAGTCGTGATCCATCATATAGAGATGTATGTATCAATCATTTTTCTTTCTCACTATATTGTGTAATTGTTTAATGATGCCCATCTGGTATGTAGGGTAGAAAACATGGTCAGAATAGGTGAAAATTCTTGTCACCAGGAAAATTTGGATTGTATGGTAAAGAGTTAACCCTTGCTTTAGATAAACAAAATTGACTTTTTTTTAAGTTGTAGGACTGCTTTTTTGCCAAATGTTTCATTATATGGACCATTGTACATCACACTATACATCCTTGAACTTCTGATTTGCTTGTCTTCAAAGAAAACATCTAGGTATTATCATCACATTGTCTGTGTTGTAATGCAGAAAGTTTGACTTTTCATTCTGTGTCTGTCATAACTGAAGATATAAACATCAAACTTGGACTAGTTGTTAACTACCAAAACGAGAACTCATACAACAAGGGCAGATAAACATAAAAATATTTTTGTCACTGTTATGCCCCACAGGAGATAATGAGTCAGTTATTTCCCCATCCAGATGCCTGTTGATGCCTCCTTCTTATCCTGCATTTGAAAACATTGTGAGTAGAAAATGAGAAATAGATTCATTGGTTTCAATGATTCTGTGCATACCTGTATAAGCATGGTCCATTTCTACAAGTTTAACCTGAGATCGGTCATGGTTCAGTGTTTGAGGTACTGGTATCTTCATCCGGAATCTTGGTTTTGGTTCAAGCTGGTGGACCTATTCACATGTGAGTGTCCTTTGGCAATGCTTTTGGGTCCTGAGTAGCTCAGCGCTAAAGTGTAGGACTCATAGCCTGGAGGCCTCAGGTTTGAGCCACACTGGAAGCACTCATGGGAGTGTCTTAAGGCAATTGGTTTAGCTTCAATGAAACTCAGGAAGGACAGAAATAAGTAAGATACTGCAATGATATGTTTGAATACTTGAAGCTGCATATGATAATAGCGTAGGTCTTCCTTTCTGAAAGTGTGTTCTTTCTAGAACAGAGGAAAATCAAAAATATTTTATATGGCTTGGAGTTTGGCTTGTATATCTCTGCTAAATGTGATTCATGTAAGAAATTTTTGTTTGCTTTCACAGTATTTAGACAAAATTGGACAAATTTTCTTTGGGTTGCCTCCACCTAAAAGCCAGTCTCAAGGTTTCTTGGGTATGTTCTTTTTTTATTGTTGCTGAGCTCTGTGTTTTCTTTGCGTTTTGTGTTTACTGCTGATTTCAACAGCAAAATAGTTATATCAGGATGGCCAGTGTACCTGTTTATAACCTTCAGAAGGATTTTTAAAGCCTAAAAGTGCCGTTCATCACTATAGATGCCTTTGTGGCCAGTGTAGATCAAGATCAGAGTGCATTAAATGTGTAGTCTAATCACTGATCTACACTGCCTACCTTGCTGAGACATTCTGGACAAGAGCAAGCATGAGATTGTGATAACTTTGGTCTAATTTCTAGACTTAAAATGTCCATTAGATTTCTTCGGAGCTCTAAGAAATAACCCTGTACAAAATGACAAAATTGTAGACTTGTCCAAATTGAATGTTGTTTGAATATTGGGTTTATTTTAAAAAAGAGTTGAAAACATTGTGGGAAAAAGAGAAAATGCTGGTTATCAGCATTTTCTCCTTTTCCCACAATGTTTTCAAAAGCCTGCTTCCTCAGGAGAGTGTGTGGTATAAGGTTAATTATAAGCCAGAATCACTCAGTCAGACCAAATGGACTTTTAGTGTAAGACTTTGGCAGGTAAGCCTTGATGTGTGCTCTTGAGAACTGTTAACCCTTTCCCACATGATCCGAAATTTAAATGACCCTGAGAAAGAAGCCTTTTGAAAACAAATCTTGCATATGTTGTGGCAGGTGGAGATTTTGCTTTCTTTTCCTTTGCCACAGTTTCATGTATTTGTTAGGTGTTTGATGAAGTTTTAAGCAAAATATCAGTTGTATCGTGACGGCCACTGTCCAATACTTTCATAGAGTTTCTCTTCCTTGACAAGTACTTAGCACAACAATTTTTCCAAGCTGCTGGCTGCTTTCTCTCACAGATATTATGGAAATAATATTCAACTGTGACAGAGGAATGACTCTTGTCAGGATGTCTATCATCAAGTCTGGAAAAAAATTCAGACTAGCTAGGGAATCAAAGCCAGTAACCCATGGGTTTCAAATCCTATATATAACTGACCTGAGCTGTTGGGCTTGGGGTTACAGTTTTCAGTAGTTGTCAGCTTGATGGTAGAGAAAATGTCATCTGTTGGAGCTAATGTTGTCAGACATGGTAATAAATCATGCTTTGTGAAAAAGGGGTTTAATGCATCTGCAGAAAGTATTGAGACATGTCAGCCCGCAGGCAAACATGGGTCAAAACTTTTTGATATTAGTATTTATAAATTTTTTTTGGATGCCCAAGGACCATTCTACCTCATGACTTGGCTTTGGGGGGGGGGGAAGATTTTATGGATCCACAAATACTTGATTACTTGTTTAGTATTATATTGCATCATGGAGACTGGTTAGTATTATATTGCATCATGGAGACCCACTTTTTCAAGAGTACTGCTTATTTATCATTTGGCTTTTCAGGGAATTTGTTTCAAAGTTTGTTAGACGGAGGAGACGAAAGGCAAGATAACAGTGGAAAAGGGTCGAAAACTCCACAAACCCCCAATGTTGAAAGTAAAGATGTCTCGCCTGTAGAACTGGACTGATCTGGCTGTGATTTTATGATGTATTTATTCTTAACTCTTTACCTAACAATGCAGAGTTTTAACGACCCAAAGGAAGAAGCCTTTTGAAAACATTGTGGAAAAAGGAGAAAATGCTGGTAACCAGCATTTTCTCCTTTTCCCACAGTGTTTTCTATTCTGTCAAAGAACTTCGGTTAATCTGGACCACTTTCAGATTTTTCAACCCCATATGACTTTAATTCGGAAAGACTGAAATTTTGTAGTGTGGTAAAGGGTTTAACTGAAATTTGTTATTGGTGGGGGAAAAATTTAACGGCAGCTCAGCTCAGCATGCTTAAATATTAACCTTTTACCAAACATAACCGTGTTTTAAAGATCATTTAGAATTAAGCCTTTTAAAAAATTGTGGGCAAAGGAAAAAAATGCTTATTAGGCCTAAAAAAAAATATCTGTGTTCAGGGTTTCCCTACCGTACATAGAAAATGCTGCCGACCCTAAACTTTTTTTGCCATGATTGAAAAAAAATTATCCATCAGGTGTGGTTTCACTATATGTTCAATGTAAAAAGTTTTTGGAAAAAAAAAATCTCTACCTAACCTACCTACAGTATCTTGGACTGAAACCGTAAACACATATATTTTTTTTTTTAGGCTTTACCAATGTTTGGAAAAAAATGCTGATCTGCAGCATTTTCTCCTTTTCCCACAATGCCATTTCAAAGATAGGGCTGTCATTTGAAATCTGTCTTTTTTGAATGCTTTTAAGTTGGATAAGTCAAAAACCCTTTCTTCTAGTAATTTAACTTTTGAGTTCATCATCAGACTGACTATTTTAATCCATTTCTGTATAAGCTATTTTTAGATGAATCAAAAAAAAAAAAAAGGAAAGACAAAAGCAAATGTGCAGTGTTTAAGATGGAGTGTGTGTAATGGTTGCCACCCCCCAAAAAAAAAGCCCTATCAAAATGCTAATAATATAAAAAAGCTGAACACAAGAAGGGAAATCAGGAATGTAAACACTGACACTTGTGCTGTGAATATCAGTTAAAGAAAGTGATTTATTATTAAAGTAATTACTATCAATTAAATGTAAGACCGCAGAAAAAACCCTACCGACATTATAAGTCTGGAGGTAAGACCCAAATTTTTACAGTTTCAAGGTTGCTCTTGTCCAGAATGTCCCAGCAAAGCAGACCGTGTAGATCAAAGATCAGAATGCATGTTTTGTGCTGTTTGATCTTGATCTACACTGTCCCCAAAGGCAATTAAAGTTGTAATTGGTACTCTTTGGGTGAAAAAGATTTCATATGGAACATGTATATGAATTGTAATGGTCTTGAATCTTCACTGAAGGATCAAATTTTTCAGTAATTGCAAGGAATCAGCCTTTTAAAACCATTGTGGATGAAGGAAAAATGCTAGTAATCACCATGTATTTTCCTGCAATATTTTCTACAGTTAATCCTTTACCATACACTCTGTACTTTCAAACAACCCTGAAAAAGAAGTCTTTTAACTCTTTACCACACAATTCCAAGTTTTTTTTTTTTTTACCTAGAAAAAGTAGACTTCTGCAAATGTTTTTATTTTGGATAGGTCTAAAATTTTCTTGTGTGGCAATGGGTTCAAAACATTATGGTGACCAGCATTTTCTCTTTTCCTACAGTGTTCACTACTTTTTTAAAGGCAAATCATACAGTATCAACCACATTGATCTTTTCTTCTGAAAAGACATTGGATTTGGGTAAGTCTAATATGCTGACATCTTGTTAAGAGTTGGTAGACAACTCTCATCATGTAATAGAATTCGGTTTTAATATTTGCAGCTACTTTCAAAATATACACATCTAAACTTTGTCTTCTTGTATGGAGTTCATATGGGCATCAAGTAAAACTTTTTAAGTGTGTACTGTTGTCATGTGAGCACTTGCTCCATATCATTATCATGCTTGACTCAGTTGGTAAACTGTAGGGTTCATAAGTTGATTGTTATGGGTTACTTCCTCTTTTTAGGTACTCATTTGTTCATGGGAGTATTATTGGCCAAGAACTTTTTAATCATTTATTAAACAATCCCTATTTTCAACTACCGTAAAGAAGGAAACGTTTGAAAACATTGAGGAAAGAGGAAAAAAATGCATGTAAACCTATGCAAATTTTTCAATTTGGATAGATCTGCTGCTGTTGTAAATGAGGATACACACGAGTAAGAGAGTTGTGGCCGCAAAGTCTGGAATTATGTTGAAACAGCTATCTACCAATTGATCCAAATTATCACAAGTAATTGAAACAGTAACAGGTTTTACGAGACATACTATATACTACATGTACTTTGAAACTAAAAGCTGTGCATGTTTTGAGGTCCTAACATTTGTAAAAAAACTACCTGTTATCATTTTGGTCTGTATATGATAGATATAATATAGTTTTTTGGACTTCCTATGCAAACTGATGTATGTACAGTATCACAGAATATTGCATTGAAGCTTTAGATTAAACTTTAAATACTGGTATGTATATGATTTGGGACATTTTTATGCCCCTGATTTTTTTCAGGGGCATAATTACAGTTTTTGTTTGGTCTGTCTGTCTGTCTGTTAGTTTTTGTGTCCAGTCTATGAACATTTGACTTAATCTGTACAAATGTTTACCACATCTAGATGATGTGTCTTGCGCACGAGTCATGTCCATATGTTAAAGGTCAAGGTCACCGCAAGGTCAGATGTGTTTGGGGGGATAGTGTTTGTGTCTGCCCTATAAAGTTTTTGACTTATGACTCAATTTTCACAAATATTAACCACATTAAGATGATGTGTTGTGCGCAAGAAGCATATCCACAGGTTAAAGGTTAAGGTGACAGCAAGGCCAAATGTGTTTGCGAGTGTTGTAGTCATGTCAGGCCTGTAACTGTTTTGACTATTTCAAAATTTCAGAAACTCTGATACTCATGAAACTAAGTCAGTGTATTTGTCTTGATGATATCTCAGATAAAGTTGAAATTTGGTCTTGTCTGGTCAAAAGTAGGTCACTTTGGCAAATCATAGAAAAACTTAATATGCTGTCCAGATGCCACATTTTCAGCGTGATACTCTTGAAGCTTAATCAGAATGTTTGTCTGGTTGATATCTCAGATAAGGTTGAAATTGGGACATTGGGGGTAAAAGAGTAGGTCACTAAGCCAAATCTTAGAAAGACCATGTGCACTCTACAGGCCTTATTTTGAGCCTGATACTCAATAAACTAGGTCAGAGTGTTTGTCTTTATGGTATTTCATACAAATTAAAATTTCGGTTATGTTTGGTAAAAAAAAAAGGTCACTGGGCTAAAGCCTAGAGGTTACATTTTCAGCCTGATACTCTTGAAATTTGGTCACAGTGTTTGTCTTGATGATATCTGGGACAAGAAATTTGGTCATGTATGAGCAAAAAGTAGGTAATTTTATCTCAAATGTCTTACAGCATCACAATCAGGATCTCTGCAGCTTTAACAACCCTAGATGACTTTACTCAGGTGAGCTCTTTAGGGCCAATGGCCTTCTTGTTTCCATTACTCAGTCTTTGAATCTGCACCAGCTGACAAATATTTAGACTGGAAATATGACTACATAGAATAAGGAGTCGAAAAACTAGACTATAGACTACCACTGTGCCAAACAATCCTGTTTTTTACAACCCTAGAGAAGAAATGCTATAAGAAACATTGGAAAAGGATAAAATTTAAATTACTACCCTTTTTAGCTCACCTGAGCATGAAGGGCTCAAGGTGAGCTTTTGTGATCGTGCTGTGTCCGTCGTCCATCGTCAACTTATACCTTGTGTACGCTCTAGAGGCCATATTTTCAGTCAGATGGTCATGAAACTTGGTCAGAATGTTTGTCTTGATGATATCTCGAACGAGTTCAAAAATGGGTTACGTCGGGTCAAAAACTAGGTCACCGGGTCAAATCTTTGAAAAACATTGTGTACGCAATAGAGGCCACATTTTCAGTCCAATACTGTTGAAAGTTGGTCAAAATGTTTGTCTTGATGATTTCTCAGACGAACTTGAAAATGGCTCATGTCGGGTCAAAAACTAGGTCACTAGGTCAGATCTTAGAAAAACCTTGTGTACGCTCTAGAGGCCACATTTTTAGTCAGATACTAATGAAACTTGGTCAGAAAGTTTGTCTTGATGATATCTCAGACGAGTTCGAAAACAGGTCATGTCAGGTCAAACACTAGGTCACTAGGGCATATCTTAGAAAAACCTTGTGTACGCTGTAGAGGCCACATTTGCAGTCTAAACTCTTGAAAGTTGGTTAGAATGTTTGTCTTGATAATATCTTTGACAAGTCCGAAAATGGGTTATGTCGGGTCAAAAACTAGGTCAGTAGGTCAAATCTTAGAAAAACCTTGTGTATGCTCTAGTTGCCATATTTTCAGTCAGATACTCATGAAACTTGGTCAGAATGTTTGTCCTGATAATGTCTCGAAAATGGGTCATGTCGGGTCAAAAACTAGGTCACTAGGCCAAATCTTTGAAAAACCTTGTGTACGCTCTAGAGGCCAAATTTTTAGCCCAAAACTCTTGAAAGTTGGTCAGAATGTTTTTCTTGATGGTATCTCGGAAGAGTTTGAAAATGGGTCATGTCGGCTCAAAAACTAGGTCACTAGGTCAAATCTTAAAAAAACCTTGTGTACGCTCTAGATGCCTAATTTTTAGGCAGATACTCATGAAACTTGGTCAGAATGTTTGTCTTGATGACATCTCGGACGATTTGGAAAATGGGTCATGCTGGACCAAAAACTAGGTCACTAGGTCAAATATTAGAAAAACCTTGTGCACGCTCTAGAGGCCACATTTTCAGTCCAATACTCTTGAAGTTTGGTTAGAATGTTTGTCTTGATAATATTTCGGATGAGTTTGAAAAAGGGTCATGTCGGGTCAAAAACTAGGTCACTAGGTCATATCTTAGAAAAACCTTGTGTACGCTTTAGAGGCCACATTTTCAGTCAGATACTAATGAAACTTGGTCAGAATTGTTGTCTTGATGATATCTCGGACGAGTTGGAAAATGGGTTATGCTGGGTCAAAAACTAGGTCACTAGGTCAAATCTTAGAAAAATCTTGTGCACGCTCTAGAGGCCACATTTTCAGCCCAAAACTCTTGAAATTTGGTCAGAATTTTTGTGTTGGTTATATCTCGGATGAGTTTGAAAATGGGTCATGTCTGGTCAAAAAGGAGGTCGCTAGGTCGTATCTTAGAAAAACCTTGTGTACACCCTAGAGGCCACATTTTTGGTCCAAAACTCTTGAAATTTGGCTAGAATTTTTGTCTTGATGATATCTCAAACATGTTTGAAAATGGGTCATGTCTGGCATAAAACTAGGTCACTAGGTCAGATCATAGAAAAACCTTGTGTATGCTTTAGAGGTCACATTTTCAGTCCAAATTTCTTGAAAGTTGGTCAGAATGTTTGACTTGATGATATCTCGGAAGAGTTAAAAAATCGTTCATGTTCGGACAAAAATCTTTAGGTCAAATCTTAGAGAAACGTTGTGTATGCTATAGAGGCCACATTTTCAGTCCAAAACTCATGAAACTTGGTCAGATTGTTTGTCTTGGTGACATCTCAGACGACTTCGAAAATCGATCATGTTGGGTCAAAAACTAGGTCATTAGGTCAAATCTTAGAAAAAGCCTGTGTATGCTCTATAGGCCACATTTTCTGTCCAATACTTATGAAAGGTGGTCAGGATCTTTGTTTTGAGAATATCTACAATGAGAAAATTGGCTATGGTTGGCTAAAAAGTAGGTCACTGAAAGAAATTCTAGAAAAAAGCTTGTGTACATGCTAGAGGCCAAATTTTCAGCCAAATAATTATAAAAGCTTAGTAGAATGTTTGTCATGATATCTCAAAAGAGATTGAAAATGGGTCATGTTTGGTCAAAAGACTCAGGTGAGCGACTTCAGGGCCATCATGGCCCTCTTGTTTCTTTTTTTTTTTCTGTATCTCTTGCTAACTGCCTCTTTGTCGAGGCTAATAAACTGTAACTTTCATTCAGGAGGAAAAATATATCTCTTCATTAGATTTAAAAATTGAATTCTATCCTTTTCACATTACATATACAATTATTTTTTACCATCAAAACTAAATTCCTGTCGAACAAAAGCCAAAATGCCATTTTTCCATTTGGTTATCGCATGGACCCATTTTAGATAGATTTATAGATACTGTGTCTATCAATCAACTACAAAATTCCTGATGTTCCACAAATCTGTGCTGAATTTCGATTTGATATCTATACAGATGGCTTTATAGATGATAACTCTGCCGTAGCTGTCTATGGAAAAAGGACAAAAAATCTCAGTGGAATAGATACATCTTCAACAAGCTTAACTCTGTGAAACCTTCCCTTGGGGAAGGGTACCCTGTGTGAATGCCACTGTTACCCAGATACGACAATGATATTGTATTCCTTCAATAAGAATCTGTATGTAGGATGGTGGGACGGTTGATAGGAATAAAAGAAAAAAACAGTCCTGAAAACAAGTCCTCGGCCGAAGTTATCTGACGCTTGAAGAACTACAAACTGTATCTTTAGAAGATGAAGCCACAATAAATGACCGCCCTTTAACACATATATTTTGTGATCCTCAAGAAGCTGTTAAAGCTATCATACGTCACCTTTTCAATGGGCGAAGGATAATGACGTCACCCAACAGTGAACCCCTTGAAGACATGCAGGTATTTAAAAAATCAGACTGCACAACAACGAAGAGAAGGTGTAAGTCTGTAACTCACACTATCGGACAGTTTTGAAATCGTTGTAAGTTTTAATATTAACTGCTCTAAGAAAAAATTATTCTATTGAGTCAACTCATCCATCGAAGACATTAAAAATCGGCAACATTGTCCAATACCGACGTTAAGCCCCGTATATAGCGGAAGCTTGGTATGGTATAAATGACGAACGGTACATGTACATCCAGTGACAATTTTTAGTTGTACGGTCAGGTTGCAGGGGACATGGAAACTTGTGCTTGGCTGTGGCTAATTATGCCGCCCCGAGCCGAAGGCGAGGTGGCGACATAATTTGCCACAGCCGTGAACAAGTTTCCATGTTCCCTGCCACTTGACCCTACAACAAATTTTATTATACTGCAAAGTTATACCATTCAAACACCTATACAGCAAAATTTTCCTGTTTTATGGTGTCACGAATTAAGTACGCTGATGAAACAGAATTTCCCTTCTGCAGGCTAATCAGTATGTTTGTCTTGAGGGCGGCTGGTATCGATCGACTCCACCATTTTGAATGTTGTGTTGAAAGTGTATGTCTACATGTATATGTAGACTGGGCTCCCGAGAGGGAAACTGCCTTTACGTGGGTTTTTGCCAGTGCCCAGGAATATTTGTACGGGGTATATTATCCAATTATATCACGCGAAATTTCTTTGCATATTATAATAATATATATATTCAATGTGTGAAAACATTTAATAAGGATTAAAAATTTGATTCATCCAGAATGTATTTGTTTAGAGTCAATGCTATTAAGATAATTGTGTTGCCCGGAGAATCTCGCGTACACGCTAATGTTTTGTCTTTCACGTGCATTGTCTTGACGTCATGTTGTGTATTAGCAGCTTGTAAATAATATATATTGGAAAATGAATCAATCATGAAAAATGGATCGAAATGAACAGACGCAAAGTATTACTTCTGCATTTCTACATTTTTATACAAAACATGACGTCAAGACAATGCATGTGAAACACAGAAATACGGGAACAAACAAGATGCGGAAAAGACAACGACATTTAACGTGTACCTGACACTCTGCTCATAGATCTGTATAGCCTGGGTCCAGGCAATAATATATGTTCTTTATTGACAACATCGACAAAAATTGTCTATGGCCATTTACAAAATGATAGAATATGGCAAATACAAACATAAACCAATGCAAAAGCATCATAATTAACACAAACAAAAAAAGGTACAAAGTTCTTAAAGACTACTATAGGAATTGATTTAAGGAACAGCAATAGTTTGAATGACTTTACCACGAATGGAATAACTTTCTGAAAGATATTTGCAAATAGAAAACTAAGTTGTCATTTTTGACGATGACATTAATTTAACGAAATAATTAGTATTCGGCCTTGATATATATCCAGTGTGTTTTCGTCTCAAATGCTTGTATTTTGGACAGCAAAGCAAAAAATGATATTCATCCTCAACAAATGGTGAAGAGCAAATTTTACAATGTCTATTATCTCTATGTGTACCATTAAATCGTTCGGTTTCAGTTTCTAGTTTATGGAACTAAGCCCAAAACTTGCAAATAATTTTAACCATCTTTTGTTTGTTATATTATCAAGGTAGTTTTCATATATAAATTCATTTTTAAATCTACAATAGTAAGTAAGCTTACTGCAATTATTAATTGACGTATTCCAGCTCTGCACATACTGGTCATATAATCTGGTTTTCAAAATTGCAGTATTGTTGACACTTGCATCAAAATTTAGTCTAATGTTCGTTAGACCAAGATGGTCAATCATTGAATTGACCCTCTTGGCCCAACAAGCATTAGAAACATTATTACATTGATTGATATAAGCATCGTATAGATTTGAATGACTTTCGGACATAACTTTACACCAACACTTTAATGCACGTTGCTTACATATCACAGAGAAAGGTAGTCTACCAAATTCCCCAAAGATTGCACAAATTGGAGTTTGGTTTTTAACTCCCAATAAATTTCGCAGAAATCTCAAATGTAAATTGTCTATGCTTTTAAAATTGTGCACACCCCACACCTCTGCACCATACAGTAAAATTGGTTTTACCATCAAATCAAACAATGAAATTTTGTCTTAATATTGAGGGGATTTTTATCAAAGATTCCCAAAAGATTATTGTATGCTCTTAAAGCTTGGTCATTCAAAGTTTTTACAGCTAAATAAAAGGAACTTGTATAATTAAAAACGAGACCCAAGTACGTAAAATTGTCAACAAATTCAACTGCTTTTCCATTTATAAAAATATTTTGCTGTTTAACCCTTTACCAAACAATCCCTGGTTTTTACGACCCTGAGATAGAAGCCTATTGAAAACATTGTGGGAAAAAGAGAAAATGCTGGTAACCAGCATTTTCTCCTTTTTTCACAATGTTTTCTACCCTGCGTGATCAAATTTCAATTTTTGAGTTACGTTTATTTTGTCGTCTGCAAGTGCTTTCATTTTGGACCTGTCTAAAATTTTGTTGTTTGGTAAAGAGTTAAAAGACTTTCTTTTTTCAAATACACAGACTTTGGTTTTCTCAATATTTATTTCAAGACCCCATTTACATGAGTATTGATATAAACTATCGACTTGAGATTGAAGGCTCTCTTGACTAGTTGTAAAAAGAACTATATCGTCTGCAAATAAAGTCAAATACTTTGATATTAATTCTAAATCAGAATCGTCCAATGAGTTAAAGTCCAAATTTTCAGTTATATCATTACTGAAAAGAAGAAATAATATTGGCAATAAAGGCTCTCCTTGCTTTAGACCGAGGCTAACATTGAAGAATTCTAATAAATTAGTACTGTTCGTTAATTTTACACATGATTGAACCATTTCATACATTGATCTTATCATATTTGTAAATTTACAACTGATACCCAATTTAATAAGCTTATGAAATGGAGCATCTCTTTCAACAGTATCGAATGCCCTCTTGTAGTCAATGAAGATACACCAAAGTTTTTTATTTTTTGATAAAACTTTCTGTATTAAAGTATGAAGAATAAAAATAGCGTCTACTGTTGAACGTCCATTACGAAATCCAAATTGATTTTCATAAAATACACCATTATTTTCACACCAGTTGTTTAACCTGTTTCTTAGAACTAATGAAAAAAATTTTGCAGTTATATTAACCAGCGTAATACCTCTGTAACATTCTGGATTATTATTATCCCCCTTTTTAAATAACGGAACTATGGCACCTTTTGTCCACGTGTCCGGATAATTACCTGAATTATAAGTAAAATTAAAAATAGAAGTGAGATATGGAGATATAAAATCTTTACAATCAATAAAAAAATCAGCAATATTGCCTTCAACATCACTACTTTTGTTTCTATTCATGGAACTAATAACTTTTTCAATTTCATCAGTGGTGATATCTCTATCTAATGCTTCTATAATTTCTTCATTGTTAGAGTCAAAATCAAATGACTGCCTGAGGTCTTGTGTTTCCTGATTATTAGAAATATTTAAAAAATATTGAGCAAAATCGTCTACTGATAATTTCGAATTTTTCAGTGCAGACAAATTAGACGAATCCTTTCCCAAAATTTTCTAGGACTGACCTTAGCCAAATTAGAAATATTTAATTTCTCTTTTTGATAATAAGCCTTTTTAGATTTACATTTTATTTGATTAAAGTCTGACCTAGCTTTCATAAAAGAATCTTTATTTATGAGAGTCTGGTCGGACAAAAATTTACGTTTAGCTTTATAAAAATTTGTTTTAGCCAATCTGCAAGCAATGGAGATTTAAATTTTTGATGTTTTTGTGACCCAGTATAGACACAATGAGAAAGAAATGTCATATACAAGCTTTGAAAGTTGGGACATACATTCATTTATATCAGTCTCTTCAAGTCTAAGACTATCTACTAAATTTTGAAATAAAAGACTCTTGTTTTCTAAACAAGAAGACAAGTCATCCTTTATTTCCTTTTTCCAGAATATTTTATCAGTATACGTGTCTGCACTTGAACACTGGACATAAGAAGTATCATATGATAAACAGAAAGTAACTGGACTGTGATCACTAAATTCTGTTAAAGACTTAACGCAGAAATTAGTAATCATATCAAAATTTGAAGAACACGTGATTGAATAATCAACTGTGCTATTTACAGAGTTACCCCTATATGTACCATGGTATGTATAATCTCCCTTTTCTATTCGACCGTTAACAATGCTAAGTTCATTCTCTTTGCATAATGTCAACAGATTTTGCCCAAATGTATTAATAGCTTTGTCACTATTCATACGCATGGGCAAAAAATGTCGATTATTGAACGGTAAATCTACAAATCGATTGAGACTATCGAGACTTGATTACTGGTCCGTGAATTCAAATCACCTAAAAGAAAAACACTACCTGAAGAAGAATACTTTCGAGTAGAACTGTTCAATAATAATTGAATAATTTTAATAGTAATTTTAAATTACTTCGTATCATGCTTCACTCGCGGTCTGCTAATGATCCTTGACAGATACCTGTTTATCGCTTTTGTTTTAAATATAACCGCCTAGGGACATTCGAGGGTCTCCCCATGATTATCAATAGTGTCGATAATCTAATTAAAGGCTTGTTTTTTGCGTGCCGTCACAAAGTTAATTACGATGTATTTGCACATTTTTCGGCTAATTCGTTTGAAAAGCTTACAGGGTCAGACAGCTGAAATGATTAGCACCTATAGTTTATCCTCCAAAGTCATAGTGAATAACCTGTTTGAAATTTTGTTATCAATATTTTCAAAGTTGGTCCAAAAACTTTTAAAGTCAAACCAAGGCTATTGAAATATCGGCATCAATTTTTAGACATTTCCATTTGAAAAATGATTGTAGCGATATCTACTTTGAAACAGGGTAAACTAGATATCGCTGCGATCGGTTTTCGAATGCCCGTCATTTTGACGTAGTACCGACCCAGTGATAGAACAGGACAAAATGAACGGACTGGAACCCAGGCTGGGTCTGTCCGGCGAGAAGAGCCATTACAGAGCACTAAGAAGTCTAAGATAAAAAATAGTTCTGAGTAACAGATTCGAATGCTAACTTGAGGAATCAGAATGGATGCGCTCTATCTTCTATCTAGAAAAAATAACCCAATAAGCAAAATATTTAAGCCTTTACCGGACGGGAAAAATGTAGGCTGGTCTAAGTTCAAAGCATTTGCAGACGAGAAGTGAAGTATGGCTAATATTATGGACTTGTCATTGGATGTGTAGAAAACGAGATGAGAAAAGGAAAAATGCTTGTTAGCAGCATTTATTTCTTTTCCCAGTTTTCCGTAATTCATTCCAAATGTAGTCTGTCATATTGTTACTATGGTCAACTAGGTTGAAGTACGTTTAAAGTAGGTTCAAATTGGAAATATAGAAAGACTTACTATGTTGTACTACGTGTGAGTACGGTTAACTACATTCAACTGCTTGCAAAGCGGCTACAATCAACTAGGGTATTACTACGTCTAATTACGATTAACTACATTAAGCTACGTATAAACTACGTCCCAAAGTACGCACAACTACGGTAAATAGTAAGGTCAACTGCATTAAGCTACGGTAAAATGTTGTGATTGTGTCTGCTCAGTACGGGTAAACTGCAGTCATTGTACTATAACCGCTGTAACATCTTACGTAGTTGACCAACGTAGTGGGGAATTACCGTAGTAAGCCGTAGCTAAACCTATTAAACACATTACGGTTAAGTAGGTTCAATTATGATTAACTACGGCCAACTACGTTCAAACTACGGTCACACTAGGGTCGAAACATCATAGTCAACCATAACCAAATTTTGAACATGTTAAAAAATTATGCGCTTACTACGGGCAAGTCGTGAGTTCGAACCACTTTCATTACTACGTTAAACTACGGTTAACTAAAAAAAACTTAAAGCCATGGTCACACCTTACATAGTTGACCATAGCGGGGAATGACCGTAGTTAAACGTAGTTACATGTAGTTAACCATAGTTCAACCTAGTAATGAAAGGAGTTTGAACTTACGATTTGCCCGTAGTAAGCACATAACTTTTGAACATGTTCAAAATTTTGTTACGGTTAACCTCGATGTTGTGACCATACTGTAACCGAAATTTGAACATAGTTGACCGTAGTTAACTGTAATTGACCTTAGTTAACCGTAGTGTGTTTAATGCGTTCAACTATGGTCAACTTTGGTAATTCCCTAATATGGTCAACTACATAAAATGTGACCAGACCTGGATTCAATTATTTTAAAAGTAATTAATAAATTACAATTAGAATAGAAATATTTCAATTAAATTATGATTATAATTACTTGCTTTCTTTAAAAGAAATGAATGAAATACATAATTGTTTTTTGATCATTTGGCATTATATTTATGAGTAGAGTATGAAACTTTAACCTGCTAGGTACCACACAAGCCCAAGCTTTAATGATCCTGAAAGATAAAGCCTCAGAGAACATCTTTTTATTTGATAAAATGTAAAAAACACAGCTATGATGAATGTACCACTGATTACTTCTTTACCATACAATCCTTTTCTGTACAATCCTGACTTTCAATGACCCTGAAACATGCAGTTTTTGAAAATATTGTGGGAAAAAGAGAAAATATTGGCTTTTTCTCCTTTTCCCAAAATGTTTTCTACCCATTTAGAGACAAGTTCCAGCATTTGAGCTACATTTATTTGACCTCTGACAGGCCTTAAAATTTGGACAGTTCTTGTACAGGGTTTATCCATTTCAAAAGTTTAACATTCATGAATGATACGGCAACACCTTTTTAGGTGATAACCAAGGGTGAATTTTATACTCCAAGGTAAAAAAAAAAAAGTACTGCATAAAAATCTGTCTTTAGCCAAGGGTTTATTTGTTGCATTGTACATTTGCTACATGTAATTAAAAAGTAATTGAATTTGATATTGTTAATTATTTACCTATTATATTCTTTTAATAATTAATAATTAAAATAATTCATTTTTACATCAGTTACCAATTACTTTAAGATGACAAAAAACTATAATTAATAATAATTAATTAAATTTTAATTGTAATTGGACCCAGGTCTGGATGTGACAGTAGTTAAAAGTACAATCACTGCAGCCTACCCATACTGAGCAGGCACAACCATATCGTTTTACCGTAGCTTTACGCAGTTGACCTTAATTTACCGTAGTTGTGCGTACTTAGGACATAGTTTATGCATAGTTTAGCATTGTAAATCGTTGTTAGACGTAGTAATACCCTAGCCACTTTGCATGTAGTTGAATGTAGTTGACCGTACTTACACGTAGTTAACCTACTTAGACTTTCTATATTGCCAAGTTTGAACCTAATTTGAACATACGTCAACATAGTTGACTGTAGTAGCACTGCGGCAGACTACGTTTGAAATTAACTACAGGCAACTACGTGCATAACCGTAAATGTGACCATGGCTTTATAGGATCGAAGTACAGCAGTCCCATTCTAAGTGCGTTGTCACTCCGTCTAATTTCAGGACAGAACGGACGGCAAAAAATTTGAACAGGCTCAAAGTTCTGGAGCACCGTCTTCGTCCTAGCCCGTCCATCAAGTTCGTAAACAGATCGTTAAAGGTTGCATTGTGCCCATTCCGTCTGAACACAGTTTGGCAACAATTTTTGGAACGAAATGAGAAGGAGTTTGGTGTGACAGGGGTATAACTATGATGTTTCCTGCACTGATTCAGTCTCCACTGGTTGCAAACTGTTATGAAACTTTGAACTATTCAGTGAAGCTGAATGCGCTGGCTTTTGACTTACTTCTTGGCACTGATACAGAATGAATAGATGTTAATTTGCAATTGGTAAAAAATGTCCATGTGTTTATTTGGGGGGTCCCTGCTGCCATATTTGCTGTCGCATTTTTGAAACCAATATCTACATATGTTGCTTTTTTTTTAGCTCCACTGGCCAAAGGCCAGCGGGCTTATGTCATGGCCCAGTGTCCGTCGTGCGTGTGTCTGTGTGTCCGTCCGTCCGCCCGTGCATTAACTTTTTTTCCAAACTACTTCTTCTCTGAAACTACCCATCAAAATTTGATGAAACTTCACAGAAATGATCCTGCCATGGTCCTCTTTAGAATTTCCTTAAAGAATTTGATTCCTTCAAAAACTCTGGTTGCCATGGCAACAAAACTGAAAAATATTGAACATCTTTGAAAATCTTCTTGTCTGAAACCATAAGGCCCAGGGCTACCAAATTTGGCATGTAGCTTTATCTAATGGACCTCTATCAAATTCCTTCATATTATAGCCCTGGGGTCAAAATTGGCTCTGTCCCGGAGATCACAAGTTTAACATGGGCTTATATAGTGACTGTAATTTGAAATAGTAATCAAGGGAAATAACTCCTGTTATACAAGATAAAGTTTGTTAATATTTACCTCCCTTGATTATCAAACTGCACTTATACCTTATTGGAGTTTGGTATTCAAGTTTTTTGGAGAGGAAATGTTCAGTTTTAAGGGAGAGTGGTTTATTTTGATGCTAATGGTTATGCTCACATGAATGGAATGTTTAATTTAAAGTAAGGTTTCTATCACTCAAATTTTTTCAGAACTTTACCTTTCATGCTAATGAATAAACCTGCTTGTATTCACTGTCATTATCTTTACATTTAAAAAGATATGACTGTTTTTGTTTGGCGGGCGGGGTGGAGGTTATGTTTTCAAAGTAAGTTTATTACCATACAGACTTTTTATGCTGTGTGTCGCTGTCAATGCCAGTTAAGCGCATTATACGTTAATTTTACTCCTTAAGAAATGACAATTTTTTTTACTGTACCAAGTTTAAAGCCATTGCAAAAAGACGAATTGAATGTAGCTTAAATGACTATTTCTGCTTTGATAGGTTAGAAAACGTTGTGGGAAAAGGAGAAAATACTGGCTGACAACATGTCCTTTTCTCACGATGTTTTTGAAAGCCTTCTCTTTCAGGGTCATTAACACTTCGATTTGTGTGGTAAAGGGTTAAAAAGCTAGTGGAGCGATACAGGGCCATCATGTTTTGTTCTATTTTGGAAATTTAATATTTTCATAAGTGTCACTTAGTAAACAAATACTGCTTTTCAACAAAATGAAAAATTGTGAGGAAAAAACAGGCAATTGCTCGTGATGTTACTTTTCGTTATTTTACTTCATATCGAGCCCCAGAACAGTTATACGAGGGTTGTCCCAAAATGCCGTAGAATTTTTTAGAAAGTAAGCCAAACAGAACGATCCAGCTTCTAGTGTTTCACAGGCTATCGCATCCCCCCTATTTGCCAGATTTTGCACCACTGGACTTTGCCTAATTTCCTATGTTGAAAAGCAGTCTACAAGGCCGCAGATTTAATGGTACTGAGGATAAATTGCGTTCTGTGAAAACCTTCAACAGGTCTCATAGTCGTCAGTGGTTTGAAAACCTGTTCAAGCAGTGGGTTAGGAGGCATGAAAAGTGTGTGCAACATGCAGGGAGGTACTTTGAAAAATTGTGATAACGCGACGTCGCAAATGAGTGATGATGTTAACGTTCAGTGGGCCACATGGCTATACCTGATGTTAGTAAATTACAGACTATTCGTCTATTATTTGACGAAATGTGATGAAATGTCGGTGATTTGTCTGGAAATTAATTTCGTACAGGGCGCCTAGCAATTTAAATGGTAGTTTGCTGTATTCCATGTATTCCATGTGATAAAATGCGGCATTTTGGGACAACCCTCCTAATATTCATATTCGAGTGTCTCTTCCGCCCTCTGTCTTTTTAAAAGATACTTCTTGTCATAATGATGAACTCAAACACAAAGACAGCTTGTGATAGTCGTGCTGCGAGTAGATATAAAGAGAGAGTTTTAGGAAAAAAAGAGCGCAAAATTTTTAAAAACTAAAAAATTTCACAAATTTTTGAAAAATTAAATAAAAATTTTTGAAAAATTAAAAAAAGCGAGTTCTGTGATTTAGCCATCCTTCAACCATCTAAATCTACCAACAACCTCCATGGCTAAACAACCCGTTTTACCCAGATGCTTAAACAAAACCAGTGTAATAGACTAACAAACTAACTTAAATTTTTCAAAATTAAATTTTTTTTTTCAAATTTTTTATTTCTATAAAATTTTTTATTTCTATAAAAAATTTTTTATTTTATTTTTTAAAATTTTTTATTTTAATTTTTTTTAAATTAAATTAAATTTTTATTTTTTTTTTTTAAATTTTTTATTTTGTGATTTTTAAAAATTTTGAAATTTTAAAAAAAGTTCAAGAAAAACAATGTGATATTTACAATGATGATGCTTCCAATGAATAAAACCACAGACGTAATAAATGGGGAATCCATTCCTCAACCTGCTCCTTTATATGATGAGGATTTAATAATAAATGAATATGAAGATTTAATATATGAGATAGAAGAATTATTACATAAAAAATGTTATATGGAATTAAAATACGGTTTACGTCCACAACCAATTTATCAACCAATAATTGTACAACAACCTATAGTACAACCAATTGTACAACAAACAATTGTACAACCTATAGTACAACAACCTATAGAACAATCAATGAATCAAGAATTATTTTATTTTTAAATTATATTTTATAAAGTATGATTTAATATAATATTACATATATAAAAAATGGAATCTAAAGTTAAATTCACTTCACACAACATAAATAAATTCAAGAAGGTAGTAAACTTCTTTGACATTAATGAAAGAAACCATATAGAAGCCTTAAAAAAAAAAAAAAATATGTATGGTATTATGAATACAGTAAATTCAGAGAGGAAAAAAGATACTTAATTCCTCCTGATGATGATGGTTGCTGCTACAAAGACAGCGACCCCGATTATTTTATATCTTTTTCTTATATAGGTTTTCCAACTATATTAACAATAGTAGATGAAATTGATTGTGCTATAAAAGATTTTAATGATTATTTAGAAATGGAGCAGGACTTCATGAAAAATGAAAAATTACATTTGGAAGATGAAATAGAAACCGGATATCTTCTTGAATCAACTTTTTCATCATATATAATATTTGAATATGTTTCAAATTACTCTATGAAATCTGTTAGATATTATAAAGGTCATTGGACGCCAAATAGACTAAATGATTTTAATTTTGAAAATTGTAAATTATAATCAACAAAAAATATAACTTAATAAAGTAATGTTATATTTTTTATAACCCCAGGCTAACGTGTCAATCTTGTCATCATCAGTATAAAATAATGTTGAAAAACGTTAAACTAGTTAAGAAATCACCTTCAACTCCGTTTTCCATACCTTCTCATAAAAGAAGGTATAGATGAAGTAAGGTGAGTAATGGCACTACCATGATTAAACCATTTTTTATACTTCCTCATCGAAAACGAAAGAGGAAGTATTATTTAGTAAACAAAAACTGAAAATGGTAGTATATTATAATATCAAAAATTTTACCTTGTTTTTTAAAAAATGTTCTTATTCTGTTTTTTAAACAGCAGCCTTACAACTTTGTGTTTTTAATGTATTAGTAATTGGTATGAACTTACGGGCTGTTAGGCCACGCCAGCGGTTCTTATTTTTTCGGTATTAACTTACGGGCTCTTAGACCACGCCAGAGGTTACCATTTTGTGTTAGTAATAACATTCTTACGAGAAGGAAGTAAGACCGCTTTATTATAAATAAAAATCATATTTTATACATTTTTTTTTTAAAAAACAAAGCAAAAAATTATTAATATCATAACATACTACCATCATCCTAAAAAGTCCAGACTAAACTGGTATTATATGAGTAAGCGTTGTGAAATACTATGTCACGTGGTGTAAACTAATCCTTTTTTCCAATATTTAACACTTTACAAGTCTACCTCTATCAAAATAGTTATGTAAGAGTGACGCACCCTAAGGTTGTTTGATCTTGAAATAAAGTTTATGATGTCGCATTCCTTTATTTCGAGCAGTCTAGGAAAACTACACAGCTAGCAACCGAGCTTTTATTTGCAATAATAGAGTAATCAACCTGCTCTGTTCCGTTTACCATAATATTAACTTTTACCACCTCTGGTATATTAGGGTCTTCGTTAACAAACGCTAAACTACCTCTTATAATTCTACCCGGCGCACTCATACAATAACCACCCTAACCATGGTCATTGCCTGAAGCACCATTACCAAATGAAAACTCATAATTACCATCTCCTATTGGTCCATTTTCTTCGGCACACACGGATATAATAGGTTTGTTAAATCTCATCATTCCATCTACGTAAGCCTTAGTTGCCACGTCTTGTGGATCCCTCGGGTCTCCAATATTTTTTAAAAAGTTGTCATTCATATCGATATCGCTAACAGCAGAAAAAGTTCCTTGTGGAGTTTTTAATATCGCACCACTCCCCGAAAAACTTTTAACAGCTTCTATATTGCTGTCTACGTAATACTTATTTACAGCTTGATTGTATTCTAAAGATTGCCCAACGTTGGAAATCGTCCGTTCACTCATAGAAATGTCAGCAACGGCTATATACCCACCACTTCCATAAACAAAGGCTCGATTAGCATCATCTACATATCTTTTGGTTGCTGCATCTTGTGGATATGCGGGATCTATAAGATTTGTTGACGAATACTCCCACATATTTATATCTGCAACAGCGGAAAAAGTACCGTCTTGTCCCTCTACTGTTGCTTTACCACTCCTATCCACACAATTTTTAGTAGCAGCGTCACTCCGTTCTGTTGGTTCCTTAACGTTTTTTATCGGATTAAAACCCATGTTTAAATAACCATCTTTAACATGGAATCCACCGTTTTCATCCAACAACCCTGAGTTGGTGTCAACATAAGCCTTAGTTGCCACATCTTGAGAATTTACTGGATTACTAACCCTTGTTAATGTATTACCATTCATGTTTATAGAACCAGTAACAACAGTTGTTCCATCTTTACGTAAAAAATTATTATTTATGTAAGCGAGTGACACACCATCACTGCTTGTTTCATCATCTTCCATTCTTCCAAATTTGTTAACAGGCATTTTTTATAATATTACTAAAAAAGTTTATTTAAAACATTTTGGAATTTATTCTCTGTCTTCGCCAGAGAAGAACCCGAGCCTAACTCTTTTAGAATGTACAAACATAAATGACCACAAAATACTTGCCCAGCTTGTTGTAATTGATCAGTATTATAGTGTATTGGGCTTTTTAGGTACTCTCGAATTTCAATAGGTGGCTGTATTCCATAACTGTCAAAATAAATTTTAGTTTTACCGTTTTTATACCAAGCAACCCAATGGGTACCAGGTCCACCACTTTTATCACAGTTTACTATACCACATTCTTTTTTATTCGGTTTTCTCGGTAATGTATCTAGTAAAAAAACTCCTCTAAAAGAAGGAATCTCTAATCTTTTTGCTGCATCTTCCAATTCGAAATTGTTCAACGGTTTATTTGGTAAAATTACGTTTTCAATCGAAATATTTAACATTTTTTATAGTTAATATTTCTAATGTCTTTATTGTCAACCCATGAATTAAATTCATCGGGATAACCTTTCCACTTTACAAGAGATTTCTTTTTTCCTTTTTTAATAACCTTTTCTATTCTATACAGCTCTTGACTGGTTTTCTGCAGTTCAGGTTCATAAAAGGTACCTTGTATTTCTTCTCCATTAAGATCCTTAATTTTATATGTTACAGGTGATGTAAGTTTTACTTCAGAAACTGTAAAAACCTCTTCAGTCCATCTTGTTGTATAACCTTTCTCAAAAGTCTTTTTCTTTTTAGTTATCCTTACTTTGTCTCCAACAGAAAACTTAGGATTTATATCTTTTATTTCGAGATGATCGGGGTAAAGATTTCTCCAAACTTTTGTTTCATTTTCTTTTTTACTAGCATTTACTGGAGTCATCTTAATAGATGAATGCCTCGTGTTATTATATTTTTTAACAAGATCCGGTAGCACATTGATGTAAACGTTTGTGGAGTTAGCGGAAAAATACTTCCACATTTTTTCTTTCATTGTTCTAATCCATCTCTCAACCACACTAGATTTTTCCTCATTTTCAGTAGAATACAATTCAACCAAGTTTTTAACATCTTTGTTATAAAACTCTTTACCCTTATCCACCCACACTTTTTTAGGTTTTCTCTCCTTAAAAATACTCTTCAATGCTATAGCAACAGATTTCTCTGTTTTGTCTTTTAATGGTATCAACCATCCGTATTTAGAAAAGATGTCAATGACAGCGAGAAGGTATTTAACACCACGATTAAACTTAGAAAATGCTTGCATGTCTACTAAATCAACAGCCCATATCTTATCTATACCGTTTACTCTAACTCTCCTTTTCTTAAATTTTCTTTTTACAGGTTTATGTAATTCTTCCGCTAAATTTATCGTGTCGAAATTTTTTTTTTATTAACCCCCATTCCAAATTTCATCTTCGTTCCAATGAGTTTACTTACCAAACCCCTTTCCATTTTTTCTCTAATACTAGGATTGTAAATACCTTCTAACTCTGTTAACATATTTTTATCACATATTTCATTCCTAGTTTTTGTATCATTATGCTTAAGATAGCAAACATCATAATATAAGCAGCTTGATCTACTCTATTTATAGGTTTACTCCATTCCTTTGGGGTTAGATCAGGATTTAACCTCTCATCTAGCTTGGTATCTGGTCCTGTAAAGTTGTGTCCTGGTAGATGTGCTTCAAAAAGCATGTTGTTTATAAATTTGTTTAAGATGCTACTGCCAGTTTTTTTTTCTCCTTTTATAAATTGCGTTTTATTTATTCCGCAAATCACACATTTACCCCTCATCATATTTCTTCCATTTTTAGAAACAGTATATTCTATATTGTTTGTATCAGAATGTTTTTTACATTTAACACAATACATTTTATATATATAAAAATTAAAAAAGTTATATAAAATAGATATTATAAACTTATCATGGAATGAAGTGGTATCAAAGAGATTTAATCACTCCCTTTTACCAAAAAGTATTAGAGGTTTAATTATAGGCAAATCAGGATGTGGCAAAACTACTTTATTGTTAAACCTTTTACTTAGACCAGGTTGGCTTGACTACAACGATTTGAGTGTTTTTGGAAAAAGCCTTTTTCAACCGGAATACCGAATACTAAAAAAGGCTTTTGAAGAAAAACTACCAAAAGAATGTATCTTAAGGTTGTTTAACATGCGTGATGAGATACAAGAACTAAACATTGTACCAACAGCTTTAGTTGAAGAATGGATTAAAACGATTAAAAACAAATCGGATATAAATTGCAACTTCTTTGAAAATGCTAGTGATGTGCCTGATCCGAGAGAGTTAAACTCAGAAAATAAAAATTTAATGATTTTTGATGATTTACTTTTAGAAAGGCAAAATAAATGTGAGTGTTACTACATTCGAGGAAGGCATAGTAATGTTGACTGCTTTTACCTCTCACAGAATTATTTTAGACTACCGAGACAAACTATTAGAGAAAAAGCTAATTTTATTTGCCTTTTCCCACAAGACCTAAAAATCATTAATCATATTTATAACGATCATGTAGGTGAAGATATGCCTAAGGATGAGTTTAGAAAATTTTGCCAAAAGGCATGGGAAAGACCGCATGGTTTTGCTATCATTGATCTAACCAGTAAAAAACATAATGGGAAGTATAGAAACAGTTTTGACAATTTTTACATACCTAAGTCTGTATTAAAAAAAAAAAAAAAAAAAATGAAAAATAACTTCACAAAAATTATGAATATTCTTAAAAAGAATGTCAGAGTTAGCAAAATATAAGCATAAATGCGAATTAATTTTCGATAGATTAAAATGGAATTTAAGAGCAGATATAGAACGTTTTACAAAACATAATTTAAAAATGATATTAGAACAAACAGGAATAAAAAATTATGATCTTTCTGGAACATATCCAGGTTATTCTGAAAAAAAATATTTAGTAAATATATTAATAGATTACTTAGAACAACGATTGGAGATCATGCAAGAAATATATCGAAAACCAGATTATGAAGCTAGAATTGTAAAATTGTTGTATGATTTTTATTTCGATATATATTTTATTATTAATATTACATCTGGATGTTATATTCATGGGGAGGTTGATGAAGTTGAATTTAAAGAATTTTTTGATGGAATTTATAATTATAGTTTTGAAAAAACCCTACAAGAAGAGTTAGAAGAATTCTTTAATATTATTTGTGAGCATTTTAATATTAGTGACGAACAACTTTTTTAATATATAAAGTTAAATTAAAAAAGAATATTTTATATATATAAAAAAAATGCATATAACTAATTTAATACATGATCTAAATAAGGCTATGAATGAAATTGATAATGTAATAAAAGAATACCAAACAGGAAACTCTGAAGAAATTTGGAATTCTAAATGTGAAGGTGCATTTCGAGCGCTATTAGTGCACAGACAAGAGTTATTTAATTTAATGCATAAGATTGAATTTAGTTGTGGGGTAAGTGAATATAGAGATACTGAAGATGATATTAAGGATATTGAAAGTTTGAAAGAACATTTTTTAAAGATAGCAAAAATTTGCTCAAAATCAGACCTTGATAAATTTTGGGATATTTACAGTAATTTAGAATCAACCATAATTCCAATTTTTTTCACACAATATGTATATGGAAAATAGATTTTTCTTTTTAGAATATAATATTATTACTATTTGACTTACGTATTAAATATTATATTCATATTTTATAAAATGGAAGATCTTTTAGAAAAAATTGTAAAAAATACTAACCACAAAACATCATTTCAAATTATAGTAAGCGACAACAAAACATGTTTTAGAACAAGGTTTAATCCTCCAATTCAGCTGGAAAAGGACAAAGTATATGAGATAGCTTTAGTAAACCTTGAAACTTACTACTCTTTTCCAAACATTGATAAAACAAACAACATATTCGTTTATTCTCCAGACAATGGTAATTCATGGATTAAAATAAGAATACCTGAAGGAAGTTATGATCTTCTTGGCATTAATGATACCATTCACCAGGAAATGAGAAAAAAGGGTCATTACGATAAAGTTAATGAAGAGTATTATATTAGCATTTCTGCAAACACCAATACCCTAAAGTCTGTTATTACCTTAGAAGATGGTTATCAAGTAGATTTTAATCAACCAAGCTCCATTGCCAAAGTATTAGGATTTACTAAAGCTAAATATACACAAGGATTTTACGAGTCAGAGAATGTAGTGAACATTCTTAGTATAAATAGTTTGCTTGTTAACATAGATATTATTTCAGGAAGTTATGTTAATGGTTCAACAAAAAATACTATTTACTCTTTTTTCCCAGATGTTGCACCTGGATATAAGATAATTGAGTCACCAGTTAATTTAGTATACTTACCAATAACATTAGATGAAATACATAACCTAGAGGTAAATATTACGGATCAAGATAGCAATTTACTAAATCTTAGAGGTGAAAATTTAACAATTAGGTTTCATATTAGAGAAGCGAGATAAATAAAAAAATAGTTATATATAAAATGACGAGTTACACTAATATTAAAGTAAATATATCAGAAGGACAAAAGGAAAAGCTTCAACATGCTGTTAAAGCTAGTTGCCCGGTAAGTATACGTTTAGGTCATGAAGATTTAAAAGGTAATGATGTTTTAGCAATTACCGATTCACAAGCAAAGAAAATAGCTAAAGCCTATGAGGATGGTAAGGGTATCACAATCAAAATGAGTGTGAAACAACTTAAACATAATATGAAAATAGAGGGAGGTTTTCTCGGAATGTTGGCTGGGTTAGCTGCTAGAGCTTTGCCGATGCTTGCAAAAACCGTTTTACCAGCTTTAGGTGTTGGTGCTCTTTCTGGATTAGCCTCAACAGGTGTACAAAAAGCAATGGGGTCAGGTCTTTATCTTAAAAAAGGAGGATGTGTTTGTCAAGTTCAAACTGATGGATGTGGATTATACTTAAAGCCATACAAAGGTAAAGGATTAGAGTCTGTTGGTGATGGTTTGTATTTAAAGCAAGGAGGAAAAATGTATGATGGAAAAGGACTTTTACTTGGACCTAATAGTCAATTTGCTAATATACCTATCTTAGGAGCTATATTATAAAATTTTTAATATAAAAAATTATATTACGTATATAAAAAAAATATGTTATGCAAAAGTAATCTTATCAAAGAAAATAAAATGCTCACAAATGGGGTAAGGTGGTTTCCTTTTCCAAATTTAGATTACCCACCTACACAAATTAAAAATAATGTATGGGAAGTACATTCTCAACAAGAAATAATACTAAAACCTGGAGAAGCTGTAAAACTTCAACTCGGTCTTGGGTTTGTTACATCAGATGGAGTAGCATGTGGTGATCATGATAGTTTACAAGTTTTACTCGATAGAGCTTTAATCTTAAATGGTATAAGAAATGGTCATGATTCTACATATAGAGGATTTTGTACAACAGATAGTGATATAACAACATTTATAAAAAATATTTCCGATAAAACTATTACTATCTCAGGTGGTGAACCATTATTTCTTGTTGTATATTATAATGGCTCTTATCCCGAAAACTATGAATATTATGACAATTATAATAACGATAATATTTAAATATTATTTATAACAAGTAAAAATGGATATACATAAATTTGGTATAAAACCTAATATTACTACTCAACATAAAACTATATTTTGGAAACCTCATTTACATGGAGTAAGATATCCTCCCTTAAAGCAAGATCCTCTAAAATGGAAAATATACTCACAAGTAACTATCAAGATTCCTCCTCGTGATGGCATGAGACTTTCGCTAGGATTTGGTTATATAACTACACGAGGAGTTGTAGTGATATCTGTTAGTAATAAATGGAAATATAGTTTAACCATTCTTAATGGGGCACATCTTGATAATGAGGCTAATGATATCTTAGTCTACATTTATAATTTCTCACAAAAACCAATTGAAATACCTGAGGGAGAGTTATTCTGCTATTTAAAATATTTACAATCTTGACATAAAAAATTATTATTTTAATAAAAAATGCTAGATACAGATCAAGAACATCCCTCTAAAAAAATCTATCCTCCGTTACCTCAAGAAAGAAATAATCCAAGCGCCCCACCTATTGAGATGCACTCAATGGGAGATGACAAAGGTCATTCCTACCGTTTACAAAAAATATCTGAAGTACAAAAGTTTCTCGAAAATGAAATTCAAAAAAGAGATGCCTTAGCTAAAAAATATTTTAGAGCCGCAAGAATTGTTGACAACGTTGACACAGTTTTGATCACGATAACCATGGCTTCAGGAGTAGGTGGAATCGGTTTACTATCTACTGTTGTAGCTATTCCAGCTGTCATAGCATTAGAAGCATCAGCTGCGGCAACCGGGCTTCTTTCACTAGTAGGTAAATATGTAGTAAGAAATTCAAGAACCAAGGCAGAAAAACATCAAAAGATTCGAATGATAGCTGATGCTAAGCTTGATACAATTGCTTCACATATATCCAAAGCTTTAACTGACAATCATATATCAGATGAAGAGTTTAAACTTATCATGGAAGAACAAGAGAAGTATAAGAATATGAAGGATGAGATAAGAACAAAAATTAAGAAAAAGATATCTACTGAAAATGAAGAAAGTTTAATTGAGAAAGGGAGGCAAGAAGCGCGTGAGTCCTTTTGGAGGTTGGTTGAAAAGAATCATACCACTCCCTCGGAGTAGTAACAACCCAAGAAAAATGAATTTTTCATGCAACTGTAGTTATGAAACGTGTTAAAAACTATGATAAAAACTATGATAAAAACTATGTTAAAAAATTATTTTAGTAATTAAAAAAATGTCTTTTTTAAAAATCGCTGATCCTGCAAAAAGGGACTTAATTGTAAAAGAGTATCTTGAAACAAAAAAGAAGATTCGGGATAATCTACTAGCAGAGAGAACAGGTAAACAAGAATTACAAGCCGATCTTTCAAAGTTTTTTACACCTATTACTGAAACACAAAAAGCTGCAACAAAGGAGATTAAAGAGGGGCTTATACCTATTAAAGAAGGTATCGAACAGTTACCGCAAGCTATTAATCTACCAGCTTTTCCAACAATAGAAACTTATTCCTCTGAAAAAAAAACCAACTATTGAGGAAAGTAAATTGAAGGAATATGAAGATATATATTTCATTGGACCACGTGCAAGGGAGTATCTAACAAAATTTCTTGGTAAAGGTGATGTTGATAGAACATATGGATTACGTGATGAAGGTGGTAAATTTTATATTGGTCGCAAAAGGGCCATAATTGATGAGGATGATATTGTTGTTGGTAAAGAGGAGTATATAGGAACACCTGGTTTATGGGAGTTAATTGTTGCTAAAGAACACACACACACACACACACACACACACACACACACACACACACACACACACACACACACACACACACACACATATATATATATATATATATATAGAGAGAGAGAGAGAGAGAGAGAGAGAGAGAGAGAGAGAGAGAGATGAGGATCTTGCAAATTATCAACATTTAATGATACAAACCAACGCTCTTTATCGAAATAACGATCCGGATAATCCATATCCTAAAAGTTCTAAAGGGGAAAAATGGGCTAAAATTCTTGGACCTATTTGGTATAGTAGAAAAAAGTATGAAGGAGAGGGTATCGTTGTTATCCCATCTGACCCTAACGCATTACTAGAAAGACTAGACCTGTTGTTGGCAAGTAAAGAAGCAAGCAACACAGGTGTAAGAAACGAGTTAGTGAACATTTGTGATGAATTAAAAGACAAGGTGTTTTAAATTCACGCGCTTATAAAAATTTATGTCTATACTATAAAAAATGATTATCACTAAACATGGATTTAAAAAAAGGTATTCATACGGTGGTGCCGGAATCTTTGATAGCGTTGCTAACTTTTTAGCGAGGCTTTTTACTAGTAGTGCAGCTAAACAAATTGCGTCTTCTGCCCTTGATGTAGGAAAGAGTGTAGCTAAGGAAGGTGCAAAGAAAGCTTTAGAGGTTGGAAAAAGTGCAGCTGTAGATGTAGGAAAAAAATTAGTTACAAAAGCTTTAACACCAAAATCAAAGAAAATTTTACAAAAATATAGCACAACGCCGAAACCCGCTGATACTCCTAAAACACAAGACATTAGTACATTAATAGATGGAAGTGCTATTGCTATTCAAGACTTAGTTAAAAGATTAAACAGTGGAGCAGGTATTAAAACAGTATGAAGAAAAAATAAATAATAAGTTAAGAAAATTATATTCATTATATAAAAAAGAGAATGCAAAACTTAATATTTGATCGTGTATTTTATAAAAAATATAATACTAGTTCTATTACTATACAAAATGCTTCTTTAAACCTAAAAAATTGTGAGATTCTTGATATCCATAACACAAAATATGGTTATAAAAAAGCTGTTGTGAAGTTATCTCCTGAAGAAGTAATCAAGATGAAAGAGATTGAGGAAAAGGTGAATGAACGTTTACAAGAGTGGAATATACCCCAAATAACACTTGTATACGGTAATAGAGTTTATCCTAAAACTAAAATAGATACCGCAAAAAGCATTGAACTTAAAGGTGTGTTTGTTAATGATGATAATAAGTCTTTCCCCCAGCTTTGGTTAGAAATTTAAGTAAAAGTAACACAATTATAATTTTTATTTATTTATTTAAAATTATAATTGTAATTATAAAATGGACATTTTAAAAATCACCGAACCAATTTTAAAAGATGATAGCATTGATGAGTATGAACACCATGAGTATGAACCCATCACAGGTGCTAATCTCAACGACTCAGGAGGAGATATTAGGATTAGTATCGAAACCCAAGATATTTTTACTCATCCTAGGGAGAGTTATTTACTTATTGAAGGACAATTAGTAAAGAATGTTGATGGAAATCCTTATGTTATAGGCACAGACAACACTAATATTGCTTTAACAAACAACGCCTTGCTGTACCTGTTTAAAAATATTAGGTATCAACTTTCAGGTATGGATATTGAATCCATAACAAATCCTGGTCAGGCTACTACAATGCTTGGGTTGTTAAAATATCCAGATGATTTTTCTAAATCACAAGGGTTAAACCAATTATGGTATAAGGATACAACAATCAATGCAGACGATCAAAATACAGGTTGGGAAATAAGAAGACAATACATCATTAATAATACAATTGATCCAGTAGGTTCATTTAGTTTTAGAGTTCCTTTAAAACATATATTTGGTTTTTGTGAGGACTATAATAAAATATTGTATGGAATGAAGCAAACTCTCACCTTAACAAGAAATAATGATAATGATGCAATCTTTCGAATCAATGCTGCTCCTGAAGGTAGAATTAGATTAGATAAGATATCATGGTTTATGCCACATGTGCTACCTGCTGATAAAGAGAAGATGGAACTTTATAAAATTATCGAGAAAAAAGAAAAAATACCAGTTGGATATAGAATGCTACAGTGTGACTCTATCGCAGTTCCTCAGACGACATCATTTACCTGGAGACTTTCTGTTAAATCATCTTCTGAGGTACCACGTTTTATCGTTGTCGGCTTTCAAACTAATAAAAGTAATAACTAAAGACAAAATGCATCTGCATTTAACAATGTAAATGTTAAAAATATTTATGTTATGTTAAATTCCACTAGATACCCTGCGGTTGACTACAATCTTTCATTTGGTAGTCAGCAATTTAGTAGAGCGTATGGTGACGCTTCTCTATTTAGATCTAAGTTTTATAACATGAGTGAATTGGTGTCGAACCCTAATATTTCTCCCTCAGATTATAGAACTGTATATCCTTTGTTTTTGTTTGACGTTTCTAAACAGAGTGAAAGATTAAAATATTCTGTTACTGATATTCAAATTAAGGCAAATTTTACTGAAAATGTGAATGCGAACACAGAGGCATATGCTGTTATTATTAGTGATAGGTTAATTAACTTCCAGTCTGATGGAAATAAAATGAGTGTAGTGTATTAAGATATTTTTCCTATATAAAAATGATAAAGGTTACAGATTTAAAAAAAAATTCTTAAAGAAAATAATATAAATTTCTGCTCATACTGGGATAAAAAGCGGTTAGTTGAGTTGGTGAAAGAACATGGATTGTTACCAGAGGAGTCAACTGTAGCACCTAAAAAAGAAAGAAGTAAAGACCCTAAGTTTGATAGATTAAAGACTATTATGCATAATCCTAAGAAAGTTAGTTTAGAGGATGTTGAAACTGGTGAAATAAAAACCTTTTCATCAATTTATAAGGCAGGTAAATTTATAGATCGCTGCCCACAAACGATTGAGAACTGGAATGGGAGAACTTGGAATAATAAATATAGGATTGACATTCAATAATTTTATTATGGCAATGACGAAGTCATAATAAAATTAAAATTAACTTAAGTTTTTTTTTTATATATAAAAAATGAGTTTATTTAATAGATTTACAAATGTAGCTAGACGAGCTGCGTCTAATATTTACTCTGGAGCAAGACGACTAGCCACAGCTGTCGTTCCAGAATCTATACAAAGAAGAATAACCAATTTTGGTAACTGGATAACTAGTAATGTGGAGACAACACAAATACCGCAAGTTTTGGATGAAATTGTTGAACGTGTTAGACAAAATTACCCTCCTAGGATTGAGATTAGAGAGGGCCCATCAGCACTTAGAGGATTTACCAGAGAATATTTTATAGAAGGTATAAGAGATTTTACACCGGTTGGTTTCCTTAATTTAGCGAAAGATAAAATAACCAATATTATGAGAAATAATCGTCAAACAAAAGTTAAACTTGTTATGAAGTGTATGATGAAACACTCTATTACTAGAGAATTAAAAGATATGAATTTTCATTCTGGTTTTCCAATTGTTAATTTAGATGGGGATGATGTGGATGAAATATATGAAGAAATGAGAGAACAGATATTAGCTAATACAGCAGCTAAGGAAATGGAAGAAGATTATTGGAAAGTCGTTCACGTAATCGATATAAGATTACACACAGCATTATATAACCCAATAAGAAGTAATTCTTGGTTTCCAACTCCTACTAAGATAGCAAATACAAAAAGTGTTATTAATCCAATAAATAAGAAAGATGATATGTGTTTTGCATATTGTATTCTTATAGCTTTGAACCCAACAATTAAACATCCTGAAATGATTGAAAGACTAAGACCATTTTTAAACAGTATAAATATTGAAGGAATTAATTACCCTGTTTCCCTTCAGGATAAAATTAAATTTGAAACCTTAAACCCATCAATATCAGTATCAGTTCATGGGTATCATGATTCCACTGGTGTTTATCCACTTAGTTTAAGTAAAGAAGTTTATAAAAGAGAACATCATATTAATCTTTTACTTCTTGAGAAGGATGGTAAAAAACATTATTGTTTAATTAAAGATATGAGTAGATTATTATCTAAACAAATATCTAATCATAACGGTAAAATTTATATTTGTGAAAGATGTTTAAATCATTTCCAAAAAGAAGAAACTTTAAATAAACATTTAGAGTATTGTGGTGAAAAAGATGCTTGTAGAATAGACTTACCTGAAAAGGGTACCAAAATATCTTTTCAGAATTTTTATAAACAACAGAGACACCCTTTTACAATTTATGCGGATATGGAGTCTACATTAGAAAAGAAAAACGAAAATAAAGGTAACAGGACAAAAGTAATTAATGAGCATAACGTTTCAGGATATTGTTTTTATGTTAAATCGCTTTATGAAAATGTTTACCCTTCAAAGATTTTCCAATATTCTGGTGAAAATACATCTAAGAAATTCATAGAGGATTTAGAAAATGTTATAAGAGAAATAGATAGTGTGCCTTCGAGGGAAATGATTTTTAAACTTCATGATAAAAGAGAGTTTGATAGAGCAAAAAACTGCTGGATATGTGGGGAGTCATTTTCAAAATGTAAAAGAAAGACAAATAAAGAGGAAATATGTCCAGATTGTAAAGAACCGCTTAAAAAATGTAATGGCATGAAAAAAGTAAGAGACCATTGCCATTATACTGGAAAGTTTAGGGGAGCCGCGCACAGTGTGTGTAATTTAAAATGTAAAAGACCTACTTTTACACCCATATTCTTTCATAATTATAGTAAGTATGATGCTCATTTATTTATAAAAGACTTAATGAGTACACCTGGTGAGACGAGTTGTATACCAACAAACAAGGAAACATATATAAGCGTGTCTAAAAATATTCCAATAGAATACACTGTTAAAGGGATGAAGAAAATTAAAACGCATGAGATTAGATTCCTTGATAGTTTAAAATTTCTAGGTAAAAGTTTAGATGAATTAGCTAGCACTCTAGCTAAGGAGGACAAGACTAATCTTATGAAATATTTTGAGGGGGAAAAGCTTGAATTAGTCTCTCAAAAAGGTATATTCCCATATGAATGGTTTGATAACCTTAGTAAATTAGAGGAAGCAAAGTTACCCAAACAAAGAGAATTTTATTCAAAGCTTAAATGTAGTGGAATTGATAAGGAGGACTATCAACATGCATTAAATATATGGAAAACATTCGAGATGAAAACTTTTAAAGATTATCATGACTTATATAACAAGACTGATGTTTTACTGCTGTCAGATGTCTTTGAAAATTTTAGGAATGTTTGCTTTAATAATTATGGGTTAGACCCATCATGGTTTTATACAGCGCCGGGATTAGCTTGGGAGGCAATGTTAAAAACTACTAAGGTAAAATTAGAATTATTATCAGACCCTGATATGATTTTATTTGTTGAAAACGGAATAAGAGGAGGTATCTCAACCATTTTTAAACGATATGCAAAAGCAAATAATTTATATATGGGTAAAAAATACAATCCAAAAGAACCATCAAAATTTATTATTTAGATGCAAATAATCTCTATGGTTGGGCAATGTGCCAAAAACTTCCTATTGGTAATTTTAAATGGATGGATGAAAATGATTTACAAAATTGGCAGAGTCACCCTTGTATATTAGAGGTTGATTTAGAATATCCTAAAGAATTACATGATTTACATAATGATTTCCCATTAGCTCCTGAAAGATTAAAGACTGGTAAAGTTGAAAAACTTATATCTAATTTATATGATAAAAATAAATATATATTACATTATGAAAATTTAAAGTTATATTTAAGTTTAGGTCTAAAGCTTAAAAAGATTCATAGAGGGTTAACTTTTGATGAGAGTGAATGGTTAAAACCTTATATCGATAAAAATACTAGACTAAGAGCAAAAGCTAAAACCACATTTGAAAAGGATTTCTTTAAACTTATGAATAATTCTGTATTTGGTAAGACTATGGAAAATATTAGGAATAGAGTAGATATAAAATTAGTTAGTACCAGAGTAAAAGCAGGAAAATTAACCGCTAAACCAAACTATTACGATATAACCACCCTTGATGAAAATTTATGTATAATTCAAATGAAAAAACCACGTTTATATTTTAATAAACCTATTTATGTAGGGATGTGTATTTTAGATTTAAGTAAGACATTGATGTATAACTTTCATTATAATTATATTAAAGATAAATATGGTAAAAAAGCTAAACTTCTTTTCACTGATACAGACAGTTTAATGTATGAAATAGAAACAGAAGATTTTTATAAAGATATTAGTGGTGATGTTAAAGATCGTTTTGATACAAGTGATTATCCGTCTGATCATCCTTCAGGTATTCCCACAGAATTAAATAAGAAAGTTGTGGGTATGTTTAAAGATGAGACAAGTGGTAAGATTATTGAGGAGTTTGTGCGCCTCAGGTCTAAACTATACTCTTATAAAATGTGTGATGATGATGAGGAAAGTAAAAAATGTAAGGGGATTAAAAAGCATGTAGTAGAAGCATTTATTGAACATGATCATTATAAAAAGTGTTTGTCTGAAAATAAGACACAATTAAGGAGAATGGTAGTTATTAGAAGTTATGATCATAAGTTGTATACTGAAGAGGTGATTAAAGTCGCCTTGAGTGGAAATGATGATAAACGCTATATCCTTGAGAACAATATCGATACATTAGCTTGGGGACACACTAAGATCAGATCTTAAAAAAAATTTATAGAAATAAAAAATTTGAAAAAAAATTTTAATTTTGAAAAATTTAAGTTAGTTTGTTAGTCTATTACACTGGTTTTGTTTAAGCATCTGGGTATAACGGGTTGTTTAGCCATGGAGGTGGTTGGTAGATTTAGATGGTTGAAGGATGGCTAAATCACAGAACTCGCCTTTTTTAATTTTTCAAAAATTTTTATTTAATTTTTCAAAAATTTTTGAAATTTTTTAGTTTTTAAAAAATTTTGCGCTCTTTCTTTTTTTTTTCTAAAACTCTCTCTTTATATCTACTGCTGCGAAAATGTCTCAAGCATGCTCATCATACATAATAGCAATGGCTTGACCAATTTCTTTTCCTGGATTGATGACAGTCATTGCAACAAAATTCATTCCTCTCTCACCGCTGATCATTGTTTCGAAGATGGTTATGTGGGAAAGCAGCCGGTGGCTTGGAAAGACTATTGTGCGAAGTACTGTAAAAAGAAACTCCAGAAAAGCATGGATAGGTGCACTGGACGCAGCGATGTAACAAATAATGTTGAAAACGGCGTTAAAGTGGGTTGATACTGGGTTGATACCTTTTTGCCGATGCATTAAGCTCCCCTTTCTCAGAGCATGGCAGATATGTTAACTTCACTGATGAGTCCTCATTCATAACCATCGACATTGGTGCTCGATTACTTCCCGGTCTTACGAGGGTTGTTCGATATGTAATGTGTATTGTACGATATCTCAAAAGCATTCGACTCAAATAGTGAAATGAACATTACATCCGTTCAAAGTATTCTCCGCGGTTTGAAATACATAATTTCAATCTCTGAATCCATTTCTGAAATGAGTCACGGTACGCTGATTTAGGTAGACCTCTGAGGCACTGACTGATGGCTGAGCCAAGGGCTTGTCGGGACTTGTAACGACGACCAGATAAGAACTTTTTAAGTTTTGGAAAAAGGAAAAAGTCGCATGGGGCTAGATCTGGAGAGTATGGTGGGTGTGGCAAGACGGTAACCTTCGGCGACTTCAAAAATTGCTTAACAAGCTCAGATGTATATGATGGAGCATTATCATGAAGTAGACGAACATGCCTAAATCCTGACACAGGGCGTCGTTTAAGATAATATTTCTTGACCTTTTTTAGTATAACATCTCGGTAATACCGACCTGTAACACTTTTGCCCTTCGGCACCGGAATTTGTACGGCTATACCATCACATGAGAAGAATATGCAATAAAGAACCTTTGTGCTTATGCTTCTTTTGGCAACTACAGGCCTTCTACCGTGTTTAGTTAGCCATATTTTGTTTCCAATTTTTCTTACTGGTTCGAAATAGTGAACCCATGTTTCGTCACCAGTAACAATGTTTGCAAATTGTCTTTGATTGAATTTGGGAAACATTTTGAGCAATTGCTTAGCGGTTTGTACTCGTACCCGTTTTTGGTCATCTGTCAATATATGCGGTATCCATCTGGCAGAAATCTTTCGTACTTTCAAAATACGCTTCAAAATGAAATGCACCCGCAATAGCGATATGCCAACAGCGTTGGCAATATCACGAATCGTGTATCTGCCATCACTTTCAATTATTTCCCTGACTTTTGAGACATTTGCCTTCCCTGTTACAGTCACAGGTCGGCCAGATTTTGCTGCATCTTTGACGGACTCGTGCCAGTCAGAAATTTCTTTCTCCACCTACGAACTGTCTCATAAGATACCTTATCAGATCCATAAATTTCCCCCAATTCAGTAAAAATCTGCATTACCGAATGACCGAGTTTTGTGCGAACTTTTATATAAGCTCTAATTTCTTTAATATTCTTAATCCGTTTCCCAACCATTTTTACAACAGTGGTCAACGACTACCTCTATTGAAATGACTGTAAGTTTAAAACTATGTGGAGCTGAAGGCTCGTGTTTATACCGTTCGAAAGGTATTGAATAGAGCTATTCAAGCGTATCATCATCCACGAAATCGTGCAAAGCGTTATCGCGCTGTGGTACAATACACATTACATATCGAACAGCCCTCGTATGTGCATTTGACTTCGTTTTGATGACGCTTTTATCATATCACGGCAACAACTCGCCTATTCATACCTCCCTTGAGTGAGTCAGAGACTGAACTGTGACTGCAATGCCTTGCCCGATGGTATTCCCACTTGAACATATCAGTATCGGGGTCGAACAGGAATTTTGTAATTAAAAATCCAACAACTGAAGCGTAGAGACTAGACATGCGAGGATTGAAAAAAGAAACATGATGCGGACGAAGTGAGATTTCGCTCTCATAGATAATAGATAGCATAACATGATGTTCTATTCAGCATAAAACTGCACTTGTTTGTTTGTAGCAACAATACAAACAAAGACGTATATTAAATATTTTTTTTTTATCTGTGAAGCATGAAAAAAAAGCACTAAACAATTTAATGCACCAGTACCAAGAGAGCCATTTTAAGGTCAGATCAGATTACCCGTCATGAGAAGTCTTAATACTGAGATGCGACGGTGATTTTTTTTTTTTCATATTTGGACATTTATTGTGCACAGTACCGTCTCAAGTCCATCGTAAATTTTTCGGTTGCAAAGATAGAGCACTATACTGACTTTATGTGTCGTCCGTTTTTGATCTGTATTGCATCGAAATGCAATTAACTTGCATTAATAGACATAACCAAAGATAAATTATTTGACCTTTCATTACCTAAAGAGCTTTTAGAAGTGTTTATAACATGTAAATCTTGGAGAAAAAATAAAAAGAATGACGAAATTTATCGTGTGTGGCGGCCATTTTGTGTGTTTTCGGGAACGTAAAAAACTCGAGTAACAGATGAAATGAACCGTTTTTTGTTATGGTCAGCGTTTGTAAATTGAAAATATTTTTATTTCAAACGAAAGATTATTCAATACGCAAGCAACAGGTATGTTCAAATCCTAGTTTTGTGCGCTATTTGTGAAATTATGAGAGTCCTAACTTATGCACAAAATCTGTATGGGGATTTCAACTGTTTATTTTTATCGATCGACTCGGTACCCAAAGGCGACCAGCCAGAAAGTAACATAGTCTTTGGGAACAGTTATCTATTCTACCGTCATGAGCAGCCTGATCTTAATCCATGATATAGATCTGCTAAAACAGAACGAATTTTACCGCCCATGAAAAGGCCAAAATACTCCAAGTTATACTTTTCGGTCAAGATACCGTATGATGCATGAGAGTGCTTACTCATAAAATTACAATACAATGCGACCTACATCTATTGTTTCATATCCGATCACGTGACTTGTACAGGGAAGTTAAATCTGCGACACAAATCTAGAGAAAGACAAGAACGAGTCATCACATTGTTTGAGGGTAATTCAAAGTCAGTCGTGAGTATATGTTATTACATCAAACCATAAACTAGACTAATCAGAAAAAAAAATTTTTTTTTTTTGTTAATGTGGCATGTTTTTCAGAAAACTTAACCCTTAGGCTGCTAAGCGCGACTCGCAGACCTTTTGCTGACAGTGTGTATCAAGATCAGACTGCAAAGAACGTGCAGTCTGATCTTGGATCTACGCTGTCCGATAAGAGGGTATTATTCCCCAAAAATAGCATAGAAATAGCAATATTTTGGGTTTCTACTATCGAAATGAAAACTTCATTTTAGTTATTTAGCAGGATAAGGGTTAAAATAAAGTCGTTTCCGATTGTTTAATTCTGACGACCATCAATAAAACACCGACGGGTAGGCTAATCTCTGCTCGGTATCAATATAATGACGGGACTTACTCGCCCACCTGAAATTTGAAATTCAGGACAATAGAAGATTTTAAATGTCTACGAATTTTAAATCTTTTGTCTCCTACGTAAATGAGAATTTAAGCCCCAATAGCGGCCAAAAGGAAACAATGCCGGTGTTAAAATGCATTTTAAGAATGGATAATATCATGAAGATGACAATCTGTTGTTGAAGGGTCGGTCCAAGTGTTAGTCGCTGACAGAAATACGAACTTAAGAAATAGGTCAAACGTTGTTAGGTTGCTTTATCTTTTGTTTACTTTTTACATGCCTTGTAAAATTCACTTTTCCGACAGCGACTTACAGTTGGACCGTCTATAAAATAACAGATTGTCATCCTCACAATGGTTTTTATACTTTTTAAAGAAGGGATAGTTAAAATGAATTCTAACACCCGCTTCGTTTACTTTTGGCCGCTACTGGAGCTTTAAGGAGCCCATAGAAAGATGTGATTTGGCACCAGGCCGCGGAAAGGTATCGTTTTGCCTAGCTACATGTAGTTGCTCCCTTTTACCGTAACCGTAGCCCATAGAAAGCTGGGCATACTTTAGGATTTTTTTTCCTGAAATTCTGTCTGTGACGTCGGATGTTATGCTTCTCGGTCAAAACAATAGTGAAATGGTTGAAAAATTTGTGCAGACTTGTTCATCCCAACTGTTCCGTGTATACATAGTTTTGAAAGGTCGATGCCAAGGGATTATACAGAGTTTTGAATCAAGTGTCATGAACAATTATGTGGCACATGTATGGGAAAAAAAATCTGAACGTATTCAAAATTCATGTTTTTGCAAATATTTAGTGTCACGCGAAAACCATCCCTTTCAAAGAACAAATTCGTTGTCAGCTTTTGTGGTTAACAATTAATCTCTGTCTGTCTGTCTGTCTGTCTGCGTGGGTTGCTCTCTCGCTGGCTCGTTCGTAACATATACTGTTTTCACTTTTTTCCCTCCCTTGTATTCCAAGAATACAACTCAAAGTTTCCACATCACCAAATAGTTCACAAAGAACTATAACGTTCACGTGAGATATGTAGTATCTTTCATGAGTTGACTGTTGAGATAAAATTTTATTAAACGAGTCTTGAAAATGTTATTAAGCGAGCCTTTGGCGAGCTTAATAACATTTCTATGGACGAGTTTAATAAAATTTTATCACAACAGTCAACGAATGTCGGATTCTTTTTATCACATAACTGAATCCAGCGAATTAAATTAAAAAGTAAGGGTCCAAAACGTACTCATTTGGCTTGACATTTCCATGAATGAGGCCGTTTCACTTCTTTGACGGGAATGTGAGTCCGTGATAAAAAATATTTCCAAAGAGGCTTACATTAGACTGACTAGACCAGTGCCCCAGATAATTTTTTGAGCCAAGGAGTATTTAAGCATCATTTTGCTTATGAAAGGGGTAAATTGAAACCACTTTGCTTAAGAAGCAAATTTTTAAGCAACAAAATTTTAATGGTAGAGTAAAAATCAAATTTTACTTCAGTTGGGAACTGGAGTATGTTTCAATCACATCTTTTTTATTTTATATTATAGTGTCCAGCAAGTAAGATTGACTGAAAAATAACAGTATTATTTTATTCTTTTTATCAGTTATAAGCAGGACACTGTATTAAAGAAAACCTTTTCATGAAGGATATCATTCTTCATCAATGTTTGTACAGTCTTTAGAAGACATTTGTCTGGATCTGTTGGCGCTGCTGAGCCATCAAAATCTTCGAGAATATTGTCAGCACATTTATGCTGCAAAGACAACTTACAAGCTGACGAACTTTCTACAGACAGGCTATGCCTTTCAATCGAGGATTTCTAAATATTTTGGGTACCATCCGAAGCCCAGTCAGTTTTGATATTGTACCTTGAACATAAATCACATCTCAGACGTATTTTCATTGTGCGATAGAAGAAGCAAGGAGTACATATCGTTCACATGGGCAGAACATATTGTCTGTGCCTTGGGCTTTTTTGCAGGCCTACTTGATTCTCTGTGAGCACGATAAGCCGAACATTAGAATGGCATGTTTAAAGGGTGGGTGCCGTTAATGCTGCGTTTCATTGGATCTAAAGTGCATTTTATATCTTGAAAACGGATGTACGAACCCGTGTCAATGGCGAAGATTTTTGAGCGAGTTTACAAGTTTGAGCGATTGTATCAGCCAGACTGCATTAGCAACTGACAAACAGTTGTGTTTTTCTGGTAGAAAAATGTTTTAGCTCTCAGCTGTAGAAAAAAATTAGGAGAATAACTGATGGGGTAGAAAAGATACGTTGTTTTTTTGTAACCGGGGGCGAGTAACGGGCTGCATACAGTTAAATCCCTTGTTTTAGTCTATGGGTGACAGGAGTCAAACTACGGACCCCTATGCTCTAAAGTTGGTCTATTTCTGAATCGGATATTGCTTCAGCCTTAAATGGTTGGTTACCTCAACCCTGTGATTTCAATTCTTTTTGATTTTGCCTGCAGCACTTCTTTGACTCTAACAAATTCAATGCCACGGATAAGTGAATAGCCGTAGTTTTTGTCGCGTAAATGCCTCTCAAAGCTGGCCAAAAACCTTTGCAAAGTGACCGGCTCAAAATTTGACCCGCCCGGTTTTCTTACACCGACGAAAAATTTGCAAAGAATACTACACAACCGATCTGGGGGAATTTCTTTAATTTCTCGTGTTTCATTTTCTCATGACATAAAATCTCTTAATAGCTTTTTAAGTTGTAGTAAGTTTTAGACAAGGTATTTTTGTTTTTCTGCTTTGAAATTAATGTGGAGACATCTTCGTCAGAAACTTGTTGGAATCGTCTTGTTTACTCTTCGTCGTGGACAAAATCGGAGACTAAAGATAGTCTCTCTCTGGTTAGATCAACATCAAAGTCAATCCCATCAATTAAAACTGTATAAATTCCACTCGCAGTCGAACTTTTTATTCTCTGAATTGTTGCTTTGCCCCGATTATCGATTTTGACAGTTGACCCGACTGCAAGATGTAGGTCAGCCATGTTTTGGAAATTTAGCGTAGGAATACATATGTACATTGCTTCGATCTATGACGTCATGAAATCTTATCTCACACGTGTGTGAGACAAGAAAATTCGTAATGGCTATATTACATTAGAAACAACGGTTGTTATGTGATAAAACAGTATTTGTGATCGATACAGTTATAATACAATAATACAATACAATACGGCATCGGCGAAATTTTAATATTATGGCACACCTGTCAGACCGCATGACGGTGACAGAGAAAGGGTTACATGCGCATATGATGAAGAGCGTGTTCTTGTTATTCGGAATCGAAGTAACCTGGCTGAGACAGCAAATAGCTTTACACCGACCTCTGAAATATATCTGGGTTCGTTGTATCCAACAAGGTTTTTACGAAAGTTTCTTTTGGTTGAAAAGAACTTGTGTACGCTTTTCGCTTTCTCTGAAACACTGCCATCCAGGGTACGAGTTATCCGAGGACAATGTTAGTTGTACCGGAATGAAATGGCGACCTGTCCTCTTACAGTTCAGATCGGGTACAACTAATAGGTCCGAGGCAGGTAAAGGCCAGGGGAGAATTTCTATGTTACCAATATTTCTGAACATGACAGCCGTGAAAGCTTCATGGGCTGGGGCAGGATCAGCTAGGGTGGTCGTACAAACCTCGTTGTCCTTGACCAGGGCACAAGGCATAGGTGATATTTGTATGTTGATGCAGTAGCTGATGTGAGTACTCTACTTGACGATAAAACCAGTTCAAAACTACCCATGTTGTGTCAGAGCACAAGCAAATCTATTGCAAAGTATTGCAGCATGTCTCGAGTGGCAAGCCTCACCCCTTAAATTAAGTGCCCTCAGTTACAACTTAGAGTATTAGCTAAACGTGGCTGAAATTGTGAGACTTAAAATTTTGTCATTTTTTTGAATTTGGACATAATCTTTTTATTTTTTGTGCAAAAAGAACACTATAGACACTGAGGTTTTTATGGACAGATTGTAAACTCTGGTTTCACAAACTATGTATATAAATTTGATATTGTTTGTTTCCAAGAAACATGGACAAAATCATTGGAATCTATTGAAGATATTACCAATTCATTGTGAATTACAAGATAAATGTTTGAATTGTTGTCTTAAGGTAAAGGCAGTTCCTTTCTTAAATTATAAGTTTTAAGTTAAAAGTGTAAAGGTACGCTCCTTGCATGCTCCTGATGCATAAATGCTTTGGAATGTGCAAGGTGTGTACCTAATAAAAACATACTGTAAAAACAAGTGAGTTGTTTTGATGAGTTAATGTAAGTTTAAAGTGCTCCTGAATGCTCCTGAAGAGGACATGCGTGACTTTCATGTGAAAGTTGTGCATGTTTTCTTTGGGTGCCTACAGCGAGTATATAAAGAGACGAAATTGCTGTAAAAAAAAAAAAAGATGTTAGTTAGAGTATGAAAAGGATGTTAGTTGGATTATAAAAAAAGGATTGTTAAAAGAAAAACTTTAAAAGAAAATTAAAAGTAAAGTTTAAAAAGGATAATTACATTGTGTTAAAGTAAAGTTCAGAAAGAAAATATTTAAACTTTATGTGGGTTAAAACACAAAATAAAGATAAAAATAAAAGTGTGTTGATTCTTTCAATGCGGGTGAAAAGCCACCACATTGAAATTTGGCGCCGGAACCCGGGAAACACCGAACAGTGGAAGTGTTTAAAGTTTTAAAAGTGATTGTTTTTCGGTGTTTAATGTGAAATGGTGTAAATAGTTGTGTCTGTGTATGGAGTGAAAAGGAGTTTAGTGACACAGTGCTAAGGTTTACAAAGGAGTTTGTTCATCAGGACTGAATTGTAAGTAGGAACTTTACATTATTTGAAACATGTCAAAGACGAACTTGAAATATCTTAAGGGTGTTCGCACTCGATTCTATGATACTTTAAAAATGAAATGAAAGTAGCATCATCACTCATAGAGAACGCTGAGGATGAAAAAAGTGGATATGAACTGAAGAATTTGATATCAGATATTTCAATTTGCCAAGAAAAGATTCGAATTTATATTGGAAAACTTGAATTGCAATCTGAAAAAGTGTGTGAAGCTGTGAACGACTATTTTAGAGGAAGATTCTAAGCTTTGTGACTCCGTGAATAAGACATGTGATAAGTTAAAAAGAATTGAAAATGCTTTGAGAGAGAAGGAACAAAAGGTGTCTTCACCACCAGGTAAGAAATCCACAGAAATGGAAAAACTCCTTGACCTGCAAAAGGAACTTCAGAAAGAACTCCTGTCAACTGAAGCTGAAAAGTCAAAACCTGCTCCAGCTTCTGTTAAACTTCCAAAGTTAGACATCATTACCTCCAATGGAAACCGTTTAAAATGGATGGAATTCTGGCAATCCTCTGAAAACTCTGTGCATAAGAATGATTCATTGAGTGATATAGATAATTTCAACTACCTGAGGAGCAAATTAGTGGGAGAAGCAAAGGGTGTTATAACTGGTTTATCGTTATGCCACGAAAACTATGCAGTAGCCATTGGAATGCTAACAGAACGGTTCGGAAATATTCAAGAGACAATAGACCTCCACTACAACAAACTGATAAATCTTAAAGCAGCAAATGAATCTGTTGAAAGCTTACGTTTTCTAACTGATTCCTTCAACAAACACCTAAGGAGTTTAGAGGCTTTGAAGCAAGATATCAATCAGGATATATTTGTACCTGTGTTCAAGACAAAATTGCCAAGTAGTGTGATTCGTCATCTTGAAATTCAAAAGGGAGCAAGCACAAAGTGGACTGTTCGTAAACTCATAGATCTGCTTGGAGAATATGTTAGTGCTTGTGAAAAATCAGAGAAGGGAAACAAGGCTAAATCAGGGGGTCAAGATAGAAGTTATGAAGCAAGGAGCAAAGGCGCAACTGAAGCATTACCGGTGAACACAAAGGATACCAATACTCCTAAAAACCAGTGCAGATACTCTTTGGGAAAGCATTGGAGTGACGAATGTCCCGAATACAAAACTATTTCGGAGAGGAAGAAGTGTTTAAAGGGCAGCTGTTTCAAGTGTCTAAGACCTGGTCACATGTCAAGTGACTGTAAAAGCCAAAAGATGTGTGTTTATTGTAAAGAAATAGATGTCTATCACCGCAGCTTATGCCCTAAAAAGTTTAAAAACAGTATAGTAAGAGAAAGTGTTCAAATGGCTGATGAACTTGAAAATATTACAAACGAAACTCCTGAAAGTCTTCAAACGAGATAGTTTTGATGCAAACAGCGCGTGTGAAGATAAAGAATCAAAATAGCGAAAGAACAGTGGAAGTCAGAATTTTGTTGGATTCAGGATCCCAAAGGACATATATCTCTGAAAAACTGGCTAAATCTCTCTGTTTAGAAAGGACGCGAGATCAAGATATTCAGCTTGTAACATTTGGTAGTGAAAAGACGAAAGTGATAAAAACGTCAATGACGAAAGTGAATCTTGAGTTGAAAGGTGGAAATGACATGAACATTTCTGCCAACGTTGTGCCAACCATTACAGGGACCATACAGCGAAAGCAGGTTCACGTTAAAGATATACAGAACCTAGAAACCTTAACAGAAAACCTTCGTCTTACCGATACCATCCCATCCAGGACCGAAACAAGTACAATAGACTTACTCCTTGACAATGACTATTACTTAGATATTGTGATGGGTCATAAAATAGAAGTTCAAAAGGGACTGTATCTCCTCTCTTCTAAATTAGGATGGATACTTACTGGAAGGACGGATGAATTTGAAGAAGATGCTAAAGATTTAAACATGCTGATCATGACACATGGTAGCAATATAACAAACTCAGAAGTGTTTTCAACTTTGAACGATTCAATTCCAGTAAAGCCAAATTTTGAAGAATTCTGGAACTTGGAAGCAACTGGAATAATGGACTCAAAGGAAGATAAACAAGACGACCTGGCTTCCGAAAATTTCAGACAAACACTCTCTTTCAAAGATGATCGCTACCAGGTGACGTGGCCATGGAAAGAAGAGGCTAATAATCTTCCAGAGAATCGCATGTTAGCCATGGGACGTTTAAATTCATTGAAATTAAAACTAAAATCAAGGCCGGAAGTGATGAAAAGGTATAATAATATCATTCAGGAGCAACATGAAAAGAATATAGTAGAAAAGTGGACAGATACAGGCAGGAAGGAATCCAGCGTTATATTCCCCACCATGCTGTTATTAAGCCAGATAGATCAACAACGAAACTCAGAATAGTGTATGATGCTTTCTGCCAAACCAAAACCGGATGCAAAAAGTCTAAATGAATGTCTTTACAGAGGTCCAGTGCTACTCCACGACCTTTGTAGAATACTGATGCATTTCAGAATGAATAGAATAGGAATTATTGCTGATATAGAGAAGGCTTTTCTCCAAATAGGACTTCAGCCAAACCAAAGGGATGTTACAAGATTTCTATTGTTAGAAGATCCGAAGAATTGTTCTGTTGATACAGACAACAAACAAGAATACCGGTTTTGCAGAATTCCGTTTGGCTTAATTTCAGGTTCTTTTCTACTAGGAGCAACGATTAATTATCACCTGGATAAAGATGGGTCCGATTTACCTCAACAAATCAAAAGGTACATTTACATGGATAATGTTGTGAGCGGAGCTGATTCCGTTGATGAAGCTACTACAATCTACAAAGAATCCAAAAGAATTTTCTCTGAAGCTGGAATGAACCTAAGAGAGTTGGCATCAAACAGTAAAGAGCTCGAGGCCAATATACCTGACTATGATAAAACTAATGATGAAATGATGAAAGTATTAGCCCTTCACTGGAATAGAACTGATGACACCTTAAGTTTGAAAAGGATAAAGACATTAGATACTAAGACAGTAACAAAACGAAATGTTCTGAAACATGTGGCAGAGGTATTCGATCCCCTTGGACTTTTCTCTCCTGTGGTTATGAGGGGAAAGCTGATTTTACAGATGCTTTGGACTAAACACCTAGACTGGGATGAAGGGCTTGAAGATGATGATGTTAAAACATGGTTCTCTATCCTGAATGATTTGATAAAGATAGCAGATGTACCTTTTAAAAGGTGCTTGAAACTAGAAAGTGATAACTGTGTAAGAAATCTTCTAGTGTGCTTCTGTGATCCATCAGGCAAAGCATACGCTTCAGTGATATACTTAATTCAACAAAGTCATGGGGAGACCAGATTAGAAGTCATATTCACAAAGACCAGACTGGCCCCGACATCAAAAACAACAATCCTGAGACTCGAGTTAATGGCAGTAGTCATTGGTGTAAGGAGCATAAACTTTATGAAGACTCATATAACTCAACAAGTGCATGCAGTTAAATTGTTTACAGACTCACAGCGTACTTTGAACGGGCTAGAATCGAAGAAGCAACTTCCAGTGTTTGTCCGAAATAGAGTTCAAGAGATAAAGAAAAGCCAAGATATCACGTATCACTTTGTCAAATCAAAAGACAATCCAGCAGACTTAGCTAGTAGGGGCTGTGGAATAGAAGAACTCAAGACCAATGCATTTTGGTGGAATGGACCATTATGGTTGAGTAGTCCAAATACAGATCCTGGTTATGAACAAGATGATAAGATGAAAACAAATAATGGGACGGTCTTAGATGATTTTAATTCAAACACAAAGGAGGAGTGTTTATTATCAGAACAAGATGTGAATAAGAAAATGAACAATATCCATTTTTTGAAGACTCCTTTGGACATTGACATCAATAGATTTTCATCTAAACTGAAGCTGTTAAGGGTAACTGCTACTGTTCTCAAATTTATAGACCGACTGAGAGGTAAAATTCCAATTCAGAACCTCACAAGTGAAAATATCCAAAAGGCAGAATATATGTGGATTTTTCACATTCAAAGACTTCATTTTCAAGATGTGTTAGAAGCCATACATAATAAGAAGAAAAACAATCTACAGTTACAGTTAGGAGTGTTTCTGGATACGAAAGGTTTGATGAGATGTAAGGGTCGACTAGTGAACTCCGATCTGACGGAGTCAGCAAGATTTCCTATCCTTTTACCAAAGCAAGACAGATCTTCAAGTTTAGTGATTGAAGAATTGCACAAGAAGTGTATGCACAGTGGCGTTTCACAAACACTTTGTATCTTAAGACAGAGGTTTTGGATCCCACATGGAAGGGCAAGTGTCAGAAAAGTTGTAATTAACTGTGTCGTGTGCAAAAGGGTAGAAGGCAATTCATACAAAATGCCGTTAATGTCTCGTGTGTCAGAATCACCTCCTTTTTCATGTACAAGACATGATTATATGGGACCTCTCTACATCAAAGAAAATGGTGAAATCAAAAAGGTATGGGTATGCCTATTTACATGTATGGTGACACGTGCGGTGCATTTGGAGTTGGTGTCAAATATGTCAACCGAATCATTCTTGAACGCTCTAAGAAGATTTATTGCAACTAGAGGGAAACCAGATGTGATTGTGTGTGACAATGCCATGCAATTTAAATTAGTAAATGAAATTACTAATTTGGTGTTGGGAGATGTCATCACATGTGATGAAGTTCAGAGTTATTTTGCGAAAGAACAGATAAAATAGAGATTCATTGTGGAACTTGCACCCTGGATAGATGGATTCTATGAAAGAATGGTTGGAATCGTCAAAAGATCTTCAAGAAAAAGCATTGGGAGGAATTTGTTGGATAGTGACAGGTTATGTACTGTGCTAAAAGAGGCCGAAGCCGTTGTCAATAGCAGACCACTGGTTTACGTTGGTGAGGATATTAATTCAACTATTGCACTAAGCCCAGGTCATTTCCTCTGCTTAAATCCTAGAACTGGAATACCGGAATGTGAAGATTTTGAAAAGGATCCAGAGTTTTTAGTAAGGGAAAGTTCAGCACAAAAGTTGTTGAAAATTTGGAAAAAAGGTCAAAAACTCGTTGACAAATTCTGAACTATTTGGAGAGAAGAATACATTTCAAGTTTAAGAGAGAGAGGTCAAGTGCGGCTGTCAGGAGCAAGAAAATGTTAATCCGAAGGAGCAGCAAAGGGAGATGTGGTTTAAATCAAAGATAATCTTCCAAGAGGCAGTTGACGTTGGGGCAAAGTGATCGATTTAATAGAAAGTGCAGATGGACAAATTAGGTCAGCAAAAGTTCAAACGAAATCAGGGAGCATATTAACAAGATCTCTCAAACTACCCTTTCCATTTGAATCATCAGAAGTGATTGATGAGATTGATACAAATAATGAAAAAAGTGAAGAAAACATTCAAAATGTTAAAAGAAAATCGGCCGTAAAAACTGGTGAAAAGATCAAGAATTGTTGTAATTAAGCGCGAGAAAACAATTCTGTCAGTGCCTTTAGTGCTTTGATTTGAACTCTACATCAAGTGTTTTTGTTTTGTGAATAAAGAGCATATATTGATTGTGTTTAAAAATAGTATTCTCCTTTATAAACTTTAATGAAGGAGCGAAACGAAATACCTACCCACTGTAAAAACATGCACGTGCTTCACAAAGATTTTAACTTTGTTTTTATTGTGGGTGTGTTGTGTGTCATTATCTACCTGCAGTTCATTGTAACTAGACGTTTTATTTTAAGTCAGAAATATGCATACGTGTGATGTCTGTCAGAGAACTTTCACCAGTAAAAGGAATTTAAAACGCCACATTCAAGAGAAACATAGTGATGCTGAAAAGTGGTTGTGTCCTATAGAAGGATGTGTTAAAACTTTCTCCAGGAGAAGTAATCTGAAGTGTCATGTGGTGAGAGTACATAAACTCCTCTGCTGAGGCAAGCAGCCTTTGTATATCTGCAAGAAAATCCTCATCTCCACCACGCCCGCGGTTAAACTGTGCTTATAGTGATATAAGTGGTGATGATAGTATACTGGACATGGTGGCAGAAATAGATTCGTTAATGGATCATGAGGAATTTAAGACACCTGAAAATCAGAACATTGTCGATTTGATAAGCGATGCTAATTCCAGTGAAGTTACAGATCAGACTGACGGAGAAGGTGGATTAAGTGAAGATACTGAAACTCTATACTATGAACATCGTAACTCTAGTGAAACCAGTAATGAGCAAGACAGTGTAGACTTTTCCGACTTTGAGACTCTTTCTTCTCATAATGATCAAAATGAGGATAGCTCTATGGTTGCAGGTGAAATCGAGCGTTCTAAAGTTAAAACCAAATATCAAGTATATACTGTGATTGTCACTAAACAACTGAAATATTTGAATGATGAACTTGTCGACACTTACGTCAGTGTGGAGATGGATTATTTTGAATTTAATAAATGAATTTTTTAACTAAACCCTTATCCTGTTCAGTGTAAAGTATCTTTTCACTATTGGTCTTTTAAATTTGAAAGTATGAGCAGTGGCGTAGTTAGATTTGGGCTGCACAGGTATGTGCCTAATATCTGTCTATGCTGTAAGCTTAAAACAAATGTCACTTATAGCAGGATGTGGGTTATTAAATGTTTATCTTCTTTTGTGTGGGGAGTGCCGTGAATTACACGATAAATGTTTAAAAAGGATAATTACATTGTGCTAAAGTAAAGTTCAGAAAGAAAATATTTAAACTTTATGTGGGTTAAAACACAAATTAAAGGATTAAAAAAAAAAAAGTGTGTTGATTCTTTCAATGCGGGTGAAAAGCCACCACATTCATTGCCAGGTATATTACTTTCATTAGTTCATTAAGGAGAGGTAGGGTTATAGCATTATAGATAACGTTTTTATTCTCCAGTCATTTATCTCTAAATATCTAGGTATGAAACGGAAGAAACTTTACGTTGCTTCTATTGACTTTAAAAAGGCCTTTGATTCGGTAAAAAGGTCAGTTTTTAGCTCACCTGAGCACGAAGTGCTCAAGGTGAGCTTTTGTGATCGTGCTGTGTCCGTCGTGCGTCGTCAACTTTTACCTTGTGTACACTCTACAGGCCACATTTTCAGTCCGATACTCCTGAAACTTGGTCAGAATGTTTGTCTTGATGATATCTCGGACGAGTTCGAAAATGGGTCATGTCGGGTCAAAAACTAGGTCAAATCTTAGAAAAACCTTGTGTACGCTCTAGAGGCTACATTTTCAGTCCAAAACTCTTGAAAGTTGGTCAGAATGTTTGTGTTGATGATATCTCGGACGAGTTCGAAAATGGGTCATGTCGGGTCAAAAACTAGGTCACTAGGTCAAATCTTAGAAAAACCTCATGTATGTTCTAGAGGCCACATTTTCAGTCCGATACTCATGAAACTTGGTCAGAATGTTTGTCTTGATGATATCTCGGACGAGTTCGAAAATGGGTCATGTTGGATCAAAAACTAGGTCACTAGGTCAAATCTTAGAAAAACCTTGTGTACGCTGTAGAGGCCACATTTTCAGTCTGATACTCATGAAACTTGGTCAGAATATTTGTCTTGATGATATCTCGGACGAGTTTGAAAATGAGTTATGTCGGGTCAAAAACTAGGTCACTAGGTCAAACCTTAGAAAAACCTCATGTATGTTCTATAGGCCACATTTTCAGTCCGATACTCATGAAACTTGGTGAGAATATTGGTCTTGATGACATCTCAGACGACTTTGAAAATGGGTCATGTTGGATAAAAAACTAGGTCACTAGGTCAAATCTTAGAAAAACCTTGTGTACGCTGTAGAGGCCACATTTTCAGTCTGATACTCATGAAACTTGGTCAGAATATTTGTCTTGATGATATCCCGGACGAGTTCGAAAATGAGTCATGTCGGGTCAAAAACTAGGTCACTAGGTCAAATCTTAGAAAAACCTCATGTATGTTCTAGAGGCCACATTTTCAGTCCGATACTCATGAAACTTGGTGAGAATATTGGTCTTGATGACATCTCGGACGACTTTGAAAATGCGTCATGTCGGGTGAAAAACTAGGTCACTAGGTCAAATCTTAGAAAAACATTGTGAACGCTCTAGAGGCCACATTTTCAGTTCGATACTCATGAAACTTGGTGAGAATGTTTGTCTTGATAATATCTCGGACGAGTTCGAAAATGGGTCATGTCGGGTCAAAAAACTAGGTCACTAGGTCAAATCTTAGAAAAACCTTGTGTACGCTCTAGAGGCCATATTTTCAGTCCGATACTCATGAAACTTGGTGAGAATGTTTGTCTTGATAATATCTCGGACGAGTTCGAAAATGGATCATGTCGGGTCAAAAAACTAGGTCACTAGGTCAAATCTTAGAAAAACCTTGTGCACGCTCTAGAGGCCACGTTTTCAGTCCGATACTCATGAAACTTGGTCAGAATATTTGTCTTTATGACGTCTCGGACGAGTTCAAAAATGGATCATGTCGGTTCAAAAACTAGGTCACCAGGTCAAATATTGGAAAATGGGCTATGTTTGGCTTAAAAGTAGGTCACTGAGAGAAATTCTAGAAAAAGCTTGTGTACAAGCTAGAGGCCAAATTTTCAGTCCAATAATGATGAAAGCTTGATAGAATGTTTGTCATAATATCTAGAAAGATATTAAAAATGGGTCATGTTTGGTCAAAAGACTCAGGTGAGCGATCTCAGGGCCATCATGGCCCTCTTGTTTCTGCATAAGGAATCAAGGTATAAAGGGTAATTTATTGAAATCAATAATGAATATTTACAAAAACATTTATACGTGTATTCGAGAGGAAAACTCCCGAAAACTATATGCTTTTCTTCGATTATCCGGTCGGTTTAAGACGAAGTTGCGAGTTAATTCCCATACTATTTTGTCTGTTTATTAATTAATTGGCGTCTGTTATAAGAAACTGTTTTTTTTTAATGGAATTCCACTCTACCCTGATTTAATGGAAATTTGCTCACTTATTTTTGCAGATGACGTAGCTTTAGCAAGTGATACAGTTATTGGTCTGCAGATGCAGCTCAATGCATTATACGTAGCGAGTCGCAGGTCAACATTAAAAAAAACAAAAACAAAAGTAGTTGTCCTTAGAAAAGGTGAGCGAATAGCTAAAAATGACAAATGGTATTATGAAAATGAACTGATAGAAGTAGTTTGTAATTTTGTGTATGTTGGTGGAAATTTTACAAGTAAACTGTCTTCATGCAAAAGGTTTTAGTATATGACATTCAAAAGTAAGAAAGTTTTAATTGCTTTACGGAAGCGATTACATAATGTATTGCCTTCAGCAAACAAAACATTCTTTAAACTTTCTGATTCCAAAGTTGGTTTTGATATTTTATATGTTGCAGGGATTTTGGGACTGGATCGTTGTGAATATTCTGAACGGGTTCATTTGTATGCTTTCAAACGCAACATGAATGCCCCTCAAAACTCTGTAAATAATGCTATCCTAGGTGACTGTTGCAGATATCCTAGATACATTGATGCCTCAAAAAGATGTAAAAAGTATTGGATAAACTTAATTAACTTGCCAAATGACCGTTATGGTATGTTAAAACTATTAGATGAAAGGGAATTTAGCAATTGGGTTACAAAAAATAGTATCACTCTGAACAGACATGGCTTTGGCTATATTTGGGAGAGACAGTCAGTGAGTAATGTTAAACATTTTCTAAAGTGCTATAAGAATAGGTTAATAGATCAATTTATTCAAAACTGGCATGGTTACTGTAACAGAAGCAGTAAGTTGTTATATTATTCTAATTTCAAGCAAAGCTTCATGCCTGAAACTTATCTAGAAGTGGTCGACATCATTACATTTAGAAAAAAAATAGTTTCTTTTAGAAGTTCTGCTCATAGCTTAATGATAGAAAAAGGTCGTCTTCTAAATATCGATAGAAATTATAGGTATTGCTTAGCATGTAACACTGTTGCTGGATGTGAATTTCACTTTGTATTAATTTGTCCTCTGTATGATGATTTACGCAAAAGGTTTATCAACAAAAAATATTATGCTTATCCAAGTCTGCACAAATTTTATATTCTAATGGCCAAAACAAATGTAGTTGAAATAAAAAAAGTTTCTATTTATATCTACTATGCGATGAAAAGAAAAAAGCCATGTCTAACGTATCTCATGTATCGTCATGACAACTTGTTTGTAAATTGTAATTATGTTATGTATACGGACCGGTGGTCAATACACTGAATAAAACATAAGCGCCATGCTATGTGAAAAGGGAGTCTAATGCATTTGCAAAAAGTATTGACTCAGGTCAGTATGCACAGTCTGCGCAGGTTGACCTGGGCCGAAAAATTTGCTTTTCGTAAATTTTCTGCTTGTCACAGGACCAGTGTACCTCATGATTCTGTCGGTTGGTAGACAAAATGAATTTTAAGGATCCACAGTTGTATTATAATTTGCTTGGTATCATACATCACGGAGATGCATTAAGTCCACTTTTTCCAGAGCATGGCTCATATATAGCTAAGTGTATGATGTACTTACTCAACTACTAGATCATTCTAGTGCTACCAAAATATGTTCAATGTTAAAGGGGCTTTTTAGTTCTACTGGCCAAAGGAAAGAAGAGCGTATATGCCATGGCGTGGTTTCCGTCATCAACCCGTTAGTCCTTTTCTTGTTTGTGAGATAAAGTCCACATATGTTGTCAGATTTTCATGAAACTTGCACAGTTTCTTTATATTACCAATAACTTGAATCCTTTGGATTTTGAAATAAATCTAATCATTTGTAAGAGAAAAGTAGCCGTTTAAAGTTGAAAATGTGCATGTTTTATCCACATGATAAAGTCCACATTTGTGGTCAGGTTTCTGTGAAAGTCGTACAGTTTCTTTATATCATCATTACCTTGACGCCTATTGATTTTGATAAAAATCTGACCATAAGTAAGGAAAAAGTAGCCATTTAAAAGTGAGATTTTTGCATTTTTGTATACGCGAATGAGTGCAATATTGCATGTATTTCTTTTGAGACTTGCACACTTCATTTGCACCCTGTTGAGAGAGAGAGAAAAAAAAAAAAAAAAAAAAACATCCGGCAATTGGTCTAGGAAAAGCAGCCACTAATGACTGAGTCTAATACTAAAAGTTTATCAAATTTTACTGGATTCCAAACAAGTGGTTTATAGAAATTTTACTTTGATATTTCACTGTTTGTTCAATCCACCGTGCCTACTTATGATGGTGCCTTACTGGGTTCAGGGCCCTCTTCGCACTTTTCTCTGCAAACGTAACAAAACTGGACGCTTACATGCAGTACAAAGGTGCAAATGTAGCCTTCAAATAATGGAATGGCTGCTTTGCCAAACAGAACTTTGTCTGTTTTTATGATATCAAATATGACATCATATATACTTATTAAAATACAATCCACATACAGATGCATGCGCATTATTGATCACATGACATACCCACAAACCCTTGCAAAATTCTGGCACGAAATCTAAAATCATTTTGAAGGGTTACCTAGCTCCCTAGCTCATTAAAGAAACGTCACTGTTTTGCTTTTTTTTTTTCGTATTTTATACTTTTGTTTATATTCTTTACTGATGGTTTGCCAGCAATGGCCTTGCTTAATTCTGAGATGATTTATTTTGAAAATTTAGTGAGAATATAAATACCTGAAATAGATCTCCTCCCCCCCCCCCCATCTTTAATTTGTTGGCATTTGATGTTGGAATTCACTTTCATCAAAGGAACAAACACTTCCGGTGCTGCTCGCCGTAAGGTTTTGTCTATATTCATATTATGATTTTTTGAAAAAAAAAAAAGAAAACTTTTCATACTCTTCTGTTCACCTTCTTATTAGGAAGAAGTGAAATTTAAAGTATAATATCTAGCGTATGCATACATAAAATACCACAACCAAAATTAAGTTCAATTCCAAACAAGTACACACAAAAAGTAGTACAATCGGGATACAGAATTATGTCAATAACAAAATAGAAGGCGCTCTCCGTGCAAAGAAATATTTGACATTTTTTTCCATATGTCAAACTATATTTACTTTTAGGACGTGAAGAAGGCAGCCACAACAATGTCATCATTAATGAGGGTTCTAATTTTGCTGATAGCTTGGAACGGTACTGCATGTAAGTTTTTATCTTACACCTGATCAAACCAAGTTTTACAATGTTTTACAAGAAATCTATTAATTGGTTAGCTGATAACCCAATGAGCACGAAGGCCTACTTTCATTGGTGGTGGGAAAAACATCAGAAATCGCTACCCTCAGACTACACGGGTAGGAAACCTCATAATCGGAGCCAATGTCTCTGAAAAGAAAATGTCGTGTTAGTCTTACGGCACCGAACATCTTGGCTCAAAGCAACTCAAGAAACTGGCTAGCTTGTCATTCTTTTGTACTTATGTGTTCTAATGTCTTTGAATTACAAAAAAAAAAAAAAAAAATGTTACGCAATGCTGTGATCTTTCATTATGTTTTCTCCACCATGGAAAGTTTTAACAAGTGTACAGTGTTGTCTGAATCATTTGTGCCGTGGGTTGATCATAGTAGTCTTCAATGACATAAATTCAGGCTGATTCTACCATCAAAATAGCATACGAGAAAATTTTCCTGTTCTGTTCTATGAATGTCTTTCACGTTAGCTTAATGCAGGTTTGACAGGAAATTATACAAAATGGTGATAAATAGGCAAAGGCTCCGATTATGTCAAACGGCCCCGAAAATATCGGTTATCTCCGATAGATGAAGTTTTTTTTTTTTTTCAATTTTATATTCTTTCAATTTTGAAGCAACAAGACAATTTTCGAATTTTGTTACAGCATTGCATTTTGTCAAAATCCACCCACAGAGGCAGTTGCTAAAGAAATTATATATTTGATCTCTCTATATATCTTAAGGCCGTGAACCATTCTGTCTGCCGAGGTACCGCGTGTTGGTCTTTTACCAAAAGCCCTGTACCCTTGCCCAAAATCCGGGTCAGACCATTTGTTGCAAAGCCAATCGTAATTTGGTATATCCAAGGTCGAACTCACAGCCTAGAGATCAGTGTTTATTATTTAGTGCGCCAAGTATCGCCGCGATCAAACAAAAACCTATTAGGACTATGGGTAAACAATAGTAATCAATATGATTTAACTTTGGTAGATTGAAAATTACCTACAGTACGCAAAATTCAAACACACTGCCATTCTTGAAAACAATTACACATAGTCTGTGCGTAATATTGTCTAACATCGCCATACTATAAGAATTTTGAAAAAGCAATCAAATCAGCATAAATTAGAAGAATGTTGCCATGTAACATTTGCAATGCATTTGTCGTTGGTTTGCTTATATTTCGTTTACACCATGTACCCAGCACCCACCTTTTGGACAACCGTGGTCAAACTGAATTGACGTAAGGCAAGGTAGAAAAATGGGATAAGCAAATTGACAGACCGTGATTGGTTTGCTTTACCGTGTTTGCCATGCGAGAATTTTTCAACTGTCAAAACATTTGCCACGGCAGTCTCGGTGCAGATGAAAAACCTAGCAAACCGTAACGGAGCGGGTCGATCAAAACAGAACTTAACAGCATGTAGTAGGTTGTAACAAGACTCAGAGATGATCCCTGTTGAGACGTGGAAGCACTGTTCTTACAAGTACCTCACGGTTCTTTAAGGTTTGTCAGATTTTGTTGCGTTTCTTCGCGTCTTCCGGCAAGCTAAGCTATGCCTCAACCGTTTGGTTGCGTCCTATGAAAGCATGTGCCGGTTATCGATGTGGTGCCCTATGGCGTGTTGCGCTCTCTTACAGCCTGACAGTCACAGAGCATAACAGAGCAGCGGTAGAAAAATGAGTCGAAGTCGTCGAATGTTAGCATTTGACAAGCCAAAATCAAAACGCACCAGGGCCATTTCAGCATGTAATCACCAATGCCATTCGTGGGGGACCAAGTTTAACCTGATGATTCTGGCGGGCCTGATCTCTTCAAAGTCATGATCCGGGGTCTCTATTCATCAGGCGCAACAGGAATAGAGAACACTTCATCACTGCACGAGGCTTCAGTGGCATGCTCATTTTCCACACCATCATATTGCAGATCTTGTTGCTTTATTACAGCGCAATGTGTAGGAAAGCAATAAGTAATTATCTACTATGGCCAGATGTCTCAGAATCAGAAATAATTTCAGACCAGGTTTTAAGGCAACGCGGTACCTCCTGTCCTGTCTCTCAATGACTGGTGTCACCCTTTCCAGAACTTCGTCAAAGAACTCAAAGGGGCATCCTTAGATAGTAGTTCTGGGAGGTAGATACCTTTAGTGCAAAATTCTCTGTGCAGAAAGATGAGGAATGGCCGAGGTGTTGCTTCCATTTTTCTATTTCCATTTGCGCAACCTCCTCCTTCTCTTTCCCTTTGCCTTATGTAATGTGGCATTCTGTCCCTGTTGTAATTCTTTATCTTGCTGGGGAAAGATTCTATGTTTACACCAATCAAATACACACAAATTGGTCTTCATCTTAGAATGTAATGATCAAAAATGATAACTACTGCTTGGGAGGCCTTCCTTTTATACAGCAGACACAAAAGTGCTCGTCTACCACGTCCATCCCCCAAGGACCTTGATAGAACGTGCAAAACGTGCCAGACCTTGATATGAAGACTAGAAACGCGAGAGCCCTGATTAGAACTTGAGGGGCCAGGAAAGAACGTACTGGCACCCATTGTAGAACACATGCCGAAGCGTAAAACCTAGATCTTTTGGCCCTGTGAAACTGAGCAGTACTTTCTCGCCACGGCCCGTCAAGGATACCGTTAAATGCCGTAAAGAAACCTAGCCAGACCTAACTGATCTTGGTAATGGAGGAAAAACTACCAAAATCTTACGTCACACTGTGTTTCGGACAAACAGGGCTGCCATGGTTGCAGGGAACACAGTTTTATTATTAATATCAAAATTGAGATTGTTGCAAGAGATAAAAAGCGGTCGAAATTGGCTGCAAGTCGAAACTGGTTTCTAAGTAAGTTCCCTTTTTTAATATCGAAACCACGGTAAAAGCTTGCTGTGACCCATTTGAAGTTTTTTGGATTTGTTTATCTACTCCAGCCCCATACATATAAACTCGACTTTCTTTTGACGACTTAAAGTCAATCCACTGAAAGTCGAAAGATTTTACTCTATTGTCTTGAATAAAGACGTAATTGATTCAAGATCAGATTGCACGTTTTATGCAGTCTGATCTTCATTTACCAATATGTCATCCTTACAGGCCCCTTTCGCCAATGGCACTTAAAGGATTAAAACAGACTTAAATGTTGGGTCACTAAGCCTAGGCAAAGTTAAACCCTTAACCTGCTAAGTAAGTTAAATGAAACTCTCAAGCCAATAGTAAAAATCTGAATCGCGCTAAGCTGCCGTTGGTTTATTTAGATTAAAAAAAAAAGCTCCTGTGCTAGAGCGAAACTCTCAAGCCAATAGTAAAAATCTGAATCGCGCTAAGCTGCCGTTGGTTTATTTAGATTAAAAAAAAAAGCTCCTGTGCTAGAGCGAAAATTATTCATAACGTTTATAATCATATCCATGCGCATTTCAGCTGGAAGACTTCTGTCACTAAACAAAAATATTACAAGTAGCAGCCTTAAGAGATATGGTGAACAAAAAGCGGCGGATGGTAATGAAGAGTGTGCACTGTCTCCGCCGAGCTTTAACACTTGGTACGAACTAGATTTAGGGAGAAATTACCTCATCGAAAGAATCCAGTTGTATAACAACGGTCGATTTTTGGGTATGTAGATTGACTCATTACTTCATAAAACAAACTTGTATAGGACGTCATAAAACACTTTTAAGGTCTGTAAATCTTTCATGATTTAGGTTTAACTTGACTTATTATTAAGTGATCACATGTTTCATCGACTACAGCCTAGAAGCCTTTGGAAAGCATTGAGAAAATATGAGAAAATGCTGGTAACCAGTTGGGTGAAATGTAAAAATTTTGTTGGGTAAAATTTTGCAAAAGTCAAAGTTTCCATGACGACTCGACGTTTTTTTTTCTTTTTTCTATAATTCTGCATCGAGCGGTTAGCGTTTGAATGACTATTTGAAGAACAAATAGCGTTCTGTAGATGCCAAAATGCTTTTTCATTATATGTGTTTATTTGTTGACTGCACTTACGACGTTTTAAGCATTTCAAGTGTAACATATAGATCATTCGGCCAATCAAAAGCTACACAACAGTATTTTAAAAATTTTAGATAGACTTATGTAAGATAGCATTTTTCAGTAGTGACACCAGTACTTTATATTTTAAGAATTGTTGTCTGCAAATGCTTCCAGTTTGGTTAAGTCTGCATTTTTGTTGTCAGACAAAGTGTCAATGGACGAATATTTATGAAAATAATAGCAAAATTGTCGTTAAAAAGTGGTCTGCTGCAATTTGTCTGATGCTGTCAAGTCTGTATTTTACAGAAATAACCAGTCATAGAAATAAGCGATTGTGACAACAGCTTTTGTTACGGCCATACTATAATCTTTAGGTCGTATGTAGGATTTGTGCAGTGTCCATGTGACAAGAGCCATTGCAAGTACTTTCATATTTTAGATTTTCTTAAATGGGAAATGTAACATGTTCAGGTTTGGGGAAAAAGACTAGATTAAATGTACCAGCAGAAATAGAACAGATATAATTTTGCAATTTTTCAGTTTAAACAATAATTTTAACTTACTAGTCTAATACGTTATTATGCGTTTTTGTAAAATTCAACGAATATAATTCGTTTCTACCTCTGTAATGAAAATTCCTGTCACAAACGATAATTTAGAAAGTCAAATTAAAAAAAAAATGGTGTTGATCTTGTCCAGTAATTCCTCCGAAGTTACGTGCAGTATTTTGAGAATCAACTCTTTCGTAGAAGACAAATTCAGTGTGTTCTTATCTTGATCTACAGTGTCTGTAAATTCTCGAATGCTGCCTTTTTGAACGGGCTTATGAATCATGCTAGAACAGAAAACAATATTACGTGTTACTTAGTTTTGATAATCGTGACGTTTTATGTACATGTTGCTAATACCCAATTCACAAGCACACATTTACTTACGTAAGTCAAAAAACTTGCGAAAGTAGATCAATGGTATCATTAAACTGATAGCATGTCATCGATCCCTATAGAAAAAACAGACGGTTACGGACGACACAAAGGGTACCAGTTTATGGTATCATATGAATGCATATATACTTGCATATTAAGAACACTCTGGGGGCAAACTGGGGTTATTAAAAGTATATTTCTACCGCCTCTGTAATAATTGTAATAATTGTAAAGTATTTTTACTCAATAAAAATGTTTGTCTATATACTGGGCTTTACACATGGAAGCAAATCGGTGGATATCTCTACCACAGAAATGCTGTAGAATTCTCCAATAAAATATCAACCTGCTTCCATTATTTTGATGAATTTAAAAATCACTTACAAAAGTCTTGCCACCTAAAAAGTTTAAATGAAAAAGACAAAAAACAATTTCAATACGGTAAAGAATCGCGGTAAACGGCTAATATATGAATTTCAAAAGACTTGGGAGTCTATTCTTAGCGTGGAATGAATGCTGCATGCAGCCAGGCGGACGGACGGACGGGCAGGCAGACGGACGATCGGATAGATTGGCGGATGGGCAGGCAGGCAGGCAGGCAGACATACAGCTAGACAGACTCAGTAATCACGACTGTAGCTATCAATTTATAGTAAGAGAGAGTAAGGTTTTAGTAAGTTTTTATTAGTAATAAGTCAGTCAACACTGTCTCGTTTCAGAAAACTTGTGGAGCGTGAAAATTTTCTTGGCATCTCTAACGGAACATCAGGACTCGAATTTAGTTGCAAAAGTCACTGATCACACAAACCATTTCAATTTGACGTTCTCAGAGCCAAAGGAATCACGTTTTGTTACAATAACCCGTCAATACGAAATACTTCATTTATGTGAATTGTCAGTTTACGGAGGTAAGTTACATATACTTGCAAGGCACTCCTAGAGCGTTAAACCCTTTCAGTACCAAACAAATAAACTCGATAAGCCACTGTCTGATTTAACAATTCGAAAATTAGTCATTTTCACAACAGTTACTGATGTAAAAAATGTTGACCTTGATCATCAGTATTAAGTTTAGGGTCTTGCTTATCGGAAAAAATCAGGAGATGTAAAGTAAATGAATAAATAATATCCAACTAGAAGTTTGACTGTACTTACCCCCAAAATTTGTAGATTGCGTAGTCGATTGGTAAAAGTATAGCATGTAGTTGCAATAAAAGGCATTGAATCATGTGATAAATCCACACTTAATAATTGCGAGGTTCCATCAAAGAAAGAAAAGGAAGTCTCAGTAATAAAGGCGATAAAAGATGATTGCAGACTCCTTCCGAAGAAAATATGCGGATTAAATAAAAAAAAAAAACAAAAACATTTAATGAATGTAACATTTTTTATTTGGAGGATGTCTGCTGCGGGTTAACGGAAAGACTAAGTGAAGCAATGATAGAACACATAATTTTGTATTTATGGATGATTTAAATATTATGGCAAAGCCTCAATACGAGCAGAACAATACAATACAATGCAATCTTTTTTATTATATAAAATACAAAAACCACAGAAATATACATATAACATGTTATACGTCCCCTTACATAACGTTAATACATACACTTATTTTACCTAGTTATTAGCACAAAACCCATAGTATAAAGACCATCAGACAGAGGTCTTGTGAAAAGATTGTAGGAAAAGGACAAAAATCCCCATATTGACATATTTCTCCTTTTCTACAACCAAAGAATATTTCTTGCAAAATTATCAGGTAAAATACAGAAAGTGAAATAAAATAGCATACTTCTGGATCGAAATCGTAAAAAACATTTACCTTTTTATTATCAATGCTTTCATCCAGGACGAGTCTAAAAGTTTTATTCCCGATCAAAGTATTGAGAACTCTCTCTTGCGTTTGAAATCCGACAGATTTGTGAAATACAAACCAGGGTATTTCATTCTCTGGAAAAGTGTTAAAATATTACCTTTGCGTAAAAAAAAAATTATACCAAGAAACCAGCGACATAGATATTTTGCGGAATAAATATTTTATAACTCATATTTAAAAAGTATACCCAGTAATCATGGGGTTTTGAGTTCGAAATCTTTCGGCCAATTCTATTTCTAAGTATTTTCCCAGTCATTGCGATAGAATGCATTTTCCGTAGTAGAAGAAGTAATGGCTGATGAACCCAGGTACGCGGGAAGTGACGGTCTGTTTCAGGGTGAAAGAATCCTGGATTCTCTAGACGAAATGTCGGCAGTTTAACGACAAGGGTTTCCCGACACGGTTTTTTGAGACACTTCCCCGACTCTTAAGTTGATTTTGGTTCAGGGACGAATAATATGTGGTAATCTACATGTGATTAGATCAGCGGCATAACGCATATTTAAAAAAAGATATAAACATTCAGATCAAAGATTCAAAGAGAGGACGAAAACACAAACATACTCACATCCTCACCAACCCACAAAGACCCAAACACTGGCCAAAAGCCACCGAAGTCACTAAAAGCCAATACAAAGAATCATGCTTAAAGATCATTTAATGGCTCAAGATCCTGTCATGAAATGTCCGATGTTAACAGTGAGAAACCAACTCAATCCAGCAATACTTTTAGCTAAACTCATCGCCTCTCTAAATAAATTTAAAGCAGACGACTTAAAGTAAAACGTACTTGACGTAATATTAATAGTTTAGAATGTTTCTATACGCACTTGAATGTGAGATTGTTACAAAAGATGAAACTGCTCGATCTACATGTATTTGCCAAACAGGGTTTTACAGAGGCTATCTGCTGCAAGAAAAATACTGGTCTCAGAAAAATCAAGTGCTTCTTATATAAAAACAAGGACAAAGACTTGATACGAGCGCTCCGTTTGGAGTTCTCTCAGATTTTCAGGGAACAAGAAAAGTTTATCTCCTTCAGCACTAAAGACACATATCCAGCATTCTGTCGACGGCTGCAAATTCAACCCTCCGGAACTAGGAAAGATTTTACTCCATTGGCCTGACTGAAGATACGGACCGTATAGATTCCAAATCAGATAGCAGGTTTTGTACATCCTTATCTTGACCTATGTCGTCTGCACAAATCCCTCCTTGTCGCCTATGGCGCAAAACGGATAAAAAACGACTGGTAGAACCAGTTTAATTTAGACTCTTGCCCAAAATGCTAATAAGCTAGAGCGAAAATAATTCACTAGAGGCCCCTTAGGGCCTGAATCGCTCTATTGGCGGTGACTTTGCCTATTTTCTAGGACACACCATTCATTCATGATGCAAAAAAAACCACACACACACACACACACACACACACACACACACACACACACCTACCCACTCATCTCCCCCCAACACAACATTGGATGGGGGTTTGAACCACTAACACAGCATAAGAGGTAGGCATGGTGAAGTGAACAAACAGTGAAATACCAAAGTACAATTCTCAAAGCCACTAGTTTTGTATCCAGTCAAACTTGATAAGGTTTTAGTACTCATTACATTAAACAAACCCCGCAAATTTCAATGAATTGGGTCCAATAATGTGGACTTTTTTAAGTACACAGGACTAAATCATCAAAAGGCAGCTTTTCTTAACCGATTGAATGATTCTTTTATTTTCAATAGGGTCCAATACCATGATGATAAAAATGATCTTTGCAAGTTCGAACAAAAACGCAGATTTTATCGCATAAACAAGAAATGCAAACTTTAAAATTTAAAACAAAGCGACTTTTTCCTTAGTAACTGTCAGATTTGTTTCAAAATCATTTAGGGTTCAAACTATACGAAAATCCGACACCAAATGTGGAATTTAATGCGTACACAAAAAACAGACTAACAGACGGACGAACGACGGTAAGCACGTCAGGACATAACGTTCACTGCCATAAAATGTATGCATATTTCAGATGATAAACTTCTGTCCCTCGACAAAAGTATTAGATCTAGTAGGACTTTCGATAATGGCTTTGACAGATATGGTCCACAAAACGCAGTGGATGGTAATCTTGAAGAGTGTGCAGTGTCTTCACCTAGCTATGACGCTTGGTACGAACTAGATTTGGGGAGAAACTACCTCATCGAAAGAATTGAGCTGTACAGCAATGCTACACAATGGGGTATGTATGTTGACATACTAACTCATGAAACAAACTTGCAAAAGACGACATCAAATGAAAAACTTTATTATATTTTCTTTTTTATAATTTACATGATTTAGGTTTAATCATCTCTTTGCTCTTCAACGACTCTTGGGAAAAAGCATTTTGAAAGCACTGTGGGAAAAGGAGAAATGCTGGTTACCAGGATTTTTTCCTTTGCTCAGAGTGTTTTCTACCCGGGCACAAATAAAACCATCATTTGAGTAACATTTAAACATACATCTTCACTCGTTTTCATCCAGTTTTTTAACCGTTTTTTTTTCTTTATTGTATGAAACTATAATCACTCTTGTATCTTCATACCAAAACATTGATGGTTGCAAGGTTGCACAGATTACGGTAGATAGAAAATGCATTTCATTCTATTGCGGCTAGCCATAGACATAACAACCACAATTTTCAGTTTAAATCGAAGACAAATCCCTACAGTTTCTTTAACCCATACACCTTATATTGATTTTTTATCTACGTTTACACAGCTGACTATATTGTAACATGGTCAAGTTTTAACAGCGTTTCTTACCCCCTGTCTGTAAAGATATCTCTATAAGTTGTCCTCTGTAAATACTTTCAATTCGGAAGAGTCTACATTTTTTTTACAACAAAGTGTCAATAGACGATTATATGCGAAAAAACCAATAACTAAAAGATAGAACAGGAATAGTTTACAAGTGGTCTTCTGCAATACGCCCAAAAAAGTCTGCATGATATATGTCAAGTCTTAACTTTCAAAATTACCAGCAGTGGAGATTATCTCGTGCGAAAAAAAGTTTTTTAAAGGTCTTCCAGGAGAGGGCCATACCAAAGTATTTTACCCGCACGAGGAGACAAGGTATTAAAAGGGTATATGACAAAATCTGTGATCTATTAACTGCTTTTCATGTAGTTTTTCTTTACTTGAGATCTATATGGAATGTATAAAAATAATTTTTTTTTGGTTAAAATGTTGATTAATGTCTGTAGAAGTAAAATGATTGATTGACTAAATGGTGTTTTATGCCGGTTTCCGCATTATTTCAGTCATATAGCAGCGACGATTCTCATTTCATGTATGTCCTGGGTTTCACCAGTGCTAGGCTGGGGCTCCGAAGTGTCTTGCTCAAGGACATTCCCACGCAAAACTCAGCGCTTCCAGTGAGGCCCGAACCTAGATCCTCCAGGAAACTAGTCCGACACTCTACCAGTGAGAACGCAGAACCCCATGGATAGGTTTAAGTTACTAAATAGTCTGTTCATTATTTCTACTGAAACGCCTTTCAATACTTGCCTTTGCGGACAGTATAAATCACAGATCAGACTGTATAAAACTGTGTAGTCAAATCTTTGATCTACAATGTCAGCTTTACTGTTCTGGACAAGAGCAGCCTTGGAATTACAATAATTTGGGTCTAATTTCTAGTTTTAACAAGAACACCACATGCGGGTGCCAACGCTCGGCTGCGGTTGCTTGATTTTCAGTGAAAATTCGAAGTTGAAAAAGACAAAGACGCATAACTGTGTCAAAAATACTTTGATAGTTACCTGCCCTTGTTGTATAAGTCCCCCTTTAGATAATTAACAACTTTTCCAAGTTAGACTATTGTGGTAAAAGAATAAAATGCAGGTTACCAGCATTTTGTCCAATCCCCAAAGCGTTAATTAAAGCATTCTTTAGTGTTGTAAAAACACCGGGTTAATTATAGAGGGATTATCAATAGTCTGGCGAACCTTTTCAGATGACAAGATATTCAGTCTTGAAATATTAATTTTGATGATCACTTTGTATTTTTCAAATTAAACAAACTATTTCAATCTGCTTCAATGGAAATCCATATTTCTTTTGAATCTGGGACTCTAGCAAGTTTAGAATACATACGGACAAAACTCTTGAAATGTAAGTGGACACAATTTTCAAAGTTGATTTATAAATACAGGGTGTCTGGAAAGTAAGATAACACTTTTGTACAGTTATAGTATGGCTTTTAATTTCAGATGAAGAGATGAAAATATACGCACATGTATATGAAATATGTAAGTTTTTTGTGTGATAATTTCATTCAATTTTCATTACATTACACAATTTTATACAGATTTTAAATCAGAAATACATTTCTGTCATTTTAGTAATTAGTGATGTTTTCAATGTGACGGCCTGTTATGCTCCTTCCACGCCGTACACGGCCGATGAAATTATCAATCACTTTAGCACACATTTCAAGTATCATTCCTCTTGATTTAACGTTCAATAATCCTTAATAACATATTTGTGCTGCCTGACTTGGGATTATAGACCATCGACTTCAAATAACCCCAGAAGAAGATGTCGCACGGATTAAGGTCAGAACTGTACACAGGCGACGGTATTCAGCAACCCTGGATACTATCTTGATATTTCCCTAACCCCGAACGTATCGTATAAAAAGTCAATCACCGTAGTAAATGTGTGTGCAGTAGCACCATCCTGCATAAGCTACGTGTTTTGCACTGTAGGGACTTCTTTTCAAGCGCGGAGAGGAACTTGATTTTTAAAAGCGATAGGTACCGTTGGGACCTAATCGTGTCATTAAAGACATATGGCCCAATAGCGCAGTGACATGACATTGTACACCATACAGTTAGTTTATCACTGTACGGCGGTGTCTCTGTGAAACAGTGTGGTTATTCATGTGCCCCAAACCGCATATTTTGTTTACAAACATGCCCGGACAACAGAAAGTGAGGGAACGTCATTAATTACTAAAATGACGCCAATGACAATCAAAGCGTTGAGAACCCTGAAGTGGTATTTGTCAAGGAAGCCATTGTGTGGAATTAATAATTTAAAAGAAAAAGAAAAATATTATTCAAATATGGACTTGAAAGTCAACCTATTAAGCAAATGAATACCTTTTTTTGGTTGAAGGGAGAGTACTCATGACAAAGTTAGGATTATTTGTGTATTGGTGGTCTCCCTTTGATCATTAGGAGTCAGGAATAACGTCCCTTGACAGTAGGATGCATGATGGATAGAGAGAGAAACCATGTGAATATATCGAATAAAATTAAGTTTGTATCTGAAAACTATGATATTGAAATATCTTTGGCCGTTAACATTTAATTCCCAACATTACAATCAATTATTTCGATCTATAAATATTCATGCCCAATGAAATGGAGTAGCACGCAATCATTGGATGAAAAAGCCATGGGACGAACTGGTTTTGGAACGAAAAAAGCCCAGGACCAAGTGATAGGTAGACAAATTTTGTATCATTGCGCCAATAGAAGGCTATGAGCGAGTGAAGCTATTTTCAATCAAAAATTAGTATTTCCATGACCGATGGCCTCACCCAGTGTATTTTAACATGCCATTTCCAATTACATATCTGAGTGCTACCGAAAAACTCATTTGCCTGAGAAAAATTGAGTTTAATTGGGTTTATTTCCTTCGGCTTTGCACAAAATACGATACATGGTCTTCAAAATTCAAATTTGAACTCATAGTGGTATTGTCTTCGACAAATACCACAAAAAAGTACTTCTGATATGAAATCTGTATAAACGTGCGTAATGTTATGAAAATTAAATGAAATTTTCGCACAAAAAAAGTTACATATTTTGTATACACGTATATATATTTTCATATCTTTATCTGAACTTTTAAATCATATTTCAAATGTACAAAAGTGTTATCTTACTTTCCGGACACCCTTTATGTAGAAAAGAAAGCATTGCCATCTTGGTAAATCTATTTTTTTGCAATGTATTCTTAATTGTTCATGATTTATGATATGGATGGTGTAAAAGGCTGCTTTCAACATTATTTCAGTCATATCACGGCGACAATCCACTTATTCGCGTGTGTCTTGGGTCTCACCTCTATCAGGCTAGGACTCTGAACTACATATTTCTAATCAATGCATGGTTTAAATGCATATAGAGAATTTAACCGGCACAAGTTTGCAAAAAAAAAAGTAAAAGAAAAAAGAGAAATTGGTTAAGCTTATGAACAGAAATCGAGCAGTAATAGTTTTGCATTTTTTTAACCTAAGAAATAATCATTTCAACTAATTAGTGTGATGTGTTATTATAAATTTCAACAAAGATAACTCCTTACTACCTTTATAATGAACATTTTGATAATAAGCAATATTTAAAAGAGAGCCCGACTCAAAAATATGGCTCATTATAAAATTCTTTCAAATTCTAATGGTATCAGAGTTTTGGGCTGTCATTTTATCAGATATACCTTTACCACATTATCCATCATTATATGAGCAATTTCTTAGAGAGAGAGAGAGAGAGAGAGAGAGAGAGAGTATCAACCACAACATTTTGAAATAAACTTTGACCGGAATTATACCGTAGATCCAGTAGCAGATTGCAAGACCTATGCAGTCTGGCGTTGATATACATGTACATGTACCTATGCAGTCTGTCGTTGATATGTACTGTCCACAAATTCTTTCAAAGTCATGCATAGTATTTTGAGAGTTAACTCTCGCCACGACTATTTCAGTGCAGTCTGATCTTCCATACTGTCCGAAAATTCTCGGTTGCTTCTGCGCTTATGACCCTAGAACATACAGAAAATAGTATGTATTTGTATTGTTAAGATAATCGTGACGTTTTTACACGCGCACGTTTACTTACCTATTTGAAATGCTTAAGCAAGTAAATTTACTTAAGGCATCATGTAAACATATTTACCTACGTTAATATAAATACTGTACTCTTGAGGAAAATTGGGTTTACTAAAAGTATTTTTCTACTCACTCTGGAGATAATGTAAAACTACACCTATCTTCAAGTGTTTATAATCCATTAGCATAGTAAGTCATGTAAACAGACCTCAGCTTTAGACTTGAACGGATATCGGTGTTTCTTTACATTGTGAACGCTATAGGGTCAATAACACACAAGTACTTATACGTTTACAATTGTTCTGACACTTTAAAATATTACTCGGAAAAGTGTGTCTTCTTTATTAAAAAAAAAAAAAAAAAAAAAAAAAAAGGTTAAAGCAGTCTAAGTAAACGGCTTGTATCGTAAACAGGAAAAGAAGGTTGTTTCCTATTGATGCAAGAATATTAAATTTCCACACATGGTTAAAATTGCCTATTACAAGCGCAAGTACTCATTTAAGTCCTATCAGTGATATAAAAGTAAACATCTTTTTACCAACGTGTGTATATCAACTCCCTACAGAAAAACACGCAAGGGAGTAAACTGTATGTATGTTAATCTGGTCTAAGATATAAACATCGGCACGATGTTTATCTGCTTATTTTAAAAGAGGGTGAATATAAAAGTAAAATGGAACAGACGGATGGATGGACGGACGGACAAGTGGCCAGGCTGGCTAGAGGGCGGATGGATATACGGGTGGATGATGGGTAGCGGGCAGACGGACTGGCAGACGGCAAGTTGGCAGAAGGACGGACAGACAAAGTGAACATATTTGTCGATATCCAGTTCTTACCAATATGGAAGTTCGCAACAAATACATAGCTCAAATACAAACCGCACCTGGCGGGATTCGAACCCGTGCGAGCAAGATCCACGTTTTTCGAGGTTTGAAAGACCAACTCCTTAACCATCGAGCGAAAGAGAATTCTTCCCAACGTAGTTTTTAGGTACTGATTTTATATGGGAAGAAGTAATGCAGTGAGGAAGGAGTGATCTCCCGTAACACAATGATGGTAAATATGATGAAAAGATCTTTTTTACAGGTAGATAAATCTACATACACTGTCATGTTTCAGGAGGCTTGTCGGATGTGGAAATTTTCTTGGCCTCTCTGACAGATGTTCAACAATCGAACTTTGTTGCAAGAGTCACTGATAACACATACTATTTCAATTTTACGCTCTCAGAGCCAACGGAATCTCGTTTCGTTACAGTAAAGAGAAATTACAAGAATCTCTTACTATGCGATTTGTCCGTTTACGGAGGTGAGTTTCATAAACTTGCAATTTTATATTCATAGAGTGTAACTCTTTCAGCGCAAAATACATGAACTTGACCTCGAACAAAACAAAAAAAACCTTTCTGACACACAGGTTTTCTAGTTATCTTTAACGCATGACCTAAAAGGACGACGTTAGAAGGCCGGTCTTTGTTGTTCGAAAAAAAGCCAATGTTTTGCTTACGGTGCTGGAAGCGATAAGGTATCTCAACAGTCAGACGCATAGCTGCCTGTAGATACGCGAATACGCAGTTGAATCTAGATGCTTTTGTCAAAAAAAAGGGAATAAATGTTCCGAGCAGAAGGTTTGTTCGTTGCTTTATGCTCATAACGCTAATGATTTTCAATACTTTTGAAAGCAATAAGAACGAACAGGAATGAACAGTAAATGCGTTGTTTTTGCAGAGAGCACGCCTTTTCCCCTCTCTTGAGCACGGCTATGAATCCACATCAATAGAGGTGTAGCTACGCCCCTGACAGCAACTTGTTACCTAGACCTATTGGATGATGACGTAGTCTCATGCATATAATGTCAATGTGTAACCAGGACCCGTATTCACTAAGCATTCTTAAGAAAATTCCTTTTTTTATTCTCCACAATTTTCTTACTTCGAAAGTAAAGCAACTTCTGATTGGCCAAACCAAACTATTTGGGTTATTCAATCAGTTGTTTTACTTTCAAATTTATTCAATCTTAGACAATAAGATAGAAAAGTTCTTAAGAATGGTTCGTAAATACGGATACAGCTTTACAAACTTTGTAAGCCACTACTCGATCTAAGTACATGATTAGTGTTTTGGTCTGGTAATTGAACAGCAAATTGTGCATATATAAGCGAAAGTGATTGATTATTGAATGGTGTTTTATGTCCCTTGCAACATTATTCAGGTCATACCTCAGTAACAGCTCAGCATTTTAGATATACATGTGTATCTCGAGGTTTCGAACCCGAGGTAATCAAACGAAAAAAGAAAAAAAACGAAAAAAATTTACCTTATGTCTAGGATTATATTGCAGCTTGGGTATGATGTTTTCAGGCGATCAGATTCATTTCTCAACGAAGCCTCTTACGAGGAATGCTTGAAACATGCTCAGAAAAGTACATTGACTTCTTTAATTATACGACTTAACCAATAGAATTTCGACAAATTTTTCTCTGGTATAAATTTCAAATCAAACAAAGGACAAACTTGGCATAAGTACACAAATGCAAATTTCCTGGTCACTTTAACCATTTCGGCGCCAAAGAAACTGAAACTCATCCTCTTTCGACGGTTTGAAAAACAATCCAACGTAAATTAGAAAGTGTTTTATATTATAGGCTTGTCCAAACAAGCAGACGGTAAAGATCCAAGATTCAAAATCAGACTGCATGTTCTGTGTCTGATCTTGATCAATGCCATCCACAAAAGCGATCCCTACCCTTATGACGCTGAAGTTTCACAAACGTCAGTTAACGTAGAGCGAGGCAAGCACACTTACAAAAAGAATGTGGTGTCTTCAAAATCTTTTTCAAGTTCAATGTGATTTGTCTCCGAAACATAATACTTGATGAACTGCCCAAGGACCCGCATTCCGAAGGCAAATGATAATTGTTGTTTGGTTTGAAAACTTTACAACAATTTCAAGTTATTAGGCCTGATCTAGACTAGTACCAGTCCGTTAAATAAAACATTTTCATAAAAAAAATCACAAAATAAGACTGTAAAACAATTACACTCATATATGTCCTCAGTGTGTGATTTAATGCTGTTTTTTTAGATAAAGGGCAAATAAAATCACATTTTTATAGGTTAAGTACAGTTGTATACTTTGTTTAGAATGACTCGAATGCATGGCCTGAATGCTAGGCTGGGCATGATCTTGCTCGAGGATAAAAGAATGAGTGACAGAGTCTCATCGTAGCCCCGTTCACAACTTGGGTTCTACTCATTGCTGCAATTTAAGAACACGATCTATTCAGAAAGGCTTTCTTTGCATAGATGTACAAACGACCTGTTGTAAACGCAACGGGAGTCGTTCACTCTACTCGAGTTGAAATAATGGTTGAAAGGCAGAGATATGTTCGTGCCAACGAGTATTTGGTTGGCATGCAAATGTTCCACCACTTTGATAAAACTAGTGCCACTGGGCGCAAGTTCGCAAGATTTGACGACCATAAGATCTGTATGTCTTACAACCGGCTGAATTCTGAGGTAGAATGGTCCTTGGGCATGCAGATAAAACACCGAAAGTCAAATGTTTCGACCAAGCTGGGTCGATAAGTTTTTGCAGATGCATTAAACCTCCTGTAAATGGAACACGGCTCAATTAGATAAATCATTTCATCTCTGTTTTGCTCCTTTTTATTGATGAAATAAAAAGGGCTGTATATGTAGATATTTTATACATGTCCTAAACTATTGCTACATATATCATTTTTACCTATATTTTTGTGTGTAGAATGTATCGATGGAGAGTTTGGTCAAAGTTGTGGTGAAGTCTGCAATTGCGAGTGGAAACATTGTAATAAAGAAACAGTTTTGTGCCCGTCAGGAAAATGTCTTCCAGGCTTTATGGGCCGTTACTGCGAAATGGGTAAGTCTTCTTGTCTTTATTAGCAAGCCGTGAATCACTTCAAAATGTTGATTGATTGTATGGTGTTTAACGCCGTTTTCAACATTATTTCAGTTATATCGCTGCGGCCAGTGCACCTATCCATGCTTTCCTGGAGTCTCTTTTACCAGTACTCCGCACAATTTTCCTTTCCAAGCCACTGGCTGCTTTCCCAAATAATCATCGTCGAGACAATGGTCAGCGGTGGGAGAGGAATGAATCCTGTCGCAGTGACTATCATCAATCCTCGGAAAGAAATTGGCCGAGCCAGAGGTTGTAGCCAAGGATCGAACCCTGGACCCCATGTTCTAAAGTACTGCACGCTACCGACTGAACTATCGGGGCTCGGCTTACTTCAAAATGTAGTTAATTGAAACCTTTGTAAGTCAATAAGGTCTTATTGATTGAAAATGATTTTATAAATTTCATAAAAAAAAAAAAAAAAAACTATCCTAGAAAAAACCTTAAATGAGACAAAATTTGATAGATAAAGAAAACTACACCCGCATCCACATACATGTATTAACCATACTTAATCAGTTCATACAAATATCTCAAGTCTACTCTATTACACCTTTGTCTAGAAAAAACCAGCAGAAACAAGAATTACCATTAGGAAGAAATTAGGATTCCAAAAGTCTATGATTTATGACACATTTCTAATTTGTACAAATAAATGCTAGTTGTGGACATGTTTCTTAAAGTTTATTTTGAATTAAAAAGATCAGCACACAAGTGACCATGGTCCGACATGAAGTAGGCGAGACTTGAAAGCATATATCTAGTTTAATTATCATCATTTATCTTCCCATTGTTGTAATTTTTTTAAAGGAAAAAAAAAAACTCATATACCGTGCAAACCTTTATTCCCAACGCCAGATCACTCTTTTCAAAGGGTAGTGACCTCTCGGCTGTAATTTAATGCCCGATGACATGTGTTTTTTAAGAATAGTGACCTACCAGCACTTCAGGTGATAATTTAAAAACAATTGTGACCTCCTATCATAAAAGTATGGCTCTCCAAAGCGAATAAAAAGAAATTTGAAGAATAATTCCGGTTCTACGAGTCTTTGTCCTCTAGTACACTTATTTCACAATTTAGCCATGAATCGACTGCAAGTTCGTGGGCAATTTGGCACAACAATTAATAAATTAATGCTGTATCGAAGAATATGCTCATTTCTGGTGTTAGATAAATGTTAATTTTGGATGTTAATTGATTGTTTGTGTTTAACACCGTTTTCAACATTATTTCATGCTTTCCTGGAGTCTCTTTTACCATAACTCCGCACAATTTTCTTTCTAAGCCACTGGCTGCTTTCCCACATAATCATTGTCGTAACAATGGTCAGCGGTGGGAGAGGAATGAATCCTGTGGCAATGACTATCATCAATCCTCGAAAAGAAATTGGCCGAGCCAGGGATCGAACCCACGACCACCTGTTCTCAAGTCCTGCACGCTACCGACTGGGCTACCGGGGCTCGGCTAATTTTGGATGTATTCAGAATGCAACGTTTGTTAACCTAACGGTACAAGGCAGGAAACTTTCATTCATTTAGACAGAAACTGAGACTTGAAAGCTATTTCCTCTTCTGCTTATTATCATATCCTTATGTTTGTTGTTGAAAATAAGATTGCCCCTATATCTATCATATTTAAGTCATCAAACATGAAATGAAAGTGCAGACCGTTGCCAAAAGTGCCATGCCTTACTGAATTTTGCTTCATTCTATCGTTAAATATAACAGTTTGGTTGTAATATCAAACAGTAAGGTTATTGTAGATCCTGTCCATGCAAATGGAAAAAAAAAGTTGAACTTGCTTTTTTACACATCTTTTTATTCTTCTTTTAACATTCTATATGTAGAATGTATACAGGGTCGGTACGGTGACAACTGCAGCAAAGAGTGTGGTTATTGTAAGGACAACACCACATGTAACTTCATAGACGGAACTTGTCCTAATGGATGTGAACCGGGGTATACGAACAATACTTGTGAAGCAAGTATGCTATCTTACAGTCTTATTGTATTTGAAAGCTTCAAGATTAGAGTCAGTCATACAGATGGTTCATGTTTTTATCACTCCTGGTAATTCTGATACTGCAAGGCAAACGTTAGGGTTTTCGTTGGCGTTTTTGTCGGTCACAGGGTCTGCGTTAACACTTCTTTGTCCAGACCATTGAAATTTTTCTCTGAAAATGTAAAATCATTGCGTGTCTGGACCCAAAGTTAAAGTTGGCTTTGTCGTAAGTAGATGTAAACGGAGAGAGCTGGCTCACCACCCCATGGTTAAACCGACTCATGGTCCCGAGTAAGCATAAAACTCTCTCTCCGTGCATTAAGGTAAAAAGTGCATTAAGGTCATCAGAGGGTAAAGGTCAAAAGTGCATTAAGGTCATCAGAGGGTAAAGGTAAAATGGGGGTAAAGGTTAAAGAGTGCATTAAGGTTAAAGAGTGCATTAAGATAATCAGAGGGTAAAGGTAAAATGGGGGTAAAGGTAAAAAGTGCATTAAGGTCATCAGAGGGTAAAGGTAAAATGGGGGTAAAGGTTAAAGAATGCATTAAGGTTAAAGAGTGCATTAAGATCAAACGAGTGATTAAGGCCAAACAGTGCATTAAGGTCAAACAGTGCATTAAGATCAAACGAGTGCCTGAAGATAATCTGAGGGGGTTAAGATCAAACGAGTGCCTGAGGGGGTTAAGATCAAACGAGTGCCTGAGGGGGTTAAGATCAAACGAGTGTCTGAGGGGGTTAAGATCAAACGAGGGTACGCGAACGGGCGTTCTACCCGGACCCCGACCGCACCCAGCATCGCGCTCATTTCTACCAATATACATAATGGATTTGTATTTTTGAAAAATAAATCTAAGTAAACGTAAAAACGTATGGAACCGCTAAAAGAGTTTCTAAAAGAATTAACCTTAGACAAAGACGGAGGTTTAATGGATGCTATATATAGCATGAAAGAGAATTTGCTAAATATAGATATAGCTAAAGATAAATTTAAAAAGTTAATTTACTCTACACCGGATGAGCAACGAAGACAGGCTTCCGCAAGATTCGCAACGCTTCTAGTTGCGTATACGAACTTTATTTTAGATTCTATCAATCCGGAAATTAGACGAGATTTTGGCTTAAAGGCGACATTTTGGAGACACATTTACGCGAGTGGAAACCTCTCAAAGAGAGATTTAATATTTAAGATTAAGAATACTCTAGGATAAAAAGTAGAGAAAGGGCTAACGAGAAACGAAATAGTGTATGAAACGATAGTAAATTTTTTATACGTGGTTGTGGGTGGTCGTTCAAATTATATAAAGAGTAAAAGAAAAGTGCGAGGAGGACAAGCTTTAAAAATTTTAAATATGACGAACAGAATAGCTAAAAAGGTTGGGTGCTAAAATATTGATATTAAATTAATAATAAAGAAATTTTATAAATGTCTGACTTTTGTGTATCCACTCACACTTTCATAGCATACACAAACTTAAACGACCTTGATTTAGATGTAATCTTTGATGAAGTTGACATAAATTCTTCTCTCATCCATATGCTATATAAAGAGAGGGAAAAAGGTTTTAAGAAAAGAAAGGAAAATAAAACGAGACATTTATTAAACTGTATATCATTTACTTTTTCCAAAAAAGTTAACCTTAAACTTTTTAGAAACGGGGTAATTCAAGTTACGGGTTGTAAAAACTTTGATGATTGTAAATCGGGTTTACTTTTATTTTGGGGTCTTAAATGTTGTTCTAAGTTCGATCATTTAGAAGCTCATATAGTTTCGACAATGAGAAACGTTATTCTTAACTTAGGATTCTCAGTTGATAGAGAAAAGTTATTTCGATACGTGATTAAAAATTCGAACGGTCTCGACGGCCTCCCTGTCTCGCCTGGGCTCGACCCAGGTGCGGTCGGCAGGATATCTCGCATTAATGAAAAGCAGTATCACGTAACTATAGACTCGATAGATGATATGCCAGTTTATAAAATTAGAATAGAAGACGAGAGATTAATAGAAGAACCAAATATAACTTATAGCGAGTTTGGAATTAATAAAGCTAAGAAATATATTAGTATAGTTATATTTACAACGGGAAAAGTCCTGTGTTCGGGTGTTCATGAGAAGTATCAAACTCCGGTTATAGAATGGTTCTTAGATTTAGTAAAACGTGAGGATATAAAAGCGAAAGAAGCTAGTAATTTTTCGCTAAAAAAATATATACTTCCGAGTTATTTTAAAGAGATCCATGCTGACCCCTCGGGGGCCGATCCTCGGACCAGGAGTCGAGCCACCCCCTCGGGCGATGAAGCATACGATAGCATAAAAAAATTAAATTTAAGTAAAAAAAATCCTAAAATGAGGGTGGATATGAATTGTATCAAAAGTGGAGAACTTTGTATAGAAAATCTTTCTATAGATTACGCGAATAAATATAAAAGCAAGGAGTATGAATTTGTTAAGATTCCAGTAAAGTACAGATACTCTGATAATAAAAATGGTCCGTTGTTTATGCGTACACCCGTTTTGTTTTCAAACGGTGTTAATTCGTTTGATGATAAAGCGAAAGATCTAAAAGATTTCTCGTTATCTTTACTATGTTATAACGGTGGAAGACCTACGAAAAAGGAAAGAGATTTTAAAGAAGTTCTGGAAAAACTAACGGGTTTCTTCCGAGAGCATGGAAAGGACAAAGAACTAAAAGACGATAGGATTAGAACTTTAGGCACAATTAATATTTTAAGATATACTGATGATGGATCAGCTATGATATACGCAAAACTTTACGAAAACAAAGAATCTAAGACCCTCTTTTACGATGAAGACGGCAAAGAGGTAAACCCTCGTTCATATAAGAAAATTGCTTGTAAGTTGTTTTGTATTTTAAAAGTGGAAGGAATATTTAAAAATAAAAGCGTTGAAACGATTCAGATTAAAGTTATATCGGTAAAAATAGTAGAAAAGAATGTAGAAATACCGAATAAGAAGGAAAAGGCAATTATACCTAATATTTTAGATGAATGTCTATGTCCAAGTGATGACGAGGAAGAGGATGATGAATAAAGTACCTCGCGGCGACCTGGAGTCGAGCCTGACACCCTGCTGACCCCTCGGGCAACGAAGCACCCTGCCGACCGCAGGGAGGTATCAAGCGTAAAAATATAACTTTTATAAACAAGAAGTTATATTTTTTTATGAGTCTATAAGTCTAATTCTATCAGGATAGATATATAAGAGTGTGTTATATTACGACTGTCTGTCCTCGAGATAAAGTTTATGATGTCACATTCATTTACCTCTAACGCCGTCGGAAAAACGGCACAGCTACAATCTTCGTTCATTCTTTTTATAATATAGTAATCAAGCTGCTCTGTACCGTTTACCGTTATATTAATTTTAACCTCTTCTTCTGATGCATTACGATCGTTCTTTACGACCGCTAAACTTCCCCTTAAGATTCTTCCCTTCGCACTCATACAATAACCTCCCAAACCGTGCTTTCTACTTGAATTACCATTACCGAAGGAAAATTCGAAGTTACCGTTTGCGATCGGTCCGTTTTCTTCTGCCCACACGGTTATGATAGGTTTTTGGTAAGGAATTTGCTGTTTTAATTCTTCTAAGCGTCGATCCATATAGAATTTGGTTATTAAATCTTCATCATCATCTGGATATCTACTGCTTGTTATTCTTGCAAGATCAAAATAAATGCTACTTATTGCTCTGAAATAATCTCCTTCTTTTATGAAGGGTCCTTTAGCCTTATCAACAGCAGTATCTACGTAAAACTTACTAGCAGCCTGATCGTGTCTCGTAGGGGTTCCGAGATTGTTAATTACTTGCCCTGCCATAGAGATTGCATCAACTGCCTGATACCACCTTCCGTCTCTAAGTTCGAAGGCTCGATTGAAGTTGTCAACATACTTCTTAGTAGCAGCTTCATTAGGTTCTTTAGGTTCCTTAACATTCCGTATCTCGTTGAAACCCATATTTATAAATCCGAGTGCCTGATACCCCCCGTTTTCTTTTATCCACCCCCCACTTGAAATTCCATCCACGTAATCCTTAGTCGCCACGTCGTGCGAATTTACCGGGTTACTAACCCTCGTTAATGTATTACCATTCATGTCTATAGAACCAGTAACAACGGTCGTTCCATCCACGCGTAAAAAGTTATTGTTCACGTAAGCGAGTGACACACCATCACCGATTGTGCCGCTATCATCTTTCATTCTTTCGAATTTGTCAACGGGCATTTTAATACTAAAAAAGTTTATTTAAAACGTTTTGAAACTCGCGGCCCTGGGATAACTCTTTTAGAATGTATAAACATAAATGACCGCAAAATACTTGTCCCGCTCCTTGAAATTGATCAGTATTGTACTGTATCGGGCTTTTTAAATACTCTCGAATTTCAATGGGAGGTTGTACGCCGTAACTGTCAAAATAAATTTTAGTTTTACCGTTTTTATACCAAGCGACCCAATGTGTACCAGGTCCATCGCTTTTATCGAAGTTTACTATACCGCATTCTTTTTTACTCGTTTTTTTCGGTAATGTATCTAGTAAAAAAACTCCTCTAAAATAAGGAATCTTTAATCTTTTTGCCGCATCTTCCAATTCGAAATTGCTCAACGGTTTATTCGGTAAAATTACGTTTTCGATCGAAATATTTGCCATTTTTAGAATTGTTCGATATTTTTATTATCGGCCCAAGAATTAAATTCGTTGGAATAGCCTTTCCACTTTACGAGAGATTTATCTTTTTGTTTTTTAATAACCTTTTCTATCCTAAACGTCTCTTGGGTAGTTTTCTGAAGTTCGGGTTCATAAAATGCGCCTTCTATTTCTTCTCCGTTAAGATCCTTAATACTATACGTTATAGGCGATGTAGGTTTTACTTCGGAAACTATAAAAACCTCTTCCGTCCATCTCGTCGTATAACCTTTCTCGAAAGTCTTTTTCTTTTTAGATATTCTCACTTTATCACCCACGGAAAACTTAGGTGCTTTTACTTCAACATGATGAGGGTAAAGGTTTCTCCAAACCATAGTTTCATTCTCTTTCTTACTAGCCTCTACCGGCGTCATTTTAATAGAGGAATGGATAGTATTATTATACTCCTTAACGAGATCTATCAAGACATCGATGTAAACGTTCGTAGAGTTAGCGGAGAAATACTTCCACATCTTCTCCTTCATCGTTCTAATCCATCGTTCTACGACGCTAGATTTCTCTTCGTTCTGTGTGGAATACAATTGAACCAACGCTTTTACGTCTTTGTTGTAAAACTCTCTACCTTCATCAACCCACAATTTCTTCGGCTTTCTTTCCTTAAAAATAGCTTCAAACGCTTCAGCCGTCACCTTGCCTGTCTTGTTTTTCAACGGGACCAGCCACCCGTACTTCGAAAAGATGTCGATCACAGCGAGAAGATAATTATTGCCTCGATTATACTTAGAAAAAGCGCGCATGTCGACTAAATCCGCGGCCCATATACTATCGATACCGTTCACTGTAACCCTCCTCTTTTTAAACCTTCGTCTTACAGGTTTGTGCAATTCCTCCGCCAGAGTCAGCATTTTCGGGTTTTTTTTACCACTCCCATTCCGAACCGCATCTTCGTACCTATGAGTCTACTTACCAAACCCCGTTCCATCTTTTCTCTAATAGAAGGGTTGTAAATACCATCCAATTCCGCCAACATATTTTTGTCACACACCGCGTTTCTCGTGGCTGTGTCATTGTGCTTAAGATAACAAACATCGTGGTTGTAAGCGGCCTTATCAACGCGGTTTATAGGTTTACTCCACTTCTTCGGCGTTAAATCCGGATTTAACCTTTTATTTAATTTAGTGCCTGGTCCTGTAAAGTTGTGTCCGGGTAGATGCATTTCAACGGGTAAATTATTTATAAATTTGTTTAAGATGCTACTCCCGGTGGTTTTTTTGATTGCTTCCCTGCGGTCGTCGTCCGAGGGACTCCGAGGATCAGCAGGGATAAACTGAGTTTTAGTTATTCCGCAAACCACGCATTTCCCCTGCATCATATTTCTTCCGTTTTAAGAAACGGAATATTTTATATTATTCGTATCTGTACGTTGTTTACATTTAACGCAATACATCTTTTTATATAAAATAAAAAAAGTTAAATAGAAAATGGATATTATAAACTTGTCATGGAATGATGTAGTATCAAAGAGATTTAATCACCCCCTTTTACCGAAAAGTATCAGAGGTTTAATTATAGGCAAATCGGGATGCGGTAAAACTACTTTATTGTTAAACCTTTTACTCAGACCGGGTTGGCTTGATTACAACGATTTGAGCGTTTTCGGAAAAAGCCTTTTTCAACCGGAATACCGAATACTAAAAAAGGCTTTTGAAGAAAAACTACCGAAAGAATGTATCTTTAGGTTGTTTGACATGCGTGATGAGATACAAGAACTAAACATTGTACCGACGGCAGTAGTCGAAGAATGGATTAAAACGATTAAAAATAAATCGGATATAGATTGCAACTTCTTCGAGAACGCGAGCGATGTGCCCGATCCGAGAGAGTTAAACTTGGAAAATAAAAATTTAATTATTTTTGACGATTTACTTTTAGAGAGGCAGAATAAATGCGAGTGTTATTACGTTCGAGGAAGGCATAGTAACGTCGACTGTTTTTACCTCTCACAAAATTACTTTAGGCTACCGAGGCAAACCATCAGAGAGAACGCCAATTTTATCTTTCTCTTTTCGCAAGACCTAAAAAACGTTAACCATATTTATAACGATCATGTGGGTGATGATATGCCTAAGGACGAGTTCAGAAAATTCTGTCGAAAGGCGTGGGAAAAACCACACGGCTTTGCTATCATTGACTTAAAGAGTGAAAAGCATGATGGGAAGTATAGAAACGGTTTTGATAATTTTTATATACCGAGGTCGGTTTAAAAAAAATTTTCGTTTTTTAAAAGATGGACATAGATCTTTTAAAAAAGATTGTAAAAAATACGGAACACAAAACATCGCTTCAAATCATTGTAAGCGATAACAAAACGCGTTTTAGAACGAGGTTTAATCCTCCGATTCAGCTTGAAAAGGATAAAGTATACGAAATAGCTTTAGTAAACCTCGAAACTTACTACTCTTTTCCAAACATTGATGAAACGAACAACACATTAGTTTATTCTCCGGACAATGGGGCCTCATGGATTAAAATAAAAATACCTGAAGGAAGTTATGACCTTGTTGACATTAATGATACAATTCAACAGGAAATGAGAAAAAAGGGTCATTATGATAGAGTTAATGAAGAGTATCCTATTAACTTTTCTGCAAACACTAATACCCTAAAGTCTGTTCTTACTCTAGAAGATGGCTACGAAGTAGATTTTAATCAACCGGGATCCCTCGCTAAAGTATTAGGATTTACTCGCGCTAAATACACGCGAGGATTTCACGAGTCAGAGAATGTAGTGAACATTCTTAGCATAAATAGTTTGCTCGTTAACATAGATATTATTTCAGGAAGTTACGTTAATGGCTCAACAAAAAACACTATTTACTCTTTTTTCCCGGACGTTGCGCCAGGATATAAGATAATTGAGTCACCAGTTAATTTAGTATACTTACCAATAACATTAGATGAAATACATAACCTAGAGGTAAATATTACGGATCAAGATGGTAATTTACTAAATCTTAGAGGCGAAAATTTAACGATTAGGTTTCATATTAGAGAAGCGAGGTGAGGCTCGACTCCAGGTCGCCCTGCTGCCTCGCGAGCTCGGCTCGTGTCGTCAGGGATGACCCAACTTGTTCGGGATAAATAAAAAATAGTTATATATAAAATGACGCGTTACACTAATGTTAAAGTAAATATATCGGAAGGGCAAAAGGAAAAGCTTCAACATGCTGTTAAAGCGGGTTGTTCAGCAACAAGTATTCGTTTAGGTCACGAAGATTTACGCGGTAATGATGTTTTAGCAATTACCGATTCACAAGCGAAGAAAATGGCTAAAGCCTATGAGGATGGTAGGGGTATAACTATTAGAATGTCTGCGAAACAACTTAAACATAACTCGAAAATAGAAGGAGGTTTTCTCGGAATGTTAGCTGGGTTAGCTGCTAGAGCTTTGCCGATGCTCGCAAAAACCGTTTTACCGGCTCTAGGTGTTGGTGCTCTTTCTGGATTAGCTCAAACGGGCGTACAAAAAGCGATGGGGGCTTCCCTGCGGTCAGCAGGATCGGGTCTTTACCTTAAAAAAGGAGGAAGTGTGTGCCAAGTTGAAACTGATGGATGCGGATTATACTTAAAACCATACAAAGGTAAAGGATTATCTCATGTTGGTGATGGGTTGTATCTAAAGCAAGGAGGAAAAATGTATGATGGAAGAGGACTTTTACTCGGACCTAATAGTCCATTCGCTAATATCCCTATCTTAGGAGCTATATTATAAAGGGTCCCCGCCGACCGGCAGGGAGGTGACTCGCCCTGCTCGTCAGGGATGACCCGGGATAAATATTATTTATAAAATAAAAAATGGACATACATAAATTCGGTATAAAGTCTAATATCTTCGCCCAACATAAAACTATATTTTGGAAACCTCATTTAGAGGGAGTAAGATTTCCTCCCTTAAAGCGCGATCCTCTAAAATGGAAAATATACTCGCAAGTAACTATCAAGATTCCTCCTCGTGATGGCACGAGAGTTCCGCTAGGATTTGGTTATATAACTACACGAGGAGTTGTAGTGATATCTGTTAGTAATAAATGGAAAGATAGTTTAACAATTCTTAATGGGACGCATCTTGATAGTGAGGCTGATGATATCTCAGTCTACATTTATAATTTCTTGCGAAAACCGATCGAAATACCAGAGGGAGAGTTAATCTGTTATTTAAAATATTTGGCATAAAAAAAAATTATTTTAATAAAATGACAGATACGGATCAAAAACACCCTAATAAAATATATCCGCAGTTACCCAAAGAACAAAGTACAGCAAGCGCCCCGCCTATCGAGATGCATGCAGATGACAAAGGTCATTCCTACCGTTTACAAAAAATATCTGAAGTACAACAGTTTCTTGAGAAGGAGATTAGAGAAAGAGAAGCTCTAGCCAAAAAGTACTTTCGTGCCTCTAGAATAGTAGACAACGTTGATATCGTCCTGGTAACCGTAACAATGGTTGCTGGTGCCGGCGGTATAGGTTTGCTTTCTACCATTGTAGCTATTCCAGCTGTAGTAGCATTAGAAGCAACGGCTTTGGGAACCGGTCTTCTTTCATTGGTAGGTAAGTATGTTGTTAGAAATAGTAGAAGCAAAGGAGAAAAGCATCAAAAGATTAGAATGTTAGCTGACGCTAAGTTAGATACCGTTTCAACGCATATATCCAAAGCTTTAATTGACAATTATATCTCTGATGATGAATTCAAACTAGTCATGGAAGAATTAGATAAATATAAAAGCATGAAGGAAGAGATACGTACCAAGATCAAGAAGAAGATTTCCTCAGAAAACGAAGAAACTCTAATAGAAAGGGGGAGGCGTGAGCAAAGGGAGTCCTTTCGGAGGCTTGTTGAAAAACATCACGGCAACCTGTTCGAATATTAGATTGCCAGAAATCCGTTGTAGATGTATTTGTGAAATGGGTGATACCTCGGACATGTAATATATTACGTTGAAAACTATGCTGAAAACTACGTTGAAAACTGCGTTAAAAAACTATTTTAGTAATTTAAAAAAATGTCTTTTTTAAAAATCACTGATCCCACAAAAAGGGACTTAATCGTAAAAGAGTATCTCGAAACGAGAAAGAATATTCGGGATAATCTAATAGCGGAGAAAACGGGTGAACAACAACTTCAAACCGATCTTTCAAAGTTTTTTAAACCTATAACGGAAACGCAAAAAGCTACAGCGAGGGAGATTACGGAAGAACTTAAACCTATTAAAGAGGGTATTGAAAGCTTACCACAAGCTATTACTTTTCCAGACTCGTCTATAAAGGCTATTGAAGGAACATTAGAAAAACAAGGAAAAGATCTCGGAGAAATAGCGAGGAGTTATTTAATGAGACTCGGTAACCCAAAAATAACGGATACAAAATTTGGAGTAAGGTATGATGAAAGTAGTAATAAATTAAAAATCGGTGACAAAATGATAATGTTTGATGGAAATGATATTATAATTGGTAAAGATGTATATGAGGGCACCCCAGGTCTATGGGAGTTAATCGTGTCTAAAAACCCGAATGACAATATTTTTAATGATGAGGATTATGATAATTACGCGAGGATAATGGTAAAAACGAGTGCTCTTCATCAGGATTACGATTCGAGCAAAAACCGACCTAATGCCAATAAAAGTGATAAATGGAAGAACATACACAAACCTATTTGGTATAATAGAAAAAAGTATGAAGGAAAGGGCACCGTTGTTATCCCATCTGACCCCAACACATTAATAGAAAGACTAGACCTGTTGATGGCAAGTAAAGAAGCGGGTAACACAGGCGTAAGAAACGAATTAGTGAGCATTTGCGACGAATTAAAAAGACAAGGCGTTTTAAATTCGAACGCTTATAAAAATTTAATGTCTATATTATAAAATGATCATCGTTAAAAAACACGGATTTAAAAAAAGGTATTCATATGGCGGCGCTGGAATCTTTGATAGCGTTGCTAACTTTTTAGCGAGGCTTTTTACTAGTAGCGCAGCTAAACAAATTGCGTCTTCTGCCCTCGATGTAGGAAAGAGTGTAGCTAAGGAAGGTGCAAAGAAAGCTTTAGAGGTTGGAAAAACCGCTGCTGTAGATGTAGGAAAAAAATTAGTTACGAAAGCGTTGACACCGAAATCGAGGAAAATTTTACAAAAATATGACGCTCCTATTCCCCAGCCTCAGGTGAAAACGCAAGACATTAATACGTTAATAGATGGAAGCGCCATTGCTATTCAAGACTTAGTTAAAAGATTAAACAGAGGGACAGGCATTAAAACAGTATGAAAATCCGGCTATGGTTAGAACAATTATAATTTTATTTAAAATTATAATTGTTATTATAAAATGGACATTTTAAAAATCACCGAACCGATTTCGAGAGACGATAGTATTGATGAGTATGAACACCATGAGTATGAACCAATCACAGGTACACACCTCAACAACGCGGGAGGGGATATTAGGATTAACATCGAGACCCAAGATATTTTTACTCATCCTAGTGAGAGTTATTTACTTATTGTAGGTGAGTTAGTAAGAAGTGATACTGGAGCAGCTTACGATGCTAACACCGATATTTCTTTAACAAACAATGGTCTCATGTATCCTTTTAAAAATATTAAGTATCAACTTTCGGGCATGGAGATTGAATCCGTATTGAATCCTGGCCATGCTACTACAATGCTCGGTTTGGTTAAAATATCCGGATGATTTTTCTAAATCACAAGGGTTAAATCAATGTTGGTATAAAGATACAACGGCTAACGCGGGTGCTGGAAACACGGGTTTCGTCGTAAGAAGAAATTATATTATTAATAATCCTCTTCCAAGAGGTACCTTTAGCTTCAGAGTTCCATTAAAACATATATTCGGTTTTTGCGACGATTACGATAAGATATTGTACGGAATGAAGCAAACTCTCACATTAACGAGAAATGATGATAATGATGCGGTCTTTCGGGATAATGCCGCTCCCGCTGATGGTAGAATTAATTTACTTAGAATATCTTGGTTTATGCCACACGTGCTACCCGCAGATGGAGAGAAGATGCAACTTTATAAAATTATCGAGAAAAAAGAAAAAATACCGGTCGGATATAGAATGAGGCAGTGCGACTCTATCGCGGTTCCTCAGTCAACATCATTCACCTGGAGACTTTCTGTCAAATCATCTCCCGAAGTGCCGCGTTTTATCGTTGTTGCCTTTCAGACTGGTAAAAGTGGGGATCAAGAGCAAAATCCAGCTATATTTGATCATAGAAACGTTAAAAATATTTATGTTACCTTAAATTCTACTAGATATCCCGCTGTTGATTATAATCTTTCATTCGTTGCGAACCAATTTAGTAGAGTGTATGGTGACGCTTCTCTATTTAGATCTAAGTTTTATAACATGAACGAAATGGTGTCAAACCCTAACATTACTCCCTCAGATTATAAAACCCTTTATCCTTTGTTTTTGTTTGACGTTTCCAAACAGAGTGAGAGATTAAAATACTCTGTCACTGATATCCAAATTAAAGCGAGTTTTACCGAAAATGTGCTCGCGAACACAGAGGCATATGCCGTTATTATTAGCGATAGGTTAATTAACTTCCAGTCTGACGGAAATAAGATGAGCGTAGTGTATTAAGTTAAAGGGTTATTTTTTATATATGAAAAATGATAAAAAAAGTAAATTTAAGTTAACTAATTCGGTTACATATAAAAATGATAATGGTTCGCGATTTAAAAAAAATTCTTAGACAAAATGATATACCTTTTTATGGGTACTGGGATAAAAAGCGGTTACTTGAAGTAGCGAAAACACATGGGCTGTTACCGAAGGAGCCACCAAAAAAAGAAACAACCAAAGACCATAAGTATGATAGATTAAAGACTATTATGCATAATCCTAGGAAAGTCACTTTAGAGGATGTTAAAACAGGCGAAATAAAAAACTTTCCATCGATTTATAGCGCGAGTAAATTTATAGATCGATGCCCGCAAACGATCGGGAATTGGGACGGGAGAATTTGGAATGGTAAATATAAGGTTACCATTGATTAACTTTATTACGATAATAGCGAGTTGCTTCGTCGCCCAAGGGGCTCCGAGGGTCCCTGCGGGGCTCGTCTCCCGAGGGGATGTCTCGCCTGGAGGCTCGACTCCAGGTCCGAGGGAAACCGAGGGATCAGCAGGGTGTGGAAATAAGATGAGCGTAGTGTATTAAGTTAAGGTATCATTTTTTATATACATAAAAAATGATAAAAAAGTAAAATTAAGTTAAGTAATTAGGGTACATATAAAAAATGGACAATTATAATATATATACCTTAAGCGGTTTAAAAAATTTTGCAAGGTCTAGAGGAATCAGAGGATTCTCTAGGCTTAAAAGAGCCGAATTAATTGCGCGTCTACGTGGCTCGACTCCAGGTAATCCTCCGTCTATTAGTCTAGCGGATCAATTCGGAGGATCCACAGTAGAAGACTTAAAAAAGGAAGCTAAGTCTAGTGGAATCCGAGGATACTCTAGGCTCAAAAGAAGCGAATTAATCGATCTCTTACTTAATCGGAGAGCGCCATTATCAGACTATAATATCGGTAATTTTGGAGCCAAGGTATTACAACCAACACCTTACACACCTCCCAAAGCCAGAGCCAGAGAAGAAGCAGTAACTTCACCTACATCCTCAGTTGAGGAGTTGATAAAGTATTTGGATAGTATTAAAGAAATTCCGATAAATATATCGCCTGAGATAAAAGCTTTAAAAAGAAAAATAGACAAGTTATATAAGGATAAAGATGAAATAAAGATTATAGAAAGATCATCAGCACTAAGGGGATTTGCGAAAGAATATTTTATAGAAGGTAAAGGAGGATCTGCTCCCGTTGATTTCCTTGATCTAGCGAAAGATAAAGTAACCAGTATTATTAGAAATAACCGTCAAACAAAAGTTAAACTCATTATGAATTGCATGATGAAACACTCTATTACCCAAGAGTTAAAAGAGATGAATTTTCATTCCGGTTATCCAATCACTAACTTAGATGGGGAAGACGAGAATGAAATATATGATGTAATGGCGGAAGCTGTATTAGATGCTATAGCAGCCAAAGAAATGGAAACAGATTATTGGAGAGTCGTTTACGTAATCGATTTAAGATTATACACAGTATCGTTTAATCCAATAAGAGGTAATTCTTGGGTTCCAACTCCTCCTAAGATAGCGAAAACAAAAAGCGTTATTAACCCGATAATTTGGGATGATATGTGCTTCGCGTATTGTATTCTTATAGCTTTGAACCCAACGGATCATAATGCAGAAAGAATCGAAAGACTAAAACCTTTGTTAAGCACTATAAATATGAAAGGGATTGCTTACCCCGTTTCCCTTTCCGATAGAATTAAATTTGAGAGGCAAAATCCTTCGATATCGGTATCAATTTTCGGATATACTTTCACCGGTGTTTACCCGCTTAGTATAAGTAAGGAGATTTATAAAAGAGACCATCATATTAATCTTTTACTTCTCGAGGGGGGTGGCATCAAACATTATTGCTTAATTAAAGACTTGAGTAAATTGTTATCTAAACAAATATCCGATCATAACGGTCAAACTTATATTTGTCAAAGATGTTTAAATCATTTCCAAGAAGAAAAAACTTTAAAGAAACATTTAGGGTATTGCGAGGAAAAAGATGCGTGTAGAATAGACTTGCCTGAAGAGGGTACCACAATATCTTTTGAGAATTTTTATAGACAGCAGAGACATCCTTTCTCAATTTACGCGGATATGGAGTCTACGTTAGAAAGGCAATGTGAAAAGAGGGGGGATAGTACGAAGGCTATTCACGCTCATAAAATCTCGGGGTACTGTTTCTATGTTAAATCGCTTTACGAAGATGTCTACCCGTCGGAGGTTTTCCAATATTCCGGCGAAAATGCGGCTAAGAAATTCGTAAAGGATTTAGAAGATGTTATAGAAACAATAAGTAAGATACCAATGAGGGAAATAATTTTTAGAGCTGAGGATAAAAGGAAGTTTGATAGAGCAGAAAATTGTTGGATGTGTAATAAACCATTTACGGAAGAAGATAAAAAAGTAAGAGACCATTGTCATTTTACTGGAAAGTTCAGGGGAGCCGCGCACAACTCGTGTAATTTGAAATGTAGAAGACCTACTTTTACACCCGTATTCTTTCATAATCTTAGTAGGTATGATGCTCATTTATTTATAAAATATTTAATGATTACACCCGGTGAAACGAGTTTTATACCAATAAACAAGGAAACGTATATAAGCGTGTCTAAAAGGATACCGATAGATTACTATGTATTTGATAAAAAATCGAAAGAATTTAAAGAGAAGACTAGAATGCATGAGATTAGATTCCTCGATAGTTTTAAGTTTCTAGCTAGAAGTTTAGACGAACTCGCCAGGTCTCTATCCGAGAAGGAGAAGGTTAATCTCTCGAAATACTTCGAGGGGAAAGAGCTTGAAATGGTCTCTCAAAAAGGCATATTCCCATACGAATGGTTTGATAGCCTTAGCAGATTTGAAGAAACGAAGCTACCTGAACGAAGGAAGTTTTACTCGAAGCTTAAATGTAGTGGAATTGATAAGGAGGATTATCAACACGCGTTAAATGTATGGAAGACATTCAAGATGGAAACTTTTAAGGATTATCATGACCTATATAACAAGGTTGACGTTTTACTGCTAGCTGATGTTTTCGAGAACTTCAGGAACGTTTGCTTCGAGAATTATGGACTGGACCCATCTTGGTTTTATACAGCGCCAGGATTAGCTTGGGATGCGATGTTAAAAACTACTAAGGTAGAATTAGAACTATTATCTGACCCCGACATGGTTTTATTTATCGAAAATGGAATAAGAGGAGGTATCTCGACTATTTTAAAACGATACGCGAAAGCGAATAATAAATATATGGGGGAAAAATATGATTCGAGCGAATCATCTATATTTATTACTTATTTGGATGCGAATAATCTCTATGGCTGGGCAATGTCTCAAAAACTTCCTACCGGTAATTTTAAATGGATGGATAATCCGGAAAATTGGCGGGACCAGCCCTGTATAGTAGAGGCCGATTTAGAATATCCTGAAGAATTACACGATTTACACAATGATTTCCCTTTAGCTCCTGAAAGATTAAAGGCCCCTGACGCCACGAGCCGAGCTCGCGAGGCTGCAGGGCGACCCAAAGTCGAAAAACTTATAACTAATTTATACCATAAAAAAAATTATATATTACATCGAGAAAACTTAAAGTTGTATTTAAGTTTAGGTATAAAGCTTAAAAAGATTCATAGAGGGCTAACTTTTGATGAGAGTGAATGGTTAAAACCTTATATAGATAAAAATACTAACCTAAGAACGAAAGCCAAAACCAACTTCGAAAAGGATTTCTTTAAACTTATGAATAATTCCGTATTTGGTAAGACTATGGAAAATATTAGGAATAGAGTAGATATAAAATTAGTTAGTACCGAGGAAAAAGCAGAAAAATTAGTCGCTAAACCAAACTATTACGATATAACTATCCTCGATAAAAATTTATGTATAATTCAAATGAAAAAGGTACGTTTATATTTTAATAAACCTATTTATGTAGGGATGTCTATTTTAGATTTAAGTAAGACATTGATGTATAACTTCCATTATAATTATATTAAAGATAAATATGGCGAAAAAGTTAAACTTCTTTTCACTGATACAGACAGTTTAATGTATGAAATAGAAACGGAAGATTTTTATAAGGATATTAGCGACGATGTTAAAGATTGGTTTGATACGAGTGAATATCCACCCCATCATCCTTCAGGTATTCCCACCGGATTAAATAAGAAAGTTGTAGGTATGTTTAAAGATGAGACAAGTGGTAGGATTATTGAGGAGTTTGTTGGCCTCAGGTCTAAACTATACTCTTATAAAATGTGCGATGATGAAGAGAATAAGAAATGCAAGGGAATTTCGAAGCAGGTAGTAAAAGCGTTTATCAAGCACGAACATTACAAAGAGTGTTTGTTCGAAAAGAAGACGCAATTAAGGAATATGGTAGTTATTAGGAGTCATAAGCACGTGTTGTATACTGAAGTAGTTAATAAAATCGCATTAAGCGGAGATGATGATAAACGCCATATCCTCGAAAATAATATCGATACGTTAGCATGGGGGCATACTAGGATAAGGTAGAAATGAGCGCGATGCTGGGTGCGGTCGGGGTCCGGGTAGAACGCCCGTTCGCGTACCCTCGTTTGATCTTAACCCCCTCAGACACTCGTTTGATCTTAACCCCCTCAGGCACTCGTTTGATCTTAACCCCCTCAGGCACTCGTTTGATCTTAACCCCCTCAGATTATCTTCAGGCACTCGTTTGATCTTAATGCACTGTTTGACCTTAATGCACTGTTTGGCCTTAATCACTCGTTTGATCTTAATGCACTCTTTAACCTTAATGCATTCTTTAACCTTTACCCCCATTTTACCTTTACCCTCTGATGACCTTAATGAACTTTTTACCTTTACCCCCATTTTACCTTTACCCTCTGATTATCTTAATGCACTCTTTAACCTTAATGCACTCTTTAACCTTTACCCCCATTTTACCTTTACCCTCTGATGACCTTAATGCACTTTTGACCTTTACCCTCTGATGACCTTAATGCACTTTTTACCTTAATGCACGGAGAGAGAGTTTTATGCTTACTCGGGACCATGAGTCGGTTTAACCATGGGGTGGTGAGCCAGCTCTCTCCGTTTACATCTACTGTCGTACACAAAAACAGTAGGCCACTATGTTCAGTACATCGTGAAAATAAAAACAAAACCTTTGGCTTTTTTATTTTGTAAAACTGGATATCTCCTCTTGAAATAAATGTATAAATATTTGTTTTCTGGGCCATATCTTCGTTACTTAAGAGCAGACAATCAAAGGATATTTCACAGGTTTATAGAGACCAGTAAGCAAATTGCAGAGTACAAGACCTGTAATTTATGTTTTCTTTTATTTGAAATTTTATTTCCCCTTGAAGTAGATAAAAATTGCTTACCCAGTCAATAACTCCTATGCTACCATGTAGAGTCAAATAACATTTAATACATGCAAAGAAGGTTTTAAGACTGAGTGCAATGCACAAGAAACAAAAGTCAGTCTTGTGAGTTTAGCAAATATCCTTTCCAAGAAGAGGAAAAAAGAAAAACGGGTATCTTTGGACAATTACTCTTATATTTGGATACCACCTTTACATTTTTGTCTCTTCCTTTCGCTTTACTTTTGTAGCATGTGTGCAGGGTTGGTATGGTGACAACTGCAGCAAAGAGTGTGGTTATTGTAAAGACAAAGCTACATGTAACTTCATTGACGGAACTTGTCCCTATGGATGTGAACAGGGTTATAGGAACAATTTTTGTGACGAAAGTATGTCATCTCGTAATAGTGAATAACTGCATGATGATAGCCCATGATGCATGGAACTATTATAGTTGTTTTGATATATATTTTAGAGAAGTAACACAAGAAAGGTCAGCCAATAATTGACATTTGCGACTTCTTCGCACGTCTCAATTTTTTATGCTAGGACATCAGACTGGTAGACATTTGGTAATTGTCATTGAACTAGCCTGCAACTCACTAATCAGCAATATCAGGACGACTCCCTCAACCATCGGGATTTAAACCTTCGTTCAACCACCCGGTTAGGCAATGGCTGAGGGTACAGGACATGGAAGCATACTTTATCTGAGCTGTCCAAAATCAAATTATTTGGTTGTGTTAGAATGAAGTTTTAGGTCGGGTATCTGAGTGAAAATAATGGGTTAGTGTATTTGTGTGCATTTTCCCCCTTGAGCTATCTTAAAAGATACGGCGGATACTTTCCTTTTAAGGTCATCTGATTAAAAAAAAGTGTGACGCTATAATGATTTTAAATCTAATTTTGAACATAAATTAGCAAATATTAACATCTTTTTATATCAGCATAACTCGGAGACGGCGACTTAAATGCTTTTTTTTTTTTTAAATCTATAAACATAAACAGTCTCCAAAATCATTCTCTAAACGGTTTTCGAGAGTAAACATGTTCTGTTGAACACAGATTGTTGCATGGACTAGGTCTATATTTTCCGTCTGTTCGGCTTGAAATGATTTGCATCAAAATTGTATTTGGCAGAAACTGAGACTTGAAAACTATTTTCTCTTCTGCTTCTTTTCATATTCTTATGTTTGTTGTTGAAAATAAGATTGCCCCTATATCTATTATAGTTACGTCATTCAAACATGTCTTATTACTGAAGCCTGCTGCACAAGAAATGGAAGTGCAGACCGTTGCCAAAAAGGCCATGCATTACTGAAAAGTTGCTTAATTCTGTCGTTAAATATAACAGTTTGGTTGTAATATCAAACAGTAAGGTTATTGTAGATCCTGTCAATGCAAATGGAAAAAAGAAGTTGAACTTGCTTTTTTACACATCTTTTTATTTTTCTTTTAACATTCTGTATGTAGAATGTATACAGGGTCGGTACGGTGACAACTGCAGCAAAGAGTGTGGTTATTGTAAGGACAACACCACATGTAACTTCATAGACGGAACTTGTCCTAATGGATGTGAACCGGGGTATACGAACAATACTTGTGAAGCAAGTATGCTATCTTACAGTCTTATTGTATTTGAAAGCTTCAAGATTAGAGTCAATCATACAAATAGTTCATGTATTACTCCTGGTAATTCTGATACTGCAAGCCAAACTGTTTAAGTTTTCGTGGCGTTTTTTTCGGTCATAAGGTATGCGATTACAGCTCTTTGTCCAGACTATTGGAATTGTTCCCTAAAGAAGTAAAATCATTGCGTGTCTGGACCCAAAGGGTTAGAGTTGGCTTTGTAGTACACAAAAACAATGGGTCACTGTATTCAGTACATCGTGAAAATAAAAACAAAACCTTTGGCTTTTTCTATTTTGTAAAACTGGATATCTCCTTTTGAAATAAATGTATAAATATTTGTTTTTTGGGCCATATCTTGGTTACTTAAGAGCAGACAATTAAGGGATGTTTCACAGGTGTATAGAGGCCAGTGAACACATTGCAGAGTACAAGAACTGTAACTTACGCTTTCTTTTATTTGAAATTTTATTTCCCCTTAAAGTTGATAAACATTGCTTGTCCAGTCAGTAACTCCTATGCTACCATGTAGAGTCAAATGATATTTAATACATGCAAAGAAGGTTATTAGGTTTTGTGCAGTGCAAAAGGAACACAGTCAGTCTTGTGAGTTTAGCAAATATCCTTCCCGAGAAGAGGAAAAAAAAAAAAAAAAAAACAACGGGTACCTTCGGACGATAACTTTGATATTTGTCGGGCTACAATTTGTACCTTTTTGTCTCTTCCTTCCGCTTTACTTTTGTAGCATGTGTGCAGGGTTGGTATGGTGACAACTGCAGCAAAGAGTGTGGTTATTGTAAAGACAAAGCTACATGTAACTTCATTGACGGAACTTGTCCCTATGGATGTGAACAGGGCTATAGGAACAATACTTGTGACGAAAGTATGTCATCTCGTTATAGTGATTAACTGCATGATGATAGCCCACGATGCTTGAAACTATCGTAATAATTTTGATATATATATTTGAGAAAAGGAACACAAGGAAGGTCAGCCAATAATTGACATTTGCGACTTCTTCGCACGTCTTAATTCTTTATGCTAGGACATCAGACCCATAGACATTTGGTAATTGTCATTGAACTAGCCTGCAACTCACTAATCAGCAATATCAGGACGACTCCCTCCACTATCGGGATTTGAACCTTCGTTCAACCACCCGGTAAGGCAATGGCTGAGGGTACAGGACATGAAAGCATACTTTGTCTGAGCTATCCAAAATCAAATTATTTGGTTGCGTTAGAATGAAGTTTTAGGTCGGGTATCTGAGTGGAAATAACGGGTTAGTGTATTTGTGTGCCTTTTCCTCCTTGAGCTATCTTAAAAAATACGGCGGATACTTCCCTTTTAAGGTCATCTGATTAAAAAAAGAGGGTGTGAAGCTATAATGATTTTAAATCTAATTTTGAACATAAATTAGCAAATATTAACATCTTATTATAGAAGTAAAACTAGGAGAAGGCCACTTAAATGCTTTTATCCTGTCACCTTCTACAATTCCGACCCGATAACAGGGTGCCGTATATTTTTTTTTGTTATCCGTCAGTTGGTCACGTGACCGCTAAGTGCGCACCTGCTAACTGGGACTATTTTCAACAAAGCGTCTTACTGCCGTAATGAATGAATCAGTCGCTAGCGAATAGCCTACTTTTGCTCGTTTAATAAATAGTCTGTTAAAACACATCGTCTACTTCGCCACAATATTTTTCAGCGGATATACGTCACGTTTAATAATTATGACGTTGCCAATATCATTCATGACGTCATCATTGCAGCTGCATATATCCAGAGGGTTTTGTAAACACGGTTCTTCATTTTTTAAAGTTTCTCATAGATCTAGTGAGAAAGATGTCAATATTTGCCTTATTTCGAGCGAAATGTGCAATTTTGTCGGATTTTCGATTATAATTGAGGAAAAGGATAAATAAGATAGAGGGTCGGTGTCTTGGATTGGGAAAGTCGATCAGGATCGGCTCCAGAAATTTATTAAAGGTATGGTCTTTATCAATGTTTTTATTTTCCGTTTGCTTGTTTTGTTTTGTTCCGTTACAGTGAGTGACAGGATAAATAGAATAGATGGTTGGTGTCTTGGATGGGTTAAGTTTATCGGGCTTGGCTCCGAAATTTTTCCGGTTCGCCTTCGGCTCACCAGATAAATTCCTCCGCCTTGCCCGATAAACTTAGCCCATCCGAGACACCAACCATCTATTCTCTATTTTTTAAAATCTATGAAAATAAGCAGTCTCCAAAATCATTCTTTAAATAATTTTCGAGAGTAAACATGTTCTGTCTAACACAGATTGTTGCATGGTCTAAGTCTGTATTTTCCGTCTGTTCGTCTTGAGATGACTTGCGTCAAAGTTGTATTTGGTAGAAACTGAGACTTGAAAACTGTTTTCTCTTCTGCTTCTTTTCATATTCTTATGTTTGTTGTTGAAAATAAGATTGCCCCTATATCTATCATAGTTAAGTCATTCAAACATATCTTATTATTAAAACCTTGCTGCACAAGAAATGAAAGTGCAGACCGTTGCCAAAAGTGCCATGCATAACTGAAAAATTGCTTAATTCTATCGTTAAATGTAACAGTTTGGTTGTAATATCAAACAGTAAGGTTATTGTAGATCCTGTCAATGCAAATGGAAAAAAGAAGTTGAACTTGCCTTTTTACACATCTTTTTATTCTTCTTTTAACATTCTATATGTAGAATGTATACAGGGTCGGTACGGTGACAACTGCAGCAAAGAGTGTGGTTATTGTAAGGACAACACCACATGTAACTTCATAGACGGAACTTGTCCTAATGGATGTGAACCGGGGTATACGAACAATACTTGTGAAGCAAGTATGCTAACTAAAAATTTTCTACGCAATAAATGAAAGTGCAGACCGTTGTCGATAGTGCCATGCATTACTGAAAAATTTCTTCATTGTCATACAAATCTATTCACATTAGTAGTCTCCGAAATCGTTCTGTCTTACACTGATTGTCTGTATTTTTCGTCTGTACGTCCAAACTCAGTTTGTTCTTTAGATACGGTATCATTAGCAACATCATTGCTTATGTTTGCAGTATTTTCAGGTGGAAGTTGATACGACATTTTAGAAGAAAACGTAGAAGTAACTGTAGCGTCAAGCCATTTACAAATTTTTTGCTTAACATTTTCAATCAAAAAGTGGTAACAGGGAAATTGTACAGAAAAATATCTAGTCGGTACATATCTTACTAAATGCTGTATAAATACAGAAAACATTTAATTTTAGCACAGTTTAGCATAAACGTGCCCGATACATACATGTATTAACTCTTTATCAGACACAAAGTTTCAATCTTATCCATTTTACAAGCACTTGCATACGACACTTCAATGTGGTTCATAAAGACGGGCCTTTTCTGTGATAAAGAGAAAAAGCATTTTTTCTCACACAAAGTTCTGAATGGTCGTTTTCTTTAGCTTTAGATTGTTTATAAGGAACTAAAAATGCGACAGGAAAACTGATGTCATTAGTCAGTTTTTTTGTCTGCCTCTCTTATCAAAGCATCCCCTTATTCATGCTAGAGAATAGCCTTCCAGAAAGCAAACAAATTTATCAGATGGCCATATTATATCTTAATATCGAACATACTAGGGATTTTACCTAATGGTCCTGAGTTTTAACGACCATTGAGGAGAAAACATTGCAGAAAAGGAAGAAAGCACTTGTAATTAGGATTGGGCACTTTGTGCGCAGGTGAACTTTTTTGACAGCGCTGTGTTCGACGTCCGTCGACCCTCGTGCGTGATAATCATGAAAGCTGGTCAGCATGTTGTAATTCGTTTTATAAATATCTCGGACGCTTTAGAATTTAAGCTAATTGGAATGAAAAAGGAAGACACCAGCAAAAATCTCGGAAATACCTTCTGTCAACTCTATGCTGCCTCATTTAAAGCGAAAACTTAGAAAAAAAGTTAGAATATTTTATTTGATGAGATCTCAAACTAGTGTGAAAAGTGGTTAATTAGGCTCAAAAATTAGGTCACTAGATCAAGTTTTGAATTTCCTCGTGGGCACTCTTGATATTTTTAGTCTGTAATACATGATAATTGGTCAGATTGTTTGTCTTGGTGATATCGCGGATATGGGTCCCAGTAGGTCAAAAAGTAGGTCACTAGGACAAACCCTAGATAAACCTTGTGTACACTCTTGGTGAAAAAGTGGCCAGAATATTTTCCTTGATAATATGTCGGACTAGTACGAAAATTTGTCACATTTAATAAAAAGTAGGTCACTAGGACAAATCTTTCAAACACCTTGTGTTCACCTTAGGGGCAACAATTTCTGTGCAATATTCATGAAAAAATGGTCAAAATGTTTGTCTTGATGACATCTTTAACGAGTTGGAAAATGGATTACTTCACACCAAAAAGCCAGTGACCGGGAAAAAAAGTAGAACGATGAACTTGTATGCACTCTAGAGGCTACGTTTCAGTCAAAAACCTCTGTAAAGAGGGCCATGGTGACGTTACAGTCGCTCACCTGAGCCTTTTTTCTTACCCAAAGTGACCATTTCCAATCTCTTCCGAGATATAAAGACAAACGTTCTTACAAGCCTTTATAAGTATTGGACTGAAAAAGAGGCATCTAAAGTGTACACAAGCTTTGTCTAGGATTTGTCTCAGTGACCAACTTTTCACCAAATATGACCCATTTTTCAAATTTGTGAGAGATATCATCAATACAAAATTATTAAAAATTTTCAAGAATATTAGATTGGAAATGTGTCGTTTAGATTACACAAAAGTTATCGTTTCTTTCTAAGATTTGACTGATGATGACCTTGATCTTGACTCCACGTAACCCTTTTTCAAATTCATCCCAGATATCATCAAAAAAAAAAAAAAAAAAAACGTTCTGACAATCTTTTATGAGTACTGGAATGAAAAATTTGCCTCAAGAATGCACACAAGCTTTTTTTAAAAAAGACTTTACCCCATTTTTGACCTCATGTGACCGATTTTCAAACTCGTCCAAGATATAATAAAGACATAACCATTTGACCAATTTTCATGGGTATTTAACGAAAAATGTGACCTGTACAGTGTACACAAGGTGTTTAAAATAGACCTAATTTTTGACCCGACGTAATCAATTTTCAAACTAATTCGAGATATTGTCAAGAAAACATTCTGACTACATTTTGTGAGTATTGGACTGAACTGTAGTCTCAGGAGCGTATACAATGTAAAAGTTGACGATCCATAGCGCATGACGCACGACGCACACCTGACAACGGACGCCGGACATAGCACGATCACAAAAGCTCAACTTTAGCTCGTTGTACTCATATGAGCAAAAAGAATTGTCAGAATGTTTGTCTTTCTAATATTTTAGATAAATGTATGAATTACATTGAATAAAAAAAAAAGAAGTTGCTTGATCAAATCTAAAATATCCCCTACGCGCATTCAAGAGGACACATTTTCAGTCCATAATTTTATTAACCCAATATTACTTTAATCTGGTGAGCGCTTTATGCCAATGACCCTCTTGTTTACTTTTCTCACATCACTTTCTAACTTTCCAAGATAGAACATTAAAATTTCCATTGATTAATGGCACAGAATGAAGGTAAGTTTACGAGCCTTGGTTTGATGGTTTAAATAGAAAATAAGTTTTGGAGGCCTGGAAATCGATGGAAGTATTCTATTTCATCGACAACATCCATGAGTAGCTCATTTAGCTTAACATGATGCGATGTCCTTGTAGTTCTTCATTTCTCTCTGCCTTTATAGGTATCGATGGACAGTAAAAGGCTTTATATTCATCAATCATCTATATGTTCCAATTCGAGTGACATAATTCTAAACTTACTGGCAAATCTAATACGAGATGGCTGATGTTAAAAGTCAAAATGATATACAACGTGTCCATAAAGTCTCTTTACAATTAAAACAATTTATTACAAAGGCAGTTGTTGAGATATTTTAACTAGATTTATTTAATTTTAATCAGTGTTTTTTGTTTTTTTTTTAACTCTATTTAATAGACCTCTTAATGGGCACCATTGGTTGCACGAAGCACATCAAGACGGTACTCGATTTCTTTCCATGTTCGCTGTAGGATAGCCTCATCAATGGTGGCAATGGCATTACGAATCCTTTGCTTCAAGTTAGCAATGTCCCGTATCTTTGTTCGATACACGATATCTTTTACATAACCCCATAAAAAGAAGTCCAAGGGAGTGATATCTGGCGAACGCGGTGGCCATGGAATTGACCAATCCCTTCCAATCCATCGGTCTGGAAATGTTTGATTGAGGAACTGACGAACATGCAGTCCCCAATGTGGTGGTGCACCATCTTGATGGAAAATGATGGTTGGTAACAGAGTATCTGAAACACAAAATTTTAAAGTGAATAAAAACTTTATTAAACACTGATTAAAATAAAACAAATCTGGTTATGATATCTTATCAACTTCCTTTGTAATAAATTTTTTAAATTGTAAAGAGACTTTATGGACACCCTGTATTTTGTTTCCAGTTTGTGACAGAGGAAAGTATGGCCCCGACTGTGTCAGTGTATGTGGAAAATGTTCTGGTGGAGAGACTTGTGATGTGACATCGGGTGTATGTCCTAATGGATGTTCTGATGGATATGAGGGTATACTTTGTACGCAAGGTTGGTTATCAAGTTAAGAAGCCTGTACCCATTTACAAACAGATTTTATAGTAAAGAAACTGCTTCAGTATAAAATTTGTTGTGCGTTACGATAAGCAAGATTTCGTATGGTGCGGAAAAATTAAGTAGTTTATATCAAAATAGAAAATACCATCGCTTCAGAAATTCCTTCCTGCACCATTACTTTACATAGTTTAAGTTAATTGTCCGAAGACAAGTTCACCTTTGGAACAAAACTAATCATCAAGAAAAAACAAGAAAAAGCATGTATATTCAATACATTTATTTTGCTTTTGGCAAAACTAATTGAAAAGAAATGATTTTACTTACCCTATAGCTTCCTTTTTTAATTTTAAAGAGATGAGTATACGAGTAATTTCAATGCAGGTACAGCTACGCCGGACTACATGATGTTAGTTGGTGGAAGTATAGCCTTATGTCTTATCGTCGCAGGGGTGGTTTGCGCAATTTTATACAGGAACTGGCCAAGGTAAGAAGTTAAAGATGGAAAGCAAAATCTTTGAAAAAAGAGAAGTATCGTTCCATCTAATTGATAAAGTCAATTCATCCCCATTTAAACAACTTTTTCTTGTTAACCCAGCCGATTGATTCGAGTCAAATGTATTTAGTCAGTTTCTGTCATTGTATATATACGCTTAAATTTCTGCACATTATTCCTATGACGATGTACAAGTCTAACAATAAAATGTGTTTTCTTTCTATCTTTCTCAGGCTGTCTGTCTGATTGTCTGCCTGTCCGTCCTTTGTACAAAAAGTAATTCTTTCGATTCGTGTAATGTATGATAATGCAGACAGCAAGATCTTAATGAATAGGACGAGGACTTATTATTGTCTTGATGGCTGAGATTCGTAGAAAATTTTCAGCTTTGTCTGTAGAAATCCGCTCTCTATATGAATCCTCAGTCAAATTATGTCCCTCCCGGAAAACTGTTGGTCAGTAGTATAAATATGTGTCTAACATGTGGAACTCCTATTACTCTGTCTTTTGTTATAACCCCAACGTGACTTTTACATCGTCGTACGAGCAGTGAACTTGCCTGGAACTAACACAAATTTGCTTTTATTTTGGTAATAAAGAATATCACTTGAAACTACACGTTTGGTTACTTTTACATATACTAAGGTGGTAAATTTCTATAAAGGTACAACTACATTTTATCGAATTATTGTATTATTTACTACGTCCATTTACTACAAAAAATATTATTCATAGTAACTGTAATTTATATCCGTTTTTTTTTTCGAAATGTTTCTTTGGCTGCGGCAGTTAGCAGAAAGATATTATGCCTAAAAAGGTTATTGCAGTCCTCGCACAGAAAGAGTCTCGACATATGAGCTTCAGAGAAGCACAAAATACCGGTACATTTGCTCTATACAAGGGCTTAAACACAACATTAATTTCATAGACCCCGATGTAGGCTTACTTCACATCAAACGTTCGAACGTGGGTTGTTTACCTTCATTTTAGCTGCAAGCTATGAATACCATTTAAGGGTTGAGTGCAGATTTTTGTGTTTTCATCGAGATATAAAATGCAATTGCCTTATTACATGGCAAATAACGCCCGAAGGGCGTTATGTCAAGCCATGTAGTAAGGCAATTGTATTTTATATCTCGATGAAAACACAAAAAATCTGCACTCAATCCTTATAATTGCACTCGCTGTTCACTTGAATCAGTCTTCGAAAATGACAGAGAGAAAAAATCACGGAGAAATACGACAGTATACAAGAGTTAATTTCTTTGGCGGATACTTGGTGGCACGGGCATGAATACACAATCTATTTTTAGCTTTGCAACATATTTTTCAGTCAAAGCCGGCCATTTTACCGACTTTGAAATCAACACTTTCGATGATTTATCAAACAAAATAGAAATTTCTGATTCTGTCTATGAATAATCCAATCAACTATCTAAACTCTAGGCTGAGCGGACGATATGTTCATTCGAGTGACCTTTTTATAGATATTTTGTAAAGATTAGGTGTACATACTGTCAGCAGATCTGTTCTCGATGGGTATCTACCTGTAGCCGATATAAGACTATCCGAGTTTTCTTGCAAGCTATGAATCGAATGACGCCAACGTCTTATGAACCGCTTATTAAAATGTAAAAAACGGTGTGACAGTTGTTAATTCCTCATTTTTTTTGTCTCCCAGTTCTAGGCTTGTGTTAAAATCATCCCCATCACGCCAACATTTAAAATTCTTGACACAGTGCATTCACTTCTTTCGATCCTTTCTCCAACACTCCTAGCTTTCAATCCACTTCCTATCAAATCCACGATGACTTTTTTTCTGATCAATAGTCATCTGTTAATCATGTTGTTTTGTTACTTAATCCTTGCAATAAACAAAACTCAGAACAACTCCGTCATGAAACCAGAAATCAACTTCGTTTATGCAAGAGTAAATTTTCTGTTACACAGTGCACTAAATTTAACTCAGTGACCTTGACTTCATAGAAATCGACCGCTGACGTATTGAATGATGTAACTGATGACATCGAACATTCAAATACTTTCAAGATTCACTTTTGGCACGGTGTATTTTTTTTTATATCTAGGGTGGAAGTTAAGATTAAAATTCATCAATTTGTCCAGGTTTATACGGGAGTTTTCTTTTTTCAAGTTTTTTAAGCAAAAGAAATCGATCTTTCTGAATTTGACTGATTCAGCGATGGAACTCTAAAAATAGCACATAAAGAGCTTGCATGAAATCTAAAATTAGATAATACACAACAACTTGGAAAACCGAAAGTAGTCCCATTGCGTTCATCGAAAAATGGAATGACGTTTTTTTTCGTCACATGACCCGATTTTGACCAATCAAAAAACGATTTTATGAATGAGTGCAATTATGTAAAGATGCAACAAAAAGAAATGATGACTAGAAAATAGTTATGATTTATAACAACAATTATGATTATCGTTCTGTCGAAAATAACATCTAACCCCAGAACTTACATTAGATGGCGTAGAATTGAGGTCGCCCTGAATTCAAATTTTCAGGTCTCCTATTTGACTCGAAGCTGTCGTTTATTCCCCATATCAATTATCTCAGCAATAAATGCCAAAAAGGTCCTTACCTGTTGTCTCTAGTATGGACTAGGGAGCCAACAGAAAAGTCCTGTTGAGACTCTATAAATCACTTTACCGTTCAAAGTTAGATTGCGGCTAGGTTGTATAAATCAGCACGGCAACTGTACATCTGTAGACTTGATTCTATCCATGACTGTGGTTTACGTTTAGCATTTGTATAAAACATGTCAACAGTTTGTTTGCAGGGGCAATTGAACCATCTTTGAATTTACACAGGAAGATACTTTCCATGCAGTATTACCTAAAGTTAAAACCCAATCCTTAAAGCCCTACGCAGAAGGTTGTTTTTGAACTGCTGTGTAAAGATAATTTTAAGACCTTGAGAAAAAGTTGTACCTCTAGTCAGTGTTTGCTGCAAAGCGGATGTATATCTACTTGACATCCATGTGATTTCAAAAGAGCCAAACCTTTTTATTAGCTCACCTGAGCACAAAGTGCTCATGGTGAGCTTTTGTGATCGTGCTGTGTCCGGCGTCCGTCGTACGTCGTCCGTCGTCAACTTTTACGCTCTAGAGGCCACATTTTCAGTCCAATACTCATGAACCTTGGTCAGAATGTTTGTCTTGATGATATCTCAGACGAGTTCGAAATTGGGTCATGTTGGGTCAAAAACTAGGTCACTAGGCCAAATCTTAGAAAAACCTTGTGTACGCTCTAGAGGCCACATTTTCAGTCTGAAACTTTTGAAAGTTGGTCAGAATGTTTGTCTTGATGATATCTCAGACGAGTTCGAAAATGGGACATATCGGATAAAAAACTAGGTCACTAGGGCAAATCTTAGAAAAACCTTGTGTACGCTGTAGAGGCCATATTTTCAGTCCAAAACTCTTGAAAGTTGGTCAGAATGTTTTTTCTTGATGATATCGCAGACAAGTTCGAAAATGGGTCATGTCAGGTCAAAAACTATGTCACTAGGGCAAATCGTAGAAACAGCTTGTGTATGCTCTAGAGGCCATATTTTCAGTCCAAAACTCTTGAAAGTTTGTCAGAATGTTTGTCTTGATGATATCGCGGACGACTTCGAAAATGGGTCATGTCAGGTCAAAAACTAGGTTACTAGGGCAAATCTTAGAAAAAGCTTGTGTACGCTGTAGAGGCCATATTTTCAGTCCAAAACTCTTAAAAGTTGGTCAGAATGTTTTTCTTGATGATATCTCGGAAGAGTTTAAAAAATGGGACATATTGGGTCAAAAACTAGGTCACTAGGTCAAATCTTAGAAAAACCCTGTGTATGCTGTACAGGCCATATTTTGAGTCCAAAACTTTTGAAAACTGGTCAGAATGTTTGTCTTGATGATAACGCGGACGAGTTCGAAAATTGGTCATGTCGGGTCAAACGCTAGGTCACTAGGGCAAATCTTAGAAAAACCTTGTGTAAGCTGTAGAGGCCGTATTTTCAGTCCAATGATCTTGAAAGTTGGTCAGAATGTTTGTCTTGATGATATGTTGGACGAGTTCATAAATGGGTCATGTCGGGTCAAAATCTAGGTCACTAGGTTAAATCTTAGAAAAACCTTGTGTAGGCTCTAGAGGCCATATTTTCAGTCCAAAACTCTTGAAAGTTTGTCAGAATGTTTGTCTTGATGATATCGCGGACGACTTCGAAAATTGGTCATGTCAGGTCAAAAACTAGGTCACTAGGGCAAATCTTAGAAAAAAGCTTGTGTACGCTGTAGAGGCCATATTTTGAGTCCAAAATTCTTGAAAGTTGGTCAAAATGTTTGGCTTGATGATATCTCAGACGAGTTCGAAAATGGATCATGTTGGGTCAAAAACTAGGTCACTAGGCCAAATCTCCAAAAACCTTGTGTTTGCTCAAGAGGTCACATTTTTAGTGCAATACTTGAAAATTGGTCAGAATGTTTGTCTTGATATCTTGAATGAGTTTGAAAATTGGTCATGTCGGGTGGAAAACTAGGTCACAAGGTCATATCTTAGAAAAACCTTTTGTACACTTTTGAAAGAGATTTAAAATGGATCATGTTTGGTCAAAAGGCCCAGGTGAGCGACTTCAGGGCCATCATGGCCCTCTTGTATAATCTTGTTTCAAACAAGAAAGGTACAACATATCCCTTAAAAATGACAATCAGTTTCTTGAGAAAAAGAGCAGTATCACATGTTTGAACAGAATCATGGCGATACTTAAAAAGATGGAGAAACAGGTTCTGTGGCTGCCGTACTTATGCTGACCTATACCAGTTTTGCCTACCAAATAATTCTTTCAGTTTTTAAGCAGAGCTAAGGGCGCTTGACCTTGCTGTCAATCATATACAACAGGACGCCTACTGGCGCTACATTATCTTCACTGAATCATTATCAGCTATGCAAGCAGTCGTAATTGGACAATAGACAATCAATTGGTAGTATATCTCCTTTAAAAAAAAATCTTAAATCTGTGTCACTACTGATCTTGTATTTTGTTGGCTCCCTAGCCACATTGGTACATGTACATATATATAAAGTAATGAAGGGGCAGATTAAGCTGTTAAAGAGGCGTTATCGCTTGATGTTTTACCTTCGACAGTTTCCGTTAATGATTTAAACTTTTGATAAATAATTTATCCGGATTGTATGGCAGCAATCCTGGAACGATCCAGTTAACCGAAATATACTACTCAAAGTTTGCTAAGCACCAAGTATTGTTGTACATAGTAGGTTGTAGTTAAATTTTTAGTATTTTTCTTGTTGAACATATATCTTGTGATTTCATTTTCATTTTTAACTGGATGGTCAGTAAAACGGTTGTTTTACCAAAACGAGTAAAAAACGGAATTCGCAAAAAAAGCTAGTGATTGATTTTGTATTGACCTAATAACGAGTATGTGACCCGTTGCTATCCATGATAGCTTGGCATTGTCTTTTTATGCCCCAAATTAGGTTTTGGATAACCATTTGTGTCATGGAATTCCATTCCTCGACAAGGAATGCATAAAGTTGCTGAATGCTTTGTGGCTGGACCTGACGGGCTGAAACTCATTCCACATGTATTACAATGGCTTTAAGTCGGGGAAACGGGATGGCAAATCGATACACTGGATACCCTCCCTATGCTAGTATTCTTGGACAACATGGGCCGTGTGAGGACGGGCATTATCGTCCATTAAAATGAACCCATCACCAACAGCACTAGCATATAACCTTAGCTGTGTGTCGAAAATTTCATCTCGATACCGCTGGCCAGTCAATATGCCTCGATGGAGCACGACAAGGTCAGTTCGTCCATCCCATCTTATCCCGCACCATACCATGATAGAGCCACCCTCATACCGATCATGCTCAGCAATGTGCATGAAACCTCTCCCTTGTTCTTCTCCACATTCGAACACATATCCTTGTAGTCCAAGCAGTATCGGTACTCATCTGTAAAGAGGACAGGTCGCAAGTCCATTCTCCTCCAACCAACATGGTTTTCATCGCCCAAGCAAACCGATGCTGAAAGTGGTTTTGAGATAGGGAGATACGAGCACATGGTCTTCTCGATGGGAGGCCACTTTCGTGCAACTGTGTGCATACGGTTTTAGTCGAAACTCTGACCCCAGAAGCATTTTGAAAGTCAGAACGCAAATGAGCTGCAGTCGCAAAGTTGTTTCTTCCAGCCTGGAACCAAATATCGATCATCAGCTGCAGATGTAGCCCTTCACCTGCCAACAGCATGTTGCCTGATAGGTGTACCATACTACTGGGATCTGATGATAACAGTATAGTGCACACCAAGTGCCAAACCAACTTCAGGATACAGAACCCCTTGTTTCAATATTCCAACTGCTCGCCACATCGTCGCCTTAATATAAGTTGTTCTGATTTTAGCTCACCTGAGCACAAAGTGCTAATGGTGAGCTTTTGTGATCGTGCTGTCGTCTGTCGTGCGTCGTCAACTTTTACCTTGTGTACGGTCTAGAGGCCACATTTTCAGTCCGATACTCATGAAACTTGGTCAGAATGTTTGTCTTGATGATATCCCGGACGAGTTCGAAAATGGGTCATGTCGAGTCAAAACTAGGTCACTAGGTCAAATCTTAGAAAAACCTTGTGTACGCTCTATAGGCCACATTTTCCGTCCAAAACTCTTGAAAATTGGTCAGAATGTTTGTCTTGATGATATCGCGAACGAATTCGAAAATAGGTCATGTCAGGTCAAAAACTATGTCACTAGGGCAAATCTTAGAAAAACCTTGTGTATGCTCTAGAGGCCATATTTTCGGTCCAAAACTCTTGAAAATTGGTCAGAATGTTTGTCATGATGATATCGCAAACGAGTTCGAAAATTGGTTATGTCGGGTCAGAAACTATGTCACTAGGGCAAAACTTAGAAAAACCTTGTGTACGCTCTAGAGGCCATATTTTCAGTCCAATGCTCTTGAAAGTTTGTCAGAATGTTTGTCTTAATGATATCTCGGATTAGTTTATGTCGGGTCAAAAACTTGGTCAATAGGGCAAATCTAATAAAAACCTTGTGTATGCTCTAGAGGCCATATTTTCGTTCCAAAACTCTTGAAAATTGGTCAGAATGTTTGTCTTGATGATATCTCAAAGGAGTTTAAAAATGGGTCATGTCGGGTCAAAAACTAGGTCACTAAGTCAAATCTTAGAAAAACCTTGTGTATGCTCTAGAGGCCATGTTTTCAGTCCAAGACTCTTGAAAGTTAGTCAGAATGTTTGTCTTGATAATATCTCAGATGAGTTTGAAAATGGGTCATGTCCGGTCAAAAACTAGGTCACAAGGTCAAATCTTACAAAAACCTTGTGTACGCTCTATAGGTCACATTTTTTGTCCAATACTCTTGAAAATTGGTCAAAATGTTGGGCTTGATGATATCTCAGACGACTTCGAAAATGGATCATGTCGGGTCAAAAAAGTAGGTCACTAGGTAAAATCTTCCAAAAACCTTGTGTTTGCTCTAGAGGCCACATTTTTAGTCCAATACTCTTGAAATTTGGTCAGAATGTTTGTCTTGATGATATCTTGAATGAGTTTGAAAATTGGTCATGTCGGGTGGAAAACTAGGTCACAAGGTCAAATCTTAGAAAAACCTTGTGTGCACTTTTGAAAGAGATTTAAAATGGATCATGTTTGGTCAAAAGGCTCAGGTGAGCGACTTCAGGGCCATCATGGCCCTCTTGTTTTTCTAAAATGATATATTTATATCATTGGATTCGTCATGAAATGTTCTTTCTGACTGTGCCGACCGAATTTCGATTTGAAGCCTCATTTAAAAGTTTTTCGGTAACAGAATGTTCTATCTGCGTCTGTTTTAACTATTGTTAAGTCTAATAATGTTCTATGAATACTATCCAATGATATAAGCAGTTTAGATCACGTGATTGAGGACTACTCAACATTAAAGTGTTCTATGGAAAAAATATTAGAACGTTCTATTTGATAAATGACCAGTCAAATCGCTGCATTCGCTTTGGTCCCATTTCCCGCCATGATCTTTACTGAAGAACTGTCAACTGAAAACACTGCCGTTTTATCATGTAAGTACCAGTGTGTATGCAATAAAAATATACAAACAGCTGATATCTATTCATTATTATGTTTAAGAAAAAAGAAATGTAAAACATCACATAAATTTCTTGAATATGGTGTCGCCCGGCAAAAGGAGCAATATTCGGATAAGAAAGTTGTCGGATATGCTCTTCGTTATAAATACTGGAATATTTCTGTTTTCAACTGTATTTTCTTGTAGTAATGAATATGAACGGCCAAATCTTCTTATCAATCAGACAGAGACTCAGTTCAAAATTCAATTGCAGTAAACACGAAGGTGATATTACCGGTTTGGGCATGTTCACAAGATCAAACTCCAGTATGTGATGCATAAGATTCTTCCATTATACTTTCAATTTTCAATTTATTCTTTCAATTCTGAGACTTTTGTCTCTGAAAGCATCAGCAGACTAGCACCAAAATAACTTTAAATTAATACAGACAATTTCTCTATGAAATAGAAAACAGTGGAAAACAAGAGAAATTGCTCATTTCGGGCAACTTCCCTTTTTCACAATGATTTCAAAATTCTTTCTTCTGCAGAAGTTTCATAAATCGACTACAAAGGGTTTCGACAAAAAGCAGGTAAAATTAGTGCAAAGACTATTATAAGATGGAGGAGCGATTATTAGGATTTTTCTTTTCAAAATCAGAAATGTCATAGAGGTGGGTAGTCTACCATTGACAAATGCTTAATTTGTCACAATGGTTTAGCACTCGCCTGTATGTAGAAATGTTTATGTACTTTGTAAATGTTAAACCTGGTTTCTTACAAGCTTATCTGTTTCATTTTTTACAGGTTCATAATGTCTTTGCCAGATGTTGTGCTCATAACCATACTCCGGTATATATGTTTAGATGAACTTTTAACCAAAGTTAACAGAACATGCAAGAGATTTCATAACCTCATAAAAACAACTTCAGTGCTTTGGGAGGACTTTGAATTTCACTACAGCTTAACCTTGTGCCTAAAGGATCTTCAAATAATACTTACTCACTCAAAAAAGTTTCGCGAGTTTCACATTCCATGTGGTTCATTAATTCTCTGCAGTGCATCAGACTTTGACTTTGTGTTTTTGAGAGAATTCAAGTACTCACGGTCCCTGTACTGGTTAACATTTAATAGTGTGCCATTGTCAACACTTGGATTTTTCAGACTTTTTCCAAATATCCAGGTTCTTGATTTGACTGGATGCAAGAATTTAGTTGATGATGACTTCTTAGATATAGGTACATGTTCAAAACTTGAACATTTGTATCTTTCATTTACATGCATTTCACCATCAGTTTTATGTAATATTATCTGTAAGAAAAAGCTGCTTACCATTGACATATGTGGCGTAAAACTATGCTTTGGTGACATAAAACGTGTCTTGGAAAACTGTTATGACACTCTTTTATACTTACACCTTTCGCTTGAAGAAGGAATTTCAAAAAGGTAGTTTTACCTGGATATAGAAAGTGTCTACATTGACTGCTCATTTAGCGTGTACCCTGGAAATGGAGAAATTTGATTTAGCCACTGCAGTGCGAATGTTGGACAGTGTGTCCTACGCCGATATCGATTTAGAGTTCACATCAGATTCGGACACATCCAAACTTGAAGAGGCAAGTGTAGATAAAAACAACAACATAGATTACCTTCTTGAAACAGGGTTGAAAGATATTTCTGAACCACTTATAGAAGATTCTCCTGTTAGTCAAGAAAGCGTGCAAGATTCAAACAACAGATTATATGACTACCATGAAAAAAGTTTTAAACTGAAAGTTGGATGCCAATTATTGAAAATCAGAAAAAAAGTGAAGATTCCTGGCCTGCATCACTGAAAAATGTTGATGTTATTGTTTCAAATGATGAAGATGATTGTATGCAGTCTTAAGTGAACACAACAGAAAATGAGGAAAGCATGGATGAAGTTGTAGTGAAGCAAGCAAGAGGGGGAAAACGAAGAAAAAATGAAGCAGAATGGAAACTAAACATAAGGAAACGGAAGAGGCGAATGGATCTAAAGTATGAAGACACAACAGGAAAATGGGTACCTGCAGGGGTGATCAAAGTGAAAAAGGATTGTCAGGGAATGTGTAAATTTAAGTGTTCGCGATACTTTTCGGGTGAAGACAGGAAATCTTTCTTCACCCACTTTTGGGGATAAACAGACAATGAAAAATCCATCTACTATGCAAACACCACAAAAAAGACCTGAAAAAAGAAGTTCAAAGGTGAATTCTCAAATTTACATATGAATATTTCTTCAGACAGGACACTCAGAGAATTCGCGTTTGCAAAGAATTCTATTTGACTACATTAGATATAAGGCAAAGGCGCATTGAATGGTTTCATAGTAAGACTAATGACAAAGACAGACTTGAAGATTTAAGAGGGAAACACTGCAAGAAAAAAGTTCCATATGAAGATGTAGAATATGTCAAAGAACACATTAATTCCTTCTATCGTATGCCATCTCATTATTGCAAGGCATCATCAAAAAAAAGAATTCCTAGAACCAGGTTTGAGCGTTTCTAAAATGCATACCATGTATAGTGAAAAATTGTAAGAAAGATAGACAGAAAGTCCATATTTACAGGAAAATATTCAAAGAGGATTTCAACATTGGCTTTTACTACCCAAAGAAAGATCGCTGCGACACTTGTGAGGAATGGCTCATTTTACAAGGAAAAAAAGACATACCCCCAGTATTGCAAAGAAAGTTTGATAGCCATATTAGAGACAAAATATCCATCGAAACAGAACGTGACGTAGACAGGAAAAGTGATCATTTGATTATTTGTTTTGATCGCGAAAATGTTAATACATGTCCAAGAAGCAATGTGTCAAATTTCTTTTATAAACAGAAGTTGAATGCTTTTAATTTAACTGGATATTGTTCTGCCAATAAAAAGGGTTACAATGTTGTGTGAAATGAAACCATTTCAGGACGGGGAGCCAATGAAATTGTCAGTGCTGTACAAATGATTCTTGAAAAAGTAATAGAAGAGTTCCCAAACGATTCCGAAATAACTCTATAGTCTGATTCTTGTGTATCGCAAAACAGAAACTCCATTATTTGCTTGTCAATAAAGACGTTTATGAAAAACATCCTTCTGTGAAACTATAATTCGAAAGTTTTGTACGCCAGGGCACTCATCAATTCAAGAAGTTGATAACATCCATTCCCATACTGAAAAAACGACTGAAATTATCCGAAATATATAGCCCACTAAGTTTCATAAAAGTGTTAACAACTGTTCGTCCAACTTTCATGGAAGTCATATAAATGGACAAGAAAAACGTTTATGATTTCCAGGCTGCAACAGCTGGGCTTAACTTTAAAACAGTGCCATTTACATGAGTGAAATGTATAAGACGTGTTTCTGTATTGCCATTTCATGTTAGCTATAAACTGTCTTTTGGGGAAGGGACTCATTTTGAAGAAACCAGTATCTCAAGAGAAACAAGAACAGCTTGTGCAAAAAAAAAGGGGTTTACCAACTGTTGGTGTACTTAAAAAACACCCAGTACTGTCTATTGAAAAGTGAGAAGACATAGAAAGTATGCTAAGTTTATGCCTGCATCTGATGCTTCTTTTATGGATCATCTTTGTAAAGTAGGAAGCCAGATGATAACAAACTAACAAAATCCTCATGGTCAAGAAGTGGAAATGTGGAATGCTGTAGTTTTCTTGTCTTTCTTTCTTTCTTTTTTTTTCATTTAGAAAAAGAAGAAAAAGAAAGAAAACGTGCTTGGCGACTTTAAGAATTAGTCTGCTGGATGTTTGAACTAGTCTTGAAAATATAACTTTATCAAGAAAAAAAAAAAAAAATATTTTAACCCTTTACCAGAGACAAAATGTTGGTTTTGTCCAATTTGAAATCATTTGCAAAAGACGAAGAACCTGTGGAAATGTTCACTGGAAGGGTAGGAAATGTTTTGGGAAAAGCAGAAAAATGCTCGTCACAAGTGTTTTCTCTTTTTTCCATAATGTCTTCAAAAGCCTTCTACACCATGGCCTTAAAAAAACAGGGCTTATCCGGTAAAAAGTTAACAGCAAAAGAAAGTTACTCTAATCGTCTCAACACTTTAACATTTAGGAGGCTGGAAGCAGACACTATTGCAGACAGTGAAGATTGTGATCAGACAGCACACTCTGTGCACTCTGATATTGGTTCTGCACTCTTTGCGTTTTCCATAGAATTCTTGGATGCAAAGATCTTAAACTTAAGCCTTTTCCTTCAACGTTGGGCTCGTTTGAAACAGAAGATCTTTAAACACATTATGGACAAGGGGGAAAAGGCAATTTCTTCTCTAATGAAAATGGAAGAAAATGCAATTTCTCCTTTCCCTATAATGTTTTCTAAGCTTGCTGGAGAAGAGATTTTTATTATTCTATAGGTCTTCATTGTCTTCAGATATGCTATGAATTTGGAATAATCCAAAATTGCATAGTAATAAAATGGTTGAGTTTATTTCTTGAACAGTTCATTTTTCTTGTTAGCTGGTATTGGTTAGAAATTTGTTTAATTTTCTGACAAGGCGATGCGGTCGTCTGTTTGTATGGTTGTTTAACTCTAAAAGTGCTAGATAAATAAAATGGATGTTTTCAGAAAGAAAAAATACCGAAATGGTGTTATCCAAATGCTGGTTTTGGCTTTGAATCTATCAACATAGCTGGTACTGTAGATTCAAGATCAGAATGCACGTTCTGTGCAGTCAGATCTTGATCTATACTGTTCGCAAAAGCAACAATATACGTGAACGGCACTTTGAGGATTAAATTTACCATTTTTATTTGCTACTACTTTGTGGTGCCTGGTGAGACCATTCTTCCATGTAAGTGCTTTCTGATACCTTTACTGCAGAATACTTGAGAAAACATTGCTAGAAAAGGGGTAATTTGTGTTGATAGTTTGAATACGCTGGAGTAGACAGTGCAGAAGGGGGAATGGAAAACAAACCAGTTAGTTCATTTTAGTTGTTTCCTTTAGTATCCAATCCAGTTAATACTGTTTATTTGTAAGAATGTGAAAAACTTTTCCCTGGTATACACTCGTTTGGAGTGGAAGGGGTGATTTTTAGAAATCATTGCGGAAAAATATGAAATTGCTGGTAATGAGTAAGTTCACAATTTCCGCAGTGTTTTCTACTCCATCAGTATTTAAAAATTCGTTTTAAAACAGTTTTAACTTGTTGTCTGCATTCTTATCCAACTAAAGAAAGACGATTTTTCGTGGTCTATACAGTAACTGTTAAAGGCATTGGAATCTCACCAAAGCCTGATTTCTGCTTGCCTTGCTTTGTTCATAGTTGGAATTTCCTTGGGCAAGGCACTATTTTCTTGGCGTATTTTCGATTGCAAAATTCAGAAAGCATGAATAATGTGAGCTATCTCCTTGATATAAGTGAACTTCGGTTGAAAGTGGCTTAAACACCAAAATAAACAACTCAACTAGGGACAGTTTAAAATAAAATGGTGGATCAGGTAAATTGTTACGTTTGAGGTTTGAGAAAGTTGAAATAAAGTTATTATCACTCTTCTGTGTGTGTGTGTGTGTGTTTTTTTTCAACACATTTTCGCTATGTCTTTTTTAGATCTCACTTGAATAGTATGCTTTTATAAAACTTTGCTTATTACGCACGAGACTCAGTGAATAAAATAAAACACAAGGAATAACTTCTACATTCCACATTCTCATTTAATTTTCAAAGATTAAGAGCCGTTGACCGCATCTTCAGTAATATTAATTATGTGGTTTGAAATGATAACATAAGACATGGAGTTTACAGAATTGAATAAAAAGGAAGGTTAAAAATTTTCATCTCAATTATAATGTTCTAACTGTGGGTTATGTGATGTAAATAAGAATTAAAATGTTCTATCTCGTTTCCAATATTATAACATTCAAAAAAAAGAAAGAAAAAAAAAAAAAAATTCTTTACTTTTATGTTCTGTGTGAAAATAAATAAATCAAAATAAAATAAATATTAATTATCTTTTTCAAAAAGTGCAAAGTGAACTATGAAGAGTAATTCACCCAGGGTCATATGTTCTCTTTCCATGAAAAGGAGACATTTAATAAGAGAGATATTTGGACCTTAAACTTTAAACTGGCTTTTCTCAAAATGTAGAAAAAGCTGGTTAGAACAACCTGATATTAGGGCGACGACATATCTGCATCTGATAAATGTCTTCCGACATTTGCATTTGCCATACCAATGTCAAAAACATTCAGATTTTCAAAAGAAAGTGAAAAATAAAGAGTGTACACAAGTTTGGCACATGTATATATATGTTCTGCGCAGAGTAGGAATCGGGACAATTCCGGAATTGTCCTGCGCAAAGTAGGAACTCTTACTTTGCCGGGCGAAGTAAGAATTACTACCTGGCGCGGTTCAATTCCAGAATTGCCCCTGCGCAAAATAGGGATCGGGACAAAGTGAGAATCTATTATTTTCCCTGCGCAAAGTAGGAATTGGGAACAGAGCAAGTTGTTCTTTTTTATCTTCATTTTCTCATCATTTTATGACTATTGGTTGAAAGTGATTGATACTTATGACAAAAACTTTCTTGAATTTACTTCTCACTGAAATACAGTAATAACATATAAAACTACTGGAATAAATGCGCACTGGAATATTTACTCTGCCAATAAACCATGTGCCTAGCATCGTGTTTTTAAATTTTGGTCTACAGTATATAACAAATATAAGAAATAAAATAGCAGGTGTTTTATTGTTTATCATGACAGCAAGAATACTATAAAAAGAAAAATGTAGTGAGAAATAAATAGCATGTGTTGCATCATGAGCGTGAGAAACAAAATCTGTAATTATTTTTTCGGTCAAATTAACGCTTTCTCTTTTTTCCAAAATGTTTTTCATTTGAGCTACATTTAGTTGTCTTCTTCAAATACTGAACACATTGTGGAAAAATGAGAAATGCTGATAACCAACAATTTCTCCTTCTTCTATAGTGTTTTCTACCCCATCAAAGACAGAAATCATGATTTTAGTAATAAGTTGAAGAGTGACATGTACGGTGGCGTTCATGTACGTAGATATTTCAGAGTTTTAACGACGCTGGGGAAGAAGGCTACTGGAAACCAGCATTTTTTTCCTTTTTCCATGATGTTTTCATTTGAGCTACATCTAATTTATCGTCTACAAATACTTTCAAATTGGTCGAATCTAAAAATGCGTCCTTTGGCTGAGGATTAATCATCAGTAAATCTATTGCTGTTCCAGTCTTCGACTAGCAAAAAGATATCTCAGGGTTACTGTTTAGCTGCTGAGCACGAACTACATGAGTTTTAAGAAGTAAAAGACAACGGAAAGAGAATCTAACACCTTTCAACATAGGCCTGTGGGACTGTTATGACATATTTATTACTCATTTACTGGCTCCTCGTCTATTCTAAGTTTCGAAATACTTTTTTATTTGCATCTTCCACTTACATTTTCTGTTTCTTTACACTTTTTTTTTTGTGAACAAATCCCTGTGGTTATTCTTACTTTATCCGACCAATCTCACTTTGCACTACCCTTTAAATTCTTACTTTGTCCAAGCCTATTCCTACTTTGCGCACAAACCATATCTGATCATAATACAATATATCTCCCTTGCGCAATTCTAGAATTGTCCGGTACAATTCCGGAATCGGCGGATAAAGTAGGAATTCCTACTTTGCGCAGGACAGTTCCGGAATTGTCCCGATTCCTACTCTGCTCAGAACATATACATGCAGTGTCTCAAAACACTATGAAAATTGAGGGTATCTGCATTTGCAAGACTTGCACGAGGAATTTGCCTACAAGGCAATGTGTGCACTGGAGACCTCGCTATACCACCGAATGATTTCCAATATTAACATCACAAAAATATAGAATATAGACGCTACTATGGTACTAGGAAATCTTGGTGCTTAGCAAACTTTGAGTAGTGTATATCATGTAATTTACGGTGAAGTAAACTCTTGGCGAGTTGCTTCCTGGGTTGCGGAAAAATCACCACGAGGAAATTATCTTGCCCCATCTTCGTATTGGTCATACATATATAACACACTCTTATCTACTAGAACGAGAGGAAGCACCACAATGAATAACCTACAATACGTCACTTACTGTTAAGCATGTATAGTCTAAAGTCATAAGTGATTCCACAAAAAGATGGCGACGTCATTACGTTTAATAATCTTTGTGTTCAGACTAAGGGGTAAAAATTTAACATCAACTTTTCCAACTTACCCAATTTCCCTCAAAATTTAGTGATATATCTATTTACTCGCAAAACATGTTGAATTCTTCTTGATTAGGAATGATATAATGTTTTTATATAAGCTGGAGTAAAGAATGTCCATATATCAAGGATATTGCCAATGAGGTGCTGTCTGGAAGAATTCAAGTGTATCCATCTGTTAAGCTGGACTTTAAGGGTTTCTCCACACATTTTCTGTAAATATCTGGGCTCTGTGCAGGCTATGAAATTGTAGGAATGCGGTTATCCTGTTTCCACGTTGTAGTGTATCTAGATGTGTGTGTGTGTGCGTGTGTGTGTGTGTGTGTGTGTGTGTGTGTGTGTGTGTGCGTGCGTGCGTGCGTGCATGTGTGTGTGTGTGTGGAAGGGTGCATTGTCATCCTGGAAATACCAAGAGTTGTTGAGAGATACTTGAACCAATAACAACTGGCCATTAGTTTTTCTAAAATGTCGACATACTTTTCTGAGTTAATATTGTCATAAACAGGTACTAATGTCCCAACACCATTGTAAGTAATAAAACCCCAAAACATAACACCAACTCTTAAATTTGGATTTGGATCAGCATGCATTTCTAAACACATGGGGGTCCATTTTTCCTCATTACAACGCCAAATATACATTTTCCTGTCATTCCCAAAAAACAACCTGAGTTCCATCAGTAATATTTTACTTAGGTCTATACCAGGCCCTACTACTTATACGATTCTGAAGGCTGACCACATTTTTTTTTCTTAACAATTCTCCTTTTAAACCCATGAAACTTCAAACGCCGTTCCACTGTCTCCCGTGATATTTTCCTTGGTGTATGGGCATTATGGATGGATGTAATGTCTTTCAAAGTATTCCTGCGGTGACTTTTCACAACATGCAAAAGTCGTCGATCATCTCAGTCGTCGGTCTTCTTCGGCCTTCCACTTAAATGTTTATTTTGGATCGTACCGGATGATCTGTATCTTTTCAAAAAGTTTGCGACGGTAAAACGATTCAGTCCTATCAACTGTGCAATTTTTAAATCACTGATGTTCTGTTTCGACAGTTTAACGACCTTTTCTTTATGGTCAGTGCTCATTTCATTAAGTTTCTGATCCATTCTGACAGCGGACAAAAACGTAAACAAATGGGAAATAATTTGATCCCTTTTTGACCTAAGCACGCGGTGCATCCCGTGAGGCTTACATACATGTATCGATTACACGGTTTTCGCGATTTTGCATCTATTCCAGATGGCTTGAATTAACGGGTACGTAAACTAAACAATGACGTTCGCCATTTTGTTGAATCACGTATGACCCATGAGGTAGATTGCATATATCTTGCACCTGCCAGAGACAGACTGTTTCGCGTTGACAGTGAGGAGACTTTATCTGATACTCGAAAGTTTGAGCTATTTTTGATTTTTTTTTAAAGAGGCAAATCTCTATAAAAAGATATAATTTTAATTTAACATTTTATATATTTATTTATGTTTTTTAGACTCCATGTCACTAGCAATATTTGTTTTTTTAGTGTTATTACAGAGTAGATTTTAGTCCTTTTCCGTAACTTTACGGTATGATCAATGTATTGCATTAGTTGTCAGTGCACCAAATATGACCCTTGATGTCGACGGGCCGCAAAACTTAATTAATTAATGAGTTAATTCATTCATTAATTCTGTCGAACATAGATATATTTACCGGGTTGGGAATATAGAAGCAATACCCAAGCCACAAAGTTTAAGGTTATTCTTATCTGTTTATGAATAATTAATCTAATATGTGCTGTTGGAGTGAAAGCGTGAGAATTATCACCCCAGGGAAGAAGAAGTTCAGAAATCAAAACACTCACGGCTATGTCCCTGAGAAATACTAGCGATATTAGAAGATATAGCCGTAAATTTTAAGGAAAAAAAGGAATGTTGTTTTCAATTTCAGACACCGGCTGCCTGGTCCAAATGTGTTTAAACTAGAGCATCAACATAGACAGTTTTCTCCGGTCATCACTGATACACATGAGCTGCCTGATCAAATTGGCTTTGAACTTGAGCATCAACTCGGAGAATCATCTCAGGGCATCAGTGGCACTTATGAACTGCCTAATCACAGTGATTTTGATCTTGAAAATCATCAAGGACAGCGTGACTCTGAATTTGACAATCGACTCGGACAGTCACTTCCGGACGTCACTGTCACAAATGAGGTGCCTGGTCAGTGTGGCTATGAACTTGAAAGTAAACAGGGAGAGTCACTTTCGGACGTTACCAGCAAATATGAGGTGCCTGGCCAGTGTGGCTCTAAACTTGACAAGTTACTGGGGTATTCACCTCCAGACGCACCTTGTACATATAAAGTGCCTAGACAGTGTGACTATGAACTTGACAATCAACCAGGGCAATCACCTCTGGACGTTACGGACACATATAAGGTGCACGGTCAACATGGCTCTGAATTTCGGAATCAATGTGGACAGTCATCTCTGGACGTCACTGGCACATATGAGGTGCCTGTTCAAGGTGGATCTGAAGTTGACAATGAACTTGTACAGTCAACTCTGGACGTCACTGGCATATATGAGGTGCCTGTTCAAGGTGGCTCTGAAATTGACAATCAACTTGGACAGTCACCTCCGGCCGTCACTGGCACATATAATCCTCCTGCCTGGTCAAAGTGGCTATGATCGACAAGGAGAGTCAACCCCGGACGTCACTCGCATATATGAGGTGCCTTGTAAAATGGCCTTTAAAGTTCAGTATCGAAATGATCAATCATTTCCGGACATCATTGGCAGCAACCAGCTGCCTGATCAAAGTGTTTTCAAAAATAATCATTTATATGACCAGATATCACCATATCACCGTAATATGAGGAAGGACCTATACATGAAAACGGAGAATAGTTTTTCGATTATTTTCAAAGAAGGGGAGAGAGAGAGAGAGAGAGAGAGAGAGAGAGAGAGAGAGAGAGAGAGAAAAGGAGGGGGCGAGAGAGACGGAGGGAGAGAGAAGGGTAGAGGGAGAAAGAGACAGAGAGAGAAAAAGGCAGTTAAAAACCCCTTCTAGTATGCATGCTGACCGAGTAAACATTTTTGAAGACCATTGTAATTTGGAATTCTTGGCAAATTATGGGCGAATTTCCATAATATTTGTTCTTGTAAGGTTTTGACACAAAAAGTCTGTAACGTTTGATTGGATAAGTTGATAGTACTATGGCTTACGTATAAGTACACCGTGAAACATACTAAAAGTTTGCTAAGCATCAGATTTCCTAGCACCACAGAAAAGTCTGTATTCTATATTTTTGTGATGTTAATATTGGAAATCATACAGATATGTATCGAGAAGGTCTCTTATGCACATTGCCTTGTATGACCGGCAATTCCTCGTGGAAGTCTTGCAAATGCAGATACCCTCAATTTTCATAGTGTTTTAAGACACTGCATACATGTACCAAACTTAAGTACATGCTTTATTCTCCACTTTCTTTTGAAAGGCAGAAGGTTTTTTACGATAATACCGCAAACGCGAATGTCAGAAGACATTTATCAGATGCAGACATGTGGCGGGCAGTCAGAATATTAGAATTAAGGGTTCTTCATCGTGAGGTTGGTAAGGCACTTGTCGTGCACCATACTGTTATCACCTGAGCCTAGGCGAGGTACCAGCAGTATGGTACACCTATCAGGCGACAAGGTGGTGGCAGGAGAAGGGCTACATTTGCAGCTGATGATAGATATTCGGTTATCTAGGCTCGAAAAAAACCGCTTTGCGACTGCAACTCAACGGCGTTCTGACCTTCAAAATGCTTCTGGGGTCAGAGGTTCGACTCAAACCGTACGCATACGGTTGCAAGAAAGTGGCTTTCGATCGAGAAGACCATGTATTCGTATCCCCCATTTCAAAACCACTGTCAGCATCGGTTTGCTTGGTCGATGGACCATGTTGGTTGGAGGAGAATGGACTTGCGACCTGTCCACGGATAAGTACCGATACTGCATGGATTACAAGTATATGCGTGTTCGAGAGTGGAGAAGACCAGGGGAGAGGTTTCATGCAGGAAATATTGCTGAGCATGATCGGTATGGGGGCGTCTCTATCATGGTATGGGGCTCGATAAGTGGGATGGACGAACTGACCTGGTTATGCTCGATTGAGACACATCGACTACCCAGCGGTATCGAGATGAAATTCTCGACACACAGATACGGTTATATACTGGTGCTGTTGGCGATGGGTTCATTTTAATGGACGATAATGCTAGTCCTCACACGGCCCATGTTGTCCAAGAGTACTAAAACTAATTGAACATTATGTGGAATGAACAGATCCGCATTTCAGCCCGTCAGGTCAAGCCACAAATCATTCAGCAACTTGATGCATCACTTGTCAAGGAATGGAATCCCATTCCACAAATGATTATCCAAAACCTAATTGGAGGCATGCAAAAACATTGCCAATCTGTCATGGATAGCAACGGGTCACATACTCGTTATAAGTCTCATACCAGATCAATCGCTAGCTTTTTTGCAAATTCCGTTTCTTACTCGTTTCGGAAAAACATCCGTTTTAGTGACCATCGAGTTAAAAATGAAAATCAAATCAAAGGAGTGCATAACAAGTGTAAATCTTTATAGATAACGATAAATAAAGCACAAGGTACATGTTTAACAAGAAAAATAGTAAAAAATTTACTACAACCTAAGACATGTAAAACAATATTCTTGGTGCTTAGCAAACTTTGAGTAGTATATTCCAAGACCAGGACCAAACTCTGATTCTAACTTTAGATTTGTGCAACCCGGTAGTCGGTAACGCAGGGGACAGCACCCAGTAATTTATGGAGAATGTTGTGCATACACTGATTATTTGAAGAAACATCAGAAGAGCATGGATAGGTGTACTGGCCGCCGCGATATTACTGAAACGAAACAAAATTTATATGAATAGCCCCTGTTTATATATTTCGTGTTTTTAAATGAATATTTCATGTTTTTAAATGAATGACTTCTTGCTTTTGAAAAAATTATCGCACCTTTACCTATATGACACATGTTCCAATCCTATCATTCCTTTCCAATTTCTAAACAACATTTCGACTTTATTTGTGAGAGAATATTTTTTTGACCTGGGAAGGAATGTTACGTGTGGGACTGGAAACTAAGTGAATGCACGGAAACACTGGCCACAGTCACACAGCTGTAACTTTTTAGTACGGCATTAAACAGCCAACACATAGGGAATTTTCATAGCGCTTTGATCTTTGGACGAAATGTACTTAACAACTGCCCATTGTCTTCGAAGAATAGGAAGTGATATCACTGTTTGATGAATAAATTGCTCTACAAATTACTGCCACCTGAAACCTCAGGTTGCATAGTGCGATGCAGTTATTCTAATATTATGGACAGTGTAGGTTATAATTAGACGGAACTGAACATTAGCCAATGAAAGAAACACCATACGAGTGTCCGGAATCAAAAATGGTCACTTTAAACAACAAAGAAACCGTGTCATTTACGAAGACATTGAGTTGTAAACTTTACGTTGCAAAGTGCAAAGCAAGGCATATCGAAAATCTTTCATAGACATAGATTTTTTAAATTGAGTATCTAAGCCACTGGCCCATAACACAAAGAAAGAGCATACAAATAATTGACGAGCAGTGGCTAATTTCTAAGGAAAACTTAACATATATTCTTTAGTGAATTTTGAGAATGGAGTACACGCGTGTAACTATAACTTAACGAAATAGATTGACTCTTGGATATTTATAGAAAAAAAAAAAAAAAAAATCGAAGAAGGATAGAAACTGTTGAAATATGAGATTAGATATTTTTCATGCCTGGCAAACAACTCACTGTATCGGGCAATGAAGTTCCAGGGTCCGACAGCACGTAATGTGCAGTCTATTCTAGATCCGAACTGCCGGTATATGCAAATCAAAGTCATGCAAAGTAGCAGAAAGGTTGACGTAGCTTCTGCAGAATATCATTTCTGAGCTAAAATGTTTTGAATAGATATTTATAGATCTTTTGAATGACAGTATGTGTATCGCATGATGGAGTAAAAACATTGTAATGTTCTTATTTTAGACAATACTCGTGAAAATATTCTTTCCCTAAATCTTTATAAATACTACATAAAAAAAATGGAATTCGTCTTTTATGGCAAAGATATTTTGCTTTTGATGTCAATAGATAAATGGCTTCCCTTTTCGATCATATGATATGTAATGAGTATCTATAGATACATGTAGCTAGTGTTCTTTTCTAGGTATGTGGCAAATCAACATTCATATCAAATTCTGGCTCAAACAATGATTTCAAATGCCTTCGATAAAGATATTTGAGAGTATCATTTATATTTGCGTACCAGTTTTGTTTATAATAGACTGATATTCCTTTTATCAATAATCTCAGGAATTCTATATCATTTCCTACATCATGAAATATGAATATATGATCGAGGGATATTTGTTTATCTCTAACTCTAGAGAGTCTATATTAACCTTTTTCCAACGTGTTTTACGACCCTGGAGAATAAGGCTATTGAAATCACCGTGAAAAATAGATTACCGGCAATAAGCATTTTCATCCTTTTTAACAATGCTTTTAACCCTTTCTGATACAGTTTGCCACCTTTAGTTTGTCGTCTGCAAATTCTGTAATTAAATTCATATGTATTCATTCAATAAACAAGAACTAGATTTTCCAAATTTAAAGGCTTTTTTTGTTTAGAATACTCGCAAAAATTAAAATACAGGGCGATGAAAAAGAGCGGCATTTTAATCAATTAAACGAATGTTTCGTAGTCTGTGTAAAGTCTTTGTATTAGTTTTGTAGGGCGTGGCGCCTAATAAATAGGACAGTTAGTGGTAGCTGCTTAATTTTGTTAGAATTGTAAGTTAAACAGAACAAAAGAGAGCTGTATTTTCCAAATAATTTAAACAATGATCGTCGTTATTACAAAGCATATAAAACGGTATTTAGCGTATTCATACATATGCAAAAACAGCTCGTTCTCTTAATGAATACTACAGTGGCGAGATAGCATTTACTGCTTTTTTTCTTACACGTTTAACAAAATTGTGAATACAGGATGTCCCAGGAAAATATGTCCCACGTCTAAAAGCCATCCAACCGATGTCTTGCGTTGAATCATCTTTCTGAAAATGTCCTTGTCAAATCGAAGCAATTCCTGCAGTGTCAGGAACTGCACCATCCTGTTTAATAGTAACAATTCATTATAGATATACATGTACCTCGCTTTAAGCGTTCTGGGGTAAATTTTTGGACTAGAAACCCTAGATATCTGTCAGTTGTCACAATTTTCCTATTCATCGAATCTGTAAAGAATGTTCAATGACGCCAGAGGCATTAAGCGCAGCCCAAACAATTTGTCACTGGGAAGCTGTCCTTCCTCAAATACAGTCGGTTTCTTTTTCCGCAAAACCTATCATTCTTTTTGTTTATATATCCATTTAATGTAAAGTGCGCATCATCCAAAAACACACATTTTCACACACGTGCTGATCGGCTAACGCCCAATTTGCAAATAACAGTCTTGACTCAATTTCTGTTCATGGAATATTCATCATAATCAGCATTTTCGCCAATACATGGATCTAGACTTAATCAAGCATCGGCAGGTAAATTGAAAAAAAAATCCCGGTATTTTATCGAGAGAATGATAGCACCTTTTAACTAGTTTTTTAGACTCCATGTCACTTGCAACATTTGTTTTTTTAGTGTTAACAAAGATTAGATTTAAGTCCTTTTCCGTAACTTTACGGTATGATCAGTGTATTGCATTAGTTGTCAGTGCACCAAATATGACCTATGATGTCGACGGGCCGCAAACTTTAATGAATGAATTAATGAATTAATTAATTCATTCTGTCGGACATAGATATATTTACCGGGTTGGGAATATAGAAGCAATACCCGAGCCACAAAGTTTAAGGTTTAGATTTCAAATATTTTTATCTGTTCATGAATAATTAAAGCCCCAGCAAAGTCCAAAAACAGGTAATTTTCACCGTTTATAACTCGAAAATATATGGGATAACCAATCACAACACACATATATAAGATCGGAGAAAACTCGAACGTGTCAGTTACTGCATTGGTTGCCATGATATACTTGTGCGAAAATGCATGGAGAAGCCCGTCGATTTCAGAGATGCCACTGATCGAGACAACCTTTGTTATCGTTCGTGCATATTCAAACTAGGTCTTCGAGAACGTCACGAGATAACATTGCATCTCATTAGTGCTATGACGTAGTACACAGGACTATTGTTTACAATTCCAATATTATGTCATCGGAGAGTAAGATTGCTCATTCTGAACCTGTTTTCTTATTTAGTAAACTTTCCTGTATTGATGATAAATGAATAAGCGATGATCAGCCTGTGTCGTTGTTTCTGTTTACGATGTCGATAAACTTACGTTCTTCAAGCCTAGAATGGGGACCAAACGATCAAGTGAATGAAGGGTTTGTTTCGACGCCTTGAATGATCACGTGGTGTTTACGTCGCTATCACCTCACTACGGACATTTACGACGAAAAGTCGGCTAATCGTCGGCGATCATCGATGTAAACAAACAGATAATGCAGCATGGTAGGATCTGTTCTAGTTTCAAAATTCTTTTTCTGCCATTGACTGGAACTTTTGCGAACTGCACCTTTACATATCGTGAAAGTCATTATAATTGCCATATTTTTACATGGTAAAAATGAAATTTACTTTTATTTTATAAACAGGTTTTTTATTCAGTTGTACTTTACTGTGACTTTAATCTATATGTGCTGTTGGAGTGAAAGCGTGGGAAACATCACCCCAGGGATGAAGAAGTTCAGAAATCAAAACACCCACGGCTATGCCCCAGTAAAATACTGGCGATATTATAAGATATAGCTGTAAATTTTAAGGAAAATAATGAATATTGTTTTCAATTTCAAACACCGGCTTCCTGGTCCAAATGTCTTTAAACTAGAGCATCAACATAGACAGTTTTCTCCGGTCATCACTGATACACATGAACTGCCTGATCAAATTGGCTTTGAACTTGAGCATCAACTCGGAGAATCATATCAGGGCATCAGTGGCACTTATGAACTGCCTAATCACAGTGATTTTGATCTTGAAAATCATCAAGGACAGCGTGACTCTGAATTTGACAATCGACTCGGACAGTCACTTCCGGACGTCACTGTCACAAATGAGGTGCCTGGTCAGTGTGGCTATGAACTTGAAAGTAAACAGGGAGAGTCACTTTCGGACGTTACCAGCAAATATGAGGTGCCTGGCCAGTGTGGCTCTAAACTTGACAAGTTACTGGGGTATTCACCTCCAGACGCACCTTGTACATATAAAGTGCCTAGACAGTGTGACTATGAACTTGACAATCAACCAGGGCAATCACCTCTGGACGTTACGGACACATATAAGGTGCACGGTCAACATGGCTCTGAATTTCGGAATCAATGTGGACAGTCATCTCTGGACGTCACTGGCACATATGAGGTGCCTGTTCAAGGTGGATCTGAAGTTGACAATGAACTTGTACAGTCAACTCTGGACGTCACTGGCATATATGAGGTGCCTGTTCAAGGTGGCTCTGAAATTGACAATCAACTTGGACAGTCACCTCCGGCCGTCACTGGCACATATAATCCTCCTGCCTGGTCAAAGTGGCTATGATCGACAAGGAGAGTCAACCCCGGACGTCACTCGCACATATGAGGTGCCTTGTAAAATGGCCTTTAAAGTTCAGTATCGAAATGATCAATCATTTCCGGACATCATTGGCAGCAACCAGCTGCCTGATCAAAGTGTTTTCAAAAATGATCATTTATATGACCAGATATCACCATATCACCGTAATATGAGGAAGGACCTATACATGAAAACGGAGAATAGTTTTTCGATTTTTTTCAGAGAGAGAGAGAGAGAGAGAGAGAGAGAGGGAGAGGGAGGGAGTGAGCGAAGCGAGTTAGAAGGAGGGAGAGAGAGGGAGAGAGGAAGAAAGAGACAGAGAGAGAAAAAGGCAGTTAAAAACCCTTCTAGTATGCATGCTCACCGAGTAAACATTTTTGAAGACCATTGTAATTTGGAATTCTTGGCAAATTATGGGCGAAATTCCATAATATTTGTTCTTGTAAGATTTTGACACAAAACGTCTGTAACGTTTGATTGGATAAGTTGATAGTACTATGGCTTACATATAAGTACACCGTGAAACATACTACTTACAGTTTGCTAAGAACCAGATTTCCTAGCACCATAGAAGATTCTGTATTCTATATTTTTGTCATGTTAATGTTGGAAATCTTACAGGTATGTATTGAGAAGGTCTCTTATGCACATTGGCTTGTATGACCGCCAAATTCCTCGTGGAAATCTTGCAAATGCAGATACCCTCAATTTTCATAGTGTTTTAAGGCACTGCATACATGTACATTCTTTATCCTCTACTTTCTTTTGAAAGGCTGAACGTTTTTACACTAAAACGGCAAACGCGAATGTCGGAAGACATTTATCAGATGCAGACATGTGGCGGGCAGTTAGAATATTTGAACGAAGGGTTCTTCATCGTGAGGTTGGTGAGACACTTGGTGTGCACCATACTGTTATCACCTGAGCCTAGGCGAGGTACCAGCAGTATGGTACATCTATCAGGCGACAAGGTGGTGGCAGGAGAAGGGCTACATTTGCAGCTAATGATCGATATTTGGTCATCTAGGCTCGAAAAAACCGCTTTGCGACTGCGACTCAACTGCGTTCTGACCTTCAAAATGCTTCTGGGGTCAGATGTTCGACTCAAACCGTACGGATACGGTTGCAAGAAAGTAGCCTCCGATCGAGAAGACCATGTATTCGTATCCCCCATTTCAAAACCACTGTCAGCATCGGTTTGCTTGGTCGATGGACCATGTTGGTTGGAGGAGAATGGACTTGCGACCTGTCCACGGATGACTATCGATACTGCTTGGACTACAAGCATATACGTGTTCGAGCGTGCAGAAGACTAGGAGGTTCATGCAGGAAACATTGCTGAGCATGATCGGTATGGGGGCGTCTCTATCATGGTATGGGGTGGGGTAAGTGGGATGGACGAACTGACCTGATCATGCTCGACCGAGGCACATCGACTGCCCAGCGGTATCGAGATGAAATTCTCGACACACAGGTACGGTTTTATGCTGGTGCTGTTGGCGATGGGTTCATTTTAATGGACGATAATGCTAGTCCTCACACGGCCCATGTTGTCCGAAAGTACTTAAAACCAATTGAATATTATATGGAATGAACAGATCCGCATTTCAGCCCGTCAGGTCAAGTCACAAATCATTCAGCAACCTTTTTGTTTTTGGACCGAAACTTTTTTTTTTGTATACTTTATTAGCCACGTATATTGGATAGGGGAGGTCGTGGCCATCCTCCCTCTATCCTTACAACAATCGTTATTTACATCCAAAAACATTTGTGACCCCTGCGAACAGTGCAGACCAAGATTCGAGTGTAGGTTGATTTTGGAATTCACTGCTCGCAAAGGTGACAAATTGCAGAATAAGAGTTAATAAAAATACATGTACTATTCAGAGATCCAGATGAAATTATGTGTTTAAACAAACTAGTTGAAATATGATCATAAATTATTGATTTTATGGAAGAACACTGCGGGAAAATGTGAAATCAATCTTTGCGTGCAATTTCACTCCTTCCCACAATGTTCTTAAAATTCTTTTTTCTTCATTGTGTTAAATAGAGTATTAGGGGAAAGTGTCAAACCAACGGCCTATTTAGTTCACCGAATCTGGATCAATGAATAGTTATCAAAGACTAAAGTTTTACAAAGCTATGGAAAAACAAGAAAAACAACTAATAAGAAAGTGAAGAAAAAAAAAAAAAAAAAAAAAAAAAAAGGAAAGAAAGGGGAAAACAAAAATGACTTATTGAATAATAGCAAAAAATGGGAATATATATATCAATGCATTTTATATTAAGAGTGGTTTTGAATAATATGTCGTACAATTGACCATCTTTCTAAGGCAGTGTCGGAAGATTTTGTTTCTTTATAAGTAGTCCAAGCCAAATATAAACTATTTTGAAGGCCATGAATTGTCAGGACTTTCGATTTAGATTTACAAGAAGCGACATATCTTTTGATATAAAGAAAGAGTGTGTATAATTTGTCATCATTATTGAATGTATCGATTAGAACGTTGACACTATTTATAAGTCTTTGAGGTGATGCGTCTATTTCTCTTATTTTTTATTCTAAATATTGTACGAGGATTTTCACCTTTTCACATTCGTAAAATATATGGAGCAGACTCTCTTCAGTAGTATTGCAGAAACAGTATAAGTTACTTGGGGTAATGTTCGTTTTGTTTAATAGAGAGTTAGTGGGGAAAAATCTATGAACTATTTTTACTTGCATCCATTGGATATACGAATCGTTTGTATTTTTAAAAATATTACTATAAATTTTTTTCCAATCAAAATTTTGCGTAGCGAACAAAGATTCCCATTTCTTTTGGCTAGTAGGAATTTCATTGTTATCAATAAGTGTTTTATAAATTGTTTTGTTGGGTTTTTTATTTACCAAAATTTCATTTAAATAACTATTAATACAGGGACTGGCATACTCTAAAATCAAGTTTTTATTTTTATCAATATCAACCTTTCTTAAGAAGTTTTGGATAGTGTTTATCAGACCGTAGTACCTCAAATAGTTATTTTTTTTTACCTAAAATCGTCTCTATAGACTTTAAGCAAGTAAATTTTTCATTGTTATCCATTATGTCTCTGACATTTCTAAATCTTCTATCATATAAATCTTTGATAACTTTTGAGTCTATTGTAAAATTTTTGTTGTAGAACAAGGGCATATTTAATATCAAGTCCCAAGAGTCAGTTTCAATTTTTGTCATATATTCTATGTATGATTTAACTACGTCTCTCCAGAAATCGTTTTTTATTAATTTAGAGATAAATTCGGAATAAGCTTTTCCTAAGTTTATTATTTTTCGTACGTCCATCATGTCATTTACTAGCTGATAGCATTTATTAGGTTTGCAATTTTGAACAGATTACAGATGTGTATATTTGTGATTAGAGAGTGACAGATCAGCTTACACCTTAACGTAGTCTCGTCTCCCTCCCTCCGATTTCATGCTATTTTTAAGGAGTCCAGTTTGTAGAAATTTATTTGTAGTTAATTATTATAGTCATTGCTATTTGTAAGAATCTAAGCAACGGATGTATTAATTTGATCATCAAGTATAGATAAAATGGCGCACATGGTAAACGTATTCTAGCATACAAATTATTTCAAGTCTGATGCTTATCCACACTGACATATTCCACTTTTGGCTTATAATGTCAATATTTGTCTGATAATGGAATTATTCCTCTATTAGATATGTATATGTAGATTCGCAATTGGGGAATGCAGATACCGATCAGCCTGCACCTGATTGCAGGCCAGTCCCTCCCTTCACCGTCCATTCACATGCAGATTTGATGGAGTCGAGTGTATTAGAAAAGTTTGTAGATGCGTTTTTGGGATTTTAACTATTTTTGTTAATAGCTGTCGAATGACATTTTGACAATAGATGAAGAGTTTTTAATTATTGGTTTATAATTTCTAGGTATAATATACTGTGGAAAAGCTTGAAACAAATATCATTTATATTTCAATAGCTCTTTCCCAAACCACAAATTTTAGACTGTCCAAAACTGAAAACAGCTGCAGACCACAATTTCCAGATTGGTAGAAATGAATTTTGGGGTGTCTGATAAGGTAGAGAATATTGAGTGAAAAGGAGAAATTGCTCATTTTGGGCGGTTTCTCCTTTTCCCACAATGTTTTCACAAGTCCTACATCTCAGGGGTGTAAAAACCAGTGATTGTTTGGGAAAGGGTTAACCTATCCTCTTTCCACACTTATCGATAGATATTATTTTGATTCGGATTCTAGAAGTAAAACTATTAACATTATTCCAGATAGGTATATTTTTGACAGGAAGGTGAAGGGAGATATCGGTCTGTAATGCCGTGTAGGTCCATCTCTTAATTTGCTGACTTTTTCATTCGTGTCTGTCTTGCTAACTAGTAATAAGCAGTCAGAATCAAAAACCATTGTTGATCCAGTTTATGTATTGTTCCATCAAAATTGAGACCAGCCATTACTTAAATTTAGACTCACTCTAGTCGTCACTGATTGTGTTGTTCTTCATCTATCACAATATGGCGTAGACTGGGATTGGTCTTCACACTTCATGCAGTCTGATCCCAGTCTTCACTGATTAAATATTGTCCAAAGTTTTGAGAACTAGAAAAATATTTTCATAACAATAGCAAAACTAATTTTTTATTCTATTTATTGTGTCTCTTTCCTTGTGTGTGTGTATATATATATTTTTTCAATATGTACAGGAAAGACTGAGATCCATTAATTGAAGTAAATCTTGTCTTATTATTATCTTCGCCGATATGTAAAAATGTTTGGTTTTTGATGATATAAGATGTGATATATATTTGTATGTCTATGAACGATTATTCCACATATATTTATTATGAAAAGTATACGATTGATTAAGGTGAAGACTGAGATCTGGCTGCACCAGGGATCTTATATACAACGGTGTATATACGATCCCTGGCTGCACCATGTGCAGCAAGATCTCATTATTCCCAAATAAGCACGTGTCAGTTCAGTAAATGTTGTCTATTTTCCTTTTTATAAATAGATAATATGTCCAGAAGAAAAGTCACACAGGATCTTTTTTCCTATGTCCCTCCATCCTCATATATGTATATATAAAAAGGAAATTCAACCGAAGGTCAAGCCCATTTATTGGGTGGCGGCCCGATTTCAATCTACATAAATAAATGGAATATATAAGTGGAATATATGAAGATTAACATAAAATAGGATAAACAACATTTCATGCTCCAGTTGCTTCGATTTTTCATGGCGTTTTACCATGTATTGTATATAATCAAACCACGTATATATCCTCACATGCACAATCAACATTACACTTTCTTTATACTTTCTACTTTTTTTTAACATAAAGCACACACCAAACAAGAATAGTACTTTTGTGTTTATTACCGTTTCATCAATTATCGATACTGTTTCAATGGAAGATTTTGAAAATAATGACATATCAGTAAAATTATTGTATTTTATTAAAGGTTATAGATAAATTAATGTTCCTACAATTGTCGTGGTTTGAATAGCACTAAAAAACGATTTGATTTATTTGCACTTTTTAAGGAAAAGAAAGTTGACGTTTTATGCTTGCAGGAAACACACTTCACTGAAGAAATTGAACACAAAATTTATCAACAGTGGGAAGGAGTATGCTTTTATAGTCATGGTTCTTCTAACTCGAAAGGTGTGGCTATTCTACTTAGGAAAGGATTAGATATGAAAGTAGCGGAATGCAAAAAAGATAATAATGGGCAATTTATTGCGCTTAATATTTCTTACGAAAACACATCATTTATCCTTGCAAATATATATGCACCAAATTCTGATAACCCTGATTTTTTTTAAAAACGTGTTTGATAAAATTAAGTCTTTTGATAATGTTCATAGTTTTATAATTTGTGGCGACTTTAATCTAGTTTTAGACCCATTAATAGATTATGAAAACTACAAGTACAGTAACCACAATGAAAAATCAAGAAAATTTTTAACAATGCAAATTAATGATAACGAGCTTGTTGACCCTTTTAGACATTTACATGGGGCTACGAGAAAGTATACATGGAAAAGGTTATCACCATTACAAAAGGGAAGGTTAGATTTTTTCTTAATTGATCAAAACCTTCTTTCATTTGTTAGAAACTGTGATATAGATATAAGTTACAGGTCTGATCACTCAATAATTGTGCTTGAACTTCAGTTTTCAAAGCAGGAGCACGGAAAAGGATTTTGGAAGTTCAATAATTCATTATTAAAAGATAAAGATTATGTCGATTGTATAAACAAAAAAATAGATAGCGTAATCTTGCAATATTCTTTGCCAGTATACAGTACTGAAAATGTTCTAAACGTTGATAAATCACAGTTACAATTTATAATAGATGATCAACTTTTTTTGGAAACATTGTTAATGGAAATACGCGGGGAAACCATTTCATTTTCTACTTATAAAGCCAAAACAAAATGCATAAGAGAAAACTCCATTGAAAAAGAAATTTCCTATTTAGAAAATAATTTTAATGAAACAAACAAAGACAGGCTATGTTCACTACAATTAGAATTGGAAACTTTAAGGAAGGAAAGGCTAAATAGTTTTTTTAATTAGATCAAGATCGAACTGGATTGACAACGGAGAAAAAGTAACTAATTATTTTTGTAATTTAGAGAAACAACATGTAACTTCAAAAACTATGCATTATATAGAAAAAGAATATGGAACTCACATTTTTGATCAAAAAGAAATTTTAAAAGAAACTAAAAGATTTTATGAAAATTTATATACTGAACCAAATAACTTTGTTGATTTCGATCTTTCTGAACAATTAGCAGGGTGTTCTGTAAAAAAATTAAATGAAAAACAGAAAAAGGATATTGAAGGACGGCTACAATACAATGAGGTCACAGATACCCTAAAGAATATGAAAAATGATAAGAGCCCCGGAAATGACGGATTTACTTCAAATTTTTATAAGTTTTTTTGGAATAAGATTGGTCATTTTGTAGTAAAAGCTTTAAATCACGCGTTTATATCTAAATCATTTTCACGGAATGTTAAACTGGGAACAATAACTTGTATTCCGAAAGAAAATAAAGAAAGACAATTTTTAAAAAATTGGAGACCAATCACGCTTTTAAATGTCCTATATAAACTTGCATCTGGAAGTATTGCTAAAAGAATTAAGAATGTTTTAAATGATATAATTTCAAGTGATCAAACGGGTTTTTTACAAGATAGATTCATAGGGGAAAATACCAGATTAGTGTATGATATTATGCAATATTGTGAAGAACATAGAATACCTGGATTGTTAATGTTAATTGATTTTGAGAAAGCTTTTGACTCCTTATCCTTTAACTTTATTGAAAAAACGTTATCTTTTTTTTAACTTTGGTGAAATGGTTCGAGAATGGATTAAGTTATTTTTGTATAATACGGAAGTATGTGTTCAAGTTAACGGTTTTCTTTCGGATTATTTCATGGTCAAAAGGGGCTGCAGACAAGGAGATCCAATTTCAGCATACATTTTTATTCTTTGTACAGAAATTCTTAACATCAAAATAAAAAAGGAAAAAATTTCACAGGAATAAAAATTAAACAACGAGAATACATAATATCACAATTTGCAGACGACACAACCCTTTTTTTAGATGGTTCAGAAAAATCGCTCAAAAGTACATTACAGTTACTTGAAAATTTTTCACATATTTCAGGCCTGAAGGTCAATTTCGATAAAACGAAGCTAATATGGATTGGATGAATTGAGATATAGTTCAAGATCTATTAAGACAAAATGGAAACTATCTTGGGGGGAAACACAATTTAAATTACTTGGGATACATTTCAATGTTGATCTGAAACAAATGATAAAAAATAATTTTGAACCAAAACTGCAAAGCATTAAAAATAGTATATCCTACTGGAATAGGAGAAAACTAACTCCTATTGGAAAAATAACTGTAGTTAAAAGCATTTTAATCTCCTTACTTACCAATCTGTTTATTAGTTTACCGTCACCATCGGATGAATACATGAAAAGTTTAAATGATATGTTAAATAAATTCGTATGGGATGGCACGGCTAAAATAAAACGGAGTATTTTTATAAAGAAGTACACAGAAGGGGGTCTAAAAATGATAGATGTAAATAGCTATAACAAGAGTATGAAAATTAAATGGTTAAAAAAACTTGTTGCTAGTGGTAAAGGCGACTGTTATATATTTATTAATGGAATATTTGATACACAAAAATTATTCAATTTAGGTATTTCGTATTGTAAACAAAAACGATTTTTGGATTGATATCCTACAGTCTTTTACTACATATATATCGAAATGTAAATTTACAAATTGGGTAGATATAATTAATATGCCATTGTTTTATAATGACAATATCATAATCGAGTCAAATTATGTCTATGATTCCATAATGTACACTGCCGGTATAAGATATATCAAAGACCTTTTAAATGAAAATGGTCATTTTAAATTTGGAATGGAATCAATAAACTTACCAATAATAAAACAAATTTCTTAAGGTACTACAGTTTATTAAACTCAGTTAAGAGCTTCTTATCGAAGCATCATATACTAATTCAAAAGAAATTTCTAAATGAATACCATAACCCTAGCATTAACTTTTATTTTTTTCAAATATTAACTAAAAAAGAGATAAACAAACATATTTACAACAAATTAATCGAGAACAGAGAAACTCCGTCATGTAGAGTCAAGTGGAACTCAATATACAATGATTTAGAAATTGATTGGCAACTAGTTCACGGAAGTGTTTTTAAATGTACTCAAGATACTTATACACAATGGTTCCAGACAAGAATAGTTCACAGGATCCTCCCAACAAATTCGCTACTTTTCAAAATGAACTTGATCGATACTAATTTATGTACTTTCTGTGGAACACATGAAGAAACACTTTTACATTTGTTCTATAATTGTGATTATATAACGCCTTTGATGAATAAAATTACAACAATATTAAAAGATTTTGACCGCAATTTACAAATAAATAGTAGAATTTTTCTTTTGGACACATATAAACCAAACTTTTTGTTAGACAATTTGCTTTTAGAAGTTAAAAAATATATTTACTTTTGTAGAAATAAAACTTATAAACCGTCACTTATTGGTATGAAGAATTTTCTTACTACCGCTGTGAATATCCATAGTAATACGAAAAAGACTGGGCTTGAAAACTATAACATGACAATTGTGGAACATATCTTAGAACGCCTTCCATAAATCACTATCGATTTCAGAATAAGCATAGTTTTTTAAACACACAATCAATGATGCCATTTTTTTTTTATTTGCACCAATCAGTTTCATCATATTTTTGTTTTTCACACACACACACGCACGCACGCACGCACACACACACACACACACACACACACACACACACACACACACACACACACACACACGCTTTATTGCCACAGATTTTAAACTGAAATTATTTCATTTTTCATAATGCTACCTTTTTGAAAAGATGAATGTATGTGAGCCGTTCTCCGTGAAAAGGGGGCTTAATGCATCTGCGAGAAGGTATCGACCCAGGTCAGCCTGCGCAGTTCGCGCAGGCTGACCTGGACCGAAACTTTTCGCTAAAGGTCAGTTTTCTGTATGTCCAAGGACCATTCTACCTAGTGATTAAGTAGGTTTTGAGAAAAAAAGTGGCTGTTGTGGATTCAAAAGTATATGATGGCTTGCTTGGCATGATGGATTACGGAGAGGCATCGAGCACCTTTTTGCCAGAGAATGTCTCATATATATTATTGTATGTTTTTATAAGAAAATGTTTTCTTTCATGAAGTTATTGTAAATACGTTTAAATGTTGGTAAATACGTTTATATCGTTTATATGTTTAGAAATGAAGCTAACACTGTCTACTAACAGCTTATGTAAGGTTTGTTGGGGATGACCACGACCCCCACGTACCTATTGACGTGGTAAATAAAGCTAAAAAAAAAAAAAAGAAAAAGCTTTGCAATTCATTAGATTTTTAAACCATTTTAATTTCATGCTAGCGTTAAAGCTTTTGATATCTATCATTTTCATACCACCTTCTTCATAGCTTTTAATAAAAATAGATTTTTTTTGATTTTGCCCTTCCATCCCATACAAAGTTGTATAGTAAATCGATTAAAAGTTTTATGAAATCTGTTTTCGGAGAAGGGAGACTAATAAATAAATGCGTTAAAGTGGAACAAGAAGTGATTTTACAACAGTTATTCTGCCAATAGGTGTAAGTTTCCTTCTTTTCCAGTATGCTATACATTTTGAAATATTTTTAAGTTTTGGTTCCTAATTTAAATCTATCATTTTCTGAAGATTGATATCAAAAGTTATTCCAAGTAGCACAAATTGAGATTCAACCCAGTTTAATTTCCATTTAGTTTTTATTGAGTAAGCACTATACTTACGTGACCCTATCCAAATCAACTTTGTTTGATCAAAATTGCACTTTAATCCAAATATAACATAAAACTTGTCAAGTACTTCTAAAACACTATTTAATGATTTTTCCGAGCCGTCTAGTAATAACGTAGTGTCATCGGCAAATTGGCTTATGAGATACTCAGTTTCTATCACCCTTCTACCTTTAATACTTTTGCTTTGTCTAATTTTAATGCTTAAGATTTCAGAGCATAGGATGAAAATATATGGAGAAATAGGGTCTCCCTGACGGCAGCCCCTCTTCACCGTAGAGACATCTGATAGGAAACCATTTTACTGTACTCTTACTTGTGTATTATACAAAAATAATTATATCCATTACTTAAATGTAGGACCAAATCCAAAAAAGTCAAACGTTTTTAAGATAAAGTCAAACGATAACGAGTCAAAGGCTTATTCAAAATCTAGTAGCATTAATAGGCCAGGTATGTTATTGTCTTCACAGTATATCATTATGTCATAGATTAAACGGGTATTTTCTCCTATAAAGCGATCCTTAAGGAAACCGGTTTGGTCACTTAAAATTAAATTGTCTAATACGGTTTTTAGTCGATTTGCTATTGTTCCAGACGCTATTTTGTATAAAACATTCAATAAGGTTATCGGTCTCCAATTTTTTAAGAACTTTTTCGGTTTATTATCCTTTGTAATGCATGTTATGTTTCCTTATTTTATAGAAATAGAAAAAGAGTCGTTCAATAGGGCGTAATTTAGGGATCTAAGGACAAAATGCCCAATCTTAGGCCAAAAGACCTTAAAGAAGTTTGCTGAAAAGCCATCAGGACCTGGGCTTTTGTCATTTGATATTTGTTTTAAAGTCAAGGACCCCTCTTGATAATTTAAAAGACCTCCTAGACTTTTTGACTCGACATAATCTAATTTATTTACTGTACAATTAAGTAAAAAATCGTTTATGCTGAAATCATCTGGGTTATCTTGTTCTTGAAATAAGTTTTCATAAAATAGTTTTGTCTGGTTTAAGATTTTCTATTGATTACTGGTTGTTTCACCGTTTTATTTTTCTATAAGACTTATTGACTGTGCTGAATTGTGTTGTTTTTCAAGATTGCAAAACTATTTGGTGACTTTTTCGCCTTCATCTATCCATTGTGAGCATGATCGTACAAAATACCCTTTAAGCTTTTCATTTCTTAATTTTTCTAATTCATCCTGAAGTTTAATTATGTTTTCCTTCTTGTTTTCATCTAAAGATTGTTCTAATTGCAAAATTTCGCCCAAAAGTAGTTTCTCACGATTTGATTTTACTTTACTTTTATGACTAGCAAAAGAGATCGTTTTTCCACGAATCTCCATTAAAAGGGTTTCTAAAAAAAGCTGATCATTGATAACTAGTTGTACTTGTGATCTATCCATATTTGTTACATAATCATGGTCATAAACAGGTAAACAATATTGTAGTAATATCTCATCAATTTTTTGTATTAATACAGTTAATATAATCAATATCGTGCAGCAAGGAATTATTGATTTTCCAAAGACCTCTTCCGTGTTTAATTTCAGTAAATTGTAGATCAATTAAAATAATTGAGTGGTCGGATTTATAACTAATATCAATATCACAATTCCTTAGAAATGGTTTAAATTCTTTGGAAAGCAGATAAAAGTCAAGTCTTCCTTTTTGTAAAGGATTAACACGTTTCCAAGTGTACTTTCGTGAATTGCCATGTAGTTCCCTGAAAGAATCCACAAGATTTCTATCATCCATGTGTTTTTGAACAATTTTCCTTGCTTTTTTTTATTATGGTCACGGTTTCTATAATTTTCATAATCTAAAGCTGAATCAATGACAAGGTTGAAATCTCCACATATAATCAAGTTTTCGTTATTTGTAAAGGAGTCAATTTCATCGAAAATATGTACGAAAAAGCTAGGGTTATCATTGTTAGGTGCATATAGAGTTGTAAGGATAAAATCAATATCACAAAAGCTCTATTCCATTATTAGGTAATTTCCATTTCCATCTTTTTTGAAACTGAGAACTTTAATATCTAAATGCTTTTTAAATAGTATTGCGACACCTTTTGAAATTGAAGTACCATGACTAAAGAAGCAATTTCCATCCCATTCAGAATAGACAGTTTTTTCAATTTGGTTTGTAAAATGTGTTTCTTGTAAACATAAAATATCGGTATCTTTTTCCTTAAAAAGGTTAAACAGATCTTGTCGCTTCTTGGCATTATATAGACCTCGGCATTTGTACGAATAAATTTTCAAATTATCTATTTGTTGAAATGTTTAGACCATATTTTATTGATATATTAATTACGACAGCAGAAGAAATTTCACTCTTTATATAAACACACTGTTGCATATATGTCAAAAATAAAGTAAATGTGATAACTAAATGTGAAAAAAGCATTTGATGAGGGAAGAATGCAAATAATACATTACACAACTTCATGACCATGCGATAAATTTTTCTATATACAGTTGCTCGTAGGGGATTTCTTTTACACATATCTAGGCTTTCGCGTTACAATAGGGGTTTAAATGTAAACGCTTTATGATGTGTACATTACGGAATATGAAACAAGTGGGCATAATATTATGTTGAAGTCTTAAAGAGAAGAGGAAAAAAATCTACAAATGATGACTTGGCTGAAGCATTTAAAACAGTCGTGAGTATAAGGTTCAAAACGCCCATTACGACCCTATCCCAAGAAAGTGCCCATTGCACTCCGGCGCATGCACGCACCTATAGAAATATATCAACGATCAGTCGGGCTATTCAAGTCATTAATAAACACCCCTTTGACATAAGCAGAAGGTCAATCATTCAGCAACTTGATGCATCACTTGTCAAGGAACTGAATACCATTCTACCAACGGTTATCCAAAACCTAATTTGGGGCATAAAATGACAATGCCAATCTGTCATGGATAGCAAAGGGTCACATAAGGCCCATACCAAATCAATCGCTAGCTTTTTTGCAAATTCCGTTTCTTACTCGTTTTTGAAAAACATCCGTTTTAGTGACCATCCAGTTAAAAATGAAAATCAAATCAAAGAAGTGCATAACAAGTGTAAATCGTTATATACAACGATAAATTAAGCAGAAGGTACATGTATAACAAGAAAAATACTAAAAATGTTACTACAACCTTAGATACATGCATGTAAAACAATATTCTTGGTACTTAGCAAACTTTGAGTAGTATATTCCAAGACCAGGACCAAACTCTAACTTAAGATTTGTGCAACCCGGTAGTCGGTAACACAGGGGGACAGCACCCAGTAATTTATGGAGAATGTTGTATGTATACTGGCTATTTGAAGGAACATCACAAGAGCATGGATAGGTGTACTGGCCGCCGCGATATTACTGAAACGAAACAAAATTTATATGAACAGCCCTTATTGAGTGATTTTTATGTTTTTAAATGAATGACCTCTTGCTTTTGAAAAAATTATCGCATCTTTACTTATATGACACATGTTCCAATCCTATCATTCCTTTCCAATTTCTAAACAACATTTCGACTTTATTTATGAGAGAATATTTTTCGACCTGGCAAAGAATGTTATGTGTGGGACTGGAAACTAAGCGAATGCACGGAAACACTGGCCACAGTCACACAGCTGTAACTTTTTAGTACGGCGTTAAACAGCCAACCCATAGGGAATTTTCATAGCGCTTTGATCTTTGGACGAAATGTACTTAACAACTGCCCATTGTCTTCGAAGAATAGGAAGTGATATCACTGTTTGATGAATAAATTGCTCTACAAATTACTGCCACCTGAAACCTCAGGTTGCATAGTGCGATGCAGTTATTCTAATATTATGGACAGTGTAGGTTATAATCAGACGGAACTGAACACTAGCCAATGAAAGAAACACCATACGAGTGCCCGGAATCAAAAATGGTTACTTTCAACAACAAAGAAACCGCGTCATTTACAAAGACATTGAGTCGTAAACTTTACAAAGTGCAAAGCAAAGCATATCGAAAATCTATTTTATAGACATCGATTTTTTAAATTCAGTATCTAAGCCACTGGCCCATAACACAAAGAAAGAGCATACAAGTAATTGACGAGCAGTGGCTAATTTCTAAGGAAAATTTAACATATATTCTTTACTTTGTCTGCGCATGTCACATTCTTCGAAGATTCGACCTGTCTGCTATGACGCATCACCCATCCCCCGAATATTGGGGAAAAGTAGGGCTTACAGCGAAGCTATTAGCCTATTACCCAAGCATGCAGGGGCTTTTTTAATAAATGGTCGATGCATAGGTTACATGCTAGCCGATCACAGCTGAATGAATCGCACCAGGTAGCGTTTTACTGAGTAAACGTTTATTTCATTTTGAAATTCGAAGTAACGGTTGTTGTTTTGAAAAGTAGTCGGGTTCTGTACCCATAATGCCCATATTAGATAGATGTGTATTTGTAGAATGCCATCTAGCGGGAGATAACGATATTCTTTAGTGAATTTTGAGAATGGAGTACATGCGTTTAACTATAACTTAACGAAATAAATTGACTCTTAGATATTTATAAAAAAAAAAAAAAAAAAAAAAAAAAAAAATCTAAGGATAGAAACTGTTGAAATATGAGATTAGATAGTTTTCATGCCTGGCAAACAACTCACTGTATCGGGCAATGGAATTTCAGGGTCCGACAGCACATAATGTGCAGTCTATTCTAGATCCGAACTGCCCGTATATGCAAATCAAAGTCATGCAGAGTAGCAGAAAGGTTGCAGAATATCATTTCTGAGCTAAAATGCTTTGAATAGATATTTAGAGATCTTTTGAATGACAGTATGTGTATCACATAATAAGATGGAGTAAAAACATCGTAATGTTCTTATTTTAGACAATACTCGTGAAAATATTCTTTCCTTAAATCTTCATAAATACTAGATAGGAAAATAATATGGAATTCGTCTTTTATGGCAAAGATATTTTGCTTTTGATGTCAATAGATAAATGGTTTCCTTTTTCGATCATATGATATGTAATGATCATCTATAGATAGCTAGTGTTCTTTTTTAGGTATGTGGCAAATCAACATTAATATCAAATTCTGGCTCAAACAATGATTTCAAAAGACTTCGATAAAAATATTTGAGAGTATCATTTATATTTGAGTACCAATTTTGTTTATACCAGTGTGATATTCCTTTTATCAATAATCTCAGGAATTCTATATCATTTCCTACATCATGAAATATGAATATATGACCGAAACCGAATGTGTATGAAAGATCCTTTATACAACTAACTGCTGCTGTTTTCAATTTGAAGTATGCTTAACCAGTACTTGATACAATTTGACATGTTATTGGTACATAATGGTAACCTTCTACATTCTGCTAGTGTGAAAGAGTCACAAGTATCCAAAGACGTATAACTGTTTTGTTTTTTTACAATAAATTGTATTTTCCCACTTTTTCCACGTATTTATAACCCCAAATGGAGATCCGTAATGAAGATTAGGATTAATTGAGGCGTCGAACATTTTCTGAATATCTTTTGTATCAATTTTTCCAAAGTATTTACGCAATTTTAAAATGTAGTTTATAGCTTTCCTGGCTTGCATTTATAGAACGGTGTGAGTTTTTGACTAATACAAAGTATTTGTGAAATACAAACCCAACTATTTATAACATGGAACTATATCTATAATATTGTTATCAAAATACAAGGTGACCCCCCCCCCACACACACAAAACAATGCCACCCATAAAATCGTTAATAAAATTCACAATCCTTTCTGCAATCCAACCATTTTTGGTACGAATAAACTTCAGTCTATGCCTGACGTGCCCAGCAGGTTTCGGCCATGAATGTCTAACAGTCTTTGTTTTATTTTCGTTCCATGATATGCTCCAAATGTGCACATCTACGACGCAAGCACACCTGGATCCGACATCCAAAATTGTCAATAACTCTGACACACACTCCTCCCTCAGTATTGCCCTGATATTGGCGGTGATGGCCCTCTTCAGTTCAGGAATAGTGTAGGATTGTTCTGATAGACATTATCTTTGAGACAACCTCACAGGAATAAATATGGGGGGTTAAGGTCCGGTGAGTGTGAAGCCCATTCAGGATCACACCTCCTACCGATGAGACGATCACTAAAGTGTCCCAGCAGCCATTCTAACGAGTCATTTGAAGTTAGGGAGTTGCTCCACCTTGTTGAAACCACTGTTCATCCCTAACAACATCTCTTTGTCTGTCCAAAACTTCTTAACGACCACTAGGTAGCGTTCAGTATTGATCGTGATTGACCGTTCATTCTGGTCTTCAAACCAGTAGGGACCGATGGTCCCATGTTTCGATATTGCAACCCATGCAATGTACTTCATGGAGGGCTCCAAGGCCTCTGCAGACAGTCTTCTGGTGGGGTTATCCCCAAGAAGATGTTAATCTTTGAGTTTACTCAAAGCAGTTAATACTGAGGGACGAGTGTGTCAGAATTATTGTCAATCTGGCATGTCGCTTGCAATGCAAAGGTGCACATTTGGAGCATACCATGGAATGGAGATAAAACAAAGACTGTTGGACATTCATGGCTGAAACTTGGTGGACACTTCAGGCATAGACTGGAGTTCATTTGTACCAAAAATGGTTGGATTGGAGAAATGAGTGGATTTTATCAACGATTTTATGGGTAGCATGTTTTTTGGGTCACCCTGTACTTCTTAGTTACGGGTGTTTCTAGTATCACATTTTTAGCTCACCTGAGCACGAAGTGCTCAGGATGAGCTATTGTGATCACTCACCGTCCATTGTCGTCCGTCGTCCGTCCGTCCGTCGTCCGTCGTCCGTCCGTCTCCGTCCGTCCGTCCGTCCGTCCGCCCGTTCACATTTTTTGTTTACACTCTAGCATCTACAAATATAAAGCAATCAGCACCAAACTTGGTCAAAATGTATATGACCTTAAGATCTCGGATGAGTTCGATTATGGGCCAAATCGGACCGGAATGACTGGAGTTATTTGCCCTTGAAAAATTGCTATATATGACTTTGTTTACACTCTAGCATCTACAAATATTAGCCAATCAGCACTAAACTTAGTCAAAATATATATGACCATAAAATTTCGAATGAGTTCGATTATGGGTCTAATCGGACCAGTACAACCGGAGTTATATGCCCTTGAATTAGAAAAATTCCTATATTTGACTTTGTTTACACTTTGGAGGCAACATTTTCTGTCCGATACTCATGAAACTTGGTCAAAATGTTTGTCTTGATAATATCTCGGATGAGTCTGAAAATGGGTCAGGTTTGGTCAAAACCTAGGTCACTAGGTAAAATCTTAGAAAAACCTTGTGTACACTCAAGAGGCCACATTTTCAGTCCAAATGCTCTTGAATGTTGGTCAGAATGTTTGTCTTGATGATATCTCGGACAAGTTTGAAAATGGGTTAGGTCGGGTCAAAAAATAGGTCACTAGGTCAAATCTTAGAAAAACCATGTGTACGCTCTAGAGGCCACATTTTCAGTCCAATACTCTTGAGAGTTGGTCTGAATGTTTGTCTTGATGATATATCGGACGAGTTCGAAAATGGACCATGTCGGGCCAAAAACTAGGTCACCAGGTCAAATCTTAGAAAAACCTTGTGTACGCTCTAGAGGCCACATTTGCAGTCTAATACTCTTGAAAGTTTGTCAGAAAGTTTGTCTTGATGATATCTCAGACGAGTTCTACAATGGATCATGTTGGGTCAAAAACTAGGTCACAAGGTCAAATCTTAGAAAAACCTTGTGTACACTCAAGAGGCCACATTTTCAGTCCAATGCTCTTGAAACTTTGTCAGAATGTTTGTCATGATGATAGCTTGGACGACTTTGAAAATGGGTCATGTCAGGTCAAAAACTAGGTCACTGGGTGAAACCTTAGAAAAACCTTGTGTGCGCTCTAGAGGCCACATCTTCAGACCAATACTCTCGAAATTTGGTCAGAATGTTTGTCTTGATAATATCTTAGACTATTATGAAAATGGGTCATGTTGGATATAAAAAACTAGGTCACTAGGTCAAATCTCGGAGAAACCTTTTGTACACACTAGAGGTTACATTTTCGGTCCAATATTCTTTAAACTTGGTCAGAATGTTTATCTTGATGGTATCTTGCATGAGTTTGAAAAAGGGTCACGTGGAATCAAAAACTAGATAACCATGTTTAATCCTTAAATAAACCTTGTGTACGCTCTAAAAGCCACATTTTCAGTCCAATAATCTTGAAATTTGCTTAGAATGTTTATCTTGATAATATCTTAGACTGGTATGAATATGGGTCATGTTGGATAAAAAACCAGGTCACTAGGTCAAATCTCGGTAAAACCTTTTGTACACCCTACAGGCCACATTTTCTTTTAAATACTCAAGAAAGTTTGTAAGAATGTTTGTCTGGATAATTTCTACATGTCAAGTAGGCTGCTGAGACAAATTCTAGAAAAAGCTTGTGTGCACTCTAGAGGCCATATTTGTAAGTCCAACACTAATGAGTGTTTGTCAGAATGTTTGTCTTAATATCTCTGAAGCTATTGGAAATGGGTCATGTTTGATCAAAAGGCTCAGGTGAGCGACTTCAGGGCCATCATGGCCCTCTTGTTAAAAGTTATTTGTGGTATTTCTTCCGGTCATCAAGTTTAAGTTGTAGGCTAAACATTCCCCGCATCAACTGTCTGTTAGGAAAACGGCAGCAGGTTATATTCCATGTAAAAGCCAAGGTCAACTGCTGAGTTGAGGGATATTTGTTTATCTCTTACTCTAGAGAGTCTATGTTAACCTTTTACCAACGTGTTTTACGGCCCTGGAGAATAAGGCTATTGAAATCACTGTGAAAAATAGACAGATTACCGGCAATAAGCATTTTCATCCTTTTTAACAATGCTTTTTACCCTTTCTAATACAGTTTGCTACGTTTAGTTTATTTTCTGCAGATTCTGTAATTAAATTCATATGTATTCATTCAATAAACAAGAACCAGATTTTCCAAATTTAATGGCTTTCTTTGTTTAGGATACTTGCAAAAATTAAAATATAGGGCGATGAAAACGAGCGGCATTTTAATCAACTAAACGAATGTTTTCTAGTCTGTGTAAAGTCTTTGTATTTGTTTTATAGGGCGTGGCGCTTAGTAAATAGGACAATTAGTGGTAGCTGCTTAAGTGTGTTAGAACTGTAAGTTAAACAGAACAAAACAGAGCTATATTTTCCGAATAACTTGAACGATGGTCGTCGTCATTACAAAGCTTACAAAACAGTATTTAGCGTGTTCATATACATATGAGCCGTGCCCTGGCAAAAGGGGGCTTCAGTCATCTCCGCGATGCATTATACCAATCAAGCAATCTCATAAGTATGGATCCATAGTTGCCACTTTTTTTGAACAACCAACTTAATCATGAGGGAGACTGGTCCCTGGACATACAGAAAATTGACCAATAGCGAAAAGTTTCGGCCCAGGTCAGCCTGCGCGGACTGCGCAGGCTGACCTGGGTCGATATTGTTGGCAGATGCATTAATCCCCCTTTTGCCAGAGCACGACTCACACACACACACACACACACATATATATACACACACACACACACACACACACACATATATATATATATATATGTGTGTGTGTGTGTGTGTGTGTGTGTGTAATAACAGCTTGTTCTCTTAAGGTGAAGAATGAATAATACAATGAAGGGATAGCTTTTACCGCTTTTTTTCTTACAAGTTTAACAAAACTGTGAATATAGGATGTCCCAGAAGATATGTCCCTGGTCTAGAAGCCATCCAACCTAAGTCTTGAGTTGAATCTTTTTTTTTTCTCAAAATGTCCTTGTCAAATCGAAGCAATTCCTGCAGCTGCACCATCCTGTTTAATAGTAACAATTCCCTATAGGTATACATATACCTTCATGATTAAATTTTCCGCCACAAATCCAGCAGTGTGTTTGTTGTGTATGTTTTATTTTTTCCTCTATTGTTATTAACCTATTTACTCAGGATTAAGCATCTTAGACATTAGTAAAACACATATGCAAAAAACTTATTATAATTACTTTAAAGCTAAGTATGGTGAAAAGGTTAGAATGTTTTATACTGATACAGATAGTTTTATTCTTGAAATAGAAACTAAAAATTTGTATAAGGATATGGAAAAAGATGTACCTGAAATGTTTGATACAAGCAATTATCCTAAAGATCATTTCTTAAAAAATGATTGTAATGCAAGAGTAGTTGGAAAGTTTAAAGATGAGTTAGGTGGTGAGATTATGACCGAATTTGTTGGTTTAGGAGCAAAAATGTATGCTTATGAAACTTTAGATGGTAAGGAAGATAAAAGATGTAAAGGTGTTAAAAAAGCGGTTATCAAGAAAGAGATAAATTTTGATAATTACAAAGAGTGTTTGCTTACAGAAAAGGATCAGTATAGAAAGATGACTGTTTTAAGAAGTAGGAGCCATGATATGTATACTGAAGAGTTAAACAAAGAAGCGTTAGGATCAAGTGATGATAAAAGGGTTGTTTTGGAGAACAAGATTGACACGCTAGCTTGGGGACATTATAAAATATAACTTTAAAAAATAAAGTTATCCTTGCACAAATCTCCAAATCCCGCTTTTCAACCACACTACTATATAAATTACTAAATTGTCATTTTAACAATTTAGTAATTATGCTACACATCTGGAACAAGGCGTAGAAATATCTTCAGTCTTGTCTACAGCTTCTCCTCTGTAATAATACAATCCTTTACATCCCATTTCCCAAGCTTTGTAATGGATCTCATGGACTTCCCTTTTTGTGGCGGCTGCGCTTATGAATACATTTAATGATTGTCCCTGGCATATATATTTTTGTCTATCCGCTGCGTATTCTATAATTTTTAACTGATCTATTTCCTTAGCTGTTTTATAAACTTTTTTTGTCTCATCAGACAACGGTAAATGACTTACTGAACCTTTGTTTTTTATTATAGAATCCCAAGTCTCTTTGTTATTGAGGTTGATCTTTTCTAGTTCATTTTCTAAATATCTATTGTTCCACAGAAATGTTCCAGCTCTTGTTTTTAATGTATATGCATTCGCTATATTTGGTTCAATAGAAGCCGAGCAATTAATAATTAATGAACTGTTAGATGTTGGGGCAACAGCTAATAAATGAGAGTTTCGTCTTCCTGTGCCTTCCATTGAAGGGCATTCACCTCTTTCTTTTGCCAGTTGTTTGGTTTCTTTTAATGCATATTCTTTCATTTTCTTAAATATCTCAATATTAAGTTTCTTTGCCTCATCTGATTCAAATGGAATACCTTCTTTTTGAAAAAAAAAAAAAAAAAAAAGATCCTAATCCCATCACTCCTAGGCCAAATGGTCTATCTTTTATCGCTCCTTTCTTTGCTTTCTTAATATTGTCTGGGGCATTTGAGATAAATACATCTAATACATTATCTAGAAATCTTACAATATCTCTTATAAATTGTTCATCCTATTCTCTGTAATACTCAACGTTTACGGATGATATACAACATACAGCATCTGTAGTTGCGTCAGTAGGTAAATGAATCTCATTACATAAATTACTTCCATGGATTTTTAATCCCTGGTCTTTCATTACTTGAGGTAGACCCGCATTTATAGTATCAATAAAATTTAAATATGGTGTTCCTATTCTACTTCTGGATTCAAGAATGGTTTTCCATATTCTCCTGGCATTTGTTGGAGTTCTAGCTTTTGTTTTTGGATCTATAAGGTCATAATTTGTACCATTTTTAACCGCTCTCATGTAGCCATCAGTGATATTAATAACATTAAATAGATTTAAATTTTTTCTATTAATATCTCCACCTGTTGGTATCCTCATTGAGATGAATTCGGTTATCTCTGGGTGTGTAATATCTAAATATGCAGCATAACTTCCTTTCCTTGTTTTTCCCTGTTTATATGAGTTTATTGCTGCGTTGATAGGTGTTAAAAATACAATTGGCCCGGGTGATTTACCGTCAGATGATCTAATTGAACTCCAGTCTGCTCCTATTCCTCCTCCTACTACTGTAAACCAACATGTGTCACTTAGATGATCAATGATACCCTCTATCTTGTCAGGAACGTAACTCAAAAAACTGGAAATTGGTTGACTTTTTTGCCCTTTTGTATTTGGTAATGGGGCATTACTCAATATAGGAGAAGAAAACATAAATTTACGAGAAGATGTGTAATTATATATCTTCTGTGAAAATTCTAAATCACCTTTACTATAAGCTACGCTGGCCCTTGCAAATGCTTGTTGAGGAGTTTCCCCATTCAATAATATCCAGTCCATGATTACTAAATAATTCGTTTAGATCATTATTAATTGTAATTCCTAAATAGTTTTCCATTATGTTGTTTTAATTCTGAATATAATTGTTTATCAAAATTTTCGAGACAAAAAAAGTTTTAAAAATAAAAATGAAATTTTTTTTTGAAATTTAAGTTAGTCTTAGATTCGTGGTTAACTATTAGTCGGTTTGTCTGGTTAACTAGCTAGTCGATTAAGAAATTTATTTGGGTGGTTAGTTGTGGTTAGGGTTAGTCGGTTGGGGGGTTAGTCGATTAAGAAATTTATTTGTGTGGTTAGTTGTGGTGGGCGTTCTGGCGCATTTTGCTGAGCGCGCCAGATAGGGTATTTTACTGTCTACTCGCGTCTACTCGCGATGCCACTGCGTTGCTGTGACTATGCTTGCAATCGTACTGCGCGCACCTCGGTGTTCTGCATTTTTTCTTGGACGCCGTGGGATCGCCGCCCTGGTGTGACAGGGGTTTTACCATGGTTGGTGTACGCTAGCAAGCCGGGCTAGTAATGGTTGAGGAGGTGACAATGGTCGACTTGCTTCTATTTGAGAGGGTTGGGGTTGATGTCCTGCTTTCTTCCCCTTTCTTTGAACGAGCATAGTTCATTCTCCATTGACTTTTCGAGACCACAGCAAAAAAACAATCGATGAATAAATGTGTATACATACAATTCGTTTTCAGAGATTGTTCGAACGATTGTCAAGAACACGCCGTCAGCGTAGTGTGAGCAGCTGTATGAACACCGTGAAAGCGCAAAACACGCAGTGGTAGCGCCATGAGAGCGCGGAGAATCGCCAAGAAGACCTACGTAGGAACGCGAAAACGCGCCATTGGAGCTCCGTAGCAACGCCTTGGTCTAGGTGAGAACGCTGTGACATCTCCGTCTTCGCGAGAAATATCCGATTTTTCCTGCGAACTCATGGCGCTCTGGGAAATTAAACAACGCCGAGCAAACGCAGTCGAAACGCCTATAGTGTGACAGGGGCATTAGATAACAGCGTAATATATTAAGGATAGGGCACCCTAATGGGATTCGTGTAACATCGCGTTTCATCGTACGGATTCGGCTAAAACTCGTGTAATCCGTAATCGATGCGGGGAACCAGCATCTATCGGCCGATCGATTACGGATTATCCGAGTCTTAGCCGAATCCGTACGTTTTTCGGCGATGAAAGTCGATGTTACAGGAATCCGCATTAGGGTGCCCTATCCTTAAAGTGCAGTCTTCTGTAAAATGCAATGTTATTATTATTATAATTTTTTTTTTCTGGCTGTTCCTTTGCCTATAAAGATGACAGACGACTCCTGCCTATTTATTTCAATATAAAATTTTAAAAGCATAGATCTGAGCGCACCGGCCCCCGCGATATATTACTGAAAAAGTAATGTTAAAACGAAAAATGATATTGAGAAAGATGGTTAACACAATTCTAACAAACAATGAATCATTTGATTCAGCTTCCTCTGAATTCGAAACTTAAGCAACTATTGTTGCATATCCGATCACGTGACATGCACGTGGAAGTTAAAGCTGTGCAACACAAAACAAAGAAAAGGCGAGAATGAATCATTCAGGCTGAGGGTACGCTGAGTAAATCGTGAGTCTAATTTTTCGATATTATTATATTGATTTTAATCATTAAATGTAACAAATTATGTTAATTTTTGCTTTATCTTGATATGGCATCTTTTTTCACGGAGTCTAAAATAACTGAGCCATTCACTGTAAAAAAGGACTGAAATTCGAACTTAAAACTACTTTCACTCACTTTCGACGTGACTGAGGTGATGGCGTGAGGCTGGTCACTTTGAAGTACCCTTGCTTTGCTTTTGCTCCGGTACAACATGGACAGTATGGAACTGGTATGAACGTCAAGTAGAATAAACACATCAGCTATTGCGCCAACAAACAATACCACCTGGATACCTAGAACCTTTTTTGAATACTACTGAGCAGTTAGTGTCCCTGTGCCCTTGTCAAGGACAGCGAGATTTGTACGTCCGTCCCGGTTGATTCCGTCCCAGACCATGAAGCTTCAATAGCGTTCACATCTACCAAAGTTGGTAAAATGAGCCTCTCCCTTGGCCTTTGCCTGCCTTGTCCCTCTAAGTTGTACCTGATCTGAACTGTAAAGAGGACAGGTCACCATTCCATTCCGGTCCAGCCAGCACGGTCCTCGGACAACACATACCCTGGACGACAGTGGTTCAGACAAAGCGGAAACCGTATACACGTTCTTGTCGACCATAGGAATATTCGTGAAACATTGTGAGAATAGTTTATGTGGATACATTGAACCTAGATATATTTCAAAGGCCCTTACGAAGGCGGTTGCTGTCTCAGCAAGGTAACTGCGAGCCCTCATAACTCGAAAAGTGTCTTCATTATCTGCAGAGGACTTTCTCCGTCACCACTATGTCGTCAGACAGATGTGTCATAAAGTTAGACCTTCGCCGATGTTCTGTTGTTAACAGAGTAGTGCACGATAAGGGCCGCACATCACAATGGGTACTCCCTAGCACCACAGTCCCATCTGTCCGCCGAACTTCATTCGCATTGCACCAAAATAGCAACAAAATCAAAGAGTAGATGGATCATTTCCACCACATGCAGGAATACACCAGTCATAAGAGCTCGCGTGTAAACCGAGGAATCATCTCAAAGAAACGCTTATTTTTTTCTATTTTAAAACCCAATAAAGATATTACAAACATATGTACTGTTATCTCACGCAAACGTTACAGATCTTTGTGAACCATTTGGTTCTCTCCAAACTCCGTGCAGTATACTTGAAATTCAAGAGAGGAAAATGAGAAGCGGAATAATATTATGTCAAATACGAGAGAGAGAGAGAGAGAGAGAGAGAGAGAGAGAGAGAGAGAGAGAGAGAGAGAGGAGAGGGGGGGCATATGATGACCTGACGAAGCTGATAATGCGCTTGTTCTCTGAAAGGGATGGTTATTGTGTGGCACTAAAAATTTGCAGAAACTTGAATTTTAAGTGCATCCAGACCTCTTTGTCCTATCCATATGCAACGTAATTGTTTATGATTGTCCATGAAACATGATTGCAAACTCTGCCCGTGCGATCACAAGGCATTTAAGTCTCATGTACAAAGAAGATGAAGAATATGAAATTCAAGGAGGTTTAAAATCTTCTATTGTCTCAAATTTCAAATTTTAGATTGCTAGCTAGTCTCCATCACTATATTGATGCTGAATAGATATTAGCCTACCCGTCGATGTATTTTGACCCTACCCATCAAGTATTTTTACCCTAACCGTCGGTGCACTAGTAGATGTGTTATTGTTGGTCATCAAAAAGTGTAATGAACCAGAAAAAGATCTGAGCCATGCTCTGGCAAAAGTTTGTTTAATGCATCTCTGCAATACATTGAACTAACATCACAAATTTTGGATCCTTACAATGACTTTTGTACAACAAACAACTGAATCATGAGGTAAAATTGTCCTTTAAAATGCAGTAAATTGACCAATAGCAAAAGGTTCGATACTTTTTGCAGATGCATTATTAATATCCAACCAAGAAGTATCCAGGAACGTTGTGCTAAGCTTGTTCAAGAATGGAACGAAGTTCCGGGAAAGATAATCAGGAAACTGATACGAAGCCTGAGAAGACGATGTCTAGCACCATAAATAACCATTGGTCACATCACATACTAGATAGTAATCCTATTCCAGCTTTTAATCAGTAACTGACACATATTTGGCTAAGTTGCCAAGTCTGGATCAAAATTATGATGACAATGTATCATTGAAATAAGGCTATATGATAATATATATCACTAGTTCCAATACGTAAATGAGTAGAATTAATTAGTTGCTGCATCACAGTTAATACGAGATTCTCACAGATAACTTTTTTTTGGCGCCATCTTGGAAATCATTTCTGGAATACATCTTCCTTTGTTAGTGTTTGATATCTATATATGTACTCTCATGTGGCACCACTGCAAACTACTTCCGGGTCGTAGCAATCAAAGGTAGTTCCATCTTAAAAAAATGTGACAAAAAGCACTTCTGCCGCACTAGTTATCGGTGAAAATGTTAAGACAGCTCTGAATTGCGCTTCTGGTGTTGATTTGATGATTTAGAATTGTAGGAACTGAGTACAAATTTGCTAATGCTTACCTGTGATCACATAAAATGACATGGTCCATCACTAAGAAGGGCCTCTTTTCACAGATATTTTTTAGACGTAGTTGTCTCTGAGTGCCATTTTTTAGCTTCTTCTGCAGGCCACAGGACATAGCTATGATATAAACAAACAGCAACGCAACGCTGTTGGTTTACAAAAAAGTACAGTAAAGGGTCAAAAACTGGGATTAGTATACAGGCATTAGCTTTCCACAAGAAGTACTCGACAAATACGCTGCTTTTTACCAACGTACATCACAGACAGATTTTTAAAAAACTTTGCACAAAGCTCATCATGTCTCTTGGAGATTACAGTAAAAAAAGATGTGGGTCACCATGCTCGTTTCTGAGAAATTCGTCTTTGAAAAAGGTATATACAGCTCCAAAATTCGGCTTATATTGGATTTAATATGTCTTTCTAAAAGAGTGAAACAGGAAACTTACCGGAAGAATATACAAATACAAGGTATACATCATTTCAATGAAAATTAATTTAGTTTTGCACAAAAAATATACAAAAGCCTAGTTTTGAGCATGGTAAATCTACAAATTTGGATGTTATATACAGAACATTGTGTTAAAAAGGGAGGTAATTTGACCGAATTAAGGGTTAATCCTTAATAAATACATGCTTTCTGACGGACAGATTTTTCTTAAAATTTCCACACTTATTGTATTTTAATTCTAAACAATAAGAAAAAATAAAAATGGCATCAATCCGTGCTTATTTCGTCAGAAAGTCACTGTGAAAGTTATTTTTTTCAAGGATAGAAATAGAATAAAAGCTCAGCAGACACAGTTGGAAAAAAAGAAATTGCTTATTAGGAGCGATTTCCCTTTTTCCAACAATAATTGCAAAAGTGGAAAGAGCTATACTTCCGAAGCTTTAAATTTCCTACTCATGTTTGCTTGTTTGGTGTGTAACACTGTGTCAAAAGTATTAAATTATTTCACGGTGACAGTTCACATATCCATTTTTTTCTCTTTACTAATACTACCCGGAGAAAGTGCTACTTATATCAGTGCACCAATAGCATTACCATATGTGCAAAATGTACATGTAGGTGCACTTTCTATTCACTATCCATGAAAAAAAAAAACCCGCATGCACGGTAGGATGCGCGCGAACACTTGTGATATACGTCGTTAAAGAACATTACTTTAGTTTTTGATGTAATGTCACCATTTGACGTTATCATAATAGTGTCAGCTTGCTAGAGACCCTAAAATAATCAAACAGTACAGTACTTACATGTACGTTGTAAATCTGAGAATACACGTACGTGTACATGTATTCGCATCGGCGGAAGCGCATTATTCGAAAAACATGGGATTGGATGATCAAGTTGGCGCTTGAGGTAAATGATTATCAAACGATTCCAATAAACTGTTATATAAACCTTTGGCAAGCTTTAACATTTTTCTCTCTCTCACACACACACACACACACACACACACACACACACACACACACACACACACACACACACACACACACACACACACATATATATATAAACACACACACACACACACACACACACATATATATATATATGTGTGTGTGTGTGTGTGTGTACACACACACACACACACACACACACACACACGAACGAAATCCAACGACTGTCAGATTCTTTTTATTCTCAAGACAAAGCCTTTATTATTATAGATCTATTTATTCGAAACCTACATATAAACGAATGAATCCGACTCATTGCTTTGATAGAAGTTTACGTTCGGGATAAAAATATAACTAGATCGTATGTATTTGGTGATTGATGAAATAACGATTGATAAAGACAAATAAACTAAAGATAAGCGAGGTAATATAAACGGTACATTTGCTTTGTTGTTGAGATCTTCTGGGATTTATTCTTAAAAGCTATGCATGTGCATCTCTCTCTCTCTGCCGCTGTCTCTCAACTTGGGTGATTCTGTCCTAGTTTACAACAACAAATCATACGACTCAGAGTTTATATATGTTCTGCGCAAAGTAGGAATCTGGACAATTCCGGAATTGTCCTGCGCAAAGTAGGAATTATCACTTTGTAGGGCGAAGTAAGAATTCCTACCTTGCACGATTCAATGCCGGAATTGTCCCTGCGCAAAGTAGGAATCGGGACAAAGTGAGAATGTATTATTTTCCCTGCGCAAAGTATGGATCGGGGACAATGTAAGAATATATATATTTTTTCATTTTTTCCATCATTTTCTGATCATTATAATTGATGTTTGTCTATTAGTACAGCGAGACTATTGATTGAGAGTGATTGATACTCATGACAGAAACTTTCTTGAATTTAGTTCTAACTGAAATACCGTAGAAAGGCACAATAACATATAAAAAGCTGGAATGAATGCGCTCTGGAATAGTTACTTTGTCAATAAACCATGTGCCCAGCATCGTGTTTTTAAATTTTGGTCGACAGGATATAATAAATAAAATAAATAAGGTAGCATGTGTTTTATTGTTTATCGTGACAACTAGAATACCATACTAGTATTAAGATATTAAACAAAGACCATAACAGTAATGAGAAATAAATAGCATGTGTTGCAGCATGAGCATTCTTGGAAAAGGAAAACAAAATCTGTAAAATACCCCACAATCCAAAGATCTAATGACCCTGAAGAAGGCTACTGAAAGATTGATGAAAAACGAGAAAATGCTGATAACCAGCATTTTCTCCTTTTTCCATAATGTTTTTACTTAAGCTACATTTAATTTGTCGTCTGCTAATACTTTGAATTTGGTCGAATCTAAAAAATTGTCATTTGGGTAAGGGTTAACCATCAGTAAATATATGTCGGTCGCAAAAAGATATCTCAGGGTTTTCAGTTTGGCTGCTAAGCACGAACTAGATGGATTTTGCAGAGAATGTAGATCAAGATCAAGATCAGAATGCACAAGAGGTGTAGTCTGATCTTGGATCTTCACTGTCTGATACTGTGAGATTTTTCCTGGTGAAAAGAACTTTGATATTGCGATATTTTGTAGTTTTATTCTTTATCACATAACCACATTTTTGACGGGTCCAAAATCAAAGCATTTCGCAGACAAGTTTGATGTTGCTTAAATGACGGAATTTTTCTTTGAAAGAGTAGAAAACATTGTTGGAAAATTATATAGAGTGCTGATTACCAACACTTTCTCCTTTTCTCACGATGTTTTCATCGTTTAGCTTGAAAGCGTTAATCTACGTGTACCTTCGTCGTCGTTTGAGCTTAGTTACTTCATTTGGAATAGAGAAAAATTTCAGTTGCAAGACAATCTTCGGTTCCATTCACGTTTTCCGTTTCTTCACATTTCTTGTAAAGAAATCCCTGTGGTTATTCTTACTTTGTCCGACTATTCTCACTTTGCACTACCCTTTGAATTCTTACTTTGTCCAAGCCTGTTCCTACTTTGCGCACAGACCATATCTGACCATAATACGATATATCTCCCTTCCAATTCTAGAATTGTCCGGTACAATTCCGGAATCGGCGAACAAAGTGAGAATTCTTACTTTGCGTAGGACAATTCCGGAATTGTACCGATTCTTACTTTTTGCGCCTAACATGTATACGTACATTTGTTAAAAAATAGAACAAGACATTTCATATAACCGGCTTCTTCTCGACTACCAAATATACTACTATCCATCGACGCGTATTTTAAACAAGCAACGTATTTCGTAGTTCAAAGTCATTTACAACATATATGTACAACAATCATTCTAATTACATAGATACAAAAAACACAATTAAAAATAGAATAGAATATCCTGTTTTCCACAAGCACTCTGTCTATGCTTACCCACAACTCTCTCTCTCTCTCTCTCTCTCTCTCTCTCTTTCTCCCCACTTATTTCCCCAACGGTCAGAGCAATATGTTGGGCTACCTCGACCGTTCAATGTCATAAACTATCGTAGGACAATTCAGTGTGAATCACATATATTTCAATTTTTTTAACAACATCAACGACTTCAAATACTGTTAAGCGTTTGCACTGAGGTTTTCAAAACTTGCTGAAAACACTAAGTGACAGAAAACATTAGGGAAAAATCTTCCTTCAAAGTTTAGTAGTCATTGATCTGAAATAAAAGACAATAAAACATGTATACATCATTCAGCAGCACCAAAGAAATAACTCTTTGAAATATGTTAAAGAAAACAATAATATATCACTCTCGAACATACTTATTTTTGTGCGCAGTAAATTTTGAGGAGTACATTTAGTAACGTTTCGATTTACAGGACCTTGTTCTCGTTCCTAGGCGAGATAACTATCAATTATCACAGCCGAGTTATATTTAAGTTATATGATAACACTATGTTCGTACTTTATTTACCTTTCAACGCCTGACTTTTCGGTGTTTATTATTTCTAACAACGACAACGACAAACACTAATTTAGCAATATATACAATTTAGCTGATGACACAGTGCGCGCATTTGAATTTAAGGTAGGAGACTCCTAATTGAAAACAGCTATTTCCACTATAATATTGTCCTAAAAAATTTACTATGATGAAAAATGAATATTATGGTACTACTTTAACCGGGCCACTTTTTCTTTTTTTTTCCTTCTCAGAATTATCATTTATAAGTCTAAAACCACTATATTCTCATTACAAAGGGAGATAATAATTACCCCCTTTTCAGGAAACTAACAAAAGTATCAAAAAATAATTTTAAGATAGACATCAAAGGAATTTCTGCTCGGTTAAAAATGTGCATAAGTATTATATCAGTATAAATTCAAATTTATCAACTAACAAGTAATTTTATTCCATTTTGCACTAGAAGCGTTAGGTGGGTTCTACCTCAATACGCAACCGAAATACTCATTAAAGTATGTATTCTGTTCAAAGAAAAGAGCCCTAGCTGTCTATTGCATGTTTGTACTTAATCCAATCTTTTCAAGAAATAAATTGACAGATATCGATTTATCTTCAATATTGCAACAGAAATATTGTGATTTTGACCAGAAATGAGTCGAATAAGCTGTCGTCTCAAGAAATACCGTAGGTCACACTGACCGTGTATTTTTCTATACGGTCGTTAACTACAGCCAGATTAAACGAGGAAAGCACATGGGAATTTTTAAGTTTTCTTGGTCAGATGGAGGTTGAAATGGATGAACACAAAACGTGTCAAGACAGCTCTGTAGAAAACTGGAGTTGTAACACTATTACTCCTTATTGAAATGTTCAAGTTTTGAATATGAAACTGTTCGGGTTGAGAGGGTGGAGTAACTTTGGCTTCACAAACTGGGATAATTTGGGCCATAACTTCATTAGGAAACATCAGTTCATTTGAAGGCTGAGACTGACCAGTGGAGTTTTGCGACACACTATAACTGGGAAAGGAAAAAGGATTGTCGCACTGATTTCCGTTTGACAGGTACATGTATGTGTCATTGTAGCTTGTGTTTGCCAAAATATTTGAGGTTTTTTTTCTGATTTTCAACAGAAATGGAGAAATAGCTGAGGACACATTGAATGTTATATTGCCTGTGACCTGCATTATTTCTGTTGGAGGTATATCATTGTCCCGTGGTTTCTGGACCAGGTGTTTCCAGGCAGAGTGTTTGGTCAGTTTTCTGTTTTGCTATGAGGGTTTTGCCTCATACGGATTTCATAAGACATGAAAATTTGTTCACCCCAGTGCTCTGCCTCAGAAGCCAATGGTTAGAATCAGTGCCCACGGGAATAGATCTTGGAGCAAGATCAAATAGAGCATCTGTAAAATTAAAACCAGTTGGTCTCTTTTTGGCATACTTTCTGTACGTACACAATTAGGGGTCCCTTACAGTTTTATTTGAGAAAATTTTAGGATTCACTTTCCTAGTGTAAGTCAAATTTCCCATGTTCTAGTTTTTGTTTGCCTTTCATCTAGCTCCAGGTAATTACAATCGCCATTATACTTCAGCATAACATCTCCCCGTTTGTTAAAGAGAGAAAAGTTCTATTAAATATTATGTTTGTTGATCATTATTAGGTTGTGTTCAAGTGCTAATGAAACAAGAGGGCCATGATTCCCCAGAAGTAGCTCACCCGACTCTTTTGACCAAACATGACCCATTTTCAATCTCTTTCGAGATATTATGACATTCTACCACGCTTTCATAATTATTGGACTGAAAATTTGGCCTCTAGCTTGTACACAAGCTTTTTCTAGAATTTCTCTCAGTGACCTACTTTTTAGCCAAACACAGCCCATTTTCCCATTGTAGATATTATAAAATAAAGAATCTGACCACCTTTCAGTGTTGGACAGAAAATGTGGCTTCTAGAGTGTACACAAGATTTTTCCAAGATTTGACATGGCGACCTAGTTTTTAACCCGATGTTACCCATCTTCAATTTCATCTTCAATACTGGTCGTCAAGAAAAACATTCGTAGTGATTTTCATAAGTTGTTTTCAGAGAATGATGACTCTAGAGCTACACAAGCTATTTTAAAGGTTTTACCTAGTGAGCTAGTTTTTGATCCGACATGACCCATTTTCAAACACAGTCAAGATATCATTATGACAAACATTCTGACCAACTTCCACGAGTGTTTGACAGAAAATGTGGCCTCTAGAGGGTACACAAGGTTTTTGTAAGATTTGACCCAGCGACCTAGTTTATGACCCAACATGACCTTTTTCAATCTAGTCCTGGACATTCTTACCAAATTTCATGAGAATTGCACCAAAAATGTGGCCTCAAGCGCGTACAAAAGGTTTTTCTAAGAATTGATCTAGTGACCTAGTTTTTGACCCGACATGACCCGTTTTAAAAGTCGTCCGAGATATCATCAAGACGAACATTCTGATTAACTTTCAAGAGTTTTGGACTGAAAATGTGGCCTCTAGAGCGTACGCAAGGATTTTCTAAGATTTGACCTGGTGACCTATTTTTTTAAGTGACATGACTCATTTTAAAACTCGTCCGAGATATCATCAAGACAAACATTCTGACCAACCCTCAAGAGTTTGGACTGAAAATGTGGCCTCTAGAGCGTACAAAAGGTTTTTCTAAGATTTGACCTAGTGATCTAGTGTTTGACCCGACATGACATATTTTCATACTCGTCCAAGATATTATCAAGGTAAATATTCTGATTAACTTTCAAGAGTTTTGGACTGAAAGTGTGGCCTCTAGAGCGTACACTAGGTTTTTCTAAGATTTGACCTAGCGACCTACTTTTTGAACGACATAACCCATTTTCGAACTCATCCGAGGTATTATCAAGACAAACATTCTGACTAAGTTTCATGAGTATCGGACTGAAAATGTGGCTTCTAGAGCGTACACAAGGTAAAAGCTGACGACGGACGATCGACGCCGACGCCGGACACAGCACGATCACAAAAGCTCACCTTAAGCACTTTGTGCTCAGTTGAGCTAAAAATGTTCAATCGGGCCTAGAAACATGTTTAAAAAAAATCTCTCGCCTGAAACAGATTTATCATCCTGATTGTGTTTTTGCTGTAAATTTTCATTTAGAAGACTTTTTAGTAAAGGGATAAAGTGCTCATAACAGACAATTTTCCCTAACTGCAATGTTTTCTACTGGAAAACTTTACTGTCTCTAAGAAAGCATATGATGAAAAGGGTTAAACTGCTTAATTTCTTTGTTATATGCTTTGAACTCAATTTTTCCAATCATTTTCTTCTAATTTCAATGCAAGATATTTCAAAATTATGACAGAAGAAAGGCAAGAAGTTAAAGAAGTTTATATAAACTTTTAAAGATTGTGAAAACAGCCAGTTTGATAATTTAACCTGCATACAGAACTACACTAGACTAACATGTGACATTCAATCTTTACAAATGTAGACATACCTCCATTCATAGTGTTCTTTAACATCCCTCTTTTCAAAGTGTAGGCAGTTGTTCAGCCAACGAGAATTTATAAATGCAGATGGACTTACTAATCCCAACAGATTCTTTTGGTAAAACAAGCTAATATCGCCATCTAATGGTGGCTCAGCCTCCTGGACGATTTCCCTCTCCACGCATTTTCAGCAACTTCATTTTGGCCTACATGAAAAAAAAAAAAAAACTTTGACTTTTTTGTAATAAATTGCTGCATAGTAATGCCCAAATATTACAAGACATAGAGATACAAAGGAGGAATTTTTGTTTGAAATTTTTTCCCAGTCCTTCAATGTTTATGATAAAGGTACAAGGAGAGAACAGCAATATTTCTAGGACTCTGAAAACAAGTAAAAACTGGAATTAATGATTTATAACATTATGGGAAAAGGTAATATTGTTTATTACAAGCAACTTTGGCTTTTTAAACGATGATTTCAAAGTCATCGTCTTCAGTGTCTTAAATGGGTATTTATCAAGGAAAGGAATAATCCTTTAACACACAATCCCGAATTTAAAGACCACGAGAAAGAAGACTTTTGAAAACATTATGAAGAAATGCTAGTAACAAGCATTTTCTCATTTTCTCAAAATTAATAATAGTATAATATGAAAAACGTTTGAATTTTTGTCTGTATATTCTTCTAATATGGATGAGTCCAAGATATTGCCGTGTGAAGCGTTGAAATATTTTCTTTTTTTCCTTTTTTTTTTTTTTTTTTAATGGAAAAGGTCTTTAAAAACTGGAATACCAGGACACAAGGTGTCAATTACCTTGAAAGTTTTTCTGATGAGAGTGAAAGCATTTGTGTCACTCTTTATTATTGAATGTTCATGGCCACGCCTTCTCAGCTTCCTCTTAAAGCATGAAATCAAGTTGCGTATCACACTGGCCTCGTAATCATCTCCATCTTGCTTTTTAATTGTGATGAGAAAACCAGCTATTTTTTTCATCAAGTTCTTCCAAGAGGATTAATTTCCTGATTTCTACATTTTCATCATGTGTTGTTCAACTTTCTTGATGTCAGACAAAGTTTTCCTCATTGTGGTTTGATTTTTCTCTTCTTTGATAAACTGTTAAATTTCTTCTCGGTTTACATAGGAAGGTGATGAAACAGGCAGGACTTGTTGATGCTTGTTGATGAATGTTTGGAATGGGCATTTCTTTGTCAAAAACTGAAGGGTCGATATCGAGTTCCGTATACCCGTCGACATCCTCATTTCTATTGAGGAAATCATCAAGTGATAGAATTAAGTTTACGGCCCCCATCTCTGACATTTTGATTGTTTACATCAAATGATCGTCTGCCGCCAACGATGCAAATCAAGGCAGTGAATATTGTGACTGAGGAAAGTGACTAAAATAAAACTGAGAATGTGCTTTTGGTAAATAACGCTCGTAGTGAGCTTCTCAAAAGCATTTTATGACTGTAGCCCATCTCTTAATATGTTTATAAGGCGGAATAAGGTTCTGAAATGCTGAATTGAGTTTTAAAAAAAGTCTTTGTTTGATTATCCAGTATTTCCCTAGTATAAAAAGAAAAGAGAGTAGTCACGTATCGTTTATTGTATAATGCTATTGTATAATGCTCACATATCTTTAGCTGAGCTGAACAAAGTACTTTGATTGATTGATTGATTGCAATTTAATATTTAAACAGTCATTTGTTTTTTTAAAAAATGACAAAAACACAATTTTTATTGTACCGTCATTACTTTCTAGCGACTCTGTTCTTTGATTTGTGTATTGACTAAATGTCAACAAGGGGTCGATTTTAGGTCGAAAGTAGGTCCCGCTCCACGTGCGTTGCAATGAATACCCGAGATATATATTCTGTTCTATAAATATCCGTGGGAGATCAAAAAAAAAAAAAAAAAAGAAAAAAACCTCACATACATGTAGGTGTTATTGCATGGTTATTCACGTAGATGAAAGATAAAATATTATTTCAAACAAATGCACATATAAACTATAAAGTTGCAATACAAAAAATGTACACGTACATTAGCACATCATCAATATAGTATGATATGAAATAAATGGAAACTTAAGCACGATCATAAACCAGTTTGATAGGACAGGAATACACACAAAAAGTACCACAACCATAATACAGTATAATACTAATATCAAGTAAATGCACACATTACCTGTCACAACCGTTTATCTTACTGATTCTCAATAAATAGGCGCATTCCTTGTCGTTGGGGCTTATCTCTACGTACGTGATAAACTCGGCAATAACAGTTGTTTCCATCAATCACTATTCATCTATCTTCGCAAATATCACCGAAAATATTCCGTGTCAATCTGCCATTTTAATGAGTTCGGTAATGTTGCCAAGCAAAAGCCAGAAACGCAAATAATGATAAAAATATACAATAATGTACAAGATGGTCGCCAAAAAGCCTTCATATATTCATAACTAATCAAAAATTGATGTGCATAACGTTACTTGCTGCAAAATTTTACATTCTGAGTATTAATTATATAGTCGCGTGAATCCGTAAAAACATGAGTCTTCAGAATCTGTGAAATATTCGTTTATTAATGCTTTTTTTGTCAACATTCATTTAAAAGGGATTCTACTAAACATTCAATTTTGCGCGTTTTATATTGTCTAAATATGCGTAGCACATAGAGCATGAATACTGAATCGAAATCGAAATTAGTGTAGCACGGGTGTGCTTTGTAGGGGATTCTGGAGATTTTTTTAATATCAAAGTAATGTGTTCGTTACGTCCGATTTTGCTGTTAAGTTTTTCCAAGTTATATACCATACACAAGTAGATTAAACTAAATTGTTTACCGTGAAAAAAAAAAGTGTTTTCATTTCAAATCCGTTTTTATTCTACTAAAACATCGAACCAATTTAATTCTAATTTTACAAGTTCGTGATTGACATTTTCGTCACATAGAAATTCAAACGCTCAAAAGTCTTTCTTACTTCCTCTTTTACTTTGATGATCAATAATTTGACATCATCTTTTTCAATAAATGAGACATTGAGAATGTTTGTTTGAACTTTTCCAGACTGAATTTCTTTGTCCTCATTGGTGGGATTCAGTTTATTTCAGCGTTGTAGGTTTCTCCATTATCGCTGTGAATACATTATTAAATATATCTTCTAGTCACCTGATTATCTTGATTTTAGAAATATTGGTTCAACATGTGTCCTTCATGTTCAAAGGGTACATAAGATATTCTGGAAATAAGCATGAAATACAAAAGAAAAGATCATGCGCGTTAACAGTAACGAACACGTCTGTGCTTTGTAATTCCCTGAAACTTTTTCATGATAATAGTTGAACTTTGTAAATGAAGCAAATTTCCAGAAATTATTCAACAAATAAAGGAACTGGTTCAAACTTGCAATCGGGGTACAACAGACAAAAGCCCCACCGACAGAGCCTCAAAGGATAAAAGTCCCATGCACTTAATAAAAATTCGGACAAAAGCTCCATGATGATAAAGTTTGATTATCTTATAACTTTTTGATATTTAATCGTATGTTTATGAAAAAAGAGCGGGTGAAGGAGATTTAATTAACTGTTTCAATATTGAAGATTAAAATTCAAATTAGATCAAGAATCACACACACACACACACACGCACGCACGCACGCACACACACACACGCATGCACACACACACAACCAGCAAAAATAAAAACAATAGTTAGAAAATAGCACATCAATTTGAAAGTTTGCAAATATTAATTGGCTGTCTTTAATCTCTGCTTGATCTGATCACATATTTGGAAACATCCTTATAACATAAGAAACATAAATAAGAAGGTTCAACTCTTTGCCTGAAGGTCACGGTTGTTCTTTTTAAAACATGATAGATCCGACGTCATTGTTCAACTTATGTGTCCATATTCATTTAAAATGTTTATCAATAATATTTTATGTCATTTAAAATCACAAGGAAAGTATTAGAAACTATTTATTATCGCATACATCAAATTGTTTCTCTGTTACTAGAACATACACACATGTAGATAGCCATTCACTAAAACCAATTCAATTTGCAAATTTGAGGTACGAAATCATTACTTGTATTATATACATCTATGAGGCTTTTGTCCCGTGGGATTTTAGTCCTTTGAGGCTTTTATCCATGGGGCGTTTGTCCTACTGGGCTTTTTATCCTACATCCCTGGGAATCAGTAATTAGTGAGGTCACGGAACAGTAAAATACTAGTACTTCATCGATATAAAGATTTTTACATGTTCGTTATGTTTCAAGCGCAAAAGACAATTTTAATTGATGTACTTTGTGATCAAGTTAGCACAAGCATGTCATTTATAGATTTAAAAGCATAAGTAGCATTTACATTGAAAAATAAATGAACAGTATGTACTTCTCGTAAAGGAAAATTGGTGTCAAGATGTAAGGTAACGAACTTTTTGTAGTAAAAGTTTCAGTTCATCGGTAAATAGTGGGCCTGTTCATTATGTTCATTTTATTTGACGTTAAAAACACTTGCTGTTCTACTTTGATGTTACTGTACGTGTTAAGATAAGTTCTTCACATTAACATGTCAAAATTGGGTAGAAAGTGTAAAATTCTAGTGAGAACCTCATTTGTGCAAATCATGAAAAATAACGACGTAATTATTATTACGTACGTGTTTTTATAATTTGCCACAGTAGAAAAACTATTTTATTTTGTGCTAAGACAAGTAATTGTAAAGTCAGACAGTTGCTTTACTAATTAAAGTTTTACGGAAATGTTCGTGACTGTTTACCGTCTATCGGAACTTATCAAATAAAAGAAAATCTTTTCTGGCAAGGCCTAGCAATAATATCTTTTATTTTTGGATAGTTTTCTTCTCTGATAGTAGAAGTGTCTTTGGCACCAAAATTCTTAAATAAACTACAACTCTCATTTAACTTTTTCAACGCCAAATAAATAAACTCGACCTCTTTCGACGGTTCTAAATACAATTCGTCAAAATTTACAAAGATTTTGATTGTATAGGCTTGACTAAACAAGCGTACGGCATGGATCAAAGATCAGACTGCACGCACGTTCTGTGCGGTCTGATCTTGATCTGTGCCGTCCAGAAAAGTCACTGTTTTCGCCTGTGGCGCCGAAAGGGATAACTGTATTATTTTCTAGTTCAAAAGACAGAACACTGTTAAACAATACTGGTAAGCTTTTATCAGCAATTTAAAGTTTCCTACATGATCATTCAACAATAACTTCGCAAGATAACTGAAATATGACATATCGATATAAAAGAAATGCTAATTTCCTAAGGATTTCATTTGTCTCTAATCGCTGGGAGATTCATAATAAACAGTAAAGTTACAGTAACGGACATGTTTCAACAGAACAAATACTTATGTAATTAGGATTCAAAATTTCAATCAGAACTTTTGCTTCTCACCGTCATGTATTTTTCTAAAAGACAGAAGGTTAAAGTTTGAAAACTTGAGTACATTAAAGCATATACATGATAATGATTTTTAATTTTTTTTTACGCTTCTGTGCACCCTTCTATTGAGAATAAGTGAAATTTTCAGTATCAACCAAATGCACACATGCAGTAAAATACAAAAGAAATACGTACAAAAAGTTGATCAACCGGGATATAGATTAATATCAATAACAAGAGAGATGTTGCGCTCTTTGTTTGTAAGTGTTTGACATTTTTTTCAAAATATTTTTACTTTCAGGATATGAAGCGAGCAGGTACAACAATACCACCAATAATGAGGGTCCTAATGTTGCTGATAGTTTGGAACGGTATCGTATGTAAGTTTATATACATTGTACCTTTGACCTGATTAAACCCTGCTTCAACAGAGTTTTTACCAAAATGTATTGCATAGCTAACTTTACCATGCAAATCAAACCCGATAACTGCTATTTGACCGCTATGTAAGCCAATTAAATTATAAGAGTTTGATCCCTTTCGGCCGTGAAATCTATCACATACGGATTGGTATATTGATTGGCGATCTCTGCAAACCATTTGCACTAATAATCCTAATATCGAATGTCGAGTGCAAAGGCTTTCAATTTATGGGAAAACAGCTCTGCGGGATAAATCTGGGGTTGTAAATTACTGGGGTACCAAAACTTATAGAATTCATTTTCCTTTAAGGTCTTACAATTTGACCTACCCCAAACTTTACCGAAAGATAGCGTTTGAATACTTATGGTCAACGATAGAAATGCTGCTGACCAGCATTTGTTCTTTTTCCAACAATGTTTTCACGCCTTAAAGGGCAAATCCAAAAATATTTTGACCATGCTGTTTTTTTCCTTCAATCAGCTGCAAATGATGTCAGTAAAACATGTGTCTGTCATTTTTCATTAATACCACCCGGTAACATGCCATAAACCACGGCCGAATTGTCACGATGATTTACGGCCCTAGAAGGGTACGTGGCTTACTTCCCCTGATTTGCTTACCTCCCGTGCTTGTGTGACGTCATAGTCGATATAGTCTGTGTACCGTTAGTAGGCATTACACATGGATGCTGATGATTTTACGCAGTTATCTAACTGTTAAATGAGAATTGAGCCGAAAAAAATGTAAATTGTGCAGCTTATGGCTGCAACGTCGATTCAGGAACGCATAGAATTAGTATGTTCAAATTTCCGGAAGAATTAAAAAGGAGGAAACTGTGGATTTAACGTTTAAACCGGGACCGGACAGTAACGACGGATTTTGTGCCATCGGCTCATTCGAAATTGTGTCTGAAACACTTCGAGGACAGTCAGTTCTTAATAAATCCAAAACTCGCAAAAGAAGTTGGTCATAAGAATTTTAGGCTGCGGTTAAAACCTGACGCTGTGCCGACATTATTCGAAACTCCGAATCGGAAGGAGATAAGCCTAAAACCGAAGGACAGACACTCCGCAACGGCAATTTTCCTAAAGAAACTTCAACATGAGGTAATTTTTTTTTTCTTGAAATAAGAATACTTGAATTGTTATTCGTACTCTTTTACCCTTTTCTGCATTATCGCTTTGAACATTCTGGACAAAAGAGAAATTGCTGCTGACTAACGTTTTCTCTCTTTTTCCAAATGTTTTCAACACTTAACAAAATTATAGATTCATCCAAATTCATAAAATAAATTTTGCAAACAACAAAATCGGCTTTGTTCAAATGATGTTAACTTTCAAGGGATTATAATCATTCTTTAAAAAGCAAACATCATTTTCTTCCCACAATGTTTTAAAACACTTTTTTTGGGGATTGGAAACTAGATCTATGGTTTGTATGGTAAAGGGTGAAGTCAGTATCTGGTTACCCCTAGTCACGGTCATAAATGTTAATCCATCACCAACCAGTTAAAACAATACAGGAAATGATTACATAACATTTGCATATCTCTCCCCTTTACACTGTTATGTTTGTTTGTGACCGTGGTCTGTGACAGTAAACCCCTGTTATAGCTTTTTATCCCATATACTACTTCTCTTTGACATTTCACTCTTAAAAATGATTTGTAAACTTACATGCATTTTGAACAAATTTTGAATTATCTCTATACAATTTTGATTTGTGCAAATTATTTCCTTGTTCCTATCCATATTATGTCTTCTAGACAGGCTACTGAGACAAATCTTTTGAACATGTCAGTATGCAAATTCTGAAATTGCACATTTGACACAAGTCATTTTCTCTGATAATCAGAAAAAAGTGAGCAAATTAAAAACAATACATTTTTCTGAAATTAAGAAACAGAATGTTTCTGACCAGGCTCACACACCAATTCTTTTACCTTTTCCCTCACAATTCCGACCTTCAACCACCCTTATGGAGAAGGCCTTTGAGGACATGGTGAAAAAAGGAATAAGTCATGATAACCAGAATTATCTCTTTTTCTTACAATTTTTTCTACCCTCTATCAGACAAACCCATTCTCAAGGCCACATTTGATCTGTGATCTGCAAATACTTTCAGTGTGGAGTGGACAAGTCTAAAGTTTTGCCATCTATGTAAGGATTTAGCCCAACCCTAATCCAAATGATAAAATATTAGAATATTTCAAATCCACAGCATTTGAATATGACAGATAAAATGCAGATTGTTTATTGGAATTTAGTGTAAACTTAGTTTAACCCTTTACCAAACAATTCCTTGTTTTAACGACCCTGGTGAATAAGCCTTTTGAAAACATTGTGAGAAAAGGAGAAAATGCTTCTCCTCTTTCCACAATGTTTTCTATCCTATCAAAGACAAGTCCAAAGATTTGAGTAAAATTTAATTTGTTGACTCCAAATGCTTTCAATTTGGTTGAGTCAATAAATTTGCCGTTTGGTAAGGAGTTAAACATATTTATTTCACATCAATCGAGAAAGAAGTTCATACAACTTGTACTAATCATTTTGGATTCTGATTCCTGGGAACTACAACAGTACTCACGCTGAATGTGAAAAAATATTGTGGATAAAGGACAAATTGATAGTTACCAGCTCTTTCTATGTTTTTACAATGAATCTGAAGTTGTCTATACTGCATTTTGACCTGAATGTAAATATTAACCGCACATTCCCTAGTACACCAATTTGAGACTTACCCAAAGTGAAACCATTTGCAGAAGACAAACAAGTACTGAACAAATTTACACTATCCTTTCCCACGGCACACAATTCAGAGTTTAAGACTTTCACAGAGAAGGTCTATAAAATCATCGTAGAGGAAAGTAAAATGCTGGTATTTTGTCCTCTTGCCAAAATGTTTTCGAATCTTTCAGTAACAAATTCCATCTTTTGCATCCCATTTAATTTCTTGTATGCAAGTGCTCACAGTTTTGACCACCCTGAAATTTTGTCCCGTGTTTAACCCTTTACCAAATTACAAATTTTAGACTGGTCCAAATTTAATGCATTTGCAGATGACAATATACATGCGACTCAAAAATTAAAATTTGTTTTTGGAAGGGTATAAAACATTGTGAGAAAAGGAGAAAATGTTGGTTAAAAGCATTTCCTCCTTTTCCCACTATGTTTTGTAATGGCTTCTTTCTTAGGGTCGTTACAATTCTGGATTGTGTGGTAAAGGGTTTAGAAAACTCTACCAGACGACAAAAGTCTGGACCAGGCCAAACTGAAATTAAATATACCCAAAATTAATGATGTTGGTCATTGATAGGAGAGAAAACATTGTGGAAAAGGTTACCAGCATTTTCTTCTTTTCCCCCCAACTTTTTCAAAAGCCTATTTATATATGTTCAGGGTTGTTAAAACTTGGTACTGTATGGTAAAGAGTTAAACCATCTTTTTTAAAAGAAAACATTAAAAAATGTTTTCAGTAGTATGCGATAGATTTTGGAAAAGTCATGTTTTTGAGGGAGGGTTTACTTCATACTTCAGGTAACCTTGATCTTTGAAACTACCCCTTTAGGATCTTGCATTCTAATAGGAAATTTTACCTTTTCCCATACTATTTTATATCATTCATCACACTAAATTAGGAATACTAAGGCTATTAGAAAGCTTGGTTGACATTCTTCATACAATTAGATGATTAACGGGTACATTTGGTCACCGTGAGATTGTTTGTAATTTTCAATGATGGCCTCGTGAAGTATCTATAATTTTTGATAACACAGCTTTGTTTGACAGAACAGTTTGATGGCCTTTCATTGCAACATACCAAACACTATCGAAATACACTACATTTTCCCAAATTGTACATACAATATACATGTATGATGAATATTTGGATTAAATGGATCGAGTGTACAAGGTAAACAGCAAAAAGTATTTCACTCAGGTAAATCCCCTCTCCCTCTCTCTTATGTACATGTATTTTTATTTATCATAAAGAAACAGACACAACTATAATACATATTTTCAAAATAATTTAAAGAATTAACTCTAAATAATCTAGAAACATATTCTTTTATCAAATTTCATGCTGGTTAACAGTATTTTAAAATTCTTTTGTTTTTATGTAAACCGTGATTCATTGTGTATTCACCCATGAGAGAATAAACTTGTATCCGTCAATGTACACAGAATTCTTCTTTACAAGGTACAAATATCAACAAATAGAACTAATATCTCATGATCATCAATCATAAATGATATTTAAAAACCTACATAACTGGAGTTTATACCCGGGTTGTTTGATCATGACAGTATCCCTATCAAATATGCATTAAGTATCCTATAGATCTAATGTAAGACCAGACTCTTGATATTTATGACATTATTTCTAAGTATTTAATATAAAGTTTATCAAGATTTTGAATAGGGAATTCTACATTTGCTATTTTTTCCACTCTTCAGCTTTTAGATTCAAATGTGTAATGATTAATGCCATATCAAACGTATTTTATGGCGACAGCTCACATACTCATGTTTCCTTCCTATTTTCAAGCTGATCACATTTATTTTCTCCCTTTCATGTGTTTCCAAAAGCTTTCTCTCTCAGGGTCGTAAAACCGTGGGATAATTTGCTAAGGTTCTTGACTGCCAAATAAATCGAATTTTCACGTCAATAATTTAAAACTTTTTACGATATGGAGAACTTTTTGACTCCACCAAATTAAAAGCAATTTCAGACAATGAATTAAATATAGCTCAAATGATATTCTTGACTTTGAAAGAGTAGAAAACATTGTGGGAAAAGAAGAAACTGCTGTTTAACATTGTGGGAAAAGGAAACTATACTGGCTACTGGCACTTTCTCCTGTTCTCACAATATTTCAGAAGCCTTCATTTCAGGGCCGTTAAAACTCGAGTGTGGTACGGGTTAAATCGATACTCCCAAAACGCCGAATTTTCTGCTGATTTCAGTCACCTGTTGATATTGCAATGTCAAGGATTTTTTTTTTTAACAAAAAGAATTTCGCCATATACGAGGGCCGTTCGATATGTAATGTGTATTGTACCACAGCGCGATAACGCTTTGCACGATTTCGTGGATGATGATACGCTTGAATAGCTCTATTCAATACCTTTCCAACGGTATAAACAAACACGAGCCTTCAGCTCCACATAGTTTTAAACTTATAGCCATTTCAATAGAGCTAGTCGTTGACCACTGTTGTAAAAATGGTTGGGAAACGGATTAAGAATATTGAAGAAATTAGAGCTTATATAAAAGTTCGCACAAAACTCGGTCATTCGGTAATTTTTACTGAATTGGGGGAAGTTTATGGGTCTGATAAGGTATCTATGAGACAGTTCGTAGTTGGAGAAAGAAATTTCTGACTGGCACAGAGTCCGTCAAAGATGCAGCAAAATCTGGCCGACCTGTGGCTTTAACAGGCAAGGCAAATGTCTCAGAAGTCAGGGAAATAATTGAAAGTGATGGCAGATACACGATTCGTGATATTGCCAACGCTGTTGGCATATCGCTATCGCGGGTGCATTTCATTTTGAAGCGTATTTTGAAAGTACGAAAGATTTCTGCCAGATGGATACCTCATATATTGACAGATGACCAAAAACGGGTACGAGTACAAACCGCTAAGCCACTGCTCAAAATGTTTCCCAAATTCAATCAAAGACAATTTGCAAACATTGTTACTGGTGACAAAACATGGGTTCACTATTTCGAACCAGTAAGAAAAATTGGAAACAGAATATGGCTAACTAAACACGGAAGAAGGCCTGTAGTTGCCAAAAGAAGCACAAGCACAAAGAAGGTTCTTTATTGCATATTCTTCTCATGTGATGGTATAGCCGTACAAATTCCGGTGCCAAAGGGCAAAAGTGTTACAGGTCGGTATTACCTAGATGTTATACTAAAAAAGGTCAAGAAATATTATTTTAAACGACGCCCTGTGTCAGGATTTAGGCATGTTCGTCTACTTCATGATAATGCTCCATCACATACATCTGAGCTTGTGAAGCAATTTTTGAAGTCGGAGAAGGTTACCGTCTTGCCACACCCACCATACTCTCCAGATCTAGCCCCATGCGACTTTTTCCTTTTTCCAAAACTTAAAAAGTTCTTATCTGGTCGTCGTTACAAGTCCCGACAAGCCCTTGGCTCAGCCATCAGTCAGTGCCTCAGAGGTCTACCTAAATCAGCGTACCGTGACGCAGTTCAGAAATGGATTCAGAGATTGAAATTATGTATTTCAAACCGCGGAGAATACTTTGAAGGGATGTAATGTTCATTTCACTATTTGAGTCGAATGCTTTTGAGATATCGTACAATACACGTTACATATCGAACAACCCTTGTAGAATCGATTCGGCCCAAGATCAGACTGCTTGTTTTGTACAGTTTGTTATTGATCTATTAACTGCGTTTTTGGCGCAGTTTATTATCGGTCTATTATTATACCATTTTCTCTGATCAATATTGCAACAATCTCAATCTTCTTAAAAAATAAAGAATAAAAAAAAAAAAAAAAAAAAAAAATGCAATTTAAAAAAAAATCCATAGTAACATAATCAATCTTAAAAATAATAATAATAATAATAATAACACACAATTATTATTATTATTATTTAAAAAAAAAAAGAAAAAAAAAAAAAAAAAATCTGGGAGAATAACATTTTTGCAAACAATATACACGTACATGTATAAAAATGATAAATATATTATAACATTGGACAATATGTAAAAACAGGACCCAAATTCAACAAAACAATTGACAAGGATGTCATGTCATCTGTTTTTATCTTCCCTTTATCCACTGCACAACCCTTTCGTCCAGTCTTAAAATCTCACTTAACTCGATACAGCATTTTTTATATAAAAATTAACGATAGTGCCGTTTTTAAACTAAAATGGACGCAAGTTCCAGTCGTAAAAAATGTAAACGAATACTCTGATCGTAATCACAACAAAACAGAGAATAATTCAAGACGTTATAGATTTTTTTCTAGAAATTTATTTTTAAGTTACATGTATTTAGCGTCAAAAAGGACGCAAGGGCAAATTTCTTAAACCTTTCTATAGAAATAAGAAGGAGAATGTGTCAATGACTTTAAATCAAAATGGACGCAACTTCCCATTTTGCTAAGGTAATTAAAATTATATTGAAGTGAAGTAGAGATATTAAAGAATACTTCAAGACGTTATAGATTTTAATCATTTTAGACAAAAAAAAAAAAAAACGTGTTTTAGTCGATCAAAAAATTTTCCCTTCTGAAGTCCTATATGACAGGCTGTTATCGGAAATTCTTTGGGACGGCAATATCGATAAATTCCAAGGGGAGTAATTCTTGCTCGACCTGCAGGATAAAGTTGGGGATGCAAGAAATTTATAATCTGGTAAACTGATATCCTCGCAGAGCGCGAGAGCTTACTATCATTTGTAGTGGAAAAAATGTCAGTACTCGATACTTTTAAAACAACTGCATTGTACAATGTAATACAGTTTATGATAGGCTAGACCAATAAAATATTTTGTTTCTTAAAATGTAGAAAATTCTTGAAAAATAGGCTGAGAAACATATTAGAATGACCGGTAAAAGTGTTTCTTTGTATTACATTGTACTATGCAATCGTTTTCTTTCTGAATTGAGATTAATACTAGGAATGCAATTCATAATGTTCGGTGAACATATATCCTGATGCCGAAATGAACCTGGAATTTTCAAATTCGCGCAAAGTTAGACACAAAAACTGGATAAAGGCAAAGTTAAGCCACATAAAACCGACTCAGTTCATAATTGACAGGACAGTGTTACGCCTGCACTGAAGTTCTTTCGTCAGAATGTAGTACTATAGTAATTTACCGTATATTTAGTTTTTTTTCTGCGGATTCCAAATCCTGCGTTTTTTTTTTTCCAAAAAGAGGGGTGTCTAAATTTCTGCGAAATTTCTGCGATGTCTAGTCTGAGCATTTTTGGTATTCAATATCTGCTGCAGTTGAATTACGAGAATTACAGTTGACAAGAGCCTACTTTTGTCTCTGGAGACTCCGGCTTCGTATAAATATTGGATAGTTATCCCACCTGGTCTTAAGATGCTACCCTATTGAAGATCGATAGTTTTAAAATACACAATGTTGGTCAACGTTTATGTTTTGAAAGAAAATTTGAAAGAATAAATGGAATACATGTTTTTGTAGTATTCTGTAATCTATACATCTATAAACACAATTGCGAGTTTCCCAAAGTTGTTAAGTTATGGAAGACAACAACAGCGTAATTTAGCATAAGTAAAATGGTAAGTGTTGACCTTTTGTCAAGTCTGAAATGTGAGAATTTGACGCATGGTGATTTAACATTCAGGTGCGAAAACAGGTACACGTAGAATACCGGAATTATAGCCGGCTATTTTATACAATTGGGCCTGATAATTAGAAGTTATATCTGCATTAAAAGATTTAATCTGTTATTTACCGGTCATTAAAGAAGTCATATTTGATCGACATTTACCGATGGTTAAAGTAATTCAATAGATATCGCCGTTTCAAAGCGAGATTGACCACACTGGTGTTTATACATAAACCAATAACTGAAAGTCATCCACGTTTTTGATGCTGTTGTTTCATAAGGCAAAATCAGACACTAAAATCTGTGTGTCTAATTTCTGTGGCCTTGAGTTGGTCCGCAGAGATAGCAGAAATTAAAGACCCGCAGAAAAAAGGCTAACAGTAGGAAAACAAGTCGATCCAACAGTAGGCTACTTGCTAACTAACTCTTTAGATAAATTTTACAAACAAAAAATACGGTCTTATATATACGGTTTTATTTTCTCGTTAAGTTAACTATGAGAATGTTGCAACAGATGAAACTGCTCGTTCCATTTGCACCACAAGGTTTTACAGAAACGATCGACTGCAAGGCGAAACTGCTTTCTGAATAATTGAGCGCTTCTAATATCGAGAACAAGTATGTAAATAGCGTGATAGCACTCCATTTGGAATTTTGATGTTTTCTTAGATTTTCAGGAAGTATGGATTCTTTAACTGTCTTAGGCCATACATATTGATAACTCGACTTTCTTTCGACGACTTAACATTCAATCCACTGAAACTCGGAAAGATTTGTCCATATGGTCTTGAATGAATAAGCGGACGTTATTGATTCAAGATCAGATTGCACGTTCTATGCAATCTGATCTTTACTTACCAATATGTCGTCTTTACAAGCAGCTCTTGCCTATATCTCTTAAAGGATTAAGAGAAATTTAATTACCGGGTTACCAAGGCTACAAAAAGTATAACGCTTAATCTGCCATATAAGTTTAATGAAAGAGTTAAGCCAATAGTAAAGACCTGAGTGTTATTATTTCCAAGTTATTTTTAATGAAAAAAATTCCTCATTGGACAGTGTTGATTCAAGATCAGACTGCACGTTCTGTGCTGTCTGATCTTGATCTACACCGTCCACAGAGGGTCTTGAATCGTGCTCAGCCGCCCAAGGGTTGCTTTAGAACCTTGCCAGAAGTGCTGTGCTGGAGAAAAAATAATGCATAATTTTTTTGATTACATGTTTGTGTATTTCAGCTGGAAAACGTCTGTCCCTCAACAAAAAGATTACAGCTAGCAAGGCTTACCGTGAGGACCTTGAAGGATATGAGCCACAAAAGGCGGTAGATGGTAATCCTGAAGAGTGTGCAGAGGCTTGGTTGAACGTCTACTCTTGGTACGAACTAGATTTAGGGAGAAATTACCTCATTGAAAGAATCGAGCTGTATAACAATGATAGACGAGCGGGTATGTAGATTGACTTATTGCTTCTCTGAAAAATGAATGAATGAATGAATGAATGAATGAAATTTTATGGCCAGTCGACGTCAAAGGTCATGTTGGGCGCACTAATGGTGATGAAATCCGTTCAATTGATCATACTGCATTGTTACGAAAAAAACAAGGTTAAAATCTCAGCTGTCAAAACACTGAAAGAAAAAACGACGCAAGTGGCATATAGTCTAAAAATACAGATGGTCAACAGAACCTAAAATTATATATTTTTATAGAGATTTACCTCTTTCAAAAACTCAAAAATTGCTTTAAATTATTTAACAGTAACAAAGTTTTCGTACTGTCAACACCAAAGAAATCTATCTCTTGCAGGTGCAAGGTCTATGTAATCTATAAGTACATGTTTGACAGTAAGTAATGCTTGCATGTAATGCGTTGTTGCGCTTCCTCTCCTTTCAGGAGATTAGAGTATGCCATTATTAGTTGTACGGTCAGGTGTCAAGGGAATTGGAAACTTGTTCACGGCTGTGGTGAATCATGTCGCCCCAAGCTGAAGGCGAGGTGGCGACATGATTCACCGCAGCCGTGAACAAGTTTCCAAGTCCCCTGCCACCTGACCGTACAGCGAATTTATTAAACTGCAAAGTTTTACCATTTCAACGTGTGTTAAGCGAATTTTACCTGTTTTTTGGTTTCAAAAATTGGGTACGCTGACTAAGTAGGATTTCCCTTCTGAGTGCCCCAATTTAATGAAAACTGACGTCACTGGGAACTGACGTCACTGAAACCTTGGTAAAACGTGCTAAAACGTGCAGTTTGGCGCATAATCTTGATGTTAATCTTGATCGAAACCGCCATTTTGGATGTTGTGTTGAAAGTGTAGTCATGTATACGGGGCTCCCGAAAGGGAAACTGCTTTTACGTTGGTTTTGCCAGTGTACATGATATATATGTTCGGGGCATATTATCCAATCAGATCACGAGAAATTTCTTTGCAGTATAATAAATATGTATGACCCATGCGAAGACGGGCCAAGATACATGTAATTTCCTCACGGAGATTTGTCCGCAACCCTGGAAGCCACTCGCCAAGAGATGGTTTCACTTTAATTGACTTATTGTTTTGGTTCGCTGGGTCATTCAAGGATTGCTGCCATACATTTTATTAAAATCATTGATCAATGGTTTAAAATCATTAAAAGGAACTTTGAAAGGTAAAACATTAAGTGACAATGCCTCCTTAGCAGCATTGTCTGCCTCTTCATTGCCACTTATACTAATATGGCTGGGAAGCCAATAAAATGCAAGGTCAGCATTAGCACAGATTCAAGAAATCTTTTCGAGCAAATAAACTATCAACAAATTGTCCGTTCTCTCATTTTCGAGTGCTTGTATAGCTGACAATGAATCTGTGAAAATAATGTAGCGCCAGTAGGCGTCCTGTTCTATATAGTTAAGAGCAAGGTCTACTGCCTTCAGTTCCGCAGAAAAACTAGAAGAATTATTTGGTAGTCGAAACTGGTATAATTCACCATCCAGTACGGCAGCCGAGGCAACTTTTCTCCATTTTTAGAACTGTCGGTGAAAATCTGTTCATAGTTGTAATATTGTTCTTTGATCTCAAAAAATTGGTTTTTAAAAACTAATGGGTCTGTTGTAGCTTTCTTGTTTGAAGCAAGATTATACAAGAAGGTTGGGCTCTTTGAAGTCCATAGAGGAACGGCTGAAATTTTATGTTTAGCTACATCCTCAAGATCGAAGTCAAGGAGGTCTATATCAGCGCCGCAGCGCATACTGAATGGAGGTTTAAATTTTTCTTTTTTCTTAAAATCATCAAAGATAACCTTTTGCGTAGGATTTTCGGGATTGAATTTTAACTTTAAAGGGTAACTCTAGACCAAATTTTTTTATTTCAAAATCGGATAAAACTATACTAGAGTATGTTAACAAAAAATTTTAGCGTCCTGTGCTGCTTACTTCACGAGATATAGAGGTTTAAACTTCGGATTTTTACCTGTCTGAAAGTCGCTAATTGAAAAAATCGTGACTTCCGGTAGTTTGCCCTGACGTCACAAGTGTGAGAAGATATGGTCGCTATATATGAACGAACGCAGAAAACTGGGAAAACTGCATGATATTTGTAAAGATATAAATCGCTTTATCACGCAGAATTTCAATCTCTATCGCTCTTACATCTTACTACAATCATAAGAAAAAAATGTTGAATGAATTAGCCTAGTGGACATAGTACTAATGAAAAGAAAAGGTTATTCTTCTAGCGGGGAACAAAACTATTTTGAAATTTATTTCTTGAAGTTATTTCAATTATACCACTGCCTAATCAACGAATTTTAATAGATAGATATATATTAAAAAAAAAAAAAAAAAAAAAAAACTCAAGATAGTTGAAACATGCCAAAAATCTCTTCTACTAAGTGGTAGAAGGAAGAAAGAACGTTGCACTGTGTAAAGGAAATCATTCGAGTACAGATCTAAGGCTGTTTCTACCAAATATAGGACACCGTCGATCATTGAACGGTCTACAAATCCTGCGCAGTCTGATCTTGATCTACACCGTCAATGTCAGCATTTTACCTGTTTCCTTTAGCTTGGGAAGAATTAAAAGCATTGATCTATCTTAGCAATCGTATCCTCTCTTTAACGTTCACAAACAACATTAAATCCAGCACACTTCCTAAATTTGCCGTTAAAGTTAAATCCATTTTTTTCACTTGATCTTCATTTATTTTCCAACGTGTTATTTTCCTACAATTTCAAATTTGTTTCTTTCATCAACAACAACGTTAAAAGATTGTCTGAATTGCCTCCTGCCTTCCTGCCCTCCATATCATGCTGTAAACGTTTTTGATCGTCTACAAAAATACAGGGTCAGTCCATTTTCTAAATACTGAGACATGTTAGGCGCAAAATCTAAATGGAAATACCAACGTGGACAAACATTATTTAACTTTCTTCTTCCGTATTTCTCGCTGTTACCATGTAAGAGATAACAGATGCTGACCATAAAAATGCAGCGTAAATTAAAAATTTATAACTGCGTACAAACTTTACACAAAAGTTTAGTGCGCCAACCTTTTATTTTGAGAAAAGAATTGTGTGTTCTATCAATGTAAAGGGGCAAAGGGTTAATTCGGCGCCTCTTTAATGTTCGTGTCGCACCGTCGTGGTCTTACATATTTGATGAACAATTTTGGTTAAGACTGCTAGTCCTTTTGTATGCTGACGATACCATTCTTCTTGCAGAGACACCCCATGAGCTGCAAAATATTTTAAACCATTTCAATGAATATTGTAAACGGTGGAAACTAACCGTAAATCTAGAAAAAACCAAAGATATTGTTTTCGGTGCACGAAATTATTCTAATCACATTTTTAGATCTGATAATAAAGTGATAGAGATTACAAATAATTAGAAATATCTAGGTCTCGTATTCACAAGCAATGGGTCTTTTTTCAGTGCACGCATGCAACTTGCAGAACAAGCTAAAAGAGCAATGCATTCTGTATTGGCCCAGTCACGTGTACTTAATTTGCCACTTGATCTACAGCTAAAACTGTTTGATCACAGTCGTACCAATTTTACCGTATGGGGCGGAGATATGGGGCCATGAATCTCATGAAGTTCAAGAAAAAGTGCATGTAGAATTTTTGAGAAAAATCACAAATGAAAAAAAAAAAAAAAAAAAAAATCAACCCCAAGGTACATGTTATATGGAGAACTGGGCCGTTACCCACTTACAATAAATATAAAAACAAAAATGATTAACTTTTGGAACAAAATTATTTGTAGTCGTGGAAATAAAATTTCAAAAAAAGTATATGATTATGATTTAAATGACACTAGTAATGAGTACAAATGGCTAACATACATAAAACATATTCTTTTTAACACAGGCAATGGCATAATCTGGTTTACTCATAATCACAACCATGTTAAAAATATCCATACTCTGATCAGACAATCTAATCGATCAGTTCAGACAAGAATGGTCGCAACAGCTGACACAACCTCAAAAAGCAAGAAATTATAGTATATTTAAGCTCGACTTAAGATTTGAACCTTATCTGTCAACCCTTCCCTCCTCTCTAGCCATCAGTTTGTTTCTTTTTAGGACAGCCAATCATAAATTACCAATAGAATTCAGCAGATGGAGTGGCACCACATAAACTGAAAGGAAATGTACTAAATGTTTGTCAAATGCAATATGTGATGAAATGCACTGTCTGTTCTCTTGTCCATATTTCAATGCACTGCGTCAAACATTTATACTAGAGGAGTACAACAATAACACGTTTAACTTCAATATGCTTCTGAATGAAACTGATAAAAATAAACTTATCAATTTGAGCAAATTCGTGTTGTCGATTATGGAGCAATTCCAATCATGAACACTTTATGAGGAATACCAAAAAGAGATCACAAACGTAAACAAAAACAGACTTACTATTTACCATACTTACAAACGAAAGGAATTTCCATTCATCCCCAACTTATGCAAGCACGCTTCCGTGTTTATACAGACGGGGTGTATTCGCTGTTCAACACAACTGTGATATTTACCGGTGTGTTAAAAACAGTAACCTGTAATTTTCACTTTATTCAGTAAAAATACAACTTTTCATACCTCAGTGGTATAAAAATTGCGTTAACAATGTCTCTCTTTTCTTTCTCCTAATGCAAATGGTTGCTATTAAGATTGTACATGTTTATCCATACCCATCTGTGTATATAGGTGTTCCTTGTTCGTTTGTTAGTTTGCTCTTTAAGTAAGATTGTTTGTTATTTTTGCGATCTAGTTATTAAATATCTTACTTATAAAGCCATGCAGGCTTTCCCGATGGGATGTTATATTCTTGCATGCATCAGGAATCCTACTCGTAGGTTATATACGATCCCTGGCTACTCTTTCCCTGCCAGAATTTTCAGCCATTTTAAATCTGTTACTGTAAGATAAGCCGTGAAGCGCGCATCATGAAAAGTTAAACCCCAATCCATTGATAAATTGAATTTATTCACATCTTATTTCTTGTATGCTATTGTAGTTTTCCCTCTGTCCAAGAATGCAAGGCTAGGATCAGACAGCACGTTATATGCTGTCTGATCCTAAGCTACTTTGCTGAAGCGGAAATTATTTTTCATTTGTACAACTATAGTTTCTTTTTTAACCCATTGCTCCCAACAGACGAGTTCATCCAATATGCCCTATGCTTTGCAACTGGCTACTGTCGAGAACTTTGTGGTGGAGGGGGCGGCTACCCACTGCGGGTAGCTTCTCCTCAGTTCTACCACCAGGCTCTCATAAATAGACAGAACCTGTATATAGTTTATTGACTTGTGTTGAAAACTCTTTTTTGCAAATTTGTTTCCAGGGGGACAATGGGTTTACTGCCATTTCTTTTCTTTGTCTTTTTTTGTCTTCTCTTTTTTTCTTTTTTTCTACCTCTACTATTTTCATAAAAAAAAAAAAAAAAAAAAAAAAATTACATTGACCATGTGAAATGTTTTATATTTGCTCATCTTATTGTTATCTTCATTTCCTCTTTTTGTACATTATTATACTTGAGATGCAGAATAAAGTTATTTGTATTGTATTGTATTGTATCTTTTTTACCCGGCTTGCAGCTGGAGGTTAACAAGCACGCGTCATAAACATGTCATGTACAAAGTTACTCTTTTGTTTTCACGACCATAATGAACCCTTTTTTTTATAAAATGTAAATGGAATTTGGAATTTTACACAGGTTAAATGGGTAAGTCGAACGTAATAAATTTTGTATTTTTCTCATTCATACGATCTTAAAAAAAAAATCCCATAATCTGCTTGTCGAATTTCTATTCTAACTACCCCCAACTCTCTCTCTCTCTTTCTCTCTCTCAGTAATATGAAAGAGATGGATAATCAACATTGAATTTACCATTGACTTCTTGCCTCATTTAAATTTCTGTGTGGCCCCAAGGCTGCTGAGCGCGACTCAGTGACCTTTCGCGAACAGTGCATATTAAGATCGGACTGCACAGAACGTGCAATCTGATCTTATGTTCAGTGTCCGATACGGAAATGAAATATCTATTTTTGTATCTCCAAAAACTAGCAATATTCGAAATTTTGCAATCGGCATGAAGGTTTATTTAACCTGTGAGGATTAATGGTAAATCTGATATTAAACCACGTCATTCGGTTCAGACAGAGAGACGGCAGACTGACGAATAAATAGTCATCTCCTGACTCGAAGTAGTGCTTAAACTCGGCACCCAGCATACGATAGGGAATTTTGCGACGAAAAAAATCGTCTCCCGACATGAGGGAGGATAAGACTGTGAGAAAAAAAAGTCAGTATCAGAACAAATTAACAGTACACAGAAGCCGAAATAAATGTGTGGATCACACTTCCTACGTCACATCCGGTTTATCGAAGATTTCACAAACTCGCACAGGTATGCAAACCACGTTTTCGCTTATAACTCTCTTTTTACGAAAGACGTTGAAATATGGTTTTCAATTTTAAGATTGTTTTCATTTAAGGATTCATATATCCAAAAATAGCTTGGGGCTGTAGTTGCCCTTTAAGTAATATTGTTATGTAAATAGGACATATAGTGACCTGTTTTCAGAATATTCTAGAAACATGAAGATCATTTATTGGTTTTTCCATTGTGGTTATTTTTAGAAACAGGTTGTTAGTAAACAAGCTGTTTACTAATCGATGATGTCATCTTTCTAGAAAAGACTAATCTAGAATTTTCCAAGCTGATATAAATAGGAGTGACTTACTTGGTGATTTTTGGATTTTGAAGTTAGACTTGTGGCTTTGCGGATACAGAATTAGTGAAAAGTGTTGGATTTAACTCGGGATATACATCTGTAAGTTGGAATAACTTCATTTTGATACAGGTTGCTCATATCTACTTGCAAGTTGAAACTATTGTTAATTTAGGTTTTAGGAACCAGAAACTTCATTCTTTTTGTAATCTAAACCTAATTCTTAATTTTGAGGGACTTATTTTATTTCTTGTTCTAAGAATAGAATTGACAAGATTTCATTCAAACTTAACTCCTATTGTGCTCTTTTGTCTTTGTTCATTAATAAATATTGTTTAATTGTTAAAGGCTTGTTGCTGGTTTTCTTTCTCGTTACGCTTGGATCGTAACAATATTGCATACAGAGTTTCTTCCTACGTAGATTCAAAGATGGTTCATTTGCCTCTGCTTACAAACTATTGACAGGGGAAGTTCTAAAGGCGCCAAGTGCTAATCGTAAACCTTGGTTATGGATAGAATCCAGTTTGCGAAGGTACGATTGTCACGCTGACCCATATACAACGCAGCCGTAATCTAATTTGGAACGGACAAGTGATCTATAAAGTCTCAACAAGACTTTCCTGTCGGCTCCCAAGTCCATGCTGGAGACAACACGTAAAAGATTAAGAGCTCTTTGGCATTTATTGCTCAGGTTATTGATGTGAGGAATAAACGACAGTTTAGAGTCAAATAAAAGACCTAAAAACTTAAATTCAGGGACGACCTCAATTTTTACACCATCCAGTGTAAGATGAAATTTTCTTAACTGGCAGAAATGCATACATTTGGTCTTGGTCTTAGAAAATCTAAAACCATTTTATCCTGACCATTTGCTCAAATTGTTTAAAACTTGTTGTAACTGCCGTTCAATGGTATGCATATGCTTAGACCTATAGCAAATGCAAAAGTCGTCAACATACAAAAAGCATTCCACGCCAGGACAAACAGACTTAACAACATTGTTTATTTTGACACTGAAGAGTGTAATGGAAAGAATGCTTCCCTGTGGAACGCCCATTTCTTGTTCATGGGGGTTGGAGTAAGTATTTCCTACCCGAACTCTAAACTGACGTTCATTCAGAAATGCCGAAATGAAATAAGCAAGGCGACCTCTTATACCGAAATCATGGAGGTCGTCCATGATTCCATACTTCCATGTGGAATGATATGCACTTTCAAGATCGAAAAATACAGAAATATTTAATGAAAGCTTCGCGAATAAAAGTTTCGAAGCGAAATAAGTGGTCGAGAGTGCCTCTTTGTTTACGAAATCCATACTGGGCGGTAGCAATAAGTTTATTCTTCTCAAAAAGCAAAACAAGCCGGTCATTGACCATCCTTTCCATGGTTTTGCAAATACAACTTGATAGGGCTATAGGACGATAATTTGCAGGATTCGTAGAATCTTTGCTTGGTTATGGTATTGGAATAACTATAGCTTCCTCTCAGGAATCTGGAAGAATACCAGTATGCCACAATTGATTAAATATTCCAAGTAAACAATAAAAGGATCTGTAAGGCATATGTTTTAAAAATTGATAATGAATGTCGTCACATCCGACAGCAGCATCATGACATTTTTGCAATGCCTTCTTTAATTCTTTCAAAGTGAAGCCTTTATCGTAATACTCCTTATAATCAGAATTAAAGTTCAGTTTAGTTTTTTCTTTAACATTCTGAAATTTGCGAAATGTTGTTGAGTAGTTAGCGGCAGAAGATTTCTTTGCAAAAGTGTCTGCCAAAACATTAGCTATAGCGGCTTTTGATGTGATAAAACCATCATCAGCATTTAAATGACCGACATTTAATGATGTGACTTTTCCATTTATCTTACGAATCAAATCCCAGGTCTTTTTGACAGACGATCTAGAGTTAATCTAGATACGTACTGTCGCCAAGACGCATGTTTGCTTTGTTTGATAGTTCGTCGTGCTTTTGCACGCGCAATTTTGAACTTAGTGAGATTTTCTTGAATAGGTCTGAGATTGATTTGTCTGAGAACAGATTTTCGTTCAGCTATAGCCTTTTTGCAAACATCATATAACCTTGGCTTGCTTGGGTGTTTTGGATTGGTCGACGTTCGAGGAATTGATTTCTCTGCAGGCGAGTACAGTAAAGAAGTGAAAAGTTCTGCTGGATTTTTAAAATTACGAAAAGTATTGGGTTCAATTGAATGTTCGCAACGGACCTTTAATTTTTCCCAATATGCTCTATGAAGCTTCCAACGTTGTGGACGTTCTTCTATACATGGATCCGTGGAAATCGATATTTGACCAATCAGGTTATAGCATTTATTTTACCTGATTTGCAGCCTTGTTGTCTGCTATTTCGGCTCCCAAACAAACGACTGTTAACGTTGGAGGGATGCGATAGTTTTTATTTATTTTGTGTTTTAACATTTTACCAAACGACAAAATTTTGGACTAGTCCAAATTGAAAGCATTTGCGGACGACAACATAAATGTAAATCAAAAATTGAAGTTTGATTTGGGAAGGGTAGAAAACATTGTGGAAAAAGGAGAAAATGCTGGTTACCAGCATTTTCTCCTTTTCCCTCAATGTTTTCAAAAGCTTTCTTTCTTAGGGTCGTTAAAAGTAGGGATTGTGTGGTAAAGGCTTAAGCGTTTGAATTTAAGAAAAAGTTTAAAATGTGTGCTTTGCGAACGTGTACCGCTGATGTGAGATCACGCAGAGGCTGTAGACAAGTTTGAATTACGATAATGACTGAAAATGGGACATATGCATAGAGTTCTGATCAGCGCTACATTACACAATGGATTAATTATTGTTTTAGTGTTTTTTTCCCTCTGAAAGATTTGAAAAGAGACAAAAATGTTTTAAAGTGGAAAACAAAGGTAAAAAATAGATCTGTATGAAATACTATTCAAAATATAATGTTTACTTGAATAGCTAACCTTTTTCAGTAACCTATGCACATCCAAAAAGTGGCACTTGTCATCAATGTTTCAGTCTGAAGAATATGCTAAATGTGTAGATATAGATTAGATTGCAAATAACATGCAGTTTAATCTTGGATTAAAACTATCTGCTATTAACAATAAGCATGTTGACGTGTATTCCTCACTACATATTCCTGACTAAAAGAAGAATTAAGTTTTGAAATTAAGTCTAACTCTATTCTGTATCGGCGGAAGTTCAGCTAAAAAAGGCATCTTATGTTAATTAAATAAACTTTTTACTTAGTCGTATTAAAGTAGATTAGCACATCTGCCATTTCAAAGGATGTGTCGGTAAACTGTTAACTGATAAGAAGCGTGTTTGATTGCAAACCAATTTGCCGCTCTAATCAACTTGACCATCCGTTGTCTTCAGTATATCATAAGATAAAACAAACTACCGTCACTGAAATTAACAAGTTTGTTAATTGACAGCACACTTAACACATTTTGAAATCATTAGACAACACTTTTTCCCCTAACCTGAAATTAAATTTTTTCATAGTCAAGTCATAGTCAATTTTTCATAAACTTACACCTCTCTGTAGAATCAGACAATCTATAATGTTTTCGAAATGCTTGTAATTCAGTGTTGTTTATTTGGGTATTATGTTGAGACGACTTTACTAGCTTTACGAAAACAATAAGTACGGCTATCTTTAATTCTATTATTCGTTGGCAAAACAGAGTTTTGTTGAGGTGATTTATTCTTTTTTCATATTGAATTTCAAAACTGTGCTAAAACAAGCAGATCTTTATCCGTAGCCCCCATAAATCACCCCTTTTTGTACATATCTTTGTGTAAATTAGTTCAAGCATCTTTAAATTTCTTACCGAGAATTCATCAACGGCAGCAACATAATTATGGTAGAGATTTTTTTTTCGGAATTTTATTAAGAGAAACAGTCGTGACAGCACGATTTAAGTAGCCTATCTGCTGTACTGTATATGTGTATTTACTGTGGTTGTTTGGGAGCCCTTGGCAACAGTAACCAAGGAATTCGGTTTATCTTATCACCACGGATCCATGTATTGAAAGTCCAACTCCCGACAGTTGGATTGGGAAATGATCACTTCCATGAAGGTCGACATCAGCCTTCCATTTAAAGTCCAAAGAAATATCAGGACTGCAAATGGTTAAGTTTTAAGAAGAGTAAGATCCAGTAGCAGGATGAAGATAGCTTGATGATTTATCATTTATCAGAACAAGGTCGTGCTTTGTAACAAATTCTTCTATGGTTCGACCTTTATCATTGGTGTCTTTACATCCCCACAATGTATGTTGGGAATTAAAATCATCCATTAAAATGAAAGGTTTCGGCAATTGATCTACAAGATCATCAAGTTTTCTTGACATCAATTGGTAAACTAGGTGGAAGATAAACAGAACACAAAGTGATGGTCTTGTTTAGAGAAATGTTTACTGTAACGGCTTGTAAAGTAGTTTTAAGCTTTACGCAATGGTGTGGAACACTGTTGTTCACAATGACAGCAACTTCTTCCGAAGCTTTATCGTTACCATTACGAGTAATACTTCAAAGGAAACTTGTCGGAGTCTTTAAGAAATGTCTCCTGTAAATAAATTGCTACTGGCTTCTTTTCGTTGACTAAAAGATTTAATTCCTTGACGTTAGCTTTAATGCTTCGACAGTTCCATTGCAGAATAATGTTAGTGATGAAGAAATTGAAAATAAGGAGAATACCACAGAGCACTGGAAATATGTGCATGTTCATTTTTTGTTATTTAGTTTGATTGTTCGGCCTTGCCTATTTATATTTGACTCTACTTGTGAGTCTTCAGCCTCCATGTCTTCATCAAGACACTGGAAGCGGTTATGCTGTTCGATTTGGTCATCAGATCCCTTTGGAAGGCGGTCTGAGAGGACCTGGGGAAGAGTTTTGGTTTCTCCTTCGGCTCGGGCTATTTGGTGCCTTTACCTGTGCTTGTGAAACATTTAGTTTTTTCGTTACAGGTTGGCTAGATGCAATATTCTGGTTACTTTTGCTTGGTGTTGTGGACCTCTCGTGAACATTTTCATTACTGGTTGATGGTTTTTCTGTTGTTTGAGCATCAATATCAGTTGTTCGGGTATGAGCATCCCTACGTGAACAGGTTTCGATGTGTTTGTTTTTGAAAATGATGCATATGAAACACCCAAGACATTTCTTGCTCCTACAATTTTCCTCGCTTCTGGAAACGAAAGGCCTTCGGTATATCTAACAGTGACAATTTCTTTTTCTTTTTTCCATACAGGACATGATCATGAAGTTGCTACATGTTCTCTTTGAAAGTTCTTATATCTGATATCAAATTCACATTTTTCGGTTTTATGTACCAGGTTTGAATTGCCACAACGTCGGCAGAATTCTTCACCTTGGTTTTACTTGCTTTTACTTCCATGATGCCCAAATTTGAAACAACAATAGCACTGAAGTGGATTTGGTATGTAAAGGTCCACTGTGACTTTGAGATATCCTGCCTTCAAATATGTAGGCAGGATAGCCGTGTTAAATGTCAATACAATGGTATTGGTGGGTTTCCTGACGCCATCTCTGAAAATCATAATTCGTTTCGCAGCCATTACGTTTTGGTCTGAAAGTTCCGACGTTATTTCATGTTCAGAAATACCTGCGAGGTCTTGGCAACGAATGATACCCTTTGATGTATTCAAACAACTGTTTCCAGGGATGTTAAAAAGTGTTTAATCTTCATAAGAGTCCTAGCATGCACTCCTTCTTTTCTACTTCAACGAGAAGGTTGCCTGCTTTCAGCGATCCAGTAAGTCCGACTAATACCTTTTCGACCAGAAAAGGGGATAATTTTGATATTTGCTGGTCAGGCACAGTTGACTCAATAAGCAAGAAGCAAGGAACGGCTGAGTTCGTCGATTGAACATTTTCCAGTTCTGCATCTAGCTGAATACGGTTCCTTTTTTTGTTTTGATGATCCATGATTTAGTTTTCATTTTCATCATCCGCGGAGCCCAACTAGGGGACACGGAGTATGGACCGGGGTATCCAGCTCCCCATGCCAGGATTACCCAGATGATACACTCGGGCGGCACAGATAAAGAAGAGCGACACAGAACAGACATGGCTAATTCCTAAGTATCAGTGAACTGCCATGGAAGCTGGTGCCTCATCCACAAATTCCATACCACCCAGTTAGCCCATGAGTCTGTATTAGACTAGTGACTTAAAACATAGAGTAGATTTCAAATTGTAAGATGAACACAGTGATAGCATATGAAAACATGAAATAAAACTGGAATAGTAGATACATAAATAGTAGATACATGAATAGTAGATACATCCAGTAGTTAGAAAACCTTTCAAGTACATGCAATTATTGTATCTTGTCCAGTAAATGTACTTTGGCCAAGTTACATTATGTATAAAAAATGCCCAAAATCTAAAAGCGACCAGCCGATTGCACTAGACCGGGCCCATCTAGGCTCTCGTTTACACCGAAGCCGAAGCAGTGTGTTGAAGAGCTGGAGATCCCTGGGCTTCCCTCAACTGCCAGGACCCTCTTTTCCGGCATACGAGGCTCCACCCACGGCAGACAGGCGGGTCCATTGGTGGGGTCTTACCATTCCACAGGACTGGAAGCCGGCGAATTCTACCCGCGTCCGGCTGGGGAAGAAACCTTTTGAAAGCATTGTGGGAAATGCTAGTTACGAGAATCCAGTTGTATAGCAATTGACAATTATGATTGTTTACAAAAGCATGACAGCATTAATTGATCGTTTGTTATTATGTTGGCGTATTCTGGTCACGGCTCCTCGGAAACATATTTATTTTCTTCACAGTTGATGAGCCCTGGCTCGCACTGACAAAAAAGTTCAAAATTTTCTTAAAAAACTGGTATTCCTAAACTGGTGTAGGTACTACTCGCCACATTGCAAAGCCATACCGCAACCAATTTAAAGGGCAAATCAAGTTTCAGATATGGTTAATTTTCAAATCTACACTTATCAAATGGTAACCTGGTAATGTTGTAATTAGAAAAAAAAATTAGTAAAAGTACTTTTTTTCAATTCATATTTCTGCTTATTAATTTTTATTGCATCGCTTATCTCCCTTACTTATTGTTGCGTCCCTTGATTTGTGACGTCATAGGAGAGCTTGTTTCAATATGGACGTTGTTTACGATAGTGAACTGAGCGATATTGAAGACGAAGAAATAGACGATTCTGGGCCGGTAAGGCCGTACATGTACGAGCCAATTTTTAAAGAAACTTATTAAGTTTCTGATGATGAGGATAAAAGTAACTTTTCGCCCACTGATGACGAAAATAACGATGTTGTGCCGGACTTTTCAACGTGTTGAGTATTGCGAGCTATTGAAATACGTCTATTACGGGGCGAACATCGCTTATAGAAAATTTATTCTATACATGATAAAATTAAGTGTATGACATAAACTTTGTTTCACGTGAAGCATTTTCAGTAGATTAACTGGCGGAATTAAACAAAAACAAAAAAAAAAAAAAAAAAAAAAACGGTATCAAGACAGTTCCACGACAAGACAATTCCCCGACACCTTTGAAGACATTTCCCCGACACTTTAGTTTCATGTCAAATAACCCTTTTCTTGACTTTTACGATTGATAATCGTGAGATGTTAGTTCTAACTATTTGTTGATGGGTCCTTGTTGATATTTGTACCTTGTAAAGAATTCTGTAAACATTGACGGGTACAAGTTTATTCTCTCGTGGGTGAAGGGTTACACAATAAATCACTATTTTCATGAGAATAAGAATATTTTGAAATGCTGTTAACCAACTTGAAATTTGATAAAAGAATATGTTCCGAGATTATTAAGACTTAATTCTCAAAATTAGTTTGAAAATTATTTTAGTTGTTTTTCTTACCATACAGAAATACATGAACATCAGAGAGAGGGAGAGGGGATCTACTTGTGTGAAATACTTTTTAGCTGTTTACCTTGTTCACATGATCCATTCAATGCAAAAATTTATCATACATGTATAGCTATTGTATGTTCCATATAGAGCTTCTCTGTGAAAGTCTTAAACTCTGAATTGTAATTTGTTCAGTTGTTGTTTGTCTTATGCAAATTGTTTCAATTTGGGTAAGTCTCAAATTGGTCTACCGTCTACTGGGGACTGAGCGGTTAATACTGACATTCCAGTCAAATTGCAGTATAGACGACTTCAGATTCATTGTAAAAACATAGAAAGAGCTGGTAACTATCAATTGGTCCTTTATCCACAATATTTTCTATTTTTAACTCTTTACCAAACGACAAAATATTAAACAGGTCCAAATCGAAATCACTTGCAGACGACAAAATAAAGTTAAATATTTCAAAAATTGAAATTTGTTTCCAGCAGAGTAGAAAACATTGTGGTTAAAGGAGAAAATGCTGGCTACCAGCATTATCTCCTTTTCCTACAATGTTTTTAAAAGGCTTCTGTCTCAGGGTCGTAAAAACCAGGGATTGATTGGTAAAGGGTTAAATACAAATCCCACACATTGGGCACGAGTTTTGTTTTGGTTCCCAGGAAGCAGTATCCGAAGAGATTAGTACGAGCTGTATGAACTTGTTTCTCAAGAGGTGTAAAATACATGTTTAAATTGTTACCAAACATCAAATTTATTGACTCAACCGAATTGAAAGCATTTGGAGTCAACAAATTAAATTTTACTCACATGTTTGGACTTGTCTTTGATGGGGTAGAAAACATTGTAGAAAAAGGAGAAAATACTGGTTACCATCATTTTCTCCTTTACCTACAATGTTTTCAAAAGGTTTTTCTTCACAAGGGTCGTTAAAACAAAGGATTGTTTGGTAAAGGGTTAAACTAAGTTAAACTAAATTCCAATAAACAATCGCATTTTATCGGTCATATTTAAATGCTGTGGATTTGAAATATTCTAATTTTTTATCATTTGGGTAAGGGTTAGGCTAAACCCTTACACAGATGGCAAAACTTTAGACTTGTCCACTCCACACCGAAAGTATTTGCAGATCACAGATCAAATGTGGCCTTGACAATAGGTTTGAGGGTAGAAAATATTGTAGGAAAAGAAGATAACTCTGGGAATCAGGACTTATTCCTTTTTTCACCCTGTCCTCAAAAGCCTTCTCCATTAGGGTGGTTGAAGATCAGAATTTTGAGGTAAAAGGTAAAAGAATTGGAGTGTGAGCCTGGTCAAAAACAATCTGTTTCTTAATTTAAAAAAAAAAATGTGTTCTTTTAATTTTCTCAATTTTGTCTGATTATCAGAGAAAATGACTCGTGTCAAATTATATGCATTTTCAAATTTTTATACTGACATGTTCAAAACATTTTTCTCAGTAGCCTGTCTAGAAGACATAATATGGATAGGAAAAGGAAATATCCACAAATCAAAATTGTATAGATATAATTCAAAATTTGTTCAAAATGCATGTAAGTTGTCAAATCATTTTTAAGAGTGAAATGTCAAAGAGAAGTAGTGTATGGGATAAAAGCTGTAACATGGGTTTACTGTCACCAACAAACATTACAGTGTAAAGGGGTGAGATATGCAAATGTTATGTAACCATTTCCTGTATTGTTTAAACTGGTCGGTGATGGATTTACATTTATGACCATGATTAGGGGTAGCCAGATACTGATTTCACCCTTTACCATACAAACCCTAGATCTAATTTCCAATACCCAAAGAAAGAGTGTTTGAAAAACAGTGTGGGAAGAAAATGATGTTTGCTGTTCAAAGAATGATTATTATCCCTTTAAAGTTTACATCATTTGAACAATGTCGACTATGTTATTAGCAAAATTTATATTATGAATTTGGATGAATATAATTTTGTTAAATGTTGAAATCATTTGGAAAAGGGAGAAAACGGCAGCATTTTCTCTTTGTTCAGAATGAAGCGGTAATGTAGAAAAGGGTAAATTAGTACGAATAACAATTCATGTATTCCAATTTCAAGAAAAAAGAAATGACCTACTTCATGTTGGATTTTCTTTTTGGAAATTGCCGTTGCGGAATGTCTGCCTTTCGGAGTTTCAGTTTAAGGCCTATCTCCTTTCGACTCGGAGTTTCGAATAATGTCGGCACAGCGTCAGGTTTTAACCTCAGGCTAAAATTCCTATAACCAACTTCTTTTGCGAGTTTTAGACTTATTAATAACTGATTGTCATCGAAGTATTTCAGACACAATTTCGAATGAACCGATGGCAAAAAATCCGTCGCTACTGTCCGGCCCCGGTTTAAACGTTGAATCCATAGTTTCCTCCTTTTTAATTCCTTCGGAAATTTGAAAATACTACTTCTATGAGTTCCCGAATCGACGTTGCAGCCATAGGCTGCACAATTTACCATTATTTCGGCTCAATTTTCAGTTAATACTCAGATATCTGCATACAATCATCCGCGTTCCTACTTAATGTCTACTGACGGTATACACAGAGTGACGCGACAATGACTTCACACATGCACGGGAGATAAGCGAATCAGGAGAAGTAAGCCATGTACCATTTTTAGGGCCGTATATCAGCGTGACAATTCGGCCATGGTTTATGGCATGTTACAGGGTGGTATTTATGAAAAATGACGGACACATGTTTAACTGACATCATTTGCAGCTGATTAAAGGAAAAAAACAGTCTGGTCAAAATATTTTAGGATTTGCCCTTTAAAGAGCCAGGCCAGACACACAATTATCAGGACAGACCGAATTACTTGATGTTTCAAACAAAAATAACCTGTCCTTTATCGTCTACAGCAAAAAACCATTTCCTCTGTTAGATAAATGAACGCCGTCACAAAACAGTGGTTTTTCCGAATCTGTTATTGCAGGATATCGGAAATACTTTCCGCCAATTTTGAAAATGAAAGAAGCAATGCTATTATTAAACCTTTTCCGAGTACTTTTTAAGGCTCTGTGGCAGCGTTCATTCCTCCAATGTAATCGAGGCAGTATTTGAGACCAAACAATAACTGACGTTGGGAAGAAATCTGCAAATCTGATTAAGTCTCTCTTGATAGTATGTGTAAGCACCCCAGAGGGCTGTTATCATTTCCACCACAATGTATTTATAAAAGATTCGGATGATTCTGTGAAGTTGCCTTGTACCTTAACGTATTAAACAGTTTTGACGATACCAAACCGTTTCTAAATTGCCAAATATCTCTGTGTTCTTTTTCATCCCAAGTTGAGAACCATTGCACTCCCGGTCCCTCGCATAATAGAATGCTCTTTTAATAAAAGAGGAACCCACAATCCAGACAAGGCGATGGGATTCTGGAATAGACTTTGCTTTTCAATAAGCACTGTGAGAGACATTCAGATGAGATTCTAATATATAATCTAAACGCACTAGATTTCAATCGACCAAATGACTTCATCTTCTCATCATTCAGCCCATATTTTGAAGCCGCAGCACCAATTTTGAATAAATGAGTGCGATAATTTGACGGCTGATAGCCCAAGAAACACAGGGATTTTTTTAGCACGGAAGCATACTGGTATCTTGTGACAAGCAAACCATTAGCGTGACAAAAAAACAGTTTGCAGTTGATAGCTTTCCTAGATTTCAGATACATGTAAGTTAGCATACGATATACTGAACATGTGTCATCCCCAGTTCTGGGAATACAGAGCTCAATCCCTTTAATATTTTGATCAGTTTTAGACAGCCTTAAGATGACCTTCATTTTATCCGTGTCAATTCTTATATCTTCAAAGTTTAACGCCTGACCATCACTACCTATTCTCGACATGGCCAATTCCTCTACCCTGAAAAAAAAAAAAAAAAAAAAAAAAAAAAAATAAAGAAAGCAAGACAAAATGTCGGACTATAAATATGATTCATATTGTGTTATAACAAATAGCTTGAAGGGTGACTAGTATTCTTTTCAGGCGCTCATGAGTAATGGGTAGCCTTGTATTTACTCTTTTATAAAGTTTTTAATAATCATTCAGCATTTTTGGGAATACGAAATTGGCTGTTGGGTCCCTATCTATTCTGCAATAATATGATATGCCAGAAATATAGGACCGGGCAGTACTTGGCGACAATTTAATCAAAGACATAAATGCTATGAAATCTATTGAAAGAACTTCAATAGCCGGAGGCCATGAATAAGCGTGAGCATTAGTTGTTTCGAACTCAGAAAAGAGCTTTAAAGTAGATTGAAAGGTTGCATAAGTACTGGTAAAAATACTGTGATTTATCAACCAAAGGACTTGAGTTGGCAAATCATAGCATGGAATGTTTCTGAAATGACTTCCCCGTTTTCGTTGGCTTCTGAAACCACACGCATGAATCGCTGCCACTGACAATGAGAAAGGGAATCAGCTTTTATGTTTGACTGTCCTTCAGTATGAATAGCTTTGTACTGAATATTGAAATACAAACATGAAGCAAAAGTAGTCTTTATAAATGCATTATCGATTTGGACGTAAAAGATTTTTTTGTTCAAAATTGTAACCAAAGATTTCTTATCCACATAAATGATAACTTTTTTTTTACGTAATTGACATGCCCAAACAAGAAAAGCTTAAATTATTGGTACCAGCTCCAAGACCGTAGTATCATTGAAAGCTTGACACGTAGAAAATTATTTTGGCCACGCGTAAAAAATCTAACTTCTCCCTAAAACATAACCCTGGCCAGAAGCACCCGCGCTATCTGTGTAAAGGGGCAAAGTGTCTTCACAGTTCAACTCCGGGAAGATACATACACTATTAAAACGATCTAGAAATGAATGAATGAATGAATGAATAAATGAATGAATGTATGAAGTTTTAAGGCCCGTCGACATCAAAGGTCATATTGGGCGCACTTACAACTAATGCAAAGCTTTTAATTGGTCACACTGTAATGTTATGTAAAAAGTTAAGATTATTAGCACTGAAAACACTAAAAGAATAAATGGTGGTAATGATGTATAGTCTTAAAAACAGATGGTCAAAAGAACCTAAAATTATACCTTTTTGATAGAGATTTATCTCTTTTAAAAACTCGAAAATAGACTCACACTTTACAGTATTAAACAGACTGTCCATACTATCAACATGAAAAAACCTGTCTCTTGTAGGTGCAAGGTCTAAACAATCTACAAAAATATGCTTGACAGTAAGAGGCTCATTGCAGGGAATACACTGTGGTGCTTCTTCTCCTTTCAGGAGGTACGAGTGTGTCATATGCTGCAGCCGCAGCAACCTTTTCTCCATTTTTTGAACCATCGGTATAAATCTCTTCAAAGTTGTAATATTGCTCTTTTATCTCAAGATACAGACTTCTAAAAACTATGGGATCTGTTGTAGCTTTCTTGTTAGCAGTAAGTTTATATAAGAAAGTTGGACTCTTTGAAGTCCATAGAGGAACATCTGAAATTTCATGTTTAGCTACATCCTCAAGATCGAAGTCAAGTAGATCTATATCAGCATCGCAGCGCATACTGAACGGAGGAATAACTTTTTCCTTTTTCTTAAAATGATCTTTTTAAAGCGGTTCAAAGACAACCTTATGCGTAGGATTTTCAGGATTGGATTTTAACTTTAAATAATATTGCACTGAAAGTTTCTTCCTACGTAAATTTAAAGATGGTTCATTTGCCTCTGCATATAGACTATTGATAGGGGATGTTCTGAAGGCACCAAGTGCTAGGCGTAACCCTTGGTTATGCATAGAATCCAGTTTACGAAGGTACGATTGTCGCGCTGAGCCATATACAATGCAGCCGTAATCTAACTTTGAACGGACAAGTGATCTATAAAGTCTCAACAAGACTTTTCTGTCGGCTCCCCAGTCCATACTGGAGACAACACGTAAGAGATTAAGAGCTTTTTGGCATTTATTGCTAAGATAATTTATGTGAGGTATGAATGTTAGTTTAGAGTCAAATAAAAGGCCCAAAAATTTAAATTCTGGGACATATTCGATACGTATTCCATCTAGCGTAAGTTCTGGGTCTAGATGTAATTTTCGTGACTGGCAGAAATGCATACATTTGGTCTTGGTTTTAGAAAATTTAAATCCATTTTCTCCTGACCATTTATCTAAATTGTTTAGAACCTGTTGCAACTGCCGTTCAATGGTATGCATATGCTTAGACCTGTAGCAAATGCAAAAGTCGTCAACATAAAAAAAGCATTCTACGCCAGGGCAAACAGACTTAACGATATTGTTTATCTTCACACTGAAAAGTGTAACGGAAAGAATGCTTCCCTGGGGAACGCCCATTTCTTGTTCATGGGGATTAGAAAAAGTGCTTCCAACCCGAACTCTAAACTGACGTTCATTCAAAAATGCCGACATGAAATAAGCTAGGCGACCTCTTATACCGAAATCATGGAGGTCATTCATGATTCCATATTTCCATGTGGTATCATATGCACTTTCGAGATCCAAAAAAAAAAAAAAAAAATACGAAAACAAAATGTTCCTTTTTAATGAAAGCTTTGCGAATAAATGTTTAGAAGCGAACCAGGTGGTCGAGAGTGCCTCTTTGTTTATGAATTCCGCACTGAGTGGTAGCATTAAGTTTGTTTTTCTCTAGATACAAAACAAGCCAGTCATTGACCATCCTTTCCATGGTTTTGCAAATGATTCTTGTAACATGACTGTTAAATCATTGGCTAAAATCAATTGATGTGTCTGAAGGTTTAACCCTTTACCACGCGACAAAATTTTAGACCTGTCCGAATGGAAAGCATTTGCAGACGACAATTTCAGTGTGGCTCAATGATGCGATTTTTGTTTGATAGGGTAGAAAACACTGTGGTAAAAGGAGAAAATGCTGGTTACCAGCATTTTCTCCCTTTCCCACAATGTTTTCAAAAGGCTTCTTCAGGTCGTTAAAAGTCAGCATTATGTGGTAAAGGGTTATAGAACATTTTAAAAAGAGAAAAATAGCTGGTTACCGGTAATTTAATCTTTTCCCTAAACTCCGTCAAAAGGTTTCTTATTTAGGTAATTTTCCCTTTCCCAAATGACAAATTTTCAGACTCTTTCAAATTCAAAACTTCTGGAGATGACAAATTAAAATGAGTCAGAAATGAGCTTCAGCTCTTTGATAGGGTCGAGAAAATTGTGGGAAAAGGAGAAAACTGTAGTTACCAGCAATTTCCCCTTTTCTCACAACGTTTTTAAAGCCTTCTTTCCCAGGACTGTGAAAATTCGGGATTGTTTGGTAGAAGATTACACAAGATGGCTTGGTAAATGTTTAAATTGAAATATACATTTACATACATGTATGTGTACTTAGTGACGACAAGAGAGATTCATTCTAGAAATTTATTTTGCCACAATGTTATCAAAATTGCTTGTCCTCATAAGCCAGTGAAGCTATGATTTGCTCTCTAAGGGTTTTGAAGGCATCTCTAAGGGTTTTGGCCTCCATTAGTTCTCCATGTAGCCAAGTGTTTCATTTAAATGCTGTTAACTCTATGGACTTTCAACGACCCTGATGAAAAAGGCTTTTGAAAACATTGTAGGAAAAGGAGAAATAACTAGTTACCAACAGTTTCTCTTTTTCCCACAATGTCTTCTACCCTATCAAAGACAACAATCATTATTTTAGCATCATTTAATTTGGCGTACTCAAATACTTTGGATTCGGTCCAGACCGAAATTTTGTTATTTGGTAAACAGATAAGGTACAAGTTAATCTTAGCACATCCAGCTCTGTTTTATCATTATTCTCGTACATTTAAAACAACATAAAAAAAAAAAACAGTACAAAAAGCAATGTTTCACTGACTAGGTATGCAAGTGATTAGTAAATCAGTGCAAAATAATGTTTAAAGTAACTGTAGTTCTTCTGTTCTTTCTTTGGTTTGACAGTCCAGTGATTAGCAGCTTTGGAATTGACTCTAAGGTAAATGAAAATATATTCATACTTTTTTCTTAAATTTTCTGTAGAAAAAAACTGTGAAATCAAACTTTTACCCTCCGAAAACTAAAGTTTATGAAGAATACAGGAACACCAGGAAGAATACAGTGGGCAATCATTCGATGTGATTATTATCAATATATCACATAATTTTCGAAATGGATGACAAAGTTATTTTCAGTATTTTTTACTTTACTATTTTGTTTTGCTGAAAAGAAGGAAAAAACTTATTCTAAGTGTCAAACATTGAAGCACTAACTTTATTTGCTTTCAAAAGATTTTTTCATGGTAGTACAAATGTTCAGGTTTAGTAATTACCTGTGATGTGTTTTTTGCAATCAAGATCCAGAGTTTCTTTCAAAAAGCCAGTGTATGTCTCAATAATACTTAAGTCAACAAGAAAACAAGTCATGTGGGTTTTGAAAGGAGGTCATTTGAATACTTTTATCAATAGGTTATGCACTTTAGAAACTGTATCAGTTCCAGGTTAAGATGATTTTTATCACAAAGCCATCTTGGTTAGGTTATTATTATTTTTTTGTAACTTACCAATATTCTCCCTGTCTACTTTTTTTGTATGGTCTATTCACTTGTTCCATGCAAGTCAAATGCAGCAAGCTGACATCTACACTTATACACTGTATACCTGTAATTTTTTATATTTGCTTTCATGTTTATGATAAACTTGTTGAAAATTTCATAAAAGTAGCAAACAGTTTCACTTTCTAGTACATGTATTTACTTTTCCCCTGTCAAGAAGTTTTTAGCGCTATTGTAACTTGAGCAATCCATTGAATCAATGGTGTTTTATGCCACTGTTAATATCATGGCGACAGCTCACATAATCATGTTTTATCTGGATTTCACCAATGCTAGTCTAGGGCTCTGAAGTGTGTTGTGCAAGGGCACTCACATGAAAACAAAATGCTTCCAATGAGGCTCAAACCCATGGTCTCCAGATTATGAGTTCTGCACTTTACCACTATGTATTCTCTAACCGCACAAAGTTTCTTTCCAAGGTTCTTTGCCCCATACCCAATACTCCAACTGTGTCAGATATTGTAAAAGTTTCTTCCTACAAAGACAGACATATATACATTATGAAGGCCACATTAGAATTGTCAAAATGCAATTGAAAAATGTGGAATTTGGCACATGGCTCACATAACATTTAAGCGCACAATGCCAACATTTAACAACCCTGTGAAAGAAGCCTTTTGAAAACATTGTGGGAAAAGGAGAAAATGCTGGTAGCCAGCATCTTCGCCTTTTCCCACCATGTTTTCTACCCTATCAAAGAAAAATTGCACCATTACAGCCACTTTGAAGTCACTATGCAGTCACTATTCATATTTTCGTAAATACAACAAATGAAAAAAGAGGGCCATGATGACCCTGGATCATATTCTGACCAAGTTTAACCCTTTACCACAAAATCCAAACTTTTAACAAAGCTGAAAAAGAGAGCTTTCCAAAATGTTGTGGAAAAATGAGAAAATGCTGGTAACCAGCGTTTTCTTTTTCAACAATGTTTTCTACCCTTTAAAAGCCTACTTTCTAAAGTTTTTGTCACATTTATTTAGTTGTCTGCAAATTCTTTCAATTTAGTCAAGTCTAAAATTTTTTCGTTTGGTAAAGAGTTAATGAAATGTATACAATAACCAAACTTTTAACTCTTTACCACACATTTCCATATTTAACGATCCTTCGATACAAGCCTTTTGAAAGCATTGTGGGAAAAGGACAAAATGCTGGTTACCATAATTTTCCACTATTCCCACTATGTTTATTACCATTTCAGAGACTACTTTTTCATTTGTATAAATTTCAAGTTTTTCATCTGCAGATGCTTTCAACAGTGAAGCAAGTAAAATTTGTCATTCGGTAAAGGGTTAACAGGCTATTTTTTTGTTATTATTTGAAGGAGGAGTCTACTTTGATAAATATTACATTTTAACTCATCAGAGATAAAGGCAGGCATACACGCGTTATCCTATAGAATGCACACACAGATTTCCCATGTATATGATAATGATCCATTTTAGGACTCATGATTAACATTTTCAAATAGATCTTTGACTGAAATAATTTCATGGGAAAGCTGTGAACAAAGTTCATGAACATTGGACATTTGATGTCGTTTTTTAGGTAAAAATAGGGTAAACAATGACCGCATATGACAAACACAATAACAAAAGCCCTCTCCAAGTTTTTTGACATGATTCATGTTGAAAGCAAGGTCCAGCAATTTTTACCCATGTTGATAACAATATTTGGTTTCACAACTATAACATCTGAGAAGATTTTTGTGTTCAACTTACTCATAATTGATATCTGTGGGTAAGCGTCTGTAACTACCCTAACAGTATTTTACCATTTCTTTCAAGTTTATTTATGGTTCTCTCAAACCCAGCAGCTTCCATATGCCCTGAGGCCAACATACCTTTCTTCCTATTGATCTTCTATTTCTACTGTTATTTGCAGAGTGGCCTGGACTGTCCACTCTACCATACCCTTAAAATATAAAATTTTGTCATTTAAGTATATAAGCATAGATGAAATGCGTGTATTTTTCATTTCATTATACAACTGAAATTATCAAATTTGAAGATGTTTTTAACTCTTTACCAGACGACAAAATACAGGACTTTTCCAAATTGAAAGATTTGCTGACGACAATTTAAATGTGGTTCAATGGCTGGAATATCTTTGAAAGGGTAGAAAACAGTGGGAAAAGGAGAAAATGCTGGTTAGCAGCATTTTCTCCTGTTCCCACAATCTTTTCAAACGCCTCCTATTTCAGTCATTAAAAATCTGGATTGTGTAGGAAAGGGTTAAATTTTCTCGTAAAACGTCAATAAATAGAACTAAATATATTTTTCTCTATGGTCATATAGCCAATGCACAGTTGCACTCAGTAAACAGGAGTAATTTTGGATGTTTAACCCTTTACAACTGAATCTCATATTTTAACGACCCTGTGCCAGAAGGCTTTTGAAACATTGTGGGAATTGCAGAAAATGCGTGTAACAAGCATTTTCTCATTTTCCGGCAATGTTTTCTACCTCATCAAAGACAGAAATCATCATTTAAGCTACAGTTGATTTGTCGTCTGCAAATGCTTTGAATTTGGTTGAGTCCAAAATTTTGTCGTTTGGAATGAGTTCAATAACGGAATGATCGTTTAGTCATACGGAAGACTAAGATCAAGCTGCACTGGTAAAATAGTCTACTGTTACATTGATAGGACCATGTCATTTACTTGACTCAAACCTAAAGCCACAGACTCAGTTTAAGCGGCAGCTCCATGCCCGATAAACATGTTAAAAATGCAGTATAATGCAGTAAATTGACGGTTGACACAGGCTGAGTTTGTTTTGCAGACTTCCAGTAGCCTTGTTTATGGGTAAAGTGTGTTCCCGACATGATTTTCAAAATTAAACACAACAAAACTGCACGAAACTGAAAGTACAAATTTGTCAAAAACAGCGATTTTTATTATTCAAATAGTTTGAGACGGTCCCTTACCAATCGATCAAAAGTTTCTCCACATCTCCGTCGTGCAAACAACACTGTTCTCTTCCGTTATTTCTTTCCACCTATCAATATGGTCACGTAAATTTACCGTTTACTGTCTAGTTTTACGAGCTTGTGCTGATCTTCGTCTTTTTATGGCCGGCAGCGTTGTTCAATACGGGCGAGACGCCATTTTTGTTATGGAATTTAAGCGTCATTAGTCACGTGCCAGTCACGTGACATTTCCACAATGCTTTGTTGATTTCTGGCGCGAAATCTCAAAATACCTTAAGAGGCTACGTAGCCTTTTAAGGGAATACTATCTTTTTTTTTTTTTATATAATTCTATGATGCTTAATTATTGATGATTTGCAGTGTTTTTTCTTATAAATTTCAGTGATATTTATATTTTTTAATTTGGTGAGATGTGAAAAATCTAAATACCCACCTTTAAGGCATTGCGGTGAAATTCACTACAAAATAAAACCGGGACAAATCCCACGGAAAAAATAATTCGTTGAACAAAAACTTCAAATAGCTGGGTAACAAAGTGCTCTTCCTCTGAGCGTCGTACCGTCGACACAGAGGTGACGTAAACGATTTGGGTTTTTCATATTACAAGTCAAATAAGTTCATCCGGTACTCTGGGATGTTATATCTGGGAAATACCTATTCCGCATACCAATTTCCATGACGTCTTAGGTCATGTGATGGAACATTTCCAACACGTTGTATACATGCTCTACTCATACGAAATTTCGTTATTGCTGAAACCTAACATACGCTACAACGACTAAATGATTATGAAATTTCAAGTCTCAGCAAACTTTAAAATGTGCATGTCGAAATCGTTTATAGCCCTTACAGGGAAATACCGACAACCACATTGGCTGGTAGATATGTTATCTACAGGCGATGAAAAGAGGCAGTATGATAAAAGTTCGAAACAATCAAACAAATTAGAACCAGCAAAATAATCTATAAAGATACCAAGCCCTTGTTATAAATTTACAGTTTTTGAATGGATGAAAGGAGTATTTTCCCATACCGTAATTCTGCATCTCCTTTGTTTCGAACCAAAACCATAAAGGAACTTAGCTGGAAATTAAAGGCACGAATCATTAATTTTACAGCAAAGTTCCTTCCTATACGCAAGGAAAATATATGGCAACTATCCATAGCCAACTTTCACGGACATGCCTTATCAGCAGTCTTGCATATCAACAAATAGATGAAAATAATCGATACCATACGTAAAGGTTCGGGAGTTTCCGGATTTTGGCGAATTTACACCGTGTATACTTGTAATCGATATTCGATAGCCCGCAGCGATAAAAGATAAGAGAAACGTAACATTATGTAACAGAAGCCAGCTTCAAATTTACAATCCTTGCCTAGACTGTATGTCTGCCCTGGCGTTTATTTTTTTCGGATTTTAACCTAAACCCTTTGTCTGCTACAGCACAGTGTGGCCCTTGAAGATCAGTATCAGACTGCATATAATGGTAAATGCGCACCCTTATTAGACTCGACAGCATACTGGATTTCCACCGCCAGATAAAGCGAGATTTTTCTTGAGAAAAGAACATTGAAATTGTTACATTTCAGCTCTATTTGTCGGTTTGTAATTCATTTATCCTCGGATTAAAGGTTAAGTTTTGATTCTCTGAGACATAAACTAATCCCTGCTGTTCGGTCCTTAAACTGCTCTCGACAATTGCACTTTTAGTGGTCTGATCTTGGAATCTAATCCGTCCAAATGCACTTTCGCTGAAATTGTACAGGCTGCACAAAACAAGCTGTCTGATCTTGGACCTAATCGATTGTATACGTCGAAAATTATTTTGGTTAAAAAAAATCTTTGATATTTATGGCAAAATCAACAAGTTGAATTCAGCAGAAAATTCGGCGTTTTGAGAGTACCAGTTTAACACTAAAGCAATCGTACTCTCCCGAGTCTTACGGACCTGAGAGAAAAGGCTTTTGAAAACTTTGTTGGAAAGGGATAAAATTTTCTCTTGTTCCTACAATGTTTTCTACCTTTTCAAAGACAGACATTATTATTTGAGTTGCATTTAATTTGTTGTCTGAAAATGTTTTTTAATTTGGTGGTTTCCAAAATTTCGGCATTTGGTAATGGGTTTAAGTCTTGACGAGAAAATTTGCTTTATGTGGCAGTTACATTACCAATCCTATGGTTTTACGACCCTGAGAAAGAAAGCTTTCGAAAACACACGGAAAGGAGAAAATACTTGTGATGGGCAATTTCTCATTTTCCCCAGGGATCGTATATAACATGTTTTCTACGATTCCTGCTTTCCCACAGTGTTTTCCACCCTTTCAGTTGCAACTTTTATTATGTGACGCATTTGTCGTCTGCAAGTGCTTTCAACTTGATAAAAAAAAAAAAATCCTAATATATTTTGTCGTTTAGTAAATAGCTAATGGTTATATCTTGATTGGGTAATTGTCTTTTGTGCGTGTGGTTTGATGGTTTTGATTTGTATAATTTCCACTTCCTTCGATTTTTAAAAGAAAAAAGTTGGGAAGGCGGAGAAATAAAACTCAGTTATAGCACATAAAATAATTTCAACTACTGCTCAGAACCATTAGAGTAAATGTACATGGTTTTATGCACACGAAAAGTTACAGATTCGGCATATGAAAAAGCATCCATTCAAAGTTGGTTTTCATTGAACAAATAGGAGAAAATGGTCCGTTCCGAATACTCCGTGGACTGTGTGGCGCCGATTTGTATTTGGTAACGCTTTTGCTTAATGAGCGATGTTGCCTTTTCTTACAATGTCTACTACTATTAATAGTTCTATTAAAATGTTTCAATTTTGAGCGAGTCTAAAAGCTGCATACTTCGTTTTTCGGAACAACTTAGGTCTGTCTATGCACTTAACTATATCTTCATACATAAAAGTGGGTCCAAGCTATCATTATCACACAAGTGTAAAAACGCTGCCGATATATATGCTTAATATTCTTTTCATTGCATCCGGAATGAAAAAAAAAAAAAAATGTGCTCGATACGCAACAGAAAGTTATGAAAAAGTTCATGTTGAAGGTATCATAACAGATCAGCACTTGTGAACTGATCCGATGCGACACTCTAGCGCCGCTTACAGGTATGATAAAGATTAAAAGGTATTTCTTCCTCTAAAAAAGATATGTATGACGCAGACAGTGTCATTTCAACTAATTATCTGTAGATTTCACCAGCACGCTTTGTTAAAACCGGTTTCAAACCAAGATACATGTAGATCATTCGTAATACCAGTTTGATTAAACATTATCTCTTGAAATTAATAAATAATGACTATGCAGCGGCTAGCTTTTTAAGTCATTGGTAAAGGAGAGGTAGCTTGTATTATTCCCTTTTCTATCTACATGCATAGTCTATGTCAGTTTTTATCTTTTATTCACTCTTTTAGCGGTTATGTTTTTTGCAGGTTGCGTCTTTTTAAAGATGGAGGAATCAACAGTTAGTCCCGCACTGTTTAGGCTATTTCTTCCAATGAACAATTAAAATATTAAAGATGTTAAAAGGGGGAACATTTAAAATAAGGGAGAAACTGTTTGATTGATGTAAAACAAAAGAGTTGTTTGGAAAAGTTGGGAGATCAACTGCATGGTCGTCAGAAGTCGTATTTGTACAATAATAGGTTAAATTTGTTTTACTTAACCCTTTACCAAACGACAAAATTTTAGACTTGTCCAAATTTTTGTTATTTTCGTGACTAAAACGACGAAATTTGTCTCTGAAAGGACCAATTGCGACAAAAAGTTTAAACGCAGGTTTACAGCATTTTCACCTTTTCTCATAATGTTTTCAAAAGCCCTCTACCTAAGGATCGTTAAATCTCGGGACTTTGCGGTATAAGATTTAATGTTACCTTTCCCCACAGAGCAATTTCAAAACGATGCCATTTCTTCGGGATATTTCATGAGTCTATACAGGGACTTACCTGTAAATGATAATTTTGCAGCAGCTAAATCTTTAAGTCACCGATAAAGAAAATTCGCCTTTTTTTAACCTTTTCCCCCTATATTCATAGTCTGTGTCAATTTTGATCTATTAGATCTAGTATTGTCATTCTTTTAACGGTAAATACTCTTTGCAGGAGAAACTGATTGAGTGATGTAGAAAATATTGCTTGAGAAGTAGAAGATAACTTGTAAAAAGTTAAAAATGCGCCTGTTTCCATATTTCATCCTAAACAATCAACAGCAGGGTCGTAAGATGCCGTATTTATACAGTCACAGGTTAAGCTTGTTATTTGAATCTTTACCAAAAAAACAAATTTTCAGACTGTTCAAACTGAAGTAATTTTCTTAAGACAAATAAAACATGACTGAAACGATGGAATTTATCTTTTAAAGAGTTAAAAATATTGCAAGAAAAGGAGAAAATGTTGGTAACCAGCGTTTAAATCTTTTCCTTCAATGTTTTCAAAGGCTTTCTATATGATGTGACAGATCAAAAACCAGTTTAAAAATAGTAAGGAAACATGAATTTGTGAGATGTCACCAGAAAAAACTCCTGTTACGGCATTAATTTCAAAAAGTTGAAGAGTGGAAAAAAAATAGCAAACGTACATTTTTTTATTTCATATCTTAATCTTAATGATTGCAAATGGAAATAATCTCATAAGTATCAAATTCTGGTCTTTAATTAGATAAATAAGATACATAATAAAATATCTTATGGATACTGTCATGATCAAACAACCCCGGTATAAATTCCAGTTTATAATCATGTGGATACGTGTATATCATAAAAATAGCAATGGGTACGTTTGACAAACGTACCCATTGCTATTTTTATGATATACACGTATCCACATGATTATAAACTGGAATTTATACCGGGGTTGTTTGATCATGACAGTATCCATAAGATATTTTATTATGTATCTTATTTCACGTGAAGTCATTAAGCTTATTCATTTCTCTTTCAATTGGTATAAGTTTGAGTCATTTAAAAAATTAAACTTTTGGTCCTTTTTACAGTTTTTCAATGCCACTATCCTTTTTTTTTTCTTTTTCCGTGAACGTTCGGATTATGCCGGAATTTACCGATGCTGGCCGAGTCTTATTGTTAGATAAGCCGCCTGGGTATCTTTACTGTGTTACGTAATGTTATATTGACAAACGGACCCCCTGCTATGTTTATGATACACATGTGTCCACATGATTATGAACTGGAATTTATACCCGGATTTTTGATCATGACAGTATCCCTAGGATATTCTATTATGTATCTTATAGATCTAAAATAATACCAGAATTTGATATTTATGACATTATTTCCATGGATTTACAATCATTAAGATTAAGATTTGAAATAAGAAAATGTACGTTTGCTAAATTTTTTCCACTCTTCAACTTTTAGATATTAATGCCGTATCAAAAGTATTTTCTGGCGACAGCTCACAAATTCATGTTTCCTTGCTATTTTCAAACCGGTTTTTGATCTGTAACATCATATAGAAAGCCTTTGAAACTATTGAAGAAAAAGGTTTAAATGCTGGTTACCAACATTTTCTCCTTCTCTTGCAATGTTTTTAACTTTTAAAGATAAATTCCATCGTTTTAGTCATGTTTTATTTGTCTTAAGAAAATGACTTCAATTTGAACAAGTCTGAAAATTTGTCTTTTGCTAAAGATAAAAATACCAAATTTAACCTGTTACTGTACAAATACGACATCTAACGATCCTGCGATTGATTGTTTAGGATAAAATACGGAAATAGATGCATTAACTTTTTACATGTTATCTTCTACTTTTCAAACAATGTTTCCTACATCACTCGGTCAGTTTCTCCTGCAAAGAGTATTAACCGTAAAAAACACGAATGACAATACTAGATCTAATAGATTACAATTGACACAGACTATGAATATAGCGGGAAAAGGGAGTAAAATAAGCGAATTCTCCTTTACCGGTGACTTAAAGATTAAGCTGCTGCATAATTATCATTTACGGGTAAGCCCCTGTATGGACATTCCATACCGTGATCGGAAAAAAAGTCACAGGAAAAAAAGTCACAGAAAAAAAGTCACAGGAAAAAACTTGTTTGGTACAGGATTAATCAATGCAACAAAAAGTGATCTTGCTCACTATGATCAAGCTCAATACTTTGTTGCACAGTTTATTCCACTGAACATAGCGCAAATTTAATCCGCATGATGCACCAGATCTCTTCAAACTAATATGCAGAAAAATCTAGAGCATTAATTCGCAGACAAAACCTGAAAAAGGTACCAAACTGAACCCAAAAAGTAGAAAAAATAGTTTGAAAAAGAGAAATTCGACATTTTCATTTTTTATGCTCCCCGGAGGGGGGCATATTGCTGCTTCTTCGTCTGTCCGTCCTTCCTAACATCTGTCCAAACTTGTCCAGACCGTAATATAACTCCTAAAGTATATCAGCTATAAATTTGTCATTTCATAATCTGATAGGTCTCATTGGGGGACAGTGCAATGCACAAGAACCATAATTCTGTCATCATTATTTTCAAAATTATTGCCATTCGTTAATTCATACTCCAACTGAATAATACCTTTTAACCTTGATTTTTTTTCTTTTTAATCTATCTCGCATATCTTCAAAAACATCAAGATATAAATCCTTTATTTTTTGTGACTTTTTTTCCTACCAAAAACTGACTTTTTTTCTGTGACTTTTTTTCCTGTGACTTTTTTTCCTACATGGACTCATGAAATATCCCGGAGAAATGGCATCGTTTTGAAATTGCTCTGTGGGGAAAGGTAATATTTAACCTTTTACCACAAAGTCCCGACATTTAACGTTCCTGAGTAGAGGGCTTTTGAAAACATTGTGAGAAAAGGTGAAAATGCTGGTAACCTGCATTTAATCCTTTTCTCGCAATGTTTTTGATCCTTTTAGAGACAAATTTCGTCGTGTTAGTCACGAAAATAATCTAAATTTGGACAACTCTAAAATTTTGTCTTTTGGTAAAGGGTTAAATAACAAATTTAACCTATTATTGTACACATACGACTTCTGACGACCATGCAGTTGATCTCCAACTTTTCAAAACACTCTTTTACATCAATCAAACAGTTTCTCCCTTCTTTCAAATGATCCCCTTTTAACAACTTAAAACATTTTAATTGTTCACTGGAATAATTAGCCTAAAGAGTAAGGGGCTAATTGTTGATTCTTCCATATTTAAAACAACGCAACCTGCAAAAAGCATAACTGCTAAAAGAGTGAATAACAGATAAAAATTGACATAGACTATGTATGTAATCGGAAGAGGGAATAATACAAGCTACTTCTTCTTTACCAGTGATTTAAAAAGTTAGCTGCTGCATAATAATTATTTGTTAGTTTCAAGAGATTGTGTTTAATCAACCTAGTATTACGAATGATCTATCTTGGTTTGAAACCGGTTTTAATACAGCTTGCTGGTGAAATCTACGGATGATTAGTAGAAATGACACTGTCTGCGTCATACGTAACTTTTTTGGAGGAAGAAATTCTTTTTTATCTTTATCATGCCTGTAGACGGCGCTAGAGTGTCGCTTCGGATCAGTTCTTAAGTGCTGATCTGTTACGATGCTTTCAACATGAACTTTTTCATAACTTTCTGTTGCGTCTCGAGCACATTTTTTTTTCCACACCACAAAATTAAAAGCATTTGCAGACAACAAATTAAATGCAATTCACATGATAATATCTGTCTTTGAAAAGGTAGAAAACATTGTGGGAACAGGAGAAAATGCTGGTTAGCTGAATTTTCTCCCCTTTCCAACAAAGTTTTCAAAATTTCTTTCAGGTCCGTTAGACTCGGGAGTGTATGATAACTTTAGTATTAAACCGGTACTCTCAAAACGCCGAATTTTCTGCTCAATTCAGCAACCTGTTGATTTTGCAATATCAAGGATTTTTTTTAACCAAAAGAATTTTCGACGTATATAATCGATTAGGTTCAAGATCAGACAGCTCGTTTTGTGCAGCTTGTTATAAATCTACAATGTAAGCAAAAGTGCATTTGGACGGATTAGATTAGATTTCAAGAACAGACTACTCTTTTGTGCAGTTTATTAAGTTCTCGTCTACATTGTCAGCAAAAAGTGCACTTAGTTGCAAAGAGCAGTTTAAGGACCAAACAGCAGGGATCAGTTAATGTTTCAGAGAATCCAAACTTAACCCTTAAGCTGAGGAAAAATTAATTACGAACAGACAAAGCTTAAATATTACGATTTCAATGTTTTTTTCTCAAGAAAAATCTCGCTGTATCTGGCGGTGTAAATCCAATATTCTGTCCAGTCTAATAAGGGTGCTCATTATGTGCAGTCTGATACTTATCTTCAAGGATTACACTGTGCTGTAGCAGACAAAGGGTTAAGGTTGAAATCCAAAAAATAAAACGCCAGGGCAGATATACATAACATAACATATATACAGTCTAGGCAAGGATTGTAAATTTGAATCAGGCTACTGTTACGTAATGTTAAGTTTCTCTTATCTTTTATCGCTGCGGGCTATTGAATATCGATTACGAGTATAGACCTTTTTAGAACGCCGTTCGTTGCCAAGGAAATTCGATCCCAGAATTCCGCTTTACGCGCATGCACACTGGTTGTAGGGCAAAAAGTCCAGTATCATACTGTTGAAAGCCTGTTATATTGGGACTTGTCAAAAGAATTTATCGATAAAATCTGTGAAGAGTAATAGTGTCACAAGATGGTGTCGTCATGCTGTGCACTGGGATGAATAAACAGATAAACGTCCCACAGTCAAAACACCGCACTTTTGATTTAAATGTCCAAATTTCTATTGCGAATCGGTTACACTTTCCCCTTAACCGTCCCCGTGTTTTTTCAGATCATTTGTTCAATATTGTATCGTCCTTTTTTTCTTTTTAAGAGATTCTGTAGAGTTCTTGTTTTATATTTTAGGCCTATTGTTATTATTTTATAGGTTATCGATTATTAAGGCATATCCTGCCGAATTTATATTTTTGACCTCTCAAAGGAATTTGCGTTGAAGTTCGCGTCATTTACCGTAATCAGTATCACTCAAACCCGGTATCATAAGAACTTCTGAGGATTCAAGATCAGACTTCCCGTATGTACAAACTTTTCTCTTACTACGCTTTTCGCGGAGTCCATTACAGATAACGCACTACAGGCTAAGGGTTACTTATCATATTGTCTCCCTCCATAATTATGTATTCGACACGCTCAAATGGCTCCTTGTGTACAGTGATCTCACTAATTACTGTTAAAACTGTTAAACTTCCATTTACAAATCTTGACGACTAGATCTAATAGAAAAAAAAAAAAAAAAAAATCACGGCGAGAAAATCAGAAAAATGCTTTTAGCCATTGTTTCAACCTTTCAACAATGTTTCCCAAGAGTTTTTTTGTTTCTGTGGAAACCGGGAACATAAATTACATATTATATAGGGCTTACCATACCTCGTGAAAAACAATTATGGAAAAAGAGCAACCATACACGACAACATGACTAGTTCCATGTTCTAAAAGTTCTATGATAAAACTAACAAGTATGTGATATATTTGGTGGATACCAAACTAACAAGTATGTGATATATTTGGTGGGTACCCTTTATAAACCCTTTACCTTACTCTCCCTCGTCTTAATTAACGACCCTACATAATATGGCTTGAGGAAACATTATGGTGACGGTAAAATGCTGGCAACAAGCATTTTTCCGTTTTCCACAGTATTCCAGCCCGTACTTTGCAGGGTTTGTCTGTTACTGCCTGGAATCGGTTAACCTTTGCTTTGATGGTGTTGTAGCTCGTATAGATCTGACGTTCGCATGTAACAAGCACATGTAAGGACCAAACCATTAACAAAAAAAAAAAGGATTTGTAGGCGTGCATATTTTTCTCGGAAACTGTCCTGATCTATCAGTTTACTAGATAAAGGTATATTGAACAAAATTACACACTTGGCCATTTAGAATATTATCGTTAATCCGCAACGGTGACGCGTTTTCTTGTTTTTTCTTTGACGTCTTCGTCTTACTGTCACTTAAATATGGATTTTTTTTTTCAACGTGGTTGAACCCTAAGCAAATAAGTTTGTCTATGTATCGTTTCTTTGCCTCTGGACAGGACGTTTTTCATGTAATCATTCATAATTTAACGTTTTTGTGCACATCATCAATAATCTGCCACTGTTTTCTTTAGCCTTTTTGTCCTACACGAGTGTGCATGCGCAGTTTTCCAGTTTCGTTACCAGGAAGTAGTCAAAACCTAAAAGGGTCTATACACGGTTTAAGTTCGCTAAACTCCAGAAACTCCCGAACCTTTACGTATAATATCGACTATTTTCATCGATTTGTTGACATGTGAGACTGCTGATAAGGCATGTCCGTGAAAGTTGGCTATGAGATGTTGCGATTATTATAATTTGACTTGTGCTGTATATGTAAGGTCTTCATAATATTTGCAAATCAAATTTTACACATTTTTTTCATTGAAATACATCAAATAGATCGAATTTGTGGTTTGATAAATTTTGAAGGAGAGATATAAACCTGAACATTCCTAAAAAGTGCAAAAGATATCAAGGATAAAAACCAAGTAATTCCTTATTCAGGACCTAGTAACTAGTGGAGAGCTATCAAGGGAAGTAACTGTCTTTTGTCTCCCATTGGAGCTATGTCCAAAAGCAGATGTCATTCGGCAAACAACACAAGAAAATAGTATTAAAACTTGGTACTAAATTACCAAATTGATATTAAAAACTGGATATGAAATGACCAAAGTGGGTACGAAATGACCTAGGTATGAAATGACTGGAAGCCTAGTAAACAATATGGCAGCCTTTACAGGCACTTTTCAAAAGCGAATACAAAATATAGTGCCGCCGCTCATGCGGCACAACAACAAGTATAGGTTTGGGGAAAAAGACGAGGTTAATGAAAAGAAAAGAAATAGAACAGTTACAATTTTGCAATTTTTCACATGATGAAATTTTAAATAATCATTCCAACTTATTAATCTCGTAGGTTGTTATGTGTTTTTGTAAGATTCGACGAAGATAATTTGTGTCTAGCTTTGTAATGAAAATTTGGCCATAAACGATAATTTAGAATATATGTATATGTGGGGGGGTGTGTGTGGGTGTGTGGGTGTGTGTGTGTGTGTCCAGAAATTTCTCCAAAGTTACATGTACATGCAGTATTTGAAGAATTAACTCTTTCGTAGACGACAAAATCAGTGTGTTCTAATCTTCATCCACATTGTCTGTAAATTGTCAAATACAGCCTTTTTGAACGGGCTTATGAATGACGCTATCTAGAACATAAGAAAAATATTGCGTGCTATTTTGTTTTGATAATCGTGACGTTTTATGTACATGTAGCTAATACCCAATTTACAAGCACACAATTACCTACGTAAGTCAAAATACTTGCGAAAGCAGATTTATTAATGGTATAATTCAACTGATAGCATGTCATCGATCTCTATAGCAATATCAGACAGTTACAGAAAACACAAAGGGTACCACTTTATGGTATCATATGAACGCATATCATGAACACTCTCGGGACAACCTGGGGTCTGTAAAAGTATATTTCTACGGCCACGGGAGGTCATACAAAATTATATTTATTGTAAAGTATTTATACTCAATAAAAAATGTGTGTCTATTATACTCGGCTTTACACATGGGAGCAAATCAATGTATCTTTCCCAGCCGACAAGAAAGTCTTGTTGAGACTTTATAGATCACTTGTCCGTTCAAAGTTAGATTACGGCTGCGTTGTATATGGGTCTGCACGACAATCATACCTTCGCAAACTGGATTCTATCCATAACCATGGTTTACGCTTGGCACTTGGCGCCTTTAGAACATCCCCTGTCAATAGTCTGTATGCAGAGGCAAATGAACCATCTTTGAATTTACGTAGGAAGAAACTTTCCATGCAATATTACTTAAAATTAAAATCCAATCCAGAAAATCCTACGCATGAGGTTGTTTTTGAACCGCTGTATAAAGATAATTTTAAGAAGAAGGAAAAAGTTATACCTCCCTTCAGTATGCGCTGCAAAGCCAATGTAGATCTACTCGACTTTGATCTAGAGGATGTAGCTAAACATAAAATTTCAGATGTCCCTCTATGGACGTAAAAAAGCCCAACCTTCTTATATAATCTTACTGCCAATAAAAAAGCTACAACAGATCCCTTAGTATTTAAAAACAAGTTTCTTGAAATTAAAGAGCAGTATTACAACTATGAAAATATTATACCGATGGTTCTAAAGATGGAGAAAAAGTTGCCTCAGCTACCGTACTCGATGGTGAATTGTACCAGTTTCGCCTACCAAATAATTCTTCCAGTTTTTCAGCGGAATTGAAAGCAATAGATCTTGCTCTTAATCATATAGAACAGGACGCCTACTGGCACTACATTATTTTCACTGATTCACTGTCCACTATGCAAGCGCTCGAAAATGAGAGAACGGACAACCCTTTGATAGTTGATTTGCTTGAAAAGATTTCTAGAATCTGTGATGATGCTGATCTTGTGTTTTGTTGGCTCCCTAGCCATATTGGTATAAGTGGCAATGAAGAGGCAGATAGAGCTGCTAAAGAGGCATTGTCACTTGATGTTTTACCTTTTAAAGTTCCTTTTAACGATTTTAAACCACTGATAAATGATTTTATTCAAAATGTATGGCAGCAATCCTGGAATGATCCAGTTAAACATTCTAATAAGTTATTTACAGTGAAGCAAACTCTTGGCGAGTGGCTTCCAGAGTTGGCGGACAAGTCGCCGCGAGGAAATTATCTTGGCCCGTCTTCGTATTGGTCATACATATTTGACGCACTCATACCTCCTTAAAGGAGAAGAAGCACCCCAGTGTATCTCATGCAATGCATTTCTTACTGTCAAACATATCTTTGTAGATTGTGTAGACCTTGCACCTACAAGGGACAGATTTTTTCATGCTGACAGTATGAACAATTTATTTGATAGTGTAAAGTTGGAGTCTATTTTTCAGTTTTTGAAAGAGGTAAATCTCTATAAAAAGATATAATTTTAGGTCCTATTGACCGTCTTTGTTTTTACACAGTATGTAACTAGTTTTTTGTTCTATTAGTGTTTACACAGCTAAGTTTTTTACCTTTGTTGTAACGTTACAGTATCATCAATTAAACGCATTTCATTACCTGTAAGTGCGCCCAATATGACCTTTGATGTCGACGGGCCGTAAAACACCATACATTCATTCATTCATCTTTCCCACTGAGATACTGTAGAAATTCTTCAATAAAGTATCAACCCGCTTCCATTATTTTCATAAATCTGTGTCTACCTAAAACAGTTCAAATGAAAAAGGCCAAAAACAGTTTTAGTACAGAATCACAATAAACGGCTAATATAAATTTCAAGACATGGGGGTCTTTCATTAATCGTGGGATTCATACTGCATGTAGGCAGGCTGACGGACGTATGGACAAACTATCGGACAGACGGACGGATCGGCAGACAGACAGACAGACTCAGTGATCATGACTGTAGCTATCAACTCATAGTTTGAGAGAGTAAAGTATTTGTAAGTTTTTATTAGTTGATTGATTGATTGTGTGGTGTTTAACGCCGTTTTCAACATTATTTCAGTTATATCGCGGCGGCCAGTGCACCTATCCATGCTTTCCTGAAGTCTCTTTTACCAGTACTCCGCACATTCTTCTTTCCAAACCACTGGTTGCTTTTCCACATAACCATCGTCGAAACAATGGTCAGCGGTGGGAGAGGAATGAATTCTGTCGCAGTGACTAACATCAATCCTCGGAAAGAAGTTTGCCGAGCCAGGGGTGGTAGCCAGGGATCGAACCCACGCCCCCTGTTCTCAAGTCCTGCACGCTACCGACTGAGCTGCCATGGTTCGGCCAGGTTTTATTAGTAATAAGTCAGTTAACACTGTCTCGTTTCAGAAAACTTGTGGAGCGTGAAAATTTTCTTGGCATCTCTAACGGAACATCAGCACTCGAATTTAGTTGCGAGCGTCACTGATCACACAAACCATTTCAATTTGACGTTCTCAGAGCCAAAGGAATCACGTTTCGTTACAATAATCCGTCAATACGAAATACTTCATTTATGTGAAGTGTCAGTTTACGGAGGTAAGTTACATATACTTGCAAAGGTACTCTTATAGAGTTGAACTCTTTCAGTTACTAGGGCCAGAACAAGTTTGATTCAGATTTTTTTCTGAAAAAGCTAGTAACCTAGAGCAAAAGTAATGCCCCAGAGGCCCCTGATGGTCTGAATCTACTGGGAGTGATTTTGCCTATTTTCTAGAATACACCATTACTTCATGATACAAAAAATACCCCCCCCCCCACACACACACACAAAATTGGGTGCAGGCTTGAGCCACTAACACAGCATAAGAAGTAAGGATGGTGAAGTAACCAAATAGTGGAATATCAAAGTACAATTCTTAAAATCGCTTGTTTGGAATGTAGTCAATCTTGATAAGGTTTTAGTACTCACTGTATTAAACAAGCCCTGCAAATTTCAGTGAAATGGGTCCAATAATGTGGACTTTGTTGAGTATGCAAGACTGAATCATCAAATGCAGCTTTTTCTAAAACGATTGCAGGATTTTTTAAAATTTTTAGCCGGATTCAATACCTTAATGATACAAATGATCTTTCGAAGTTTTGAAATAATCGAATAAAAACGCATACTTACTCGCAAAAACAAAAAATGCAAAATTTCAAATTTAAAATGCTACTTTTCCCTAACTAACATTCCGATTTGCTTCAAATTCTTTACGGTGCAATTTATCGATGATTTAAAGAAACTGTGAAAATTTAACGAAAATCCCACCACAAGTGTGGAATTAATTGCGCAAACAAGAAAGAAACTAACGGACAGACGGACGGACGGAAAGCAACCCAAGACATAAGTTCGCTGGCCTTTGGCCAGTAAAGCTAACACTGCTTATAATAAAATGTATGCGTATTTCAGCTGGAAAACTTCTGTCCGCCAACAAAAGTGTTAGATCTAGTAGGACTTTGAACAATGACCTTGACAGGTATGGCCCAGAAAAAGCGGTGGATGGTAATCTTGAAGAGTGTGCACTTTCTCAATATTCCGAGCAGTCTTGGTATGAACTAGATTTAGGGAAAAACTACCTCATCGAAAGAATCGAGTTGTACAGCAGTGCTAAGCAATGGGGTAAGTGCGTTGACTTACTAACTCATGGAACAAACTTACAAAATACGACATCAAAATAAAAACTTTATAATATTTTCTTTTTCATAACATTTACACGATAAAGGTTTAACCCTTTACTGCACGACAAAATTTTAGACCTGTCCGAATTGAAAGCATTTGCAGATGACAGTTTCAATGTGGCTCATATCTAATGGTTTTTCTTTGATAGGGTAGAAAACATTGTGGGAAAAGGAGAAAATGCTGGTAACCAGCATTTTCTCCTTTTCCCACAATGTTTTCAAAAGTTTTCTCTTTCAGGGGCGTTAAAAGTCGTCATTGTGTGGTAAAGGGTTAATAATCTCTTTGCTACTTAACGACTCTAGGGAAAAAATACATTTGAAAACATTATGGTAAAACGACAACATACTGGTTGCCAGCATTTCTCCTTTTCCCACAGTGTTTTCTACCCAGCCACATAAAAAATATATCATTTGAGTTGAATTTAAGTTGTCGTCTGCAAATAGCTTTAATTTGAACAATTCTACGATTTTTTTTTACAACAGACAACATGTTAATGGACGATTATATGAGAAAACACAGGGACTAAAATATAAAACAAAAATCGTTAAGAAGTGGTGTCCTGACATACGCCCAAAAATAGTCCGCAGGAATTGACTCAAATCTTAATATTCTAAAATCAGCAGCCGAGGAAATTATCTCGCGCGAAAAGAGTATTTATAAGGTGACAATGTACATGTCCATGTATGTCCTGAGTTTCATTGTTGCTAGGCTGGGGCTCCGAAGTGTCTTGCCTAAAGACATTCTCAAGAAAAATCCAGCGCTTCCAGTGAGGCCCGAATCTAGGTCCACCAGGTAACGAGTCCTACACTGTACCACTGAGCAACGCGGAACCCCCTGGATTGTTACTTAAATTATCTGTTCATTATTTCTGCTGAAACGGCTTTAAATACTTTAGTTGCCTGTGCGGCCGCTATAAATCACTTATCAGACTGCATTTAACTGTGTAGTCTAAACTTTGATCGACACTGTCAGCTTTGCTGAAATATTTTGGAAAAGGGCAACCTTGGAATTACATTCATTTGTGTCTTATTTCTAATTTTAACAAGAGCACCATAAGCACTAGCCAACGCTTGGCTGCGGTTGCTTGATTTTAGCAAAAGTTCGAAGTTGAAAAAGACGCATAACTGTGTCAAAAATACTTTGATAGTTACATGCCCTTGTTTTATAAGTTTCCCTTTTGATAATTAACATTTCTTCCAAGTTTGAAGTGAATATCTTCAGTACTAACAAAGAAATTGCTAAATGTCAAACCTTTTACACGACGACGACGACAACAACGCACGAAGGCTCCAGGGCTCAGACAATACCTCGTCGTTTTAACCGAAAACAGCCGAAATAATAAGGTCTGTTAGCTATACTTGATGCTTTAGGTGTCAACTCTCTACCAGATAACAAAATTTTAGGCTAATCCATTTAGGACGAATTTACATATAATGTACATATTAAATGTGCCACAAATTTTAGAATTTGTTGCTAATAGGGTAGATACTATTGCGGGAAAAGGAGTAAATACAAGTTACCAGCATTTCGTCCGTTCCCCAAAAGCCTTCTTTAGTGTTGTAAAAACACCGGGCTGTATATAAAAGGGATTTTAAGTAGTGTGGCAAACCAGATGACAAGCTATTCAGTCTTAAAATATTAATTTTGATGGTCACTTTCCATTTTCAAATTTAACCAACTATCTTTAATCTACTTACATGGAGATTTTCCTTTTTTTTTTTCATTGTTTTAAATCTTGGACTCAACCAGTTCGAGAATACATAGATAAGACACTTGAAATATAAATGGACACTATTTTCAAAGTGGTATATAAATACGTAGAAAAGAGAGCACTGCCATCTTGGTAAATCTATTTTTCGCCTTGTATTCTTTATAATTCATATCATGATTGATTGTATGGATGGTGTTGAATGCTGCTTTCAACATTATTTCAGTCATATCATGGCGACAATTCGCTTATTCACCTGGGTTTCACTTCTACTAGACTAGAGCTCTGAACTACGCATATCTAACTGATGCGTGCTTTAAATGCATATAAGGAATTCTAAATCGGTCATTTAACCAGTACAGATTAAAAAAAAAAAACTTTGATAAAGTGTATGAACAGAAAAAGAGGAGTAATAGTTTTGCATCTTTTTAACCGATGAACTTTTTTGAATAATCATTTAAACTAATTAATGTGATTTGTTTTTATAAATTTCAACCAAGATAATTCTTTACTCACTTATAATGAAAATTTGATAATAAGCAATATTTAAAGATACCCATTTACTCATTTTAAGCCAAATATAACCAATTTTATCAAACTAAAGTCAATTTTGTAGCTTCATGACAAATATTACACCTGGCAATTGCGAGATTGCATAGATTACGATGGATAGAAAATGTAATTTTGGACTTGGCTTCTATCCACTCGTTCAATCGAGGATACCGCATTATGCTTGTCACGTGACTGTATACGACCTTCGTCTTGCAATCATGTACATGACAAGAAATTGGAGCCGAGATACACTACACAGGTCTATTGCCGCAACAATTTATGTCACAAGAACCAGACAGCAATTTACTCAAGGATGTCGGAATTTTATATCGAGAGTGCAGTGGAATGATTTTAAAGACATTAGAAATGTAAATTTCGTATGTGCGCATTAAAATATTTAGCGAAAGAAGGGGAAAACCCATGATCCTACAAATGGACGAGTGTGCCATTTCCCGTGTTGAAACAACAAGTAGTCTAGCCTTCTATTTTTAGGTTGGGGTGTGTAAATGACTGTAGTGATACACTCCCCCATTGTTTACAATTTTGACCTGATGTTATTTTCTCCCGACCAAAATCCATTTCAAATAACAAATCTGAAACTTCTTTTCATTCTTTTGGGCTATAGATATTGCTAATCTATTGATTTAAACACATTTCTAGATTCGGTTAAAATGAGTAAACGGGCATCTTTAAACGAAAGCCCGACTCAAAAATAGGGCTCAGAGTTAAGATTGTTAAATTCTTGGGGATGTTATTATAGCAGATATAGCTTTTCTACATTATCCGTGCTTTTAGTATCATTTTCGTAGAAAATGAAAATAAAGTAAACTTTGTCCGAAATTGCACAGTAGATCCAGTAGCAAATAGCAATGCCTATGTTGTCTGGTGTTGATATACTGTCAACAAATTCCTCAAAGTCATGCACTGTATTTTAAAAGAGAACACGAAGACAAATTCAGTGCAGTCTGATCTTGATCCATATTGTCCGAAAATTCTATGGTTGCTTCTGGGCTTAAAATATACAGAAAACAAGAGGTATTTTGTATTGTCCAGACAATCGTGACGTTTTATTTAGGCAATGCCCCATTTACACGCACACGTTTACTTATCTAGGTAAATTGTTTATGTAAATAAATTTACTTCCGATATTATGTAAACATATTTACCTAAATATAGATATCCTTTAGGGAAATTAGGGTAAATAGAATATTTTTTCTATTTCCTCTGGAGATGATGCAAAACTAAAACTTTCTCCAGGTGTTTATACTCAAGCTGCTCAAGGTCTGTTCACATGGATATAGATGTTTCTTTACCTTGTGAACGCTATGGGGTTTCTTCAATAATTTAGAAGTACTTATCCGTTTACCATTGTTCTGATACTTTAAGTATTACTCGGAAAAGTGTATACTTGATGAAAAATGGTAAAGACAGTCTAAGTACAGCCATTAAGCCTGTAAAACGGCATGCATCGTAAAGTGGAAAAGAAGGTTGTTTCCTTTATTGTTGGATGAATACTTAATTTCCACACATGCCTTTTTTAATTTTAATAGAAAAAAGGCCTACAGGATATGTAAGTCTCGTCACGTGACCGCGAGAGTTTGTCACTTCCAGGATCTAGCATAAATTTATCTCCTATTTCGCACAGTATATGGAAAAATGTACGAAAACAATTACGGACGATTTAGTCGGCTTTTAAAAGTCTGAGCGATTCGAAAATTTAAGTTATCGATTAAAGGCGAAATGTGACTATGTACCGGCCACAATCAAGGACAGATCGTATTCAGCGCATGTAGACAAGTTTATGGTTCAACCTACTATCGGTTTCTTTGTTATAATAGAATAAAATCTTTTTGACGGACTTAAATCAAAATAGGTTAATCACGTTTCTTTAACAAAAAGTACTACCGTAAAAGGCAAAAAATGAAAGCATAAGTACTAAGCAAGACGTTTGAAAGTAGATATTTAAAGTTGAAATCCTCAATTTTCTGAGGGCAAAAGCACAACTTTGTTTCCGCTGTTAAATTCAGCCTCTGATAATTTTAATATTTCAAATACAGCGTCACGAATCTCGACTCTTTGTTAGGAAAGAAACACAATAAATTAATAAATGCATTTTAAAGGATTTTTATATCAGCCAGAACTGTCGCAGGGCGGACAAATACCACCACCAGCACCTTGTGACTGAAGCAGCACAATCATAGAACGGAACTGATTTTCAAAACAAAGATCAGCAGTGACCTTGACCTTTATTCATGTGACTCAAAACAATTTCTTGGGTCATGAACAGCACTTGTATAAAGTTTCAGAGTCCTAGGTCAAACAGCCACTGAGTTAGGGCACAGGAACGATTTTCATGCTAAGTTCACCTGTAACCTTGACCTTTGACCCGGTCACCCAAAAACAATAGGACAACTCCTAGGGGCAACACGTGTATAAAGTTTCAGAGTCCTAGGTCAAACACCTATTGAGTAAGAGCACGGAAATGATTTTCAAATGAAGTTTACCTGTGACCTTGACCTTTGACTCATGTGACCCAAAAACGAGAGGGCGCCTCCTTGGGTCATGAAGAACAGTTGTTTAAAGTTTCATGGCCCTAGGCCAAACCCTTTTGAAATAGAGCCCGGAAACGAAAAGTCTACATACAGACGAATTAACGGACGGACGGACGGATGGACAGACAGATAGACATTGTGAAACCAGTATACAACCTCTACTTCGTTGGTGGCGGATATGGTAAAACTTTTTTTTGAGATTTTGCTTGACGATGTAAATAATGGAATGATAGGCAAGATCTACGAGATGTCAAAGTCCCATGACAGAATACAATATCATCATCTAGAGCAAAAGCTGACTTGCTATTTTGGTAATTATTCATGTTCGAGCCATTTGAACATAATTTAAATGTTAAGATCTAGTAATTTTTGTTAAAAGAATTTACAGTGACAGGGGCGTAGCTGCCTGTAGAGTAAAAAAAAAAAAACGTACACAGTTGCATACACTTTGCAAAAAAAAAGATAAAGCCTTGGATAATACCTTCGGTATTACTTTTGCGTATACTTGATTTTCGGCTATCTACTCCCCTGGGTGCTAGTAGTGATGTTGTTAACTTTACAGGTCATTGCTCATTAAAAAAATCTGTGAGTCTCTCTTTTGCAACTTAAGTTGATCTGGCATATACAAGTTTTGAATATAAGGAAATCGTGATATCTTTCAGAAATAAGTAAAAGACTAGAAAGGTTTTTTTTAGTGACTAAGCCGTGCTCTATGAAAATGGGGCTAATTGCATCTGCAAAAAATATCGACCAGGTAAGCCTGCGCAGTCCAAAAAGGCTGACCTGGGTCAAAATTTTTAGCTATTGGTAACTTTTTTGCACATCAATGGACATATTACTTGATACACTGACACAAAATGTTTCAATAAATCTTCTGGTGCCCCTGGTGAGGCATTGCAGAACACAAATCTTGTACTGGTGAACCTAAATAATCTGTAAACAGTTACATTGTAATTTCATAGATCAAACCATAGAAGATGGTTCGTACAATGTTTTTAAAATGCGCTTTCCTCAGGGTTTTTAAAACTCAGGATTGTTTGGTAAAGGCAACGGTTAATCATGCTTTGCAGGCTATGGATCCTTTAAAACAGGAGGGCCATGATGGCCCTGAAGTCGCTCACCTGAGCCTTTTGATCAAACATGACCCATTTCCAATCTCTTCAGAGATATTAAGACAAACACTCTGGCAAACACTCATTAGTATTGGGTTTACAAATATGGCCTCTAGAGTGCACACAAGCTTTTTCTAGAATTTGTCTCAGCTGCCTACTTGACATGTAGAAATTATCCAGACATACATTCCGACAAACTTTCATAAGTATTTGAGAGAAAATGTGGCCTGTAGGGTGTATAAAAGGTTTTTCCGAGATTTGACCTAGTGACCAAGTTTTTTATCCAACATGACCCATATTCATACTAGTCTAAGATATTATCAAGACAAACATTCAAAGCAAGTTTCAAGATTATTGAATTGAAAATGTGGCCTCTAGAGCATACACACGGTTTTTCAAGGATGACACTTGGTGACCTAGTTTTTATTCCACGTGACCCATTTTCAAACTCATGCAAGATATCATCAAGACAAACATTCTAACAAAAGTTTAAGGAATATTGGACTGTAATTATAGTACAAAAGGTTTTTCCGAGATTTGACCTTGTGACCTAGTTTTTTATCCAACATGACCCATTTTCATACTAGTCTAAGAACATTCTGACCGAATTTCAAGATTATTAGACTGAAAATGTTGCCTCTTGAGCTTACATAAGGTTTTGCTAAGATTAGACCTGGTGACCTAGTTTTTGACCTGACATGACCCATTTCCAAACTCATCCAAGCTATCATCATGACAAACATTCTGACCAACTTTAAAGAGCATTGGACTGCAAATGTGGTTTCTGGAGCGTACACAAGGTTTTTCAAAGATTTGACTTAGTGACCTAGTTTTTGACCTGACATGGCCCATTTTCAAAATGATTTGCGATAGTATCAAGACAAATATTCTGACCAAATTTCAAGAGTATTGGACAGAAAATGTGGCTTCTGGAGCATACACAAGGTTTTTTTAAGATTTGACCTAGTGACCTAGTTTTTGACCCAACATGGCCTGTTTTCAAATTTATCAGAGATATCATCAAGACAAACATTCTGACCAACTTTCAAGAGTTTTGGACTGAAAATGTGGCCTCTAGAGTGCACACAAGATTTTTTCTAAGATTTGACCTGGTGACCTAATTTTTGACCTGACATGGCCTATTTTCAAACTCGTCCAGATATCATCAAGACAAACATTCTGACCAACTTTCAAGAGTATTGGACTGAAAATGTGGCCTCTAGAGCGTACACAAGGTTTTTCTAAGATTTGACCTGGTGACCTAGTTTTTGACCCGACATAGCCTATTTTCAAACTCGTCCAGATATCATCAAGACAAACATTCTGACCAACTTTCAGGAGTATTGGACTGAAAATGTGGCCTCTAGAGCGTACACAAGGTTTTTCTTAGATTTGACCTGGTGACCTAGTTTTTGACCTGACCTAGCCCATTTTCGAACTCGTACGAGATATCATCAAGACAAACATTCTGACTAAATTTCAGGAGTATTGGACAGAAAATGTGGCCTCTAGAGCGTACACAAGGATTTTCTAAGATTTGACCTAGTGACCTAGTTTTTGACCTAGTGACCTAGTTTTTGACCCCACATGGCCCACTTTCAAAATCATTTGCGATATTATCAAGACAAACATTCTGACCAAATTTCAGGAGTATTGGACAGAAAATGTGGCCTCTAGAGCGTACACAAGGATTTTCTAAGATTTGACCTAGTGACCTAGTTTTTGACCTAGTGACCTAGTTTTTGACCCCACATGGCCCACTTTCAAAATCATTTGCGATATTATCAAGACAAACATTCTGACCAAATTTCAGGAGTATTGGACAGAAAATGACCCGACATGACCCATTTTCGAACTCGTCCGAGATATTATCAAGACAAACATTCTGACCAAGTTTCACAAGAATCGGACTGAAAATGTGGCCTCTAGAGTGTACACAAGGTAAAAGTTGACGACGCACGACGGACGGCGGACGACGCACGACGGACGCCGGACACAGCACGATCACAATAGCTCACCATGAGCACTTCGTGCTCAGGTGAGCTAAAAATGCAACATGCTTGTTCCACTGCAGTGATCTAGACTGTTGTGCTAGGTACTTTGGAAAGATACCCAGGGACAGATGCACTGACTGGCATATTAATGAAATGTTTAACCTTCTATAAAACCATACCGTGTTAAAATGACCCTACAGAAAAAAGTGTATGAAGACATAGTTGAAAATGTAGAAAAAGGCTGGTAACCAGCATTTTTTCTCTTTTTCCTATGATATTTTCTAGCCTTCCAAAAACAAATTTCAGTTGTTTAGCTACACTTATTTTTTCGTCTACGAGTGGTTCCAATCTAGACAAGTCAATAATCTTGTCGTTTGGGTAACGAGTTAATATAGTGTTTAAGAGTTACCGGTAATAACCGTGCCTAGTTCTGTGATATAGACGTACATATTAAAATCTAACATGCAATTTGCATAAAAAACGCCTCAGTTCAGGGCTTACTGGTGCATTTCACAAACTGATGCAAGGTGGACAGGCTGATGTTAGTATTTGGTATGATAATTGCCTTCTTGGCGTTTATTACAGGTATAGAAACTCTTGGGGTATTCCAGGATGGGTTTGTAAAAGGGAACTTTGGTATCAGTGAAATGTGTCTGTGAAACGTTTTTGGAAAGATATTATGCCTTGTGTAATCCAGCAAAGGATATGACAGCTATTGAGACAATACAAAGACTTTCGAGGTATTCTGTAATTATTTAATTAAAGGTTAATTCTGCGCACAAGCATAGTTTGTCACTTTTTTGTAATTTAACAATTTCTGACTCTTTACTTCTTTGACAATTTCAAGCATAACCTCCTTTTCAAAGGGAAAAAAATGACCCATTAGGATAGACTTATTCAATTACTGATGAAAGTCACAGTGTCGTAACAATATAAGTATTATAATGAAATTGTTTGGTTTCAAATATTGTCTCAGTACAAAGAGATAAACAAAAATCCAACAGGTCAGACCACTTAAAGAGGGTTCTGTGAAGTATGAATTTAACAACACATTTACAAGAGTATTTTGGTATTATCGTTGCAGCCACTTCACTTATCCCTCTGTTTCTTGAACATCTCTCACTAGTAATACATTTGTCCACACATTTTTTCCTTTTATTCTGAGCTGTGGCCCATCCAGTTGATGTAGATCAATGCAATTTTAGTCCGTTTCGGTCATAAATTTGTCAGTTGAAAAGCAGCCAGTTGCCGAGGACGAATACTTTGGGGGATACTGACAAGGAATAGCCAAGAAACTCAAAGGGAGGTGAACTTACAGGTGTTATAAGTTGTAGACTGAATCAAGTTTTTCGCTGCTTTCAACACTACATTTTCGCAGTTGTAATTTGACCGAAATACCGTCTAAAATTTTGTCGTTTGGTAAAGAGTTAAAATAAGCATTGCATTAGGCTGCTTTTGAAAACATTGGGACCAAACATGATATTGCTTACAGTAAGATTATTTTTCTCCATCTCCTTCAGATTTATCACAAGACTTAGCCAAATCATGGAAGAGTAAGAACTTCATTTATGTTTAGAAAAAAAGTCCTTGATGCCCCTTTAAGAGTTAAAGCAATATAGTAAAGTTCAGTCATTTTGAGCTTGTGTGGACAAAGAAATTCAGTTAAATAGAAGTATTATTTGCTGTAACAAATAGTCCTTTGAAAACATTGTGAGAAAAGGATATTTTGAATTTCTCACAATATTTTTCTAAAGCAGAAATTTGCTGCATCAAAGAGTCTGAATAAAATGAGAATATATAAAAGTGTTAGGCTATTAAAAATATAATACAAATATTGATAAAAAATAATCAGGTTTTCTCACTTTTTATTTCTCTTATACTTTATCAAATGATAAAATTTTGGACTTGATCAAATCCAAAGCATTCACACACGACAATGATTTTTGCTCATACTATACGTTTGAAAGGGTAGAAAACAAAACATTGTGTTGTGAAGAACGAATTGTTAGGTGTCATTTCCCACAATGTTCCCAAAAGCATTTTCTCTCTGGGTTATTAAAACTCAGGATTGTTAGGTAAAGAGTTGCAAGTCATCAACTATAAATAATTTAATAGCTTCTGAAACAAATTTGCAGCTACAACTTCAGAAGCATGAAAACATGTAAAAAGCAGACTTTTGCTTTTTTTGACCAATTTGTCCATTGGTAAAAATTGTTTTTAAAGGTGGACTGCTGCAAGACAAAAAGTTATCTACCGGAACCTGAGAGTTGACCCCTTTATCTGCTGATCATATCATAACACCATGCTGTCACCAGTCCAGCAACTTGCAAAGTTTTAACAAATTTAACGGCTCTATCAGGAGCAGGCCTGTTATATAAAGTAGAGCAAAGAAAATTAGAGTGTCATTAGCATAAAACATGTGTACAACTGTTTTAACTTTTTACCAGTTAACAAAATTTCCGACTACTCTATTTTAAAAACAATGAGGAAAGAGTGTGGCTGAAATGATGGGATTTAATATTATATTTAAAAGGATAATAGTTAAAAAAAGAAAGGGGGCTATGATGGCCCTGAAGTCGCTCACCTGAGTCTTTTGACCAAACATGACCCATTTTCAATATCTTTCGAGATATTATGACAACCTTCTATCAAGCTTTCATAATTAGTGGACTGAAAATTTGGCCTCTAGCATGTACACAAGCTTCTAGAATTTCCCTCAGTGACCTTCTTTTCAGCCAAACATAGCCCATTTTCCCATTGTAAACATTATCAAAACAAAGATTATAACCACCTTTCATAAGTATTATGAAAGAAAATACCGCCTCTAGAGCGTACAGAAGATTTTTCTAAGATTTGACCCAGTGACCTAGTTTTTACCCCGATGTGACCCACTTTCAAACTCGTCCGAGATATCATCAAGACAAACATTCTGACCAACTTTCAAGAGTTTTGGACTGAAAATGTAGCCTCTACAGCATACACAAGGTTTTTCTAAGATTTGACCTAGTGACCTAGTTTTTGATCCGGTGTGACCCATTTTAAAACATTCTTACCAACTTTCTAGAGTTTTTGACTGAAAATGTAGCCTTTAGAGCATACACAAGGTTATACTAAAATTTGACCTAGTGACCTAGTTTTTGACACTACGTGATCCATTTTCAAACGCATACGAGATATCATAAAGACAAATATTCTGACCAAGTTTCATGAGTATCGAATTGAAAATGTGGCCTCTAGAGTGTACACAAGGTAAAAGTTGACGACGCACGACGGACGACGCACGACGGTCACAGCACGATCACAAAAGCTCACCTTGAGCACTTTGTGCTTAGGTGAGGTAAAAAATGTGGGAAAAGTATAAAAAGCTAGTGACTACCGTTTCCCCCTCCTTATCCTTCACTTTTTTTCAGCCCCCTACATCATGGTAAGTACAAACAGAATTGTTTGGTGAAGAGTTAACTCTATCAGAAAACAAAATTTGGACTGATCCAAGTTTAGAGGATTACGAGATGACACATGCAGCTCAACTAATGAGAGTTGTCTTTGGTGGGAAAAGGATTTTCAGAATTTTCTTTTTTATCTCACTATCTTTTCCATTGCTTCCCTTCACCGCCTGTTAAAACACAAGCTCATTTGATAAAGAGCTAGCAGAATGCCTACTCTTGTGAACATAGCATGTCATGGTTGGTTTTTAGCAACTATAATCCTTTACCAAAAAATCCAGTGTTTTAGAGACCCTAAGGAAGAAGGTATTGAAAACATGGGATTAGAAAATCCTGGTTACCAGCCGTTTTTCCTTCTGCAACAATGTTTTCTACTCTTTTCTAAGCCAAAACCCGTCTTTTGAGCCAAATTGTATTTGCCTTCTGCAAATATGACCGTGTAGTATTTGCAAATCCAAACATCCTGGACTTAATTACGCCCTGTCCATCAGACTGGGTTTTTCATGCGTATCCATGGGTAAGCCACAGAAGAGACCCTTTCTCGCACTGGGAAAAACAGGACACACATAAATTGATGAGTTATTGCCATTATATGACTGAAATATTGTTGAAAGGGGAAGCCGTATATTCAGACAGTAGAATGCCCTCATAAAAGCACTTCTGAGTATCCAACATAGATACTTTTGATAGCAAAGATAGAAAGTTGTCCTAATTTCAGGTATGCGATTGATAAAATATGATGGGAGAGGACAACGCCCCGACCCCTCTTGCATGATACAGTAAATATATAAGTTTTACCAGATCCTTCTGAGCTAGGAGAGTTTTGAAATTAAAATTTCACCCACCAAGGGAGGAAATCTTCTGAATAGAGAAGGTAGTACTCCCCTGTAACTTACTATTTAATTACTTGCTAATAAATCTTATCTGAAAGCCTGAATACCATTGCAAATTGAAAATGAAGACAGATGCACACAAATATGAAGTCGCTGGTTTAAATACCCTACTTGGCAAATAGCTTTCTAAGGATTAATGATAGTCAGTGCAACAGGATTCATTCCTCTGTCACCGGTCATCATTGTCTCGACAATTATGAGGGAAATGGTAAAAGAAACTGCAGTAAAGCATGGATAGGCACTAGCTGCTGCAGTCTGACTGAAATAATGTTGAAAACTGTAATAAATACCTGTAAAACCATTTAAACACAAGTAAAGACAGAGATCAATTATTCATACTAATGTTTTTTTTTATTTTTACATGTATTGTGTTAATGAATTCATCACTTAAATATATGAAGTAAGGAACTTTGTGGTTGATTAATCCTTTACCAGATGACAAAATTTTAAATTTGTCCATATTGAAAGTATTTGCAGATCACAAAGAGGTGTGACTTCACCCTTTACCAGAAGATGAAATCTTAAATCTTAGATAAGTCAAAATTGAAAGCAGATGCAGACATCAGATCAAATATAGCTACAATGACGGTATTTGTTTTGGGATAGACAGCATTGTTGGAAAAGGGAAAACAGCTGATTACCAGCACTTTTTTGCTTTGTCCACATCGTTTTCATAAGACTCCTTCCTCAGGGTCTTGAAAACACATAATTGTTTAATAAGGGGTTAATTGATTGGGTTTATCATTTTTCAAGTTTTAGAAGAATGGTTTAGAAAGTAAGGTTTACAGAATTTTTCTCCTTTTTTTCCCGCATTTTGAAAAAAAAAACGCGTTTTGTTAACTTAGGATTATTGAGCTTAAAAAAAAACCTTTCAGGTTTATGAAAATAGTGACGCTTTGTCACAAGTATGGATTTGGATCAGCTCTTGCAACACAGCGGTTTGAAAACACACACACACACACACACACACACACACACAGACACACACACAGACACAGACACACACACACACACACACACACACACACACACACAATTCATCTGTAATTCGAGAGGTGTACCCTAAATTCAGCCAAGTAGGCCTATCCCATAAATGTAACTTGAAGATGGAAAACAATTAACAGCAGGATCCGATGCCAAAGAATATGTAGTCAGATCAGGATCTACATAATTTCGAGTTTACAAGGGAATTACCCTCTTGTCAAATTCAACAGATACTGTGAAAGTAACGTTTTTGAAATTCAGACGCAGAGAAGTCCTCTTGGCATTTATAGGTTGAAAATACAATTGGGGTTGTTCGTCTGACATATTTGATGCAGAGGAAGTCAGAATAAGAAGCTGAATACCTACACAGAAACCCTTTTAACAACACACGTAGCGAGGAGTTACAGGTAAAAGGGGGTATCTGCACTTTTGGTCAAAATTCACTTTTTTGCATAAAACCAAATATTATTTATATGTCTATCAGGTGTAAAAATATCTTAGCTATTAAAATGAATACTTTTAAGAGATATGACCAAACGTATAGGGTGATATCTGCAAAAATGAGTTTACATTACTTGGTAAAAGGGTTATATGTGCATATGCCGCCGATTCCGCGACAATGCTTTTCTTATTACTTTGAAAATGTAACAGTAAAAGGGGACATCTGAAAAACTAACTAGTAAAAATAACCAAATACCACAACACAGAGAGAATGTCGCTGATTTATCATGCTTTATGAAAATGTTTTTTTCTTCTTCTGCTGTTTTGAGTGATAATTTATACCAAATATCACTTTTTATTTCAATACTGTGGCAAAAGAATCAATAACCAATTTTGTTTATGCCTAGGCATGTGAAATTCTCATTTAAGGCCTAAAAAGCTAGAAGAAAAGACATTCTGTTAACCCATTACCATTCAATCCTAACTTATAATGATCCTGAGGAAGAAGGCTCATGAAAACAGTGTGAGAAAAGGAGAAAATGCTGATAATCAGCATTTTCTTCTTTTCCCCCATAGTTTTTTTTAATCTTATCAAGGACAACTTTTGTAAGCCGGACCACCTTTAATTTGTAGCAAATGCTTTCAACTTGCACTAGTTTAAAAATTTGTCATTGGGTAAAAAGAGTTAGAATAAGAATAAGGATGTGCCTGTATTGATGGTCATAATAATGTTTAGCATGGTTTTATGTATGTGTGCTGGGTTACGTTCATGTGTAATGTATTTAAATTTGCCATTGCAGTATTGGGGATGAGGCTATGTCTACAACAAAGTATTGGACAGTATAGCTTAAGGATCAGGACAGTGTGCTCTGTACAGTCTGGTTTGCACTGTCTACAAAAATGACTAAATGATTCCTTTACCGTGCTAACATTCCTACATCTCTATTTGTTGGGTAGCAAAAATTCATCGCATTAAATGTACATTATTTCACAGGTGTTCTATGAGATCATAAAAGAAATCTAAAGGTTATTCTAACTGTGCTTTCCAAAGAAGTTAAATATCGCAGTTAAAGCGCTATAATTCCTATTTGTAGGTTACACAGTGCGAAAGATATAAATGAAATATGAGTTATTATTTTTTAGGTACATGCACCTCTTTTTCAAAATAAATTTTACTGTTAGTAGATTTTAGAAAACACAAGCAAATGTTGAAAGGAATAAGGTCAATTTTTTCTCTTCATATCGCTCTTTAAATCGTTATAAAACAAATTAAATAAAAGGAGGTATGTTTTAGATATCACCTATTTTCATTCAACTGTGTTACTCAGTTTATCACTGGAGCAGAGGTGTAAGGTGCTATGTGTGCAGATACCCCCCCCCCCCCATACCATTAGACTACATACAATTCGCTACCCAAATCATGGGTAAAATGTGGGCTTTCTGAAATTGTGTTGACTTACGAGTACAGTCAAAAGATATACTTATGCTCTACAACATTCCCCAAAGCACGTTAATTGATATAAAACTTGATTTTGGAACGATTCAGAGCAGTAGTATATATTGCACTTTGCAGGTCGGACTTTGCAGGTCGGACTTTGCCTTTTGCAGGTCAGACTTTGCCTGTCAGACTTTGCAGCTCAGAGTTTGCAGGTCAGACTGCCTGTGGCAGCGTGACGTAATCTTACATAACTCGGTCTGCTTTCGTTGCCTCCCACCTGCCACTGATTGAAAATCCATTATCTGCCAAAAGCTATATGGCGGCGTGCCGTAATCTTGGATGGCTGAATTTAGTTTTGTGGCCTCTCATTAAAAATGCATGAGACCTTGCAATACTCTCTCAAAAGAGTCGCTTATTAAAAAGCTTCGGTCTTTAAACGCTTTTTACCCTTTACCATACAAAGCCTGGTTTTTATGGCTCTGAGGTAGAAGGTTTTTAAAAACGTTAAGGGAAAAAGACAAAATGTTCACTATTTCGAAATACACAAGTAAAAGTTTCCGTTAATGTAAAAGATGACTCTACGAACCTTTAAAGCTCAACTTTCTATACCTTTTCACTTTAAAGTAACAGTAAAGTCCAACTGAATAAAAAACCTGTTTATAAGATAAAAGTAAATTTCATTTTTACCATGTAAAAATATGGCGATTATTATGACTTTCACGATATGTACAGGTGCAGTTCGCAAAAGTTCCAGTCAATGGCAGCAAAAAGAATTTTGAAACTAGAACAGATCCTACCATGCGGCATTATGTGTTTGTTTACATCGATGACAGCCGACGATTGGCTGACTTTTCGTCGTAAATGTCCGCAGTGACGTGATAGTGAAGTAAACACCACGTGATCATTCAAGGCGTAGAAACAAACCCTTCATTCACTTGATCGTTTTGTCCCCATACTAGACTTGAAAAACGTAAATCTATTGACATCGTAAACAGAAACAACGAAACAGGTTGATCATCGCTTATTCATTTATCATCATTACAGGAAGAGTTTAATACATCTACATAAGAAAACAGGTTCAGAATGAGCAGTCTTACTCTCCGATGACATAATATTGGAATTGTAAACAATAGTCCTGTATACTACGTCATAGCACTAATTAGATGCAATGTTATCACGTGACATTCTCGAAGACCTAGTTCGAATATACACGAACGATAACGAAAGTTGTCTGGATCAATGGCGTCCCTGAAATCGACGGGCTTCTCCATGCATTTTCGCACACCTGTATCATGGCAACCAATGTAGTAACTGACACGTTCGAGTTTTCTCCGATCTTGTATATGTGTGTTGTGATGGGTTATCCATTATATTTTCGAGTTATAAACCGTGAAAATTACCTATTTTTGACTTTACAAGGGCTTTAATCAATTAAATTGTATGGTGTTTAACGCCGTTTTCAGCATTTTTCAGTTATATCGCTGCGGCCAGTACACCTATCCATGCTTTCCTGCAGTCTCTTTTACCAGTACTCCACATCATTTTCTTTCCAAGCCACTGACTGCTTTCCCACAAAACCATCGTCGAAACAATGGTCAGCAGTGGTAGAAAAATGAATCCTGTCACTGACTATTATCAATCCTCGGGCTAGCCAGGGATCGAACCCACGACCCCATCCCCGTTCTTAAATCTTGCACGCTACCGACTGAGCCACCGGAGCTCGGCTGTTTCTTTTCACAATATACTTATAAACACACATTTTTCCTGCACACCCGCAAACGGTATTTACGTATATCCTGTAAATATATTGGAGCCTTCAATTGAAACTACTGGCGTTCTTTTGATTATTTGTTCGTTTATTAATTTATTTGTTACAAATAAATGTGCTGCAACCATGAGACACAGATTCGTTGTGAGCAAATATTATTAGTAAAGCCCAAAACACTGCGCATGCGCGGCGGCAATCTTGAATTTTCTAATTTTTTTATAGAGCTAAATTAAGAACGATCTATTTATAGAATGACATCATCATTTATTTGAAGATTTAATCTTAAAGTACTCGCTTTTAGAAAAAAATGTAGTAATTAAAACTGTATTAATTAAAAGTGTATGAGTCCTAGCAATACTCTGACAAAAGGGCAGTTCATTAAAATCCTTTTGTCTTTAAACTCTACAACAGGCAAACGTGTTGTAGATTTTGGGGGTGTGTGAGAGTCTTTTACGTGAAAGACGAACCCTTAATTTTACGGCACGAGTGTAGTTTCCAGGAAGGAGAATCGAGAGAGCTTAGTAGAAGTTGCAAGAACTTGTTTCTCAATCGATGTAAAATAAATAAGTTTAATCTATAATGTCATTTTCGTCTTCTTAATGCACATTTTGGAAATACGCCCAGCAAAACTTATAAACCGCCAGTTTTAAGCTGTAACACCGCATAGATCTGGTCCTTGTGCATCACTGTCCAGAAAAGAGATGTTTCATTTGGTTTGATTTTTACGGAATGATTGGTCAATTTAGAAACATACCTCAGCCCAAATCTGAAAAGAATTTATTGACTTGTTCTGGTTTAAGGAGCTTATTTAGTACTCAACAATAAAGAATCAACTTCCTAAAAACTTCATCCGTTTTCTCGGGTTATATCTATACGCAGAAACTACTTTTCATGTTTTGTCTTATTGCTGACAAAATTTCGCTAATTAAAGCTTTCTTTTTAACATTCTTTGGATTGTACACCACGCATGCTATGAGCAACCTGTGTGTTTCCCTCCTTTTAAAAAGACATGCCTACTGTGGGCAGAACCAAGCATCTTTTCATGCCTAATGGCAAAATACATACTTGGTCAAATTTGCAGATGAAACAAAAGTGTTGCTGAGTTTATACAACAAAAGTCCACTTTAAAAATGATATTATAAATGATTCTACATACCTTTCAAGCGTCATGTTCTATTCCTTTTTACAACGTATCTAAACACACACCCAAGTTTCCCAAAACATACAAGAATAGTATTTACGTATATCTAATAAATAATACTCAATATTTGTTATTTGGGGCCCTAAATTGGAACTACTGGCAGTCTTTTTCATAAATATGTTACAGCGGCGGCCATGAGACACACGGTCGTTGTGAGACAAAAATCATAAATTTGGCCCCAAATACTGTGCATGCGTGGCGGCCATTTTGATTTCATTTTTGAAAAAAAAAAAAAAAAAAAACGGATGTCATAAGCCTAAAATAAGAACGACCTATTTTTAGATTGGCATCATCATTTACTGATAAATAGTGTAGAAAGCCTATTTTCAAGGGCTATATGGCGGCGGCGGGACCTAATCTTGGCTGAATTTTGTTTCATTGCCTCTCATTTAAAATGTATGAGACCTTTTAATACTTTTTCAAAAGGGGCCACCTGCCGTTGATTAAATATGCATAATGTCTGCTCCGAGTGTATAGAACAACCCATACCAATATAGACACAGCATTGCCTCTTATTGAAAATGTAGAGGGGACGGTCTATCACTGATTAACAATGGCATATGTTGAAATCGAGGCTCGCTTTCCGAAGTACTAGGTTTTATTGACTTATTGCCGGAGAACAAAAGGTCCATCATTAAAATGCTTTTGTCTGTAAACGCTTTTAACCCTTTACTAGATCAATCAGAGTTAAGGCCCAGAAGGATTTCAGAACCGTTGAAGGGTGCAGGGGTACATGTACATTTTCAGAGTTTGTGGAAGTCTGTTATGCGATAGACGAATCCTTGTTTCCAGCACAGAGAAAGGATTTCAGAGGGTATGGGAGAAAATAGACATAGGGTCGGAATGCTTTTGAAAACGTTTAAAGGAAAAGGAGTAAAAGTCTTGAATGTTCAGTTTTGATATATACAACTCAAGTCTGCAGTAAATATAATATTCGAAATTGATTCTTCGTACCTTTCAAACGTCATGTTCTATTTCCTTTCTACGTTTTATATGAAAAACGCATTCGGACAACGTTTTCCACACACCTACAAACAGCATTTAAAAATATTCAATAAATAATGTACAGTTATTGTAAATTAGAGCCCATTATTAAAACTACTGCAGGCATATAGTCGCTGTGATCCAAAAATTTAATCTCAAACACTGCGCATGCGTGACGGCCATCTTGGAATTTGGATTTTTAAAAGGGACCGTCTATCACTGTACACAATGTATTATGTCTGCCCAAAAAGTAAAGAACAATCTGATACAGACATCGAATTGGTCTCTCATTAAATATGCATGAGAAATTTCAATCCTCCTTCAAAAGAGGCCACCTACCGCTGATTAAATATGCATAATGTCTGGCCCGAGTGTAAAGAACGGACATGGACATAGACAGACATAGCATTAGCCCCTATTAAAAATGTATGAGACCTTCCAATACCCATTTCGAAAGTCAATTGCCCCCGAGCCAAATGACGGTATGACGTGAATCTATGGTAACTCAATTCCCATTCGTTGCCTCTCACTAAACATGTATGAACCTCCCAATATCCTTGCAAAAGGTCTATTGCCCCCGAGTCAAATGACAACGGCGTATCTAGGCTACCTTGATCTAGCTTTGTTGCCTCTCATTGAAAATGTATTCATGAGAATGTCCAATACTCTTTCAGAAGGGTCTCTCATTGAAAATACTTTTGTCTGTACACTTTATTCAAGGCTAACGTTTTGTGAATGGAGATTTTCGGGTTCTTAATGTACATTTTCGAAATATACACTCAAAATCTACTGTGCATATAATTTGCAATGATACAACCCAAATCTATTGTAAATATAATATCAGCACTTTATTCCACTTACCTTTAAAGCGTCATATTTTTGCAATTAATATGAAAACACAATCACACAATTTTCCCGCACACCCACAAACAATATTTGCGTATATCCATTTAATGATTTACACAGTTACTGTATATTGGAATTCTTAATAGAAAGTGCTAGCGGTCTTTGTGACAAATACCTGGGCAAAAGCCATAAGGAACACAGTCGTTGTGACAAAAAAAAAAAAAAAAAAAGAATGTGGTGATTTCCTTTCGGTAAGGATAAGTGTATATGTGTGTGTGTGTGTATAACTTGTATCAATTGTTTATCTACTGTTGCAAATTTCAATTGAGTTTTGACTGATAAAATCTTTATGAATAACCACTGGTCATCATTTTTTCCCTATTCTCTGCTCTGTCTTGGTTTTGGAGATCAAATGTCTGATAAAGAATCAATGAGACCGTTCTTATCATCGTTGATCAAATTCAAATATGAATTTTGTTTAAAACTTAGAAAACTCAATTTTTGAATAAAGAAATGACTTTAGTACACGCCTTTTACCCCGATTTCATATATAATATTCCATACTTGGGATTTCGTGTTTAAATTTTAATAAAGAAATGAAATCGAACCAGGGAAATATAGGTAATAGAGATCACCTGTCCGACAAAGTGTCATTGAGACCGTTCTTATCGTCGTTGATCAAATTCAAATCATGTATTTTTATTAAAACTTGAAAAAAATCTATTTTTGATCAATGACTTTAGCACACCCATTTTACCCCTATTTTATATATTATGTAAAATATTTATGACTTCATAATTCAATTAAAATAAAGAAGTAAAATTTATGAAGGGAAAAAAGGTAGTGGAGATCAAATGTCTGATAAAGAGTCAATGAGGCCGTTCTTATCATCGTTGATCAAATTCAAATGTGAACTTTGTTAAAAACTCGAAAAAGTCTATTTTTGAATAAAGAAATAACTTTAGTATGCTCGTTTTACCCCGATTTCATATATCATATTCCATAATTGTGATTTTGATTTTCAATTTTAAATAAAGAAATAAATTCGAACAAGGGAAAGAAAGGTAAAAGAGATCAAATGTCCGATAAAGTGTCATTTAGACACTTCTTATCATCGTTGATCAAATTAAAATATGAATCTTGTTTAAAACTTCAAAGAAAATTCCATTTCCGATTAGAAAAATGACTTTAGGACATACTTTTTACCCCGATTTCGTATATCATTTTCAATATTCGTGATGTTATTTTTTCAATTTCAAATAAAGAAATAAATTCGAACAAGGGAAAGAAAGGTAAAAAGAGATCAACTGTCCGATAAAGTGTCATTTAGACAGTTCTTATCATCGTTGATCGAATTCAAATATGAACCATGTTTAAAACTTCAAAAAATTCCACTTCTGATTAGAAAAATGACTATAGCACATACTTTTTACCCCGATTTCATACCTTACATATCTGTATTAAATTGATATTAAAGTATCTGTATAATATTTCATTATCATCATAATGCTTTTATAAAAGCTGATTTTGTGACGGACTTACAAACAGTCTACTGAAATGTTTATCCCCGAACAAGGGACAAGGTTGGGAAAACAGAATCTTTTGTCTCAGTCTCCATACTGTCTACCTTTCTTTGTACAGTACAGGATAAGAGAACATGGCCTAGGGAAAAAAAAATAACTAGCCTAAACAAAGTAGCACATGGTCACACAAAGCCTCGGGAAAAAAAACAATAATTATTACCCTCCCTGGTTGTTATAGCAACATACAAGGTAGAACTTGTTCTACCATGAAGACTGACCCTGCCTTCTGATTGGCTATTTCTTTGCCTCAAAAATCGACATGTCCAAACTGGTTTGATCATAATCTGAAAATAATCCACCAATTAAACCTGTACGTAGCGATCGTTACCCAGGCTATATTTACGTCTAACTATGTTGCTGATTCGAGTGTCAAAACTCTAATGACTGCCACACACGAAATCCAGACTTGTACAGTCACAAAGTCTCTTCTGATTGGTCAGTTTGTTCTTATATCTGATTGACATATATTTGCCTGTCTGATCTTTTGTTATTAAAACGTGCCTGAACACGTTTGGAATATTACCTCAAGGGGATGGGCGGCTTTTTTGGACTAAGATAAATTCTGATTCAAAACAGATCATTCTTCCCGTAAACACATAAAACCCAGTGAACATTTTCTGTACATTCAACGATGGAAGAGATCCGGAAATTTTTAGAAAAATGGAAAGAATCTCTTATGCCCTCTCTTCACAACTTCAGAGGGCAAACAACCAACTGAAACATTTAATGAAAGAAAAAGCCTTCTCCACCAATGCCATCTACAACACCAAACAGCCAGAAACGGAGTGCTGGTCTTTTGTTCTTCAACATAGAGAAAACACCCAGGTTCAACTGCATTTTTACCCGAGAAACAAAATTCTTTTATCAATAAAAAAGGAAAGACGCACACAATAGCATTAGATCTACATCGTAAAAAATCGTTTGTGATAAAAAGTCCCCATTTAAAAATATCGTGTTTTCTTTATTCTAACATCATTTAGAGAATATACTTAGAACTCTGATTGTCAATGTAAGTCAATCCATCCTACAACCTATAAAAAGACTTGTTCTCTATGATCCAATATCCTACATCGTTTCAACGTGGTTCGAATACATCTCTGTCCGGTGTACAATTATAGATGAGTGTTTTCACAAAGAAAATACAAAGAACATATTTCCTTTTAACTAAAATTGAACACCAATGACAAAAATGAAACAACTCATGACAAAAACCATTTCACTAATATTAAAAATGGGTCAGGATATGACAAAAATCTGATCAATACCCTGTGGCAATTTACGTATTTAAGTGAAAAAAAAATTAGCAGTGATGACAAAAATCAAACAGGTAATGACAAAAAGTTTACAATGTGTGAAATTTTTCATACAATAAGCGACAAAAATGGAACAAGTATTGTCAAAAACTATTTCACTAATGACAAAAATGAATCAGGCTATGACAAAAACTGATCGATACCCTATGGCAATTTACGTACTAAGTGTCAAAAATGAATCAACGATGACAAAAATCAAACAGGTTACAACAAAACATTTACAGTGTATGACATTTTTCATACAACAAGCACCAAAAAGTAACAAGTATTGACAAAAACTATATCACTAATGGCAAAAAGAGTCAGGCTATGAAACAAACTTATCAATAACCTATGGCAATTTACATAGGAAAGTGCCAAAAATGAATCAACGATGACAAAATTCAAACAGGTAATGAAAAAAAGTTTACACTATATGACACTTTTTATACAACGAACAACAAAATTGAACAAGTATTGACAAAACGCTTTTCACAAAAATGAATTAGGCTTTGACAAAAACTGATCAATACCCTTTGGCAATTTTCGTGTTAAAGTGTCAAAAAATTAATTAACGATGACAAAAATCAAACAAGTAACGACAAAAAGTTTACAGTGAATGACATTTTTTTGTAAATCAAGCAACAAAAATTGAACAAGTATTGACAAAAACACCATCATAGTACATCAACTATATTCATATCATACAGTATCGTAATTATCTTGTCGCCGACACTTTGTATACACTTTTTGACAACACACCTTTTTTCTTTATTTTCAATAGCCTCCCATGTATTTGGTTATGTTTTGTGGCCTTTTCACCCAGTCAAAGGGGCTATTCGCTAAATGTATTCACATATTGATGAAATTTAAGCAAGAGGCAACTTAGACCCTCCCCCCCCGACTAATTGTAATAACCTGATTCATTTTTGTGAGAAAGTAAACATTTTTTGTCATATGCTGTTTCATCTTTTTCATTGGTTGTTTCATTGAAGTTGAAAGGTAATATGTTCTTGTCATTACTTTCATGAAATAGATGTGAACAAAAGTGTAAACATAACTAAACGAATAGCAAACTCATCAGTTTCAAAGCAGTGAATGATATAGAAACATATCCAAGGAGCAGTTGAATTATTATTGTAACCAACCTACAACGAAAACGTATTGATAAAAAAGAGGATTTTTGTAAGATAGAAAAGGAGAGAAAAGTTATCAAATGATATATACAAAGTGTAGGAGACAAGATAATTACGACACTGTATGATATGAATATACATGTAATTGATTTTTTGTTGCTTGATTTACAAAAAATGTCATTCACTGTAAACTTTTTGTCATTACTTGTTTGATTTTTGTCATCGTTAATTAATTTTTTGACACTTTAACACATAAATTGCCATAGGATATTGATCAGTTTTTGTCATATTCCAAACGTGTTCAGGCACGTTTTAATAACAACCGATCGGACAGGCGAATATATGTCAATCAGATATAAGAACAAACTGACCAATCAGAAGAGACTTTGTGACTGTACAAGTCTGGATTTCGTGTGTGGCAGTCATTAGAGTTTTGTCACTCGAATCAGCAACATAGTTAGACGTAAATATAGCCTGGGTAACGATCGCTACGTACAGGTTTAATTGGTGGATTATTTTCAGATTATGATCAAACCAGTTTGGACATGTCGATTTTTGAGGCAAAGAAATAGCCAATCAGAAGGCAGGGTCAGTCTTCATGGTAGAACAAGTTCTACCTTGTATGCTGCTATAACAACCAGGGAGGGTAATAATTATTGTTTTTTTCCCCGAGGCTTTGTGTGACCATGTGCTCCTTCGTTTAGGCTAGTTATTGTTTTTTTTCCCTAGGCCATGTTCTCTTATCCTGTACTGTACAAAGAAAGGTAGACAGTGTGGAGACTGAGACAAAAGAATATTGTTTGCCTATCCTTGTCCTTTGTTCGGGAATAAACATTTCAGTACACTCTAAGTCAGTCACAAAAACAGCTTTTACAAAAGCATTATGATTATAATGTAATATTATACAAATACTTTAATATCAATTTAATACAGACATGTAAGGTATGAAATCGGGGTAAAAAGCATGTGCAAAAGTCAATTTTCTAACCAGAAGTGGAATTTTTTGAAGTTTTAAACAAGGTTCATATTTGAATTTGATCAACGACGATGAAAACTGTCTAAATGACACTTTATCGGACATTCGAAGTCCACTACCTTTCTTTCCCTTGTTCGAATTTATTTCTTTATTTGAAATAAAAAAAAAAAAAAAAAAATAAAAAAAATAAAAAAAAATAACATCACAAATATGGAAAATGATATACGAAATCAGGGTAAAAAGTATGTGCTAAAGTCATTTTTCTAATCGGAAATGGAATTTTCTTTGAAGTTTTAAACAAGATTCATATTTTAATTGATCAACGATGATAAGAAGTGTCTAAATGACACTTTATCGGACATTTGATCTCTTTTACCTTTCTTTCCCTTGTTCGAATTTATTTCTTTATTTAAAATTGAAAATCAAAATCACAATTATGGAATATGATATATGAAATCGGGGTAAAACGAGCATACTAAAGTTATTTCTTTATTCAAAAATAGACTTTTTCGAGTCTTAAACAAAGTTCACATTTGAATTTGATCAACGATGATAAGAACGGCCTCATTGACTCTTTATCAGACATTTGATCTCCACTACCTTTTTTCTCTTGATAAATTTTATTTCTTTATTTTAATTGAATTATGAAGTCATAAATATTTTACATAATATATAAAATAGGGGTAAAATGGGTGTGCTAAAGTCATTTTTCTGAACAAAAATGGATATTTTCAAGTTTTAATAAAAATACATTATTTGAATTTGATCAACGACGATAAGAACGGTCTCAGTGACACTTTATCGGGGAGGCGATCTCTATTACCTATATTTCCCTGGTTCGATTTCATTTCTTTATAAAGAATTGAAACACGAAATCCCAAGTATGGAATATTATATATGAAATCGGGGTAAAAGGCGTGTACTAAAGTCATTTCTTTATTCAAAAATTGAGTTTTCTAAGTTTTAAACAAAATTCATATTTGAATTTGATCAGCGATGATAAGAACGGTCTCATTGACTCTTTATCAGACATTTGATCTCCAAAACCAAGACAGAGCAGAGAATAGGGGGAAAATGATGACCAGTGGTTATTCATAAAGATTTTATCAATCAAAACTCAATTGAAATTTGCAACAGTAGATAAACAATTGATACAAGTTATACACACACACACACATACACACTTATCCTTACCGAAAGGAAATCACCACATTCTTTTTTTTCTTTCTTTTTTTTTTTGTTATAACGACTGTGTTCCTTATGGCTTTTGCACAGGTATTTGTCACAAAGACCGCACTTTCTATTAAGAATTCCAATATACAGTAACTGTGTAAATCATTATATGGATATACGCAAATATTGTTTGTGGGTGTGCGGGAAAATTGTGTAAATGTGTTTTCATATTTAATTGCAAAAATATGACGCTTTAAAGGTAAGTGGAATAAAGTGCTGATATTATATTTACAAAAGATCTGGGTTGTATCATTGCAAATTATATGCACAGTAGATTTTGAGTGTATATTTCGAAAATGTACATTAAGAACCCGAAAATCTCCATTCACAAAACGTTAGCCTTGAATAAAGTGTACAGACAAAAGTATTTTCAATGAGAGACCCTTCTGAAAGAGTATTGGACATTCTCATGAATACATTTTCAATGAGAGGCAACAAAGCTAGATCAAGGTAGCCTAGATACGCCGTTGTCATTTGACTCGGGGGCAATAGACCTTTTGCAAGGATATTGGGAGGTCTCATACATGTTTAATGAGAGGCAACGAATGGGAATCGAGTTACCATAGATTCACGTCACACCGTCGTTATTTGGCTCGGGGGCAATTGAGTTTCGAAATGGGTATTGGAAGGTCTCATACATTTTTAATAGAGGCTAATGCTATATCTGCCAATGTCCAAGTCTGTTCTTTACACTCGGGCCAGACATTATGCATATTTAATCAGCGGTAGGTGGCCTCTTTTGAAGGAGGATTGAAATTTCTCATGCATATTTAATGAGAGACCAATTCGATGTCTGTATCAGATTGTTCTTTACTTTTTGGTCAGACATAATACATTGTGTACAGTGATAGACGGTCCCCTTTAAAAATCCAAATTCCAAGATGGCCGTCACGCATGCGCAGTGCTTGGGATTAAATATTTAGATCACAGCGACTATATGCCTCTAGTAGTTTTTTTTAAGGGCTCTAATTTACAATAACTGTACATTATTTATTGAATATTTTGAATGTTGATTGTAGGTGTGTGGAAAACGTTGTGCAAACACGTTTTTCATGTAAAACGTAGAAAGGAGATAGAACATGACGTTTAAAAGGTACGAAGAATCCATTTTAAATATTATATTTACTGCAAACTTGAGTTGTATATATCAAAACTGAACATTCAAGACTTTTACTCCTTTTCCCTTAAACGTTTTCAAAAGCGTTCCACCTCTATGTCTATTTTCTCCCATACCCTCTGAAATCCATCCTCTGTGCTGGAAACAAGGATTCGTCTATCGCATAACAGACTTCCACAAACTCTGAAAACGTACATGTACCCCTGCACCCTTGAACGGTTCTGAAATACTTCTGTGCCTTAATTTGATTTATCTAGTAACGGGTTTAAAGCGTATACAGACAAAAGCATTTTAATGATGGACCTTTTGTTCTCCGGCAATAAGTCAATAAAACCGAGTATTTTGGAGAGCGAGGCTCGATTTCAAAAGAGACTGTCGCGTTATTCTATTTTTAGAAATAACATTCACCATTTTGATTGGTGGATTGCTTTTAGATTATGATTAACGAGTTCGGACACGTTTGGTGTATCTTTTGTCAAAATCATTATTGATCAATCCTGCCGCAATAGCACCTACTAACCTATTTATGTCTTGTGTTACGTTTCTACAGTAATGTAAAAAGTACGGGAAAATGACGTCATTTCTGTTTGCATTTTGGCTCAGAATGACTGTGTGTCTCATAGCTGCAACACAAATAAATAACAAGACCGCCAGTACATTCAATTAAGGGCTCAAATTTGAAATAATTGAATATTATTAATTGGATTTATGTAAAAACAGTTTGTGAATGTGTGGAAAATTTCAGTGTATATGTTTATATGAATTGTGAAAAGGGATAGGATCTTAAAAGGAATAGTGTTCTATACACTCGGGGCAGACATTATGCAATTTTTGATCCGCTTTGACAGATTATTGGCATTTTCCATACATTTTCAATAAGAGGCAATGCTATGTCTGTATTAATATGGGTTGTTCTATATACTCGGAGCAGACATTATGCATATTTAATCAACGGCAGGTGGCCCCTTTTGAAAAAGCATTAAAAGGTCTCATACATTTTTAATGAGAGGCAATGAAACAAAATTCAGCTACGCGGAGTTACAGCTTAAAAATAGTGGTTTATAAGTTTTGCTGGGCATATTTCGAAAATGTGCATGAAGAAGACAAAAAGAAAAAAAGAAAAAAAAAAACATTATAGATTAAACATAGTTATTTTACATCGATTGAGAAACAAGTTCTTGCAACTTATACTAAGCTCTCTCGGTTCTCCTTCCTAGAAACTACACTCGTGCCGTAAAATTAAGGGTTCATCAATCACGTAAAAGACTCTCACACACCCCCAAAATCTACAACACGTTTGCCTGTTGTAAAGTTTACAGACAAAAGGATTTTAATGAACGGCACTTTTGTGAGAGTGTTGCTAGGTCTCATACATTTTTAATTAATACAGTTTTAATTACTACATTTCTACATTTAAAACCGAGTTCTTTAAGATGAAATCTTAAAATAAATGATGATGGCATTCTATAAATAGATAGTTCTAAATTTAGCTCTGTAACAAAATTAGAAAGTCCAAGATGGCCGCCGCGCATGCGCAGTGTTTTGGGCTTTACTTATAATATTTGCTCAAAACGAATCTGTGTCTCATGGCTGCAGCACAGTTATTTACAAATGAATTAATAAACAAACAAATAATCAAAGGAACGCCAGTAGTTTCAATTGAAGGCTCCAATTTATTAACAGGATATACGTAAATACCGTTTGCGGGTGTGCAGGAAAATTTTCTGTTTATATGTATGTTGTGAAAAGGAACAGCCGAGCTAAGGTAGCTCAGTCGGTAGCATGCAAGATTTAAGAACGGGGGTGGGGGGTCGTGGGTTCGATCCCTGTCTAGGCCGAGGATTGATAATAATCAATGTGACAGGTTTCATTTTTCTACCACTGCTGACCATTGTTTCGACGATGGTTATGTGGGAAAGAAGTCAATGGCTTGGAAAGAAAATGATGTGGAGTACTGGTAAAAGATACTGCAGGAAAGCATGGATAAGTGTACTGGCCGCAGCGATATAACTGAAAAATGCTGAAAACGGCGTTAAACACCATACAATTTAATTGATTAAAGCCCTTGTAAAGTCAAAAATAGGTAATTTTCACCGTATATAACTCGAAAATATAATGGATAACCCATCACAACACACATATACAAGATCGGAGAAAACTCGAATGTGTCAGTTACTACATTGGTTGCCAAGATATAGGTGTGCGAAAATGCATGGAGAAGCCCGTCGATTTCAGGGACGCCACTGATCCAGACAACCTTCGTTATCGTTCGTGTATATTCGAACTAGGTCTTCGAGAATGTCACGTGATAACATTGCATCTAATTAGTGCTATGACGTAGTATACAGGACTATTGTTTACAATTCCAATATTATGTCATCGGAGAGTAAGACTGCTCATTCTGAACCTGTTTTCTTATGTAGATGTATTAAACTCTTCCTGTAATGATGATAAATGAATAAGCGATGATCAACCTGTTTCGTTGTTTCTGTTTACGATGTCAATAGATTTACGTTTTTCAAGTCTAGTATGGGGACAAAACGATCAAGTGAATGAAGGGTTTGTTTCTACGCCTTGAATGATCACGTGGTGTTTACTTCACTATCACGTCACTGCGGACATTTACGACGAAAAGTCAGCCAATCGTCTGCTGTCATCGATGTAAACAAACACATTATGCGGCATGGTAGGATCTGTTCCAGTTTCAAAATTCTTTTTTCCGCCATTGACTGGAACTTTTGCGAACTGCACCTGTACATATCGTGAAAGTCATAATAATCGCCATATTTTTACATGGTAAAAATGAAATTTACTATTATTTTATAAACAGGTTTTTTATTCAGTTGGACTTTACTGTTACTTTAAAGTGAAAAGGTATAGAAAGTTGAGTTTTAAAGGTTCGTAGAGTCATCTTTTATATTAACGGAAACTTTTACTTGTGTATTTCGAAATAGTGAACATTTTGTCTTTTTCCCTTAACGTTTTTAAAAACCTTCTACCTCAGAGCCATAAAAACCAGGCTTTGTATGGTAAAGGGTTAAAAACGTTTAAAGACCAAAGCTTTTTAATAAGCAACTCTTTTGAGAGAGTATTGCAAGGTCTCATGCATTTTTAATGAGAGGCAACAAAACTAAATTTAGCCATCTAAGATTACGGCACGCCGCCATATAGCTTTGGGCAGATAATGGATTTTCAATCAGCGGCAGGTGGGAGGCAACGAAAGCAGACCGAGTTATGTAAGATTACGTCAAGCTGCCACAGGCAGTCTGACCTGCAAACTCGGACCTGCAAAGGGACAGTCCAGCTAATGCTGCAGCGTCGTTCCTTCCCCTTTCGTGTGATATTTGAAAACATTCCATGTATATGCTTCGTTGCAAATGTGCTTCTTGGTCAAGATGCATCGCACAGCTTTTTTCCAAAAAGATTTTCGTTCGTGGAGGATGTAATTATGGTCGTTTGCTGGCGCTTGACACTTTCATTGACTCCAATGTTATTTGCGTTGATGTAATTTTAATGCGCATGTGCAGGTCAGAGGACGCGGTCCTGGTCATCTGAATATGCTCATTTCCAGAAGATTCTTTCCCGGGGCTTAAAAAACTTTTTTTCAGACCCTATTTTCTGGCAATATTTCATGTAATTCGTATTTTGTCTAGGGTGAATAGGAATTACAAAACAATACAATGATATTATTATTTCAACGGCCTAATTAAAGCTTACATTTTTTCTCTTAGGATATTTTACACTTACCAACATCTTCTATCTACATTTTTTCTTCTCCATAGCTATTGTTAAAAATTTAAATAACATACACGTCAGTCTAGCGTCGCGACCGTCAGTACATACATAAGCGAAATAAAAAAAAAAAAAACCCTTAATACGGCGGTCACAGATCCCGGAAGTGAAATTGATTTGAACGCGAATTTCAGACCCTATTACAAGCGCAAATATACGTTCAAATCCTATCAGTGATGTGAAAGTAAACATTTTGCTTTTACCAATGTGTTTATATCAACTCCCTACAAAAATACGCACGGGGGTAATTTTTTGCATGTAAATCTGGTCTAAGATATAAATATTGGCACGATGTATATCTCCACATTTTGGAAGAGGGTAAATATAAAAGTAAAATGGGATAGACAGGCAGACAGACGGACGGAGGGACAGGCAGACGGACGGAGGGACAAGTGATCGGGGGGCCGGCGGCCGGCAATATACCAGTGGACGATGGGTAGCAGGTAGACGGACGGGCGGACGGACAAGTCAGCGGACGGACGGAATATACATATTTGTCGATATCCAATGATGGTGAAAAATGATAAAAATATTTTTTCAAAGGTAGATAAATCTATAAACACTCTCATTTTTCAGAAGATTTGTCGGGCGTGGAAATTTTCTTGGCCTCTCTAACAGATGTTCAACAATCGAACTTTGTTGCAAGAGTCACTGATAACACAGACTATTTCCATTTTACACTCTCAAAGCCATTGGAATCACGTTTCGTTACAGTGAAGAGAAATTACGAGTATATTATACTATGCGATTTGTCAGTTTACGGAGGTAAGTTGCATAAACTTTCAATTTTATATTCATAGACAGAGAGTTGAACTCCTTTAGCGCCAACTACTCGACCTCTTTCTTCGAATGAAAAACAACTTTCTTACATAGGTCTACAGATTTTCTAGTTATCTTTAACGCATGACCTAAAAGGAAGACGTTAGAAGGCCGATCTTTGTCGTCCAAAAAAAGGCTGTATTTTAGCATATGGTGCTGGAAGCATCAGTAAGATGCATAGCTGCCTATAGATACGTGAATCTATTTGGTTTTGTCCAAAAAAAAGGTATAAATGTTCCGAGTAGAGGGTTTGTTTGTTGAGTTATGCCCATAAAGCTGACGATATTCAATACTTATGAAAGCAATAAGAACGAACAGGAAGAACTGGAAATGCACTGTATTCAAATTGTTCGTATAGGAGGAAGGCACGCCTCCCCCCCCATTCAGCCAAAAATGAATCCACATGAATAGCTACGCTCCTGGATGGTGACGACGACCCTTGTATATAATGTCGATGTGTAATCAGGGCCTATACGCACTAAGCATTCTTAAGAACTTTCTTTCGTTCTCCTATTTTGAAAGCTCTGTTTTGTTTTCTTCCGGAGTTTTCCGTTTAATATTTGACCGAAAACACAAGTTTGAATAAACTCTTATGCGTAAACTTTTAGCGAAAAGCATAGACGATATCACTCGTAAATTTCAACCGGCTTTATCGCATGAACCCGTTTATTGATGGTAGTCAAATCGTAAACCAGGAAAAACTTTTGATATTACATTGGCTTAAAGAAGTTTATGTGATGGCGTCTTCGGGCTGCCGGCGTAGGGAAAATTTTCAAAGTAGTTCATTTTTACACGAAGATTGTCCTAAACAAGCAGACCTGAATTATTACAAGAACAAGTATTCTAAATTTAGGTTAATTCTGAATTTATTTCGGGCATCGGACTTATTAGTTAGAAGACTGAACAGGTCCGACCTCCATTTTGACAGGTCCGTCGGACCCTCATCTTCTTTTTTCTTTTCTTTTTTTCCGCGGGTCCGATCTCCATTTCAGTAGGTCCGGGACCTCGGACTTGCACTATTTTTCAGCCCTGGGTTGGTAAATACGGACATAGCTTTAAAAATTTTATAAGCCACTACTCGATTTATTTACACAATTAGTGTTTTGGTATAGAAATTGTACAGTAAAATGTGTATATATAAGCGAAAGTGGTTGATTAGTGGTGTTTTATGTCCATTGCAACATCATTCACGTTGTACTTGGTGACAGCTCAGCATATCAGATGTGTATCACGAGGTTTCGAACCTGGGACAATCGAAAGTGAAATAAAAATGCTTTACCGTATGACTTAGCTTATATTGCCGCTTGGCTATGATGTTTTCAGGCGATGAAGGTCGTTTCTCAACGAAGTCTCTAACGAGGGATGTTTGAAAAGTGCCCAGAAAACTACATTATTTTCTTTAATTATACGAATTAACAAATAGGACTTCGACCAATTCTTCTCCGGCATACATTTTATATCAAACAAATTACAACATGGAATAAGTACACAAATCTAAAATTCCTAGTCACACCAGTTTAGTTGCACGATCTATTTAGAAAGGTTTTTTATATGCCCGAAGGGTCTTATTATGTTATGACCCCTGTCGCCCGTCTGTCCGTCCGCCCGTCCGTTCTTGTGTGTGCAACTCCTCCTACAGTTTCCATCGCAATAAGTTAAAACTTACCACAAGTGTAGTTGTGCATGTGACTCTTAAAATTCATATCTCTTCAGGCGTTCTAGAGTTATGTCCCTGTGTTATTTTTAATACTTAAATTTCGTCAGGAGAATAACTCAAAAACTATTAGGGATGTAAACATGATACTTCACAGGCGGATAGATCTCATCAAGGAGAAGTGCAATGCAAAAGAACCATCACTCATGATTGCACAATTAAGGAGTAATTGCTCTTTTTTTTTTTTTTTTTTTTTCTCTCACTTAATTTTTAAGCATAACTTGAATCTAGATAATATATAAACATGAAACCTCACAGGATGATAGATAGCATTAAGGAGAAATGCAGTCTACAAGAACCATAACTTTTAGCCTCATAGTTTAGGAGTTATTGCCCTTCGTTATTTTTATACTTAAATTTTGTCTGGAGCATAACTCGAAAAGTATTAGATGTGTAAAAATGATACTTCACAGGCGCATAGATCACATTGAGGAGAGGTGCAGTGCACAAGAATAAATAACTCCATGGTCCTATATGTGATCCCTAACTGTCCAGTGTCTTGTTCTTTTACGGTATATTCTTCATTTTAACCCATTTCACTGACAAGCCCCTTCAGGCGTATATCCACCGCTCTGCGAAGCTCTTGTTTGCATAGAGCTGCAAACAAGCTGCTGTAGACGCAACGGGAGTAGTTTACGCTAAGCTGGTGGAGACAATTGTTAAAAGGCAGAGATGATATGCTCATGCTAACAATTATTTTGCTCGCATGCAAATGTTCCACCAATTGATAAAACTAGTGCGACCGGCCACGATTTCCCAAGATTGATGACCAGTAGATCTGTCCAGCTTTTGGATAAGCTTTTCGGTTGCACGTTTATAAAATGGTCCATTATGGTTTTTGAGGGTAGCTCTCCTGGCAACGTTAACTCGGAAGAACGAAATGCCGTCAAGGACGACGTAAAGCCAAACCAAGATCAATATTTTCTTCATCGATGGCCGGGAACCCTTTGAGTATTTTAATAGATTTTTACCATGAAAGTAGCACTCTTGAGCGTCTTCACTTTCTTGTCTTTCTATGACAATTGGTTTCCAGTGATGAATCTCCGTGATGCATTATACTAAGCATGTCATCACATAATTGTAGATCAATAAAATACATTATGTCTAATAACCGGCTGAATTCTGAGGTAGAATGGTCCTTCGGCTTACAGGTAAAACAAGCCAAATATTTCGACTAAGCTGGGTCGATAAGTTTTGCACATTCATTAAACCTCCATTTTAGGGAGCACGGCTCAATTAAAACATTTCACCTCTGTTTTGCCCCTTTTTATTGATGAAATAAATAGGGCTTAGAAGGTAAGAACCTATGTAAATATTTTGTATAAAGTTCATGAGTGTTTCTACATATATCATTTTTGCCTATATTTATACCCTCGCAATACGAATGTTTTCGGGGGTATACTGGAATCAGCCTGTTTGTCCGTGTGTCCGTCTGTGTACAAAATACAAGCAATTTTGTGTCGCAAACTCCTCCTACAGTTTTCCTTCAATTGTATTGAAACTTTGCACATATATTGATCATATATTGAAAATTTGCAAGACGCAATTTTCAAGTGTCAACTCCTTCTGGTTGAGGAATTATCTCCCCTTGAACTTGACACGTTTTTTCTGTCAAAGCGCTGGCGTGGGTATTAAGTCACATTCAGTGACAGCTCTAGTTTTGTTTGCAGAATGTATCGATGGAGAATTTGGTCAAGATTGTGGTGAGGTCTGCCATTGCGAGGGGAAACACTGTAATAAAGAAACTGGTTTGTGCCCGTCGGGGAAATGTCTTCCAGGCTTTATAGGGCGTTACTGCGAAATGAGTAGGTCTTCTCAATTTGTTAGCAAGCCCTAAATGTACTTCAAACTGTTGTTAACTGAAACTTTTGTAAGTCAGTAAGGTGTAATTGATTGTAAATGATTTTATAAACTCGATTTGTTTAAAAATTAGGGTAGAAAAAAACGCAAAAAAGCTATATAGAAAACTAAACCCACATCCACGTACATGTATATGGGTAAGAAACTGGTTTGTGCCCGTCAGGTAAATGTCTTCCAGGCTTTATGGGACGTTACTGCGAAATGGGTTAGTCTTCTCAATTTGTTAGCAAGCTCTTAATGTACTTTATTGAAACTGAAGTTAACTGAAACCTTTGTAAGTCAATAAGGTGTAATTGATTGTAAATGATTCTATAAACTCGATTTTTTTAAAGTAAGGGGAAAAAAAGGAAACAAGTTATTCTAGAAAAAAAAAAAAAAAAAAAAAAAAAAAAAAAAAAAAAAAGAACCTTAAAGGAGACAAAATTTGATATATAAAGAAAACTGAAACCTTTGTAAGTCAATAAGGTGTAATTGATGTAAATGATTTTATAAACTCGATTTGTTTAAAAATTAGGGTAGAAAAAAACGCAAACAAGCTATTCTAGAAAAAACCTTAAAGGAGACAAAATTTGACATATAAAGAAAACTAGACCCACATCCACGTACATGTATATATCCATACTTAATCAGTTTATGCAAATATCTCATGTCTTCTGTACTACATCTTTGTTTAGAAAAAACCCGTAGAAAAAAAACCATCAAAGGAAGAAGTTCAAATTCCAAAAATGTTGTGATTTTTGACACATCCCTAATTTGTAGAAATAAGTTTTAATAGTGGGCACATTTCTAAAACTCTATGTTAAATTAAAAAGATCTGCATACAAGTGACCATGGTGGGAAATCAGCTAGGCGAGACTTGAAAGCATATTTCTAGATTGATTATTCCCTTTATTGTATTTTCTTTTAAAGGAAAATATCAAAGCAGGTGTCATAATATATCTAAATTTAAATCACACCATTTAAAAGTATGGAAAATATTGTGAAGATGGCAGTCTGTTATCATGTTGTCGGGTGATATGTTAGTCGCTGGCAGAAAAAAAGAATTTCAAAGTCAGGCAAAAAGTAAACAAAAGACACAGCTACCTGGCATGCTTTAACCTAGTTTTGAAATTAATTTCTCTATCAGCGACTAACACTTGGATCGACCGTACAATGACAGATTGTCATATTCACAATAATTTCCAAACTTTTAAATGGTATGATATAAATTCAAATGCATTTAAACACCCGCTTTGTTTACATCTGGCCTTTATTGCTACTGTAAATGGGCCATTAAACCAGCACAGGTTTAAGAAGAAAAGAAAAAAAAAAAAAAAAAAAGGTTTTAAAAAACTTAATTTTATGGACAATTTGATTGTTTAAATGGTGTTTTACGCTGATTTCAACATTATTTAAGGCATATCACATGTTCATGTATTTCCTGGGTTTTACCAGAACAATGCAAGGGCTCTGACGTGTCTTTATGAACAGAAATAGAGCAGTAATAGTTTTGCATATTTTTATACCGATGAACTTTTTGAAATAATAATTTCAACTAATAATTTTGATTTTTCTTTTCAAATTTCAACCAAGATAATTCCTTAGCATACCGGTATTCATGAAAATTTGATAATTAAAGACGATTTAAAGAACTCCATACTTAAAAACATGGCTTCCTTAAGTTTTGAGTTTATGACTTTTTAAGAACTCTAATGGTATTATATTTTGATTTCACCTCTTTGAGGTAAGCAAAAATATATTTCGCATTGCCTATTGAGGCAATGCAAAAATCAATCCACTTTCAGGTAATTGTACCCCATTAGCACAGCATGTTGTGTGAACAGATCTCGGTTTTCCACTTGGTTGGAAATTGATATTTCTCTACCTTGTGAATTCTATTTGGTTTCTTCAATAGTATACATACGGAATATTGTTATAGTATTTCCTTGTGCTTGTTTTTTATTGGAGCAGTGAGAGAAAAATTGATATTGCTTGAGACCGAAATTTGAGCGTGATGTCAAAATTTTCTTACACAGCGAAAAGTAAATTTAAACACCAAGACAGTTACTACACAAAATATACCTTACATATTATATACCTACAACTTTCATCGAAAATAAATTGCAATTACTGATAATTTACAATTATGATACAATTAATGGTGTAGCAGCCAGTAACTTCGTTTTTATGAATGGCGGATAAATCATACATCGTGAAATCTTGAACATTCAAAGTGCAAAATCAGTAAAAACGTACTTTGTGCGTGACGATACGTCATCATAACATAATTGGAACCGTTTTTCACAGTGTGTAGATACGGATTTTTTTTCTGTTGTGTAATATATTTAATCCGTGGCGACGCATGTATTTGAGCCGGAAAATTTTCAGGTATATAATAAAATTACTTTTACGTTTTCCATTGATCTGACAATTTAAAACATTAGTCGCAAAAGTGTGTCTTCTGAATGAAAAAATATTAAAGCAGTCTCAGTACAATAAAAAAGCCTATAGTTTAGTTTAAACATATTTTATTTCATAAGATTTGAAATGGGGTTGGACCACAAGTTCTGCCAACGTAAAATCGGTCCTTCCCCTACAAAACAATTTCAAAAATTCTTATTACAACAAAAACAATATACCCGCAGTGAATTCCATTCAAATATATGTACAAAGGAAAAAAAGTGAAAAACGAAAGGAAAGAAGAAGGGTATAGATAGAAAAGGAAGAAAGAGATGAAAGGAAATCGGATGGTGCTCTCAGTTGGACGTCCGGTAAGATTATCACTATTATAGATGGTGTCGATTACTTAAAGCGTTTTGTCTTCACTGCCAAACAATAATTTGTCTATATTTAAAGGGTGGAATTCCCTTGTTGCTCGGAAAAGCAAGATCCTTAAATCTGAATAACGGTGGCATTTATAAAACGGCTTGTATCAAAAACTCGAAAAAAAGGTTGTTTTCTCTAATTTTAGATGAATACTAAATGTCCATACAGGTTTTCTTTCAAAATCTAAAAAAGTCCTATTATGAGGTATGTCCGTAAAGTTCGTGGACAATGGCGATATATAAAAAAAAGTAACGTACTTCGCGAATTTCATTGTCTCTATTACTTTTGGGTATATCTTAAGCATTCTATGTAACAAATACAAAGATACTGTGCCAACAATAAGTGGTATACAAATCATACTTTGAACGATGTGAGCGGGACCCGGGGCAGCCCAAAAAACGCAATGAAATGGATTTTTCAAAATGTCGTCTGCAGTCTACAACCTGACGAAAAATAAACTGATCCCTTGCAAATTTTTTTCTGTGGTTAAGGTGTGGCCATCCTAACACTGCACTTTTAGTACAGGTGTTTAATTAGTATAGGGTGCGAGAGTATTGTATTAGGAATAAAAGTGTGAAATATAAAAGAATTTCATCGAATCATTTTTAAAAGAATTCAGATTCTGTTACCCTAACCCAGCCTTTCAAAATTCCAACATGGCCGTCGCTATCTAAATCGTAAAATATTTTTTTCTTAACAAAAGACGATAAAAATATCTATTGTTATGCTTTAATATCACTAATATGATTGTCCTTACAAATATGTGTAATGAAATAGCCATTGCAAATAAATGTATAAGATTGCCAGGTTAACATGTGCACCCCACAGGTTTAAAAGCTATTTTTTCCAATGATTGCAAAAAAAAGGGTGTGAAAGAGTTGCTGTTTTAAGTTAAAATAATAAATACAAGACCTAAAACTTATATAAAAATTTTGCTTGAAACTATTATGATGAAATAAAATGAAAGAAAATAACTCTTGCCAGCCAAATTGGAAAATACATGACATTAACGACAACTACCGGAGAAATTTTGGTCAACTTATTTTCTTAGATGATTGGCTTGTCAAATATTTAATATTTATGAGTTAAACAATATCATCAAATTTAACTTTAATCAAACAATGAATGATTTCCTTAGCAAGAAAATGTAAAATACAAACTAACTTGTTAGGTTTTATTAAGATTTTCAGTCTTTTAACCCTTTACCAAGCCACAAGTTTTAGATTCCATATTGAAAGCGCCTGCAGATAAAAATCAAAATAGATAAAAACAATCGACCTTCTAAAAAACAACACCCTTTTAGGTACAATGCACAAAAGCATACAAATCATATTGCTAAAGAGAGGTTGCTAGTCAAAGATGGCTAGTTAAACATCGAACAACAAAAATGTAGACTTGTCCAAATAAAAAGCATTTGCAGACAACAATTCAAATTTGGCTCGAATGATGGAATATGTCTGTAATAGGGTAGAAAATATTGAAGGAAAAGGAGAAAATGATGGTTACCAGTATTTTCTCCTTTTCCCACAATGTTTTCAAAAGACACCGTTCTTAGGGTTGTTAAAACTGGAGATTGGGTGGTAAAGGGTTAAGGAGGTTGCACTGAAAGTTTTAGACAGTTATTTTCTATTTTCACAGTGACTTGTTAGTTTTGGAATAACTTCCTCTAGAATTTTTATGACACTTGTAGCTTTTGGTTGCCCTTGACTATTTTTCATTTGAAAAAGTTTCTCTTAAAAATGGTCTTTCAATGAAAATGATTTCTTTTTGAACTTGCAATACTATCTGCTGAGCACATTTCCACAATACCACTGCTTCCCCCCCCCTTTTCTTTAGTAAACTGAATTTTGAACATAATGTCTGTAGGTTGAAAGCTTAATGTACAATTTTTCTAAATTTCAATTACAATGGTTGACTAGTGATGCTAAACGTTTCAGACCATGTTCAGCATTCTGAGTATATTTACACCTGTACATATTATGTTGCACACAAGCTTTCTCTGCAAAAAAGTCTGCCAAGACATTTGCTGTATCAGCTTTCAATGTGATAAAACCATCATTAGCATTTAAATGACAGACACTGATTGATGCAACTGTTCCATTTATCTTACGAATCATATCCCAGGTCTTTTTGACAGACGATCTACAGTTTTATTCATTTTAGTGGAATATTTTAATTCCCAACATACATTATGGGATGCACAGATACAAATGACAAGGAATGAACTATTGAAAATTTTATAACGAACCACGAATTAATGAATGAATGTATGAAGTTTTAAGGCCTGTCGACATCAAAGGTCACATTGGGCTCACACACAACTAATGCAAAGCTTTTCATTAGTCATACTGTAATGTTATGCAAAAAGTTAAAACTATAACCTTGAAAACACTAAAAGAACATATGTTGCTAATGACATGTAGTCTAAAAATACAGATCGTCAAAAGAACCTAAAATTATATCTTTTTATTGAGATTTATCTCATTCAAAACTCAAAAATAAATTCAAACCTTGCAGGAAATACACTGTGGTGCTTCTTGTCCTTTCAGGAGGTATGAGTGCGTTGTATGTGTATGACCAATACGAAGATGGGCCAAGATAATTTCCTCGCGGCGACTTGTCAGCAACCCTGAAAGCCACTCACCAAGAGCTGGCTTCACTGTAAACAACTTGTTATTTAGGTCAAATTGGGTCGTTCCAGGATTGCTGCCATACATTCAAAATAAAATCATTAATCAATGGTTTAAAATCGGTCAAAGGAGCTTTATAGGGTAAAACATCAAGTGACAATGCTTCCTAAGCAGTTCTATCTGCCTCTTCACTGCCATTTATACCAATGTGGTTGGGGAGCCAACGAAATACAAGATCTGCAGTTTCATATAATTGAGATTTCAAGCAAATTGATTATCAATGGATTGTCCGTTCTCTCATTTTCGAGCGCTTGCATAGCTGATAGTGAATCAGTGAAAATAATGTAGCACCTGTTGGTACCCTGTTCTTTTATGGTAATGATAAAGCTTCCGGAGGTGTTGCCGTAATTGTGAACAACAGTGTTCCACACCATTGTGTAAAGCTTGAAACAACACTACAAGCAGTTGCGGTAAACATATCCCTAAATATGACCATTACTTTATGTTCTATTTATGTTCCTCCTAGCTCGCCAGTAGATGCTAGGAAACTTGATGATCTTGTAGAGCAATTGCCGAAGCCTTTCATTTTAATGGGAGACTTTAATTCCCACCATACATTATGGGGATGTTCAGACACTAATGACAAGGGTCGAATTATTGAGGATTTTATTACGAAGCACGACCTTGTTCTGCTAAATGATAAGTCTTCAACCCATCTTCATCCTGCTACTGGTTCTTATTCATCTTTAGACCTTGCTATATGCAGTCCTGGAATTTATCCAGACTTTAACTGGAAGGTTGATGATGACCTTCATGGAAGTGATCACTTCCCGATCAAGGTATCGGAAGTGGGACCTTCAGTTCAACAACGTCCTGAACGTTGGAAACTCCATAAGGCAAACTGGGAACAGTTCAAAATCCACTGCGAACAATCAATTTATCCAAATGTTTTTGATGACTGCGAAAATCCTGCAGAGCTTTTCACTTCCTTACTGTATTCGGCTGCTGAAAAATCGATTCCTCGGACAACGACAAATCCGAAAAACCCAGGCAAGCCATGGTTTAACGATAATTGCAAAAAGGCTATAGCTGAAAGAAAGTCTGTTCTCAGACAATTTAATCTTAGAACGACCCAGGAAAATCTTTCGAAGTTTAAAATTGCACGTGCAAAAGCACGAAGAACTATCAAACAAAGTAAACGTGCGTCTTGGCGACAGTACGTATCTAGATTAAATTCTAGATCGTCTGTCAAAAAGACATGGGACATGATTCGAAAAATTAACGGAAAGACCTCTTCAATAAATGTTGGACATTTAAGTGCTGGTGATGGTGTCGTCACCTCTAAGGCAGATATTGCAAATGTCTTGGCTGACACTTTTGCGGAGAAGTCCTCTTCTTCAAATTATTCGACATCATTTCGGAAATTTCAGAACACCAAAGAAAAAAGAAAACTGAATTTTAAGTCGGATAATAACGAACATTACAATAAAGATTTTACTTTAAAAGAATTGAAGAAAGCACTAAAGAAGTGCCATGACACTGCTGTGGGATGTGACGACATCCATTATTAGTTTTTAAAACATCTACCGTTTCGAACCCTTGAAAGTTTACTTCGTACTTTTAATCAAATCTGGCTCACAGGTATTCTTTCAGATTCCTGGAAAGAAGCTATTGTTATTCCATACCAAAGCCAGGTAAAGATTCTACAGATGCAGCAAATTATCGCCCTATAGCCTTAACAAGTTGTATTTGCAAAACCATGGAAAGGATGGTCAATGACCGACTTGTTTGGTTTTTAGAGAAAAACAAACTAATAGCAAACGTCCAGAGTGGATTCCGTAAACAAAGAGGCACTCTCGATTATTTGGTTCGCTTTGAGACATTCATACGTGAAGGTTTTATCAAAAAAGAACATGTTGTTTCTGTATTTTTTGATCTTGAAATTGCATATGATACCACATGGAAGTATGGAATTATGAATGACCTCCATGATTTCGGTATACGAGGTCGCCTTGCTTATTTCATTTCGACATTTCTCAGTGAACGTCAGTTTAGGGTCCGGGTTGGAAATACTTATTCCAACCCCCATGAGCAAGAAATGGGCGTTCCCCAGGGAAGCATTCTTTCCGTTACACTCTTCAGTGTCAAGATAAACAACATTGTTAAGGCTGTTTGTCCTGGTGTGGAATGCTTTCTGTATGTTGACGACTTCTGCGTTCGTTATAGGTCTAAGCATATGCATACCATTGAACGGCAGTTACAACAAGTTTTAAATAATTTAGGCAAATGGTCAGGGGAAAATGGTTTTAGATTTTCTAAGACCAAGACCAAATGCATGCATTTCTGCCAATCAAGAAAATTCCACTTAGATCCGGAACTTTCACTAGATGGAGTTCAAATTGAAGTCATCCCCGAATTCAAATTTTTAGGTCTTTTATTTGACTCTAAGCTGTCGTTCATTCCTCACATCAATTACTTGAGCAATAAATGCCAGAAAGCTCTTAATCTTTTACGTGTTGTCTCCAGCATCGACTGGGGAGCCGACAGAAAAGTCTTGTTGAGACTTTATAGATCACTTGTCCATTCAAAGCTAGATTACGGCTGCATTGTATATGGCTCAGCGCGACAATCGTATCTTCGTAAACTGGATTCTATCCATAACCAAGGTTTACGCCTAGCACTTGGCGCCTTCAGAACATCCCCTATCAATAGTTTATATGCAGAGGCAAATGAACCATCTTTAAATTTACGTAGGAAGAAACTTCCAATGCAATATTATTTAAAGTTAAAATCCAATCCTGAAAATTCTACGCATAAGGTTGTTTTTGAACCGCTTTACAAAGATAATTTTAAGACAAAGGAAAAAGTTATTCCTCCGTTCAGTATGCGCTGCGATGCTGATATAGATCTACTTGACTTCGATCTTGAGGATGTAGCTAAACATGAAATTTCAGATGTTCCTCTATGGACTTCAAAGAGTCCAACTTTCATATATAATCGTACTGCTAACAAGAAAGCTACAACAGATCCCTTAGTTTTTAAAAATCTATATCTTGAGATAAAAGAGCAATATTACAACTTTGAAGAGATTTATACCGATGGTTCAAAAGATGGAGAGAGGGTTGCTGCGGCTGCCGTACTCGATGGTGAATTGTACCAGTTTCGCCTGCCAAAAAATTCTTCTAGTTTTTCTGCGGAACTGAAGGCAATAGACCTTGCCCTTAATCATATACAAAAGGATGCCTACTGGCGCTACATTATGTTCACTGATTCACCATCAGCTATGTAAGCACTCGAAAATGAGAGAACGGACAATCCATTAGTAATTAATTTACTTTAAAAAATTTCTCAAATATGTGAAACTGCAGATCTTGTATTTTGTTGGCTCCCCAGCCATATTGGTATAAGTGGCAATGAAGAGGCAGACGGAGCTGCTAAGGAGGCATTGTCACTTGATGTTTTACCCTTTAAAGTTCCTTTTAATGATTTTAAACCATTGATTAATGTTTTTATTTTGAATGTATGGCAGCAATCCTGGAACGACCCAACTAACCAAAATAACAAGTTGTTTACAGTGAAGCCAGCTCTTGGTGAGTGGCTTCCAGGGTTGCGGACAAGTCGCCGCGAGGAAATTATCTTGGCCCGTCTTCGCATTGGTTATACGCATATGACGCACTCATACCTCGTGAAAGGAGAAGAAGCACCACAGTGTATTCCCTGCAATGAGCCTCTTACTGTCAAGCATATTTTTATAGATTGTTTAGACCTTGCACATACAAGGGAAAGGTTTTTTCATGTTGACAGTTTGGAAACTCTATTTGCTACTGTAAAGTTTGAATCTATTTTTGAGTTTTTGAAAGAGATAAATCTCTATAAAAAGATATAATTTTAGGTTCTATTGACCATCTCTATTTTTAGACTATACGTCATTTGCACCATTTGTTCTTTTAGTGTTTTCACGGTTATAATTTTAATTTTTGCATAGCATTACAGTATGACCAACTAAAAGTTTTAGCATTAGTTGTAAGTGCGCCCAATATGACTTTTGATGTCGACGGGCCTTAAAACTTCATACATTCATTCATTCATTCATTCATTCCAGGATTGCGGTCCCCCAGCCGGACGGGGGGTAGAATTCGCCGACCGCCGTCCTGCAGAGTGGTAAGACCCCACCCATGGACCCGCCTGTTTGCCGTGGGTGGAGACTCGTAAGCCGGAAAAGAGGGTCCTGGCAGTTGAGGGGAGCCCAGGGATCTCCAACTCTTCAACACACTGCTTCGGCCTCGGCTTCGGTGTAAACGAGAGCCTAGATGGGCCCGGTCTAGTGCAATCGGCTGGTCGTTTTTAGATTTTTGGCATTTCGAACAGTTTTAAAAGTCTCTAACACTTCCAATGCTATACAGAAATAAAACCATTTTTGTCTGTATTACATTTGTTTTCCTGATACTGCATGTATCTCTTACCTATTTAGTGTTGTTCTAACATATATTCCTACTTCATCAGTATGTCCATTTTAATTGCCTTCCTTTATGTATTTTAGTCCCAAGTCTATTTTAGGCTCATGGGCTAATTGGGTTGTGCGGGTTGTTTGGTTTGGCTTTGACTTACGTGGCTGCATCCTGGTCTAGGGATGTTGCCACGCATCTTCTTCGCCGCATTTTGTGATTTGCATGGCCTGAGTATATCATTTGGGTAACCCTGACATGCAGAGCTGGATACTCCGCTCTATTAATCAATGTCCCCTTTGTTGGACTCCATGGTGGGTGGGGGCCGCAAGTGACGAATTTTAATTACTTAATCATGGATCCCAAACAAAAAAACGAACACGCAAAGAATTTGATAACGAACAGGCTGAAGTTGAATCGACCGAACCTTTTGCACGCTTCTTGATCATTGAATCTTTAGAACTTGAAAAACCATTGGCTAAGCTGTCACCATTCGTAATTGAAAAGGTATTTGTTTCTTTGGCAGGCTCCCCGAAGTCTGTCAAAAAACTGAAAAACGGCACTTTGCTTGTAGAGGTGGAAAGAGCGCAACATTCAAAAAACCTGCTAGGCTTGAAACGATTTTTCGAAATTCCCGCAAAATGCACTACTCACAACACTTTAAACTCTTCCAGAGGAATAATCAGATGTCCGGATTTGGCTGGGGTAGATGAAGATGAAATCGTTACAGAATTATCGACTCAGAATGTCATAGAGGCCAAACGTATTCGTGTATTTCGTGATGGTGTCTGCAAGGACACGAATACCATAATTCTGAAGTTCAAAACGGCAATTTTACGAAGAACACTGAAAGTTGGATACATGAAAGTTCCTGTTGACCTCTATATCCCGAATCCTTTACAGTGCTATAGATGTTTTAAATTTGGCCATCATGAGAGGCAGTGCAATGCTGATGATCATTGTAAACGATGCGGTACGAACGAAGTTGAAACATACCATACCTACCCTTGTGACAAACCCCAGAAATGTCTTAATTGCGGCGAAGAGCACTATTCGACATCCCGCTCATGTAAAGTATGGAAGAGGGAAAAAGAAATCATAACAATAAAGTATCGTGAAAGCCTGTCATTTGCAGAAGCAAGGAAGATCGTGGATGCACGACAAGCATTGGGTGCATCTTATTCAAGCGTTACGAGGTCAAATACAGTCAAACAGTTAATTTAAAAGATGCCCAAACGCAAACGAACGATGTGTCAGTGCAAACAGATTCAACAGAGAAACAGACCTCACCTTCTGTCAAACCACAAAAACCAGTAACAAATAAAAAACCAGAAAAGCCTGTTCGAAAACCAAGTCCGAACAAATCTTCAGAAAAGGTCATCTCTGACCGTCTTCCGAAGGGGTCTGATGACCCAGTACAACAACACAACCGCTTCCAATGTCTTGAGGAAGACATGGACGCGGAAAATGACCATGCACAAACAAACACAAGCAAGCAAGGTCGTATTATCAAATTAAACAACAAGAAATGAATTTGCACATACTTCTAGTTCTCAGTGGTATCTTATTTACTATAAATTTAGTAATGGATAATACCATTCTGCAATGGAATTGTCGTAGCATTAAAGCTAACTTCGAGGAATTAAGCCTTTTAATAAATGAAAAGAAACCAGTTGCAGTTTGTTTACAGGAGACCTTTCTTAAGGACTCCGACAAATTCTCCTTAAAGTACCACTCAAGTTATTTAAAAAACTTTTGTGGTAACGATAAAGCTTCCGGAGGTGTAGCCTTAATTGTGAACAACAATGTTCCGCACCACTCTCTTAACCTTGAAACTACTTTACAAAGTGTCGCGGTAAGCATTTCCCTCAATAAGACGATAACACTGTGTTCTATTTATCTACCACCTAGTTCGCCAATTGACCCCAAGAAACTTGATGATCTGATAAGTCAATTGCCGAAACCGTTCATTTTAATGGGAGATTTTAACTCCCATCATACATTATGGGGATGCACAGATACAAATGACAAGGGTCGCCCGATTGAAGAATTTATTACAAAACACGACCTTGTTCTGCTTAATGATAAATCTTCAACTTACCTTCATCCTGCTACTGGTTCTTATTCATCCTTAGACTTAAGTATATGCAGTCCGGAAACTTTCACTCATTTAAATTGGAAGGTTGATGACGATCTTCATGGAAGCGACCATTCATACCTTCTCAAAGGAGAGGAAGCTCCTCAATGTATCCCATGCAACACCATTATCACTGTCAAGCATTTACTGATAGAGTGCACAGACTTTGCACCTATCAGGGACAGGTACTTTAAGGTTGACAGTTTAAAAACACTTTTTGATAATGTGAAGTTGGAATCACTATTCGAATTTTTGAAGGAAGTTTACCTTTTTAAGAAGATTTAGTCTTACGTTTCTAGGCTTTTCTTTTAACGGCACTCTTTACATACATTGTTTTGCCTCTTAAATGGGGAGATTTTTACTCTATTGGAGGTTGTTTTGTTTTAAAATGGCTAAGATTTTAGGGCCTATTGGCCTATACAAAGTTTTCTTTTTTTAATTATTCAACCAAGGTTGCTACCTCATTATACCCCCCAAAACTCTGTTTGGGGGGTATATAGGAGTCAGCTTGTCGGTCGGTCCGTCCGTCCGTCTGTCCGTCCGTCGGTCGGTCTGTAGCTTTTTGTCCGCTCTATTTCTCATAAACTACTGGACGAATTTTATTCAAACTTCACAGGTAAACTCAGTATCAAGCAGAGATGTGCATATGAAATGTTGGTTATGGTTCATTGACTTTTCACTGAGTTATGGCCCTTTCATGAAATTTCTTGTCCGCTCTTTTTCTCATCAACTATTAGACAGATTTGGTTCAAACTACACAAATAGACTCAGTATCAAGCAGAGATGTGCATATCCTATTTTGGTTATGGTTTATTTAGGTTTCATGGAGTTATGGCCCTTTGATGATTCTGGACAAATTTCTTTCAAACTTCATGGATAGACTTTGCACTCAGCAAAGATATGCATATCATAAATTGTTCTTAGTTAATTAAATAAAATTTCCAAGAGCTAAGCCCTTTTTTGTCGTTCTCTTTATGACGGTGCCCTTGCTGAATTGATGAAAATAAATTATACTTTTGATAGAATGCTTTTAACACAGCTGTCCGTCCGTCGGTCGGTCTGTAGCTTTTTGTCCGCTCTATTTCTCATAAACTATTGGACGAATTTTATTCAAACTTCACAGGTAGACTCAGTATCAAGCAGAGATGTGCATATGAAATGTTGGTTATGGTTCATTGATTTTTCACTGAGTTATGGTCCTTTCATGAAATTTCTTGTTAAAAAGAGATTTTAGCTTCCACTTACTGTTTTATACAGAGATTTGTGTAAATTCACCATTTAAATTTATTATTATACCCCCGCAAAACGAATATTTTCAGGGGTATACTGGAATCAGCCGGTTTGTCTGTTTGTCCGTCCGTTTGTTCGTCCGTGTGTCCGTCTGTGTACAAATAATTGCCTGTTTCTGTCAAAGCACTGGCGGGGGTATTAAGTCACATTCAGTGACAGCTCTAGTTGTAACTGTTTTCAACATCAGGTTCCAACGTTTCACAGTATCATCTGAAGTAAAGGCATGCTTAAATTTGTAAATGCGCCCAATATGACCCGAGCTGTCGACGGGCCTTAAAACACTACTCATTCATTCATTCATTCCAGGATTGCGGACAAGTCGCCGCGAGGAAATTATCTTGACCGTCCTCGTATTGGTCATACATATTTGACGCACTCATACCTCCTTTAAGGAGAAGAAGTACCCACATGTATTTCATGCAACGGGTTTCTTACTGTCAAACATATACTTGTAGACTGTGTAGACCTTGCACCTACAACGAACAGATTTTTTCATGATGACAGTATGAACATTTTATTTGATACTGTAAAGTTTGAGTCAATTTTCCAGTCTTTGAAAGAGGTAAATCTCTATAAAAAGATATAATTTTAGGTTCTATTGACCGTGTGGTTTTTTTTTTTTTTTTTTTTTTTGTTCTTTTAGTGTTTACACAGCTAAGTTTTTTACCTTTGTTGTAACATAACAGTATCATCAATTAAATGCATTTCATCAGTTGTAAGTGCGCCCAATATGATATTTGATGTCGACGGGGCGTAAAACACCACTCATTCATTTATTCATTCACCAACCAACCACATCAGGACACCATCGGGATAATAATCTTGGTTCCCACATCCCGTAAGGTGACTTAGGGCATACGCCATGGAATCTTACCATGTTTTAGCTGTCCAAATCAAATATGTTTGGTTGCGTTGATTTGAAGTTTTAGGTCGTGTATCGAAGCGAAAAAAACGAGCAAATGCATTTTTGTGCATTTCCCCGTTCAGATCTTTTTAAAAACATATTGGCTACTTTCTTTTGAGGTCATCTGTAAAAAATAAAATATACCTTAACTTTGGTGTAACGCAATAATAATTTAAATCTTATTATGAGCATAGTTATACAGGGAATTACGGAAGTAAGGTAAAGTTTTTGTACAGTTATAATTTGGCTTTAAATGTCAGATGAAGAGATAAAATATGTCTTTGTGTGATAAATTCATTGAATTTTAATGACAATGTGCACTTTTATAGACATTTCAAAGCAGAAGTAGATTTTTGTCTTTGGCGTCAATTTCGAAATGAGTGATGTTCTCAATGTGACTCCGATAGCTTAGTTGGTAGCGTACAGGACTTGAGAACTGAGAATCGCTGATTCGATCCTCAACTCGGCAAATTTCTTTCTGAAGATTGATGATGGTCATTGCGACAGCATTCTTTCCTCTCTCATCGCTGACCATTGTTTCGAAGATGTTGTACATTTTTTCTTTAACGAAAGGCAATTATTTACATTTCTTAGAAAAAAAATATAGTGATTATTTCCTTACAAACAACAATTGGTTTAAGCAAACTCAAAAAAGACTGTGGCTCTAATTTTTTAATCTTATTCCAATTGTAACAGTATCATCTTTGTAGGGTGCCACTTTAACAGACATGCCGCTCCCCATTGTCTTTGTCCAAAGGATATCTATTCTTTTCATTTTTGATGATTAGTCGTTTTTTATTATGCATTAGGGGTCCTAAGTGACTCTGTGGTTAAGGTACAGGATAAGTATTTCACAATCACTAGGTTCGATCCTCACAGAGGCTCTGTGATTTTCGTAGGAGCGTCGATGGATAAGGCCTTTCACACCCCTCCCATATACTGCTGAAACCCAGAAACGCACGACTGAGTAAGGTTTCGTTGTGATATAACTGTTATACTCTTGAAAACGGCATATAAAACATAAACCATTTTATTAATGAAATAAATAGGAACTTAAGGATAAGGACATACGTAAATATTATAACACATCGATTGTTACTACATGTATTAGTTATACATACATTTTCTGCAGAGTGTATCAATTAAGAGTTTGATCACTCTGCAATTGCGAGAGAGTACATTTTGATAAAAGGCCTGGTTAGTGCTCGTCGGGGAAATGTTTTCTAGGCTTTAGGGGACCTTACTTCAAAAAGGACAAGTCTTTTCAATTTGTTAGAAAGCCGTAAAAACAGTATTATACTTAAACCTTTGTAAGTCAGTAAGGTGTAATTGAATGAATATGATTTTATAAACCGGATCTGTTTAAAAGTTTTAAAAAAAGAGTTAAAACGCACACAATCTTTCCGAGAAACAACCTATAGGAGACAAAATTAGAAAAATAAAGAAAACCACAACCGCATCGACGTATGGAATCATACTTGGTTAGTAAATACAACTATCTTAAGTCTACTATATCTTTGGTTAGAAAAGGCTGACGGTAAAAAAATCATAACAAGGAATGTACGTCAGTAAGGTGTAATTAAGTGAATATGATTTTATAAACCGGATCTGTTTACAAGATTTAAAACAAGAGGACCATGATGGTCCCATATCGCTCACCTGAGTTCTAAGCAGTAAAGGTCTAAAATGAAGATAAATACCAAATATCGAGGTTCAAGGCCAAATGATAATGAAGCAAGAGCGGCAAATTGTTGCAAGATATGCCCGTCCCACCGCCAGTTGTCAAGGAGGTATAATAATTGCAAAGGACAGGTAATGCAACAAACATGTTTACCAAGTCTCAAGTCAATTTTACTTGAGACTTCAAAGTTCCGTTCCAGACAAGCAAGAAATACTGTAAAAATGAAGATCAAAGTGGAATTACTCAAAATCCTCGGTAGGTAGAGTTATTGTTCTTGCGCACTGTACTCGGTAATATTGCAACAAACATGTATACCAAGTTTGAAGTCGTTCTGACTTGAGATGACAAAGTTATATTCCGGACAAGCACTAAATGCTGTAAAAATGACGATCAAAGGGAAATAACTCAAAGATAGCACGAGGTAGAGTTACAATTCTTGTGCACTGCACTTCCAAATATTGCAAAAAATAAGCATATCAAATTTCAAGTCATTCCTACTTAAGATGACAAAGTTTTACTCCAGACAAGCAAGGAATGCTATAAAAATGAAGGTCAAAGGGGGAATAACTCAAAATTCATGCTAGAAAGAGTTACGGTTCTTGTGCACTGCACTCCGTAATTTTTCAACAATCATGCATACCAAATTTGAAGATGTTCAGGCTAGAGATGACAAAGTTATATTCCGGACAAGCAGAAAATGGTGTAAAAATGACGATCAATGGGAAATAACTCATGGACAGTACGAGGTAGAGTTATGGTTCTTTCACACTGCACTCCGTAATTTTTCAACAAACACAAATGCCAAGTTCCAAGTCAATCGGAGATGACAAAGTTATGCTCCGGACAAAGAACTCTTCTAAAGAACTTTCTATTTTAAGGGCAAATAACTCCAGTCGTTCTGGTCCGATTACACCCATAATCGAACTCATCCGAGATTTTATAATCATATATATTTTGACCAAGTTTGGTGCTGATTCGTTGATATTTGTAGATGCTAGAGTGTAAACAAAGTCAAATATAGCAATTTTTCTAATTCAAGGGCAAATAACTCCAGTTGTTCTGGTCCGATTAGACCCATAATCGAACTCATCCGAGATCTTATGGTCATTTATATTTTGACCAAGTTTGGTGCTGATTCGTTTATATTTGTAGATGCTAGAGTGTAAACAAAGAAGTGTGAACGGACAGACGGACGGACGGACGGACGGACACCGGACGGACGACGGACGGACGCCGGACGGACGACGGACGCTGACGGACGGTGAGTGATCACAATAGCTCATCCTGAGCACTTTGTGCTCAGGTGAGCTGAAAAAGAGATAAAACGCACACAATCTTTCCAAGAAGCAACCTTCAGGAGACAAAATTAGAAAAATAAAGATAACCACACCCGCATCAAAGTATTAAATCATACTTGATTAGTAAGTGCAATATCCTAAGTCTACCATAACTTTGGTTAGAAAAGGCTGACTTAAAAAATCTTCAAAAGGAAGAAATCAAAATTCCAAAAGTCAATGATTTATAACATACCTATAATTTGTAGAGGTAAACGTTCGTAGCAGTTATGTTTTTAAAACACTTTGTTAGATCTACGTCCAAGTGAATTTGGTCCGGCATCAAGTAGACAAGACCTGAAAAGCCTTTTCCTTGTTTGCATATCATCATCATTTTCGCGTTTGTTGTATTTGTTCCCCCAGCCGGACGGGGGTTAGAATTCGCCGGCTGCCGTCCTGCAGAGTGGTAAGACCCACCAATGGACCCGCCTGTTTGCCGTGGGTGGAGACTCGTAAGCTGGAAAAGAGGGTCCTGGCAGTTGAGGGGAGCCCAGGGATCTCCAGCTCTTCAACACACTGCTTTGGCCTCGGCTTCGGTGTAAACGAGAGCCTAGATGGGCCCGGTCTAGTGCAATCGGCTGGTCGCTTTTAGATTTATGGCATTTTGAAATTATTTCACTTAGTTATAACACCATTGCTAGTGTAAAAACCATCAAATATTGTTTGTACTATAACTGTTTACCTGATACTGCATGTATCACAAATCTGTTTGATCTCTCTCTTGCATGTTTTCCTAAAGTATCAATTTGTCCATTTTAACTGTTCTTTTTTTGTGTGTGTTTTAGTCCCTAGTCTAATATAGGCTCATGGGCTAATTGGGTTGTGTGGACTGATTGATTGGGCGTTGACTTGCGTGGGTGCTTCCTGATCTGGGTTTGTTGCCACGCATCTTCCTTGCCAGATTTTTTAGTTTGCATGGCCCGAGTATATCATTTGGGTAACCCTGACATGCAGAGCTGGATACTCCGCTCTACTTGCCATGTCCCCTAAGTAGGACTCGATGGTGGGTGGGGGCCACGAATGATGAATTTAAAATACCAAACCATGGATCACCCAAATAAAAAACGAACGCATAAACATCTGGAAAACGACTCCGCTTCTGTTGAATCGACGATTGGCTTTCCCCGGTTTCTAGTTATACAATCCGTTAATAATGAACAACCACTTACAAAGCTTTCACCATTCATTATTGAAAAAGTTTTAGTTTCAATTGCTTGATCACCGAAATCCGTGAAAAAGCTAAGAACTGGCGGCCTTCTCGTTGAGGTAGATAAACCTCAACATGCAAAAAATCTGCTTGGGTTGAAGCAATTTCACAATATCCCTGCAAAATGCTCTGCACATGGATCCCTGAATTCCTAAAGAGGTATAATACGCTGCCCTGATTTAGCCGGTGTTGCAGAAGAAGAAATTGTGTCTGAACTGTCAAGTCAGAACGTGATTGAAGCCAGACGAATTCGTGTTTATCGCGATAACGTAAGACGAGAAACCAACTCAATCATTTTAAAGTTTAACACAGCCATTCTCCCAAAGACCTTGAAAATCGGATATTTGAAAGTGCCAGTTGATGTTTATATTCCAAATCCTTTGGAATGTTACAAGTGCTTTAAGTTCGGACATCATGAAAGGCAATGTAACGCCGACGAACATTGTAAGCGATGTGGGACAAATGAAGTCGAGACTTTTCACCTCGATCGTTGCAGCTAACCTATGAAATGTTTGAATTGTGGTGAGGATCACTACTCCACATCCCGTTCATGCAAAGTCTGGCAAAGGGAGAAAGAAATCATAACAATAAAACATCGCGAAAGTCTGTCGTTTGCAGAAGCACGTAAAATTGTGGATGCACGACACGCACTGAATGCATCCTATTCAAGCGTTACCAAATCCAAAACGGCCAAAACGATTAACTTAAAAGACGCTCAAACACAAACAAATGAAGCTTCAGTCCAAACAGTACCACCACAGAAACAGAACTTTGCACCAGCAAAAACGTCACAGAAACCTGTTTCCAATAAAAAGCCAGAAAAGCCTATTCCAAAAAGTCCAAGTAAAGCTCAAAATAAGGTCACCTCGGATCGCCTTCCAAAGGGATCCGATGACCAAATTCAACTGCATAATCGCTTCCAGTGTCTTGATAAAGACATGGAGGCGGACGACACTCTTGTGGAGTCAAATACAAATAAGCAGGGTCGTATAATCAAATTGAATAAAAAATGATTCGATTGATATTTCCATTGCTTTATGGTATTATCTTTCTCCTCAATTTAGCAATGAGTAATAAAATTCTACAATGGAATTATCGTAGCATAAAAGCTAACTGCGAGGAATTAAACCTTCTAGTCAATGAACAAAGACCAGTAGCAGTTTGTTTACAGGAAACATTTCTTAAAGACTCTGACAAGTTTACTTTGAAATATCACTCTTGTTACTTTAAACACTATAGTGGTAACGATAAAGCTTCTGGAGGTGTTGCCGTGATCGTGAACAACAGCGTTCCACACCATTCTGTCAAGCTTGACACTACTCTTCAAGCTGTTGCGGTAAACATTTCTTTAAATAAGACCTTTACTTTGTGTTCCATTTATCTTCCCCCAAGCTCGCCAGTTGAGGTCAAAAAACTTGATCATGTTATAGATCAATTGCCGAAGCCATTCATTTTCATGGGAAATTAAAATTCCCACCATTCGTTATGGGGATGTATAGACACGAATGACAAGGGTAGAACTATGGAAGAATTTATCACGAAACACGACCTTGTTCTGCTGAATGATAAATTTTCAACCTATCTTCATCCTGCTACTGGCTCTTATTCATCTTTAGACCTTACCATACGCAGCCCTGGAATTTTTCCAGTCTTTAAGTGGAAAGTTATTGATGACCTTTATGGAAGCGATCATTTTCCTATCCAGGTATTGAAAGTAGGACCTGCAGTTCAACAACGTCCAGAACGTTGGAAGCTTCATAAAGCAAATTGGGAACAGTTCAAAAACAATTGTGAACAATCAGTTTTTCCCAGTGCTTTTGAAGATTGCGATAATGCTGCAGAACGCTTCACGTCCTTACTTTATTCGGCCTCTGAAAAATCGATTCCTCGAACATCGACAAATCCGAAACATCCAAGCAAGCCGTGGTTTAACGATGAATGCAAAAAGTCTATAGCTGAGCGAAAGTCTGTTCTTTGAACTTTTAATCTGAGACCGACTCAGGAGAATCTTTCAAAGTTTAGAATTGCACGTGCAAAAGCACGAAGAACTATCAAGCAAAGTAAACGTGCGTCTTGGCGACAATACGTATCTAGATTAAATTCTAGATCGTCTGTCAAAAAGACATGGGACATGATTCGAAAGATTAACGGAAAAAACACCTCGTTGAATGTAGGACATTTAAATGCTGGTGATGGTGTCGTCACCTCTAAAGCAGATATTGCAAATGTCTTGGCTGACACTTTTGCGGAAAAGTCCTCTTCTTCAAATTATTCGACATCGTTTCAAAAATTTCAGAATAGCAAAGAAAAAACTAAACTGAATTTCAAGTCGAATAACAACGAACATTACAATAAAGATTTTACTTTAAAAGAATTGAGGAAGGCATTAAAGAAGTGTCATGATACTGCTGTTGAATGTGACGACATCCATTATCAATTTTTAAAACATCTACCGCTTGGATCCCTCGAAAGTTTACTCAATATTTTTAATCAAGTCTGGCACACTGGTATTCTTCCGTATTCTTGGAAGGAAGCTATAGTAATTCCCATACCAAAGCCAGGTGAAGATTCTACAGACCCTTCAAATTATTGCCCTATAGCCTTAACAAGTTGTATTTACAAAACCATGGAAAGAATGGTCAATAATCGGCTTGTTTGGTATCTAGAGAAAAACAAACTTATTGCTACCGCCCAGTGCGGATTTCGTAAACAAAGAGGCACTCTCGACCACTTGGTTCGCTTCGAAACATTTATTCGCGAAGCTTTCATTAAAAAGGAACATGTTTCCGTATTTTTTTTTTTTGATCTCGAAAGTGCATATGATACCACATGGAAATATGGAATCATGAAAGACCTCCATGATTTCGGTATGAGAGGTCGCCTTGCTTATTTCATTTCGGCTTTTTTGAATGAACGTCAGTTTAGAGTTCGGGTAGGAAATACTTTTTCTAATCCCCATGAACAAGAAATGGGCGTTCCCCAGGGAAACATTCTTTCCGTTACACTCTTCAGTGTGAAGATAAACAGTATCGTTTAGACTGTTTGCCCTGGCGTAGAATGCTTTTTGTACGTTGACGACTTTTGCATTTGCTACAGGTCTAAGCATATGCATACCATTGAAAGGCAGTTGCAACAGGTCCTAAACAATTTAGGCAAATGGTCAGGAGAAAATGGATTTAAATTTTCTAAAACCAAGACCAAATGTATGCATTTCTGCCAGTCACGAGACCCAGAACTTACGCTAGATGGAATACGTATCGAAGTTGTCCCAGAATTTAAATTTTTGGGCATTGTATTTGACTCTAAACTAACATTCATACCTTACATCAATTATCTTAGCAACAAATGCCAAAAAGCTATTAATCTTTTACGTGTTGTCTCCAGTATGGACTGGGGAGCTGATAAAAAATTCCTTTTGAGACTTTATAGATCACTTGTCCGATCAAAGCTAGATTATGGCTGCGTTGTATATGGCTCAGCGCGAAAATCGTACCTCCGTAGACTGGATTCTATCCATCACCAGGGTTTACGACTAGCACTTGGTGCCTGTAGAACATCCCCTGTCAACAGTTTGTATGCAGAGGCAAATGAACCTTCTTTGAATTTACGCAGGAAGAAACTTTCCTTGCAATATTACTTAAAGTTAATGTCAAATCCCGACAACCCCACAAATAAGGTAGTATTTGACCCGCTGTACAAGGACGATTTTTTAAATAAAGAAAAAGTTATACCTCCTTTCAGTTTGCGCTGTGAAGCGGATATGAATTGTGTAGATTGCGATCTGGAGGATGTAGCGAAACATAACATTTCAGAGGTTCCTTTATTGACTTCTAAAGGTGCAACGTATATTTATTCTTGCTTCAGACAAGAAAGCCACAACAGATCCTATTTTTAAAAATAAATTCCTTGAGATCAAAGAACAATACTACAATTACGAAGAAATATATACCGATGAAGATGGGAATAAAGTTGCTGCGGCTGCCGTGCTCGATGATGAATTATATAAGTTTCGCCTACCTAATAACTCTTCTATTTTTTCTGTAGAGCTAAAGGCGTTCGACCTTGCTCTTAGTCACATACAAGAGGACGCTTACTGGCGCTACATCATCTTCACTGATTCACTATCAGCTATGCAAGCACTCGAAAATGAGAGAACGGACAACCCAATGATAGTTAATCTATTTGACAAAATTTCTCAAATCTGTGGCAGTGCTGATCTTGTATTTTGTTGGCTCCCCAGCCATATTGGTATAAGTGGCAATGAAGAGGCAGATAAAGCTGCTAAGGAGGCATTGTCACACGATGTTTTACCTTTAAAAGTTCCTTTTAATGATTTTAAACCATTAATAAATGATTTTATTCAAAATGTATGGCAGCAATCCTGGAATGACCCAATGAACCAAAATAACAAGTTGTTTACCGTGAAGCCAACTCTTGGCGAGTGGCACCAGGATTGAGGACAAACCGCCGCGAGGAAATTATCTTGGCCCGTCTTCGTATTGGTCATACATATATGACACACTCTTATCTCCTGAAAGATGAGGAAGCACCACAATGCATCACTTGCAATGAGTTACTTACTGTCAAACATGTGCTTATAGATTGCATAGACCTTGCACCTGCAAGAGATAGATTTTTTCGTGTTGGCAGTATGAATACTTTATTTGATACTGTAAAATTCGAAGCTATTTTTGAGTTTTTGAAAGAGGTAAATCTCTATAAAAAGATATAATTCTGTCTTTTTAGACTATATGCTGATAGCGTCGTTTTTTCTTTTAGTGTTTTCACAGCTGAGATCTTAACCTTATTTTTCGTAACATAACAGATGATCAATTGAACGCATTTTATCACTTGTTTGTGTGCCCAATATGACCTTTGACGTCGACGGGCCTTAAAACCTTATTCATTCATTCATTGTTGTATTTGTGTGTTTGAGTGTACAACCGTGATAATTACATAAGACAAACATTTATCCTCACCGAATTACTTTTTCTTTAGAATTGTAATATCTGGGCCGAAATGTATTTCAAATGTTATTGATGATGAAGAAAAATAACCTCCCTGCACCTTCGGTGATGATCAAAAGCATTTATGAGCCCCAATCATAATAGCGTGGCTTTCCAAAGCGGAGCAGATTGCAACGTTTGTTGTCCTACAAGTACAACACAAGAAACTTTGCTTTAAAAAAAATCATTGTAGAGGCAGCCGTATTTCATGTTGCCTTCAAAATGTTAATGTCGAAATTGAATTTGGCCAAAACGTAGACTTGAAAGTCCATTCATCCTCTGCTTAAATCATCATGTTCATATGTTTTGTTGATGAAAACGAGATTGTCCTATCTATCTATTCTCTATCATGTTTGACTTATTCTAAAAAGTCTTATCAATGAAGCGTAGGCTGATAGATAATCGCAAAAGGCCCATTGTTCCATTCTGCATTTAAATGTTACATTTAGGTACATGTAGTAATAATCAGTAACGTCATCTTAGATACTCTTATTGTTTGCAGATGGAAAAAGCAGTTGAACTTGCTTATGTATCTATTTGTTGTTTTATTTTCACATTCTATATTTAGCATGTGTACGGGGTCGGTATGGTGACAACTGCAGCAAAGAGTGTGGTTATTGTAAGGACAACGCCATGTGTAACTTCATAAACGGAATTTGTCCGAATGGATGTGAACCTGGGTATACAAAGAATACTTGTGAAAAAAGTATGTCCGCTTATAATTATTGATTTGTTTGAGAGAAGTATCAAAAGATAGGTAATCATATTTACTACTAGTGCCTTAATTCTTTCTGCCAGGACATGAAAATGACAGACATTTGTTAACTGTCATTAAACTAGCTATTGGCTCACTTATACGTGCAAAGAAGGTTATTTATATATAAATATCAAGATTGATTGTAATGCAAAAGAAACGAAAATCAGTTTTGTAAATTTAAAAGTTCTTTTTCCACAGAAATAAAGAAACGTGCTTTTCTGGCACGAGCAATAACTCTTATATTTGTGTAGCCATAAAGTTAATCTATTTTTTCTCTTCTTTCTGCTTTGTTTATTTGTGTAGAATGTAGACAGGGTCGGTATGGTGACAACTGCAGTAAAGAGTGTGGTTATTGTAAAGACAACGCAACATGTAACTTCACAGACGGAACTTGTCCTAATGGATGTGAACCTGGGTATAAGAACAATACTTGTAAAGAAAGTATGTCATCTTATAATTATTAACAACTGCATAATGACAGTCCTTTATTTATGTATTTTTTATATTTTAGATTTTTTATACATATGTTTTAGCAAAGTGACACAAGAAAGGTCAGCCGATATTTGACGTTTGCAATTTCTTCGCGGGTCTTAAATCTTTATGCTATGACATCATACTGACAGACTTTTAGAAACTAATGGAAGAAGCCTGAAGCTCACCAACCAACCACATCAGGACACCATCGGGATAATAATTTTGGTTCCCACATCCCGTTAGTTGACTTAGGGCATACGCCATGGAATCTTATCATATCTTAGCTGTCCAAATCAAATATGTCCCCCAGCCGGACGGGGGGTAGAATTCCCCGGCCGCCGTCCTACAGAGTGGTAAAACCCCACCAATGGACCCGCCTGTTTGCTGTGGGTGGAGACTCGTAAGCCGGAAAAGAGGGTCCTGGTAGTTGAGGGGAGCCCAGGGATCTCCAGCTCTTCAACCCATTGCTTCGGCCTCGGCTTCGGTGTAAACGAGAGCCTAGATGGGCCCGGTCTAGTGCAATCGGCTGGTCATTTTTCGATTTTGGGCATCTTAAATCCTTTTCCAATTCTGCAACACTTTTACTGGTTTCAGAAAAACATCCAATTTTGTATGTATCTCAACTGTTTTCCCCATACTGCTTGTATCTTCAACCTGTTCAATCTGTTCCTAGCATATCTGCACACTTCAATAGTATGTCCATTTTACTTGCGTTTCTACTTTGTTTTTAGTCCCAAGTCTATTGTAGGCTTATGGGCTAATTGGCTTGTGTAAGTTGTTTAGTTTGGCTTTGACTTGCGTGGCAGCCTCCTGATCTGGGGATGTTGCCACGCATCTTCTTTGCCAAATTGTGTGATTTGCATTGCCTAAGTATATCATTTGGGTAACCCTAACATGCAGAGCTGGACAGTCCGCTCTACTAGCCATGTCCCCTTCGTTGGACTCCATGATGGATGGGGGCCGCAGATGATGAATTTTAATATATCAATCATGGATTCCCAAACAAAAAACCGAACACGCAAAGAATTTGATAATGAACAGACTGACGTTGAATCGATCGGACCTCTTGATCATCGAATCGTTACAAACTGACAAACCACTTTCAAAGTTGTCGCCGTTTGTTATAGAAAAAGTACTTATTTCTTTGGCAGGTTCCCCGAAGTCTGTCAAAAAACTCAAGAATGGCACTTTGCTTGTGGAAGTAGAAAAGCCGCAACATTCGAAAAATCTCAGGCTTGAAACGGTTTTTTGAAATACCCGCGAAATGCACTGCACACAATACCCTGAACTCATCCAGAGGCATTATTAGGTGTCCAGATTTGGCTGGTGTAGAGGAAGACGAAATAGTGACCGAATTATAAACACAGAATATCATAGAGGCTAGACGTATTCGTGTTTTTCGGGATGGTATCCGGAAGGACACGAATACCATTGTTCTCAAATTTAAAACTGCAATTTTGCCTAAAACAATTACAGTCGGTTACATGCAAGTTCCCGTGGATCTCTATATCCCGAACCCTCTGCAGTGTTACAGATGTTTCAAGTTTGGTCATCATGAAAGGCATTTTAACGCTGACGATCATTGTAAACGATGCGGGACAAACGAAGTTGAAACATACCACACTTACCCTTGTGACAAACCCCTGAAATGTCTTAATTGCGGCGAGGAACATTATTCAACATCCCGCTCATGTAAAGTGTGGAAGAGAGAAAAGGAAATTATTACAATAAAATACCTTGAAAGCCTATCATTTAAAGAAGCGCGAAAAATTGTAGATGCACGACAGGCGTTGGGTGCATCTTACTCCAGTATAACAAAGTCAAATACAGCTAAAACAGTCAATTTGAAAGATGCCCAAACGCAAACCAATGACGCTTCAGTGCAAACAGAATCAACAGAGAAACTGACCTCAACATCTGTCAAACCACAAAAACCGGTAGCTAACAGAAAACCAGAAAAGCTTGTTCGAAAACAAAGTCCGAACAAATCTCCAGAAAGAGTCATCTCAGACCGCCTTCCAAAGGGGTCTGATGACCCGATACAACAACACAACCGCTTCCAATGTCTTGATCCCCCAGCCGGACGGGGGGTAGAATTCGCCGGCTGCAATCCTGCAGAGTGGTAAGACCCCACCAATGGACCCGCCTGTTTGCCGTGGGTGGAGACTCGTAAGCAGGAAAAGAGGGTCCTGGCAGTTGAGGGGAGCCCAGGGATCTCCAGCTCTCCAACACGCTGCTTTGGCCTCGGCTTCTGTGTAAACGAGAGTCTAGATGGGCCCGGTCTAGTGCAATCGGCTGGTCGTTTTAGGATTGGGCATATTTTATGTATACTTGTATTGTGTTGGGGGAGCTGTACGGGGGAAGGACATCTGTATCGTGAGTACACATGCCTCCTTCCTGCATGCGTCCCACTAAACACTTTGAAACCCAAAATTTCTTGATTCAAAAGCAAACCTGGAATATTTGTTACCTTTCTCTCTCTCTTTTAAGGCTTGGTCAGACCGGCTAACGGATATGTAACGGGGGGAAAACGGACAAAAACATACAGAATTTGGTTATCCGGTGACAAAATTCATCTCCTCTGCCGCTCGAGGCTCAAGCGATCGGTGTGTGGAGCGAAGAAGCCACACAATGACCGCACGAGTACCGCACATGTAACGGAAAAAAAACGCACGTTTACCGGACATGTACCAGATAATAAACGGTCTATTAACGGATATCACCGTACGAGTAAGGAACTTGTACCGGATAAAACGGCAGTGCAACGCATGAGAACTGGACAAAACGTTCTTCCAACGTACAATGAACGAAAATGAAGCGAACAGCAACGTACGAGGAACGTACAGGTCACGTGACATGCCGAGAGTATAACTTGTCAGGTGCATCCAAAGGCTATCATTTGCATGTCTCTGTCCGTTTTGTCCGGTGGAAATTTTTGAACATGCTCAAAACTTCCCACCGGACGGGACGGACATCGCCGGAAATCGCCGGACAAGTAGCGGATTCACCGGATAAGAAACGGACATAAAACGGATACGAACGGACACGAACAGATAAAATGATTTCTAATCCGTTACTCGTCCGTCAGCTCGGTGTGACCAAGGCTTTACTTTCATAATTCATGTGGTCTTCATTCTCGAAGGAATAATCTAACGTATTTAACCCATATTGAACGTTTGCTCGAAAAATGCCCTATTTACTTTAATATGTATTATAAAGTCCTGGTCTTATATAGGCTTATGGGCTAATTGGGTGATGTGGATTTTTCGTTGGGGCTTTGACTGCCATGGTGAATCCCTGATCTGGGGGACTAACCATGTTCTTTTCCTTGTCACTCCAACTTATTCTTGTCATCCGAGTATACCATTTGTGTAAACCTGGTATGGGGAGCTGGATACCCGCTCCATTAGCCATATCCCCTTGTTGGACTCCGCGGTGGGTGGGGTCATAGATGATGAAGACTAAATTTATAACCATGGATCCCCAAACTAAAAAAAGAACTCGCGACCAACTCGATGTAGACTCTGAAAATCCCCAACCGACATCGCCTTTTCCACGTTTTTTGCTAATAGAGTCAACAGTTCCAGATCAGCCGCTTAGTAAACTTTCCCCTTTCGTAATTGAAAAGGTGTTGGTGTCAATTGCCGGCCCGCCAAAGTCCGTTAAAAAGCTTTCATCTGGTTCACTGTTGGTTGAAGTAGACAAACCAAAACACGCGGAAAACCTTCTAAAAACCAAGCAATTTTTTCAAATCCCTGCAAAATGTTCTCCGCACGGTAGTCTTAATACTTCACGTGGAATCATCCGTTGCCCAGATCTTGCTGGTGTGTCAGAAGAAGAAATCGTACAGTAGCTGACTAAACAACAAGTTACTGGTGCTAGACGCATAACGGTCTTCAGAGATGGCATAAGGCGAGAAACCAACACAATCGTTTTGACTTTTAACTCGGCAATCTTACAAAAAACGTTGAAAAATCGGTTATTTGAATGTGGGTGTGGACATATATATTCCTAACCCTCTTCAATGTTATACCTGTTACAAGTACGGACACCATGAACGGAGATGCAATAGGAATAGTTCTGATGCTTTGTGTAGACATTGTGGTGAAGTGGCGAGCACACACGACTCTTCTAGTTGCAAAAATACAGTCAAATGTGCCAACTGTGGAGGTGAACATGTAGCCACTTCCCGAACATGTCCAGTCTGGAAACGAGAGAAAGAAATTGTTACTATCAAGTATATAGAAAGCCTCTCGTTTCCTGAGGCAAGAAAAATAGTAAATAGCCGCCTCAACTTAAACAACTTGTACTCTACCGTTACAAAATCAAATGCTTCGACACCCAAAGAGATGAAAGATGTCCAAACACAGACTACTGATGTTGCCGTTCAAACAAAAAAACAGACGACAGCAGACTCTGCTGGCAAAAAAGCACAAAAGCCTACCGAAAGTACTAAAGCAAGTAAAAATCCGAGCTCTGCATCGAATCGAAACAATTCTCCAAAGAAAACTCAACCAGATCGATTCCCAAAAGGATCTGATGATGAAATAAAAAAAAATTAACCGCTTCCAGTGTCTTGATGAAGACATGGAAGCTGACGATGAAGTTGCAAATAGAAAGCAAGGTAGAATCACCAGATTACCTCTTCAAATATGAATCACTCAATACTTCCTTTCTTACATGTTGTTTTACCCCTAATATATATAAGCATGTCCAACAATATTTTTGCAATGGAATTGTCGAGGTTTTTCAGCTAATGCTGAAGAATTATCCATTATAATTGATAAATATAAACCAGTGGCAATATGTTTACAGGAAACCTTTCTCACAGATAATAGCAAAGTATCACTCAAGTACCACTCTATTTATCAGTCCAACTACAATGCTGGTGACAGGAGGAGCATTAGTAGTAAATAATTCTGTTCCTCAACGCGTTATAAATCTTAACACTTCTTTGCAAGCAACAGCTGTTAGTATTTCTTTGAACAATACTATAACAGTATGTTCAATCTACTTGCCTCCAAGTCTGCCCATTGATTGTTCGAAACTTGATGAGCTGATTAACCAGCTTCCGAAACCTTTCATTTAATGGGTGATTTTAATGCCCATAATACCTTATTGGGCTGTAGAGATACAAACGTTAAGGGTCGACATGTGGAAGATTTCATAACGAAGCATGAGCTATGTCTCATGAATGATAAAACTCGCACGTACCTACATCCTGCCACTGGTTCATATTCATCTATAGACTTGACTATATGCAGTCCTGTAATTGCTTCGGACTTTAATTGGAAGGTTAATGAAGACCTGCATGGAAGCGATCACTTCCCGATCCTATTATTGGAATTGGGACCCTCTATACAGCAACGTCCACAACGTTGGCAGTTTCATAAAGCAAATTGGGAGCAATTCAAAATATACTGCGAACAGTCAATAGATCAAAATGCCTTCAATGACTGTGAAAATCCATCGGAACATTTTACTACCTTAGTTTACTCTGCCGCACAAAGGTCAATACCCCGAACTTCCACAAGTCCAAACCACCCACGCAAGCGATGGTTTAACGATGACTGCAAGAAAGCGGTATCAGAGCGTAAACGTGTTCTTAGAAATTTCAATTTGAGACCGACTCAGGAGAATCTTACCAAGTTTAAAATTGCACGTGCAAAAGCACGACGGACAATCAAACAAAGTAAACGTACGTCTTGGAGAAAGTTCGTATCTAGATTGAATTCTAGATCGACTGTCAAAAAGACATGGGATATGATTCGTAAAATTTTGAGACATTCATACGTGAAGGTTTTATCAAAAAGGAACATGTTGTCTCTGTATTTTTTTGATCTTGAAAGTGCCTATGATACAACATGGAAGTATGGAATTATGAATGACCTCTATGATTTCGGTATTCGAGGTCGCCTTGCTTTTTTCATTTCAGCTTTTTTGAATGAGCGTCAGTCTAGAGTCAGAGTTGGTAATACATTTTCTAACCCCCATGAGCAGGAGATGGGCGTTCCCCAGGGATGTATTCTTTCAGTTACAATTTTCAGCGTTAAAATTAACAATATCATCAAATCTGTATGTCCTGGTGTGGAATGCTTTCTTTATGTCGACGACTTCTGTATTTGCTACAGATCAAAACACATACATACTATTGAAAGACAGCTTCAGCAGGTCTTGAACAATTTAAGCAAATGGTCTGCTGAAAACGGTTTTAAGTTTTCAAAAACCAAAACTAAATGTATGCATTTTTGTAATTCAAGAAAATTTCATCTTCACCCAGAACTGACCCTAGGTTGTGTCCGTATAGAAGACGTCCAAGAGTTCAAATTTTTAGGCCTTTTATTTGATCCTAAACTGTCGTTCATTCCTCACATTAATTACTTGAGCAATAAATGTCAGAAAGCTCTCAATCTTTTACGTGTAGTTTCCAGTATGGACTCGGGAGCAGATAAAAAAGTCTTGTTGCGACTTTATAGATCGCTCGTAAGGTCAAAGTTGGATTACGGCTGCGTACGGGTCAGCGCGTCAGTCATCCTTGCGCAAACTTGATATTATTCATAATCAAGGCTTGCGCCTCGCACTAGGTGCATTTAGGGCTTCACCAATAAATAGTCTGTATGCAGAAGCAAATGAGCCTTCCTTAAATCTTAGGCGAAAGAAACTTTCCATGCAGTACTATATAAAACTGAAGTCAAACCCTGAAAATCCTACCAGTAAGGTTGTATTTGAACCTCTGTATAAAGACGATTTCTTAAAGAAAGAAAAGGTTATACCTCCTTTTAGTCTCCGGTGTGAAGCCGATGTTCGAAGTCTTGGCTTTGATCTTGATGATATAGCTGAGCAGAAGGTAACAGACGTTCCTTTATGGACTTCTAATAGTCCGACATTTGTATATGAGATAGCTTCTTACAAAAAGGCAACAACAGATCCTACTATATTTAAAAGCAAATATCTCGAAATTAAAAGACACTACTATAACTATGAACACATTTATACAGATGGTTCGAAAGAAGGTGACAGGGTTGCAGCAGCTGCTGTGCCCGACAGCGAGCTATATCAGTTCCGTCTTCCGGATAAATCTTCAATATTTTCTGCAGAGCTAAAAGCAATAGACCTTGCCCTTGATCATATAAAAGAAGACGGTTATTGGCGTTATATTATTTTTACTGACTCACTCTCTGCCATGCAAACTCTTGAACAGGAAAAAATCGACAACTCTATCATTGTTAATCTTTTACCTCCTACCGTCAAGCACATGTTGATAGAGTGTGTTGACCTTGCGCAAGTACGCGAAAAATTTTACAAAGTGGACAGCTTAAGTATTCTATTTGATACTGTGAAGATTGAGGCATTATTTGAATACCTCAAAGAGGTAAATATTTTTAGAAAAAATTAGATCTTAGCTCATTTAATTCTTTTGCATTCGATTTTTAATGGCTTTTTTGGCCCTTCTACCGCCAAACTTAACTTGGTAAGCGCCGCTGAGTATATTTTACTGTTTCCAGACACTATTTTATAGACTTCGGTTTTAGTACTTCACAGTGTCACTTTTCATCTTCGTGTATGCGCCCAATATAACCTCCGCTGTCGACGGGCCGTATAATTCCATTCATTCATTCATTCATTCATTCATTCATTCCAATGTCTTGATGAAGACATGGAGGCGGAAAACGACCGTGCAGAAACAAGTTCAAATAAGCAAGGTCGTATTATCAAATTAAACAATAAGAAATGAATTTGCACATACTTCCAGTCCTCAGTGGTATCTTAATTACTATAAACTTAATAATGAATAATACCATTCTGCAATGGAATTGTCGTAGCATTAAAGCTAACTTCGAGGAATTAAATCTTTTAGTGAATGAAAAGAAACCAGTAGCAGTTTGTTTACAGGAGAATTTTCTTAAAGACTCCGATAAATTCTCCTTAAAGTACCACTCAAGTTATTTTAAAAAACTTCTGTGGTAACGATAAAGCTTCCGGAGGAGTAGCCTTAATTGTGAACAACAATATTCCGCACCACTCTGTTAACCTTGAAACTACTTTACAAACTGTCGCAGTAAGCATTTCCCTCAATAAGACAATAACACCGTGTTCTATTTATCTACTACCTAGTTTGCCAATTGACCCCAAGAAACTTGATGATCTGATAAGTCAGTTTCCGAAACCGTTCATTTTAATGGAAGATTTTAACTCCCATCATACATTATGGGGATGCACAGATACAAATGACAAGGGTCGCCCGATTGAAGAATTTATTACAAAACACGACCTTGTTCTGCTTAATGATAAATCTTCAACTTACCTTCATCCTGCTACTGGTTCTTATTCATCCTTAGACTTAAGTATATGCAGTCCGGAAACTTTCACTCATTTAAATTGGAAGGTTGATGTCGACCTTCATGGAAGTGATCATTTCCCGATCCTTCTATCGGAAGTTGGACCATCTATGCAAGAACGTCCAGAACGCTGGAAGCTTCATAAAGCAAATTGGGAAAAGTTCAAAAGTCTTTGCGAACAATCAATTGATCCCAATGCCTTTGAAGAATGTGAAAATCCAGCGGAACTGTTTACTTCCTTAATTTACTTGGTTGCAGAGAAATCAATTTAACGATGATTGTAAGAAAGCTATAGCTGAATGAAAATCAGTCCTCAGAAATTTCAATCTCAGACCTACTCAGGAGAATCTTGTAAAATTCAAAATCGCACGTGCAACAGCACGGCGAACTATTAAAAAAAGTAAACGTACATCTTGGCGACAGTGTGTATCCAGATTAAATTCTAGATCGTCTGTCAAAAAGACATGGGAGATGATACGAAAAATTAACGGTAAAAGCACTGCCAATAATGTTGCTCATCTTAACACTGATGATGGGAATTTTGTTTCTATACATGACATTGCAAATGTGCTGGCCGATACGTTCAAAAAGAAAACCTCTTCGCAAAATTACTCATCCGCGTTTCGAAAACATCAGGCCGTTAAAGAGAAATCCAAATTGAATTTTAAATCCAGCAACAGTGAACATTATAACAAAGATTTTACCATTAAAGAGCTGGAAAAGGCTCTCAAAAAATGTCATGACACTGCAGTTGGGTCAGATGATATCCATTATCAGTTCCTTAAACACTTACCATATCGTTCCCTCCATTGTTTACTCAAAATTTTCAATCAGCTCTGGAAAACAAGTGTTCTTCCAGACTCCTGGAAAGAAGCTATAGTTATACCTATACCTAAACCGGGAAAAGATTCAACTAATCAAAGTAACTACCGCCCTAAAGCCTTAACAAGCTGTATTTGTAAAACCATGGAAAGAATGGTAAATGACCGCCTAGTTTGGTTTTTGGAGAAAAATAAACTCATTTCTACAACCCGGTGCGGATTTCGTAAACAGAGAAGCACTCTTGATCACTTAGTTCGCTTCGAAACTTTCATACGAGATGCTTTTATAAGAAAGGAGCATGTTATTTCTATCTTTTTTGATTTAGAAAGTGCTTACGATACCACCTGGAAGTATGGTATTATGAATGACCTCTATGATTTTGGTGTTCGAGGTCGCCTTGCTTATTTCATTTCAGCTTTTTTAGATGAACGTCAGTTTAGAGTCCGGGTTGGAAATACATATTCTAGTCCACACGAACAGGAAATGGGTGTTCCTCAGGAAAGTATCCTCTCAGTTACACTTTTCAGTGTTAAAATTAACAATATTGTTAAATCTGTTTGTCCTGGAGTAAAATGCTTTCTCGATGTTGACGACTTCTGTATTTGCTACCGGTCGAAACATATGCATATTGAAAGACAACTTCAACAAGTCTTACATAATTTGAATAATTGGTCAAACGAAAACGGTTTCAAATTTTCCAAAACCAGAACCAAATGTATGCATTTTGTCAGTCAAGAAAACTTCATCTCGACCCGGAGCTGACACTAGATGGTGTACGTATTGAAGTTGTTCCAGAATTCAAATTTCTAGGTCTTTTATTCGACTCTAAACTCACTTTCATACCACATATTGATTATCTTAGATATAAATGCCAAAAAGCTCTCAATCTTTTACGCGTTGTCTCCAGCATGGACTGGAGAGCTGGCAGAAAAGTCTTGTTGAGACTTTATAGATCACTTGTCCGTTCAAAGTAAGATTACGGCTGCGTTGTTTATGGGTCAGCCCGACAGTCGTACCTTCGGAAACTGGATTCTATCCATAACCAATGTTTATGCTTAGCACTTTGTGCCTTCAGAACATCCCCTGTCAATAGTTTGTATGCAGAGGCAAATGAACCATCTTTGAATTTACGTAGGAAGAATTTCAATGCAATATTACTTGAAGTTAAAATCTAATCCCGAAAATCCCACGCATAACATTGTTTTCGAACCATTGTACAAAGATGAATTTAAGAAGAAGGAAAATGTAATACCTCCGTTTAGTATGCGCTGCGAAGCCGATGTGGATCTACTGAATTTTGACCTAGAGGATGTTGCTAAACATAAAATTTCAGACATTCCTCTATGGACTTCAAAGAGTCCAACTTTCTTATATAATCTTAGTGCAAACAAGAAAGCTACAACAGATCCCTTATTTTTTAAAAATCCATTTCTTGAGATAAAAGAGCAGTATTACAATTTTGAACAGATATATACCGATGGTTCAAAGGATGGAGAAAAGGTTGCTGCGGCTGCAATACTCGATGGTTAATTATACAAGTTTCGCCTACCAAATAATTCCTCTAGTTTTTTCTGCGGAACTGAAGGCACTAGATGTTGCCCTGAAACATATACACCAGGATGCCTACTGGCGCTACATTATTTTCACCGATTCACTGTCAGCTATACAAGCACTCGAAAATGAGAGAACGGACAATCCATGGGTAATCAATTTGCTTGAAAAAATTTCTCAAATATGTGAAACTGCAAATCTTGTATTTTGTTGGCTCCCCAGCCATATTGATATAAGTGGCAATGAAGAGGCAGACAGAGCTGCTAAGGAGGCATTGTCACTTGATGTTTTATCCTTTAAAGTTCCTTTTACCGATTTTAAACCGTTGATAAATGATTCTATTTTGAATGTATGGCAGCAATCCTGGAACGACCCAATTAATCAAAATAAGTTGTTTATAGTGAAGCCAGCTCTTGGCGAGTGGCTTCCAGGGTTGCGGACAAGTCGCCGCGAGGAAATTATCTTGGCCCGTCTTCGCATTGGTCATACGCATATGACGCACTCATACCTCCTGAAAGGAGAAGAAGCACCACAGTGTATTCCCTGCAATGAGCCTCTTACTGTCAAATATATACTTGTAGATTGTTTAGACCTTGCACCTACAAGAGAAAGGTTTTTTCATGTTGACAGTATGGAAAATCTATTTAATACTGTAAAGTTTGAATCTATTTTTGAGTTTTTGAAAGAGATAAATCTCTATAAAAAGATATAATTTTAGGTTCAATTGACCATCTGTATTATTACACTATACGTCATTTGCACCATTTGTTCTTTTAGTGTTTTCACGGTTACAATTTTAATTTTTGCATAGCATCACAGTATGACCAACTAAAAGTTTTAGCATTAGTTGTAAATGCGCCCAATATGACCTTTGATGTCGACTGGCCTTAAAACTTCATCCATTCATTCATTTCAAATCAAATATGTTTGGTTGTGTTAATATGAAGTTTTAGGTCGTGTATCGAAGCGAAAAAAACGGGCAAATCCATTTTTTTGCATTTCCCCGTTCAGATCTTTTTAAAAACATATTGGCTACTTTCTTTTGAGGTCGTCTGTAAAAAATAAAATATACCTTAACTTTGGTGTAACGCAATAATGATTAAATCTTATTATGAGCATAGTTCTACAGGTAATCACGAAAGTAAGGTAACGGTATCTATTCTTTTCGTTTTTAATAATTAGTCGTTTTTTATTGTGCATTAGGGGCCCTAAGTGACTCAGTGGTTAAGGTACAGGATAAGTATTTCACAATCACTAGGTTTGATCCTCACAGAGACTCTGTGATTTTCGTAGGAGCGTCGATGGATAAGGCCTTTCACACCCCTCCCATATACTGCTGAAACCCAGAAACACACGACTGAGTAAGGTTTCGTTGTGATATGACTGTTATACTCTTGAAAACGGCATATACAACATAAACCATTTTATTAATGAAATAAATAGGAACTTAAGGATAAGGACATACGTAAATATTATAACACATCGATTGTTACTACATGTATTAGTTATACATACATTTTCTGCACAGTGTATCGATTAAGAGTTTGGTCACTCTGCAATTGCGAGAGAGTACATTTTGATAAAAGGCCTGGTTAGTGCTCTCGGGGAAATGTTTTCTAGGCTTTAGAGGACCTTACTGCAAAAAGGACAAGTCTTTTCAATTTGTTTGTAAGCCGTAAAAACAGTATTATACTTAAACCTTTGTAAGTCAGTAAGGTGTAATTGAGTGAATATGATTTTATAAACCGGATCTGTTTAAAAGTTTTAAAAAAAGAGATAAAACGCACACAATCTTTCCGAGAAACAATCTATAGGAGACAAAATTAGAAAAATAAAGAAAACCACAACCGCATTTACGTATGGAATCATACTTGGTTAGTACATACAACTATCTTTAGTCTACTTTACCTTTGGTAAGAAAAGGCTGACGGTAAAAAAAATCATAATAAGGAATGTACGTCAGTAAGGTGTAATTGAGTCAATATGATTTTATAAACGGGATCTGTTTAAAAGATTAAAAAAAAGAGATAAAACGCACACAATCTTTCCAAGAAGCAACCTTCAGGAGACAAAATTAGAAAAATAAAGATAACCACACCCGCAACAAAGTATTAAATCATAATTGATTAGTAAATGCAATATCCTAAGTCTACTATATCTTTGGTTAGAAAAGGCTGACTGTAAAAAATCTTCAAAAGGAAGAAATCAAAATTCCAGAAGTCAATGATTTATAACATACCTATAATTTGTAGAAGTAAACGTTCGTAGCAGTTATGTTTTTAAAACACTATGTTAGATCTACGTCCAAGTGAATTTGGTCCGACATCAAGTAGACAAGACCTGAAAAGCCTTTTCCTTGTTTGCATATCATCATCATTTTCGCGTTTGTTGTATTTGTGTGTTTGAGTGTACAACCGTGATAATAACATAAGACAAACATTTATCCTCACCAAATCACTTTTTCTTTAGAATTGTAATATCTGGGCCGAAATGTATTTCAAACGTTATTGATGATGAAGAAAAATAACCTCCCTGCACCTCTGGTGATCATCAAAAGCATTTATGAGCCCCAATCATAATAGCGTGGCTCTACAAAGCGAAACAGATTGCAACGTTTGTTATCCTACAAGTACAAGTAAAGAAACTTTGCTTTAAAAAAAAATCATTGTAGAGGCAGCCGTATTTCATGTTGGCTTCAAAATATTAATGTCGAAATTGAATTTGGCCAAAACGTAGACTTGAAAGTCCATTCATCCTCTGCTTAAATCATCATGTTCATATGTTTTGTTGATGAAAACGAGATTGTCCTATCTATCTATTCTCTATCATGGTTGACTTATTCTAAAAAGTCTTATCAATGAAGCGTAGGCTGATGGATAATCGCAAAAGGCCCATTGTTCCATTCTGCGTTTAAATGTTACATTTAGGTACATGTAGTAATAATCAGTAACGTCATCTCAGATACTCTTATTGTTTGCAGATGGAAAAAGCAGTTGAACTTGCTTATGTATCTATTTGTTGTTTTGTTTTCACATTCTATATTTAGCATGTGTACGGGGTCGGTATGGTGACAACTGCAGCAAAGAGTGTGGTTATTGTAAGGACAACGCCATGTGTAACTTCATAAACGGAATTTGTCCGAATGGATGTGAACCCGGGTATACAAACAATACTTGTGAAAAAAGTATGTCCGCATATAATTATTGATTTGTTTGAGAGAAGTATCAAAAGATAGGTAATCATATTTACTACGAGTACCTTACTTCTTTCTGCCAGGACATCAAAATGACAGACATTTGTTAGCTGTCATTAAACTAGCTATTGGCTCACTTATACGTGCAAAATAGGTTATTTCTATATAAATATCAAGATTGATTGTAATGCAAAAGAAAGGAAAATCGGTTTTGTAAATTTAAAAGTTCTCTTTCTGGCACGAGCAATAACTCGTATATTTCTGTAGTCATAAAGTTAATCTATTTTTTCTCTTCTTTCTGCTTTGTTTATTTGTGTAGAATGTAGACAGGGTCGGTATGGTGACAACTGCAGTAAAGAGTGTGGTTATTGTAAAGACAACGCAACATGTAACTTCACAGACGGAACTTGTCCTAATGGATGTGAACCTGGGTATAAGAACAATACTTGTAAAGAAAGTATGTCATCTTATAATTATTAACAACTGCATAATGACAGTCTTTTATTCACGTAATTTTTTTTTAGATTTTTCATACATATGTTTCAGAAAAGTGACACAAGAAAGGTCAGCCAATATTTGACGTTTGCAATTTCTTCGCGGGTCTTAAATCTTTATGCTATGACATCATACTGACAGACTTTAAGAAACTAATTGAACAAGCCTGAAGCTCACCAACCAACCACATCAGGACACCATCGGATAATAATCTTGGTTCCCATATCCCGTAAGGTGACTTAGGGCATACGCCATTGAATCTTACCATATCTTAGCTGTCCAAATCAAATATGATTGGTTATGTTGATATGAAGTTTTAGGTCGTGTATCGAAGCGAAAAAAACGAGCAAATGCATTTTTGTGCATTTCCCCGTTCAGATCTTTTTAAAAACATATTGGCTACTTTTTTTGAGGTCATCTGTAAAAAATAAAATATGTCTTAACTTTGGTGTAACGCAATAATGATTTAAATCTATTTATGAGCATAGTTATACAGGATATCACGAAAGTAAGGTAACATTTTTGTACAGTTATAATTTGGCTTTAAATGTCAGATGAAGAGATAAAATATGTCTGTGTGATAAATTCATTGAATTTTAATGACAATGAGCACTTTTATAGACATTTCAAAGCAGAAGTAGATTTTTGTCTTTGGCGTCAATTTCGAAATGAATGATGTTTTCAATGTGACTCCGATAGCTTAGTCGGTAGCGTATAGGACTTGAGAACTGGGAATCGCTGATACGATCCTCAGCTCGGCAAAATTTCTTTCTGAAGATTGATGATAGTCATTGCGACACCATTCTTTCCTCTCTCATCGCTGACCATTGTTTCGAAGATGTTGTACAATTTTTCTTTAACGAAAGGCAATTATTTACATTTCTTGGAAAAAAATATAGTGATTATTTCCTTACAAACAACAATTGGTTTAAGCAAACTCAAAAAAGACTGTGGCTCTAGTTTATTACTCTTATTCCAATTGTAACAGTATCATCTTTGTAGGATGCCACTTTAACAGACATGCTGCTCCCCATTGTCTTTGCCCAAAGGATATCTATTCTTTTCGTTTTTGATGATTAGTCGTTTTTTATTGTGTATTAGGGGCCCTAAGTGACTCAGTGGATAAGGTACAGGATAAGTATTTCACAATCACTAGGTTTGATCCTCACAGAGACTCTGTGATTTTCGTAGAAGCGTCGATGGATAAGGCCTTTCACACCCCTCCCATATACTGCTGAAACCCAGAAACACACGACTGAGTAAGGTTTCGTTGTGATATGACTGTTATACTCTTGAAAACGGCATATACAACATAAACCATTTTATTAATGAAATAAATAGGAACTTAAGGATAAGGACATACGTAAATATTATAACACATCGATTGTTACTACATGTATTAGTTATACATACATTTTCTGCACAGTGTATCGATTAAGAGTTTGGTCACTCTGCAATTGCGAGAGAGTACATTTTGATAAAAGGCCTGGTTAGTGCTCGTCGGGGAAATGTTTTCTAGGCTTTAGGGGACCTTACTGCAAAAAGGACAAGTCTTTTCAATTTGTTTGTAAGCCGTAAAAACAGTATTATACTTAAACCTTTGTAAGTCAGTAAGGTGTAATTGAGTGAATATGATTTTATAAACCGGATATGTTTAAAAGTTTTAAAAAAAGAGATAAAACGCACACAATCTTTCCGAGAAACAATCTATAGGAGACAAAATTAGAAAAATAAAGAAAACCACAACCGCATTTACGTATGGAATCATACTTGGTTAGTAAATACAACTATCTTAAGTCTACTTTACCTTTGGTTAGAAAAGGCTGACGGTAAAAAAAATCATAATAAGGAATGTACGTCAGTAAGGTGTAATTGAGTCAATATGATTTTTTAAACGGGATCTGTTTAAAAGATTAAAAAAAAGAGATAAAACGCACACAATCTTTCCAAGAAGCAACCTTCAGGAGACAAAATTAGAAAAATAAAGATAACCACACCCGCAACAAAGTATTAAATCATACTTGATTAGTAAATGCAATATCCTAAGTCTACTATATCTTTGGTTAGAAAAGGCTGACTGTAAAAAATCTTCAAAAGGAAGAAATCAAAATTCCAAAAGTCAATGATTTATAACATACCTATAATTTGTAGAAGTAAACGTTCGTAGCAGTTATGTTTTTAAAACACTATGTTAGATCTACGTCCAAGTGAATTTGGTCCGACATCAAGTAGACAAGACCTGAAAAGCCTTTTCCTTGTTTGCATATCATCATCATTTTCGCGTTTGTTGTATCTGTGTGTTTGAGTGTACAACCGTGATAATAACATAAGACAAACATTTATCCTCACCAAATCACTTTTTCTTTAGAATTGTAATATCTGGGCCGAAATGTATTTCAAGCGTTATTGATAATGAAGAAAAATAACCTCCCTGCACCTCTGGTGATCATCAAAAGCATTTATGAGCCCCAATCATAATAGCGTGGCTCTACAAAGCGAAACAGATTGCAACGTTTGTTATCCTACAAGTACAAGTAAAGAAACTTTGCTTTAAAAAAAAATCATTGTAGAGGCAGCCGTATTTCATGTTGGCTTCAAAATATTAATGTCGAAATTGAATTTGGCCAAAACGTGGACTTGAAAGTCCATTCATCCTCTGCTTAAATCATCATGTTCATATGTTTTGTTGATGAAAACGAGATTGTCCTATCTATCTATTCTCTATCATGGTTGACTTATTCTAAAAAGTCTTATCAATGAAGCGTAGGCTGATGGATAATCGCAAAAGGCCCATTGTTCCATTCTGCATTTAAATGTTACATTTAGGTACATGTAGTAATAATCAGTAACGTCATCTCAGATACTCTTATTGTTTGCAGATGGAAAAAGCAGTTGAACTTGCTTATGTATCTATTTGTTGTTTTGTTTTCACATTCTATATTTAGCATGTGTACGGGGTCGGTATGGTGACAACTGCAGCAAAGAGTGTGGTTATTGTAAGGACAACGCCATGTGTAACTTCATAAACGGAATTTGTCCGAATGGATGTGAACCCGGGTATACAAACAATACTTGTGAAAAAAGTATGTCCGCATATAATTATTGATTTGTTTGAGAGAAGTATCAAAAGATAGGTAATCATATTTACTACGAGTACCTTACTTCTTTCTGCCAGGACATCAAAATGACAGACATTTGTTAGCTGTCATTAAACTAGCTACTGGCTCACTTATACGTGCAAAAAAGGTTATTTATATATAAATATCAAGATTGATTGTAATGCAAAAGAAACGAAAATCAGTTTTGTAAATTTAAAAGTTCTCTTTCTGGCACGAGCAATAACTCGTATATTTGTGTAACCATAAAGTTAATCTATTTTTTCTCTTCTTTCTGCTTTGTTTATTTGTGTAGAATGTAGACAGGGTCGGTATGGTGACAACTGCAGTAAAGAGTGTGGTTATTGTAAAGACAACGCAACATGTAACTTCACAGACGGAACTTGTCCTAATGGATGTGAACCTGGGTATAAGAACAATACTTGTAAAGAAAGTATGTCATTTTATAATTATTAACAACTGCATAATGACAGTCTTTTATTCACGTAATTTTTTTTTAGATTTTTTATACATATGTTTCAGAAAAGTGACACAAGAAAGGTCAGCCAATATTTGACGTTTGCAATTTCTTCGCGGGTCTTAAATCTTTATGCTATGACATCATACTGACAGACTTTAAGAAACTAATTGAACAAGCCTGAAGCTCACCAACCAACCACATCAGGACACCATCGGATAATAATCTTGGTTCCCATATCCCGTAAGGTGACTTAGGGCATACGCCATGGAATCTTACCATATCTTAGCTGTCCAAATCAAATATGTTTGGTTGTGTTGATATGAAGTTTTAGGTCGTGTATCGAAGCGAAAAAAACGAGCAAATGCATTTTTGTGCATTTCCCCGTTCAGATCTTTTTAAAAACATATTGGCTACTTTTTTTGAGGTCATCTGTAAAAAATAAAATATGTCTTAACTTTGGTGTAACGCAATAATGATTTAAATCTATTTATGAGCATAGTTATACAGGATATCACGAAAGTAAGGTAACATTTTTGTACAGTTATAATTTGGCTTTAAATGTCAGATGAAGAGATAAAATATGTCTGTGTGATAAATTCATTGAATTTTAATGACAATGAGCACTTTTATAGACATTTCAAAGCAGAAGTAGATTTTTGTCTTTGGCGTCAATTTCGAAATGAATGATGTTCTCAATGTGACTCCGATAGCTTAGTCGGTAGCGTATAGGACTTGAGAACTGGGAATCGCTGATACGATCCTCAGCTCGGCAAATTTCTTTCTGAAGATTGATGATAGTCATTGCGACAGCATTCTTTCCTCTCTCATCGCTGACCATTGTTTCGAAGATGTTGTACAATTTTTCCTTAACGAAAGGCAATTATTTACATTTCTTGGAAAAAAATATAGTGATTATTTCCTTACAAACAACAATTGGTTTAAGCAAACTCAAAAAAGACTGTGACTCAAGTTTATTACTCTTATTCCAATTGTAACAGTATCATCTTTGTAGGATGCCACTTTAACAGACATGCTGCTCCCCATTAACTTTGCCCAAAGGATATCTATTCTTTTCGTTTTTGATGATTAGTCGTTTTTTATTGTGCATTAGGGGCCCTAAGTGACTCAGTGGATAAGGTACAGGATAAGTATTTCACAATCACTAGGTTTGATCCTCACAGAGGCTCTGTGATTTTCGTAGGAGCGTCGATGGATAAGGCCTTTCACATCCCTCCCATATACTGCTGAAACCCAGAAACACACGACTGAGTAAGGTTTCGTTGTGATATGACTGTTATACTCTTGAAAACGGCATATACAACATAAACCATTTTATTAATGAAATAAATAGGAACTTAAGGATAAGGACATACGTAAATATTATAACACATCGATTGTTACTACATGTATTAGTTATACATACATTTTCTGCACAGTGTATCGATTAAGAGTTTGGTCACTCTGCAATTGCGAGAGAGTACATTTTGATAAAAGGCCTGGTTAGTGCTCGTCGGGGAAATGTTTTCTAGGCTTTAGGGGACCTTACTGCAAAAAGGACAAGTCTTTTCAATTTGTTTGTAAGCCGTAAAAACAGTATTATACTTAAACCTTTGTAAGTCAGTAAGGTGTAATTGAGTGAATATGATTTTATAAACCGGATCTGTTTAAAAGTTTTAAAAAAAGAGATAAAACGCACACAATCTTTCCGAGAAACAATCTATAGGAGACAAAATTAGAAAAATAAAGAAAACCACAACCGCATTTACGTATGGAATCATACTTGGTTAGTAAATACAACTATCTTAAGTCTACTTTACCTTTGGTTAGAAAAGGCTGACGGTAAAAAAAATCATAATAAGGAATGTACGTCAGTAAGGTGTAATTGAGTCAATATGATTTTTTAAACGGGATCTGTTTAAAAGATTAAAAAAAAGAGATAAAACGCACACAATCTTTCCAAGAAGCAACCTTCAGGAGACAAAATTAGAAAAATAAAGATAACCACACCCGCAACAAAGTATTAAATCATACTTGATTAGTAAATGCAATATCCTAAGTCTACTATATCTTTGGTTAGAAAAGGCTGACTGTAAAAAATCTTCAAAAGGAAGAAATCAAAATTCCAAAAGTCAATGATTTATAACATACCTATAATTTGTAGAAGTAAACGTTCGTAGCAGTTATGTTTTTAAAACAGTATGTTAGATCTACGTCCAAGTGAATTTGGTCCGACATCAAGTAGACAAGACCTGAAAAGCCTTTTCCTTGTTTGCATATCATCATCATTTTCGCGTTTGTTGTATCTGTGTGTTTGAGTGTACAACCGTGATAATAACATAAGACAAACATTTATCCTCACCAAATCACTTTTTCTTTAGAATTGTAATATCTGGGCCGAAATGTATTTCAAGCGTTATTGATAATGAAGAAAAATAACCTCCCTGCACCTCTGGTGATCATCAAAAGCATTTATGAGCCCCAATCATAATAGCGTGGCTCTACAAAGCGAAACAGATTGCAACGTTTGTTATCCTACAAGTACAAGTAAAGAAACTTTGCTTTAAAAAAAAATCATTGTAGAGGCAGCCGTATTTCATGTTGGCTTCAAAATATTAATGTCGAAATTGAATTTGGCCAAAACGTGGACTTGAAAGTCCATTCATCCTCTGCTTAAATCATCATGTTCATATGTTTTGTTGATGAAAACGAGATTGTCCTATCTATCTATTCTCTATCATGGTTGACTTATTCTAAAAAGTCTTATCAATGAAGCGTAGGCTGATGGATAATCGCAAAAGGCCCATTGTTCCATTCTGCGTTTAAATGTTACATTTAGGTACATGTAGTAATAATCAGTAACGTCATCTCAGATACTCTTATTGTTTGCAGATGGAAAAAGCAGTTGAACTTGCTTATGTATCTATTTGTTGTTTTGTTTTCACATTCTATATTTAGCATGTGTACGGGGTCGGTATGGTGACAACTGCAGCAAAGAGTGTGGTTATTGTAAGGACAACGCCATGTGTAACTTCATAAACGGAATTTGTCCGAATGGATGTGAACCCGGGTATACAAACAATACTTGTGAAAAAAGTATGTCCGCATATAATTATTGATTTGTTTGAGAGAAGTATCAAAAGATAGGTAATCATATTTACTACGAGTACCTTACTTCTTTCTGCCAGGACATCAAAATGACAGACATTTGTTAGCTGTCATTAAACTAGCTACTGGCTCACTTATACGTGCAAAAAAGGTTATTTATATATAAATATTAAGATTGATTGTAATGCAAAAGAAACGAAAATCAGTTTTGTAAATTTAAAAGTTCTCTTTCTGGCACGAGCAATAACTCGTATATTTGTGTAACCATAAAGTTAATCTATTTTTTCTCTTCTTTCTGCTTTGTTTATTTGTGTAGAATGTAGACAGGGTCGGTATGGTGACAACTGCAGTAAAGAGTGTGGTTATTGTAAAGACAACGCAACATGTAACTTCACAGACGGAACTTGTCCTAATGGATGTGAACCTGGGTATAAGAACAATACTTGTAAAGAAAGTATGTCATTTTATAATTATTAACAACTGCATAATGACAGTCTTTTATTCACGTAATTTTTTTTTAGATTTTTTATACATATGTTTCAGAAAAGTGACACAAGAAAGGTCAGCCAATATTTGACGTTTGCAATTTCTTCGCGGGTCTTAAATCTTTATGCTATGACATCATACTGACAGACTTTAAGAAACTAATTGAACAAGCCTGAAGCTCACCAACCAACCACATCAGGACACCATCGGATAATAATCTTGGTTCCCATATCCCGTAAGGTGACTTAGGGCATACGCCATGGAATCTTACCATATCTTAGCTGTCCAAATCAAATATGTTTGGTTGTGTTGATATGAAGTTTTAGGTCGTATATCGAAGCGAAAAAAACGAGCAAATGCATTTTTGTGCATTTCCCCGTTCAGATCTTTTTAAAAACATATTGGCTACTTTTTTTGAGGTCATCTGTAAAAAATAAAATATGTCTTAACTTTGGTGTAACACAATAATGATTTAAATCTATTTATGAGCATAGTTATACAGGATATCACGAAAGTAAGGTAACATTTTTGTACAGTTATAATTTGGCTTTAAATGTCAGATGAAGAGATAAAATATGTCTGTGTGATAAATTCATTGAATTTTAATGACAATGAGCACTTTTATAGACATTTCAAAGCAGAAGTAGATTTTTGTCTTTGGCGTCAATTTCGAAATGAATGATGTTCTCAATGTGACTCCGATAGCTTAGTCGGTAGCGTATAGGACTTGAGAACTGGGAATCGCTGATACGATCCTCAGCTCGGCAAATTTCTTTCTGAAGATTGATGATAGTCATTGCGACAGCATTCTTTCCTCTCTCATCGCTGACCATTGTTTCGAAGATGTTGTACAATTTTTCCTTAACGAAAGGCAATTATTTACATTTCTTGGAAAAAAATATAGTGATTATTTCCTTACAAACAACAATTGGTTTAAGCAAACTCAAAAAAGACTGTGACTCAAGTTTATTACTCTTATTCCAATTGTAACAGTATCATCTTTGTAGGATGCCACTTTAACAGACATGCTGCTCCCCATTATCTTTGCCCAAAGGATATCTATTCTTTTCGTTTTTGATGATTAGTCGTTTTTTATTGTGCATTAGGGGCCCTAAGTGACTCAGTGGATAAGGTACAGGATAAGTATTTCACAATCACTAGGTTTGATCCTCACAGAGGCTCTGTGATTTTCGTAGGAGCGTCGATGGATAAGGCCTTTCACACCCCTCCCATATACTGCTGAAACCCAGAAACACACGACTGAGTAAGGTTTCGTTGTGATATGACTGTTATACTCTTGAAAACGGCATATACAACATAAACCATTTTATTAATGAAATAAATAGGAACTTAAGGATAAGGACATACGTAAATATTATAACACATCGATTGTTACTACATGTATTAGTTATACATACATTTTCTGCACAGTGTATCGATTAAGAGTTTGGTCACTCTGCAATTGCGAGAGAGTACATTTTGATAAAAGGCCTGGTTAGTGCTCGTCGGGGAAATGTTTTCTAGGCTTTAGGGGACCTTACTGCAAAAAGGACAAGTCTTTTCAATTTGTTTGTAAGCCGTAAAAACAGTATTATACTTAAACCTTTGTAAGTCAGTAAGGTGTAATTGAGTGAATATGATTTTATAAACCGGATCTGTTTAAAAGTTTTAAAAAAAGAGATAAAACGCACACAATCTTTCCGAGAAACAATCTATAGGAGACAAAATTAGAAAAATAAAGAAAACCACAACCGCATTTACGTATGGAATCATACTTGGTTAGTAAATACAACTATCTTAAGTCTACTTTACCTTTGGTTAGAAAAGGCTGACGGTAAAAAAAATCATAATAAGGAATGTACGTCAGTAAGGTGTAATTGAGTCAATATGATTATATAAACGGGATCTGTTTAAAAGATTAAAAAAAAGAGATAAAACGCACACAATCTTTCCAAGAAGCAACCTTCAGGAGACAAAATTAGAAAAATAAAGATAACCACACCCGCAACAAAGTATTAAATCATACTTGATTAGTAAATGCAATATCCTAAGTCTACTATATCTTTGGTTAGAAAAGGCTGACTGTAAAAAATCTTCAAAAGGAAGAAATCAAAATTCCAAAAGTCAATGATTTATAACATACCTATAATTTGTAGAAGTAAACGTTCGTAGCAGTTATGTTTTTAAAACAGTATGTTAGATCTACGTCCAAGTGAATTTGGTCCGACATCAAGTAGACAAGACCTGAAAAGCCTTTTCCTTGTTTGCATATCATCATCATTTTCGCGTTTGTTGTATCTGTGTGTTTGAGTGTACAACCGTGATAATAACATAAGACAAACATTTATCCTCACCAAATCACTTTTTCTTTAGAATTGTAATATCTGGGCCGAAATGTATTTCAAGCGTTATTGATAATGAAGAAAAATAACCTCCCTGCACCTCTGGTGATCATCAAAAGCATTTATGAGCCCCAATCATAATAGCGTGGCTCTACAAAGCGAAACAGATTGCAACGTTTGTTATCCTACAAGTACAAGTAAAGAAACTTTGCTTTAAAAAAAAATCATTGTAGAGGCAGCCGTATTTCATGTTGGCTTCAAAATATTAATGTCGAAATTGAATTTGGCCAAAACGTGGACTTGAAAGTCCATTCATCCTCTGCTTAAATCATCATGTTCATATGTTTTGTTGATGAAAACGAGATTGTCCTATCTATCTATTCTCTATCATGGTTGACTTATTCTAATAAGTCTTATCAATGAAGCGTAGGCTGATGGATAATCGCAAAAGGCCCATTGTTCCATTCTGCGTTTAAATGTTACATTTAGGTACATGTAGTAATAATCAGTAACGTCATCTCAGATACTCTTATTGTTTGCAGATGGAAAAAGCAGTTGAACTTGCTTATGTATCTATTTGTTGTTTTGTTTTCACATTCTATATTTAGCATGTGTACGGGGTCGGTATGGTGACAACTGCAGCAAAGAGTGTGGTTATTGTAAGGACAACGCCATGTGTAACTTCATAAACGGAATTTGTCCGAATGGATGTGAACCCGGGTATACAAACAATACTTGTGAAAAAAGTATGTCCGCATATAATTATTGATTTGTTTGAGAGAAGTATCAAAAGATAGGTAATCATATTTACTACGAGTACCTTACTTCTTTCTGCCAGGACATCAAAATGACAGACATTTGTTAGCTGTCATTAAACTAGCTACTGGCTCACTTATACGTGCAAAAAAGGTTATTTATATATAAATATCAAGATTGATTGTAATGCAAAAGAAACGAAAATCAGTTTTGTAAATTTAAAAGTTCTCTTTCTGGCACGAGCAATAACTCGTATATTTGTGTAACCATAAAGTTAATCTATTTTTTCTCTTCTTTCTGCTTTGTTTATTTGTGTAGAATGTAGACAGGGTCGGTATGGTGACAACTGCAGTAAAGAGTGTGGTTATTGTAAAGACAACGCAACATGTAACTTCACAGACGGAACTTGTCCTAATGGATGTGAACCTGAGTATAAGAACAATACTTGTAAAGAAAGTATGTCATTTTATAATTATTAACAACTGCATAATGACAGTCTTTTATTCACGTAATTTTTTTTTTAGATTTTTTATACATATGTTTCAGAAAAGTGACACAAGAAAGGTCAGCCAATATTTGACGTTTGCAATTTCTTCGCGGGTCTTAAATCTTTATGCTATGACATCATACTGACAGACTTTAAGAAACTAATTGAACAAGCCTGAAGCTCACCAACCAACCACATCAGGACACCATCGGATAATAATCTTGGTTCCCATATCCCGTAAGGTGACTTAGGGCATACGCCATGGAATCTTACAATATCTTAGCTGTCCAAATCAAATATGTTTGGTTGTGTTGATATGAAGTTTTAGGTCGTGTATCGAAGCGAAAAAAACGAGCAAATGCATTTTTGTGCATTTCCCCGTTCAGATCTTTTTAAAAACATATTGGCTACTTTTTTTGAGGTCATCTGTAAAAAATAAAATATGTCTTAACTTTGGTGTAACGCAATAATGATTTAAATCTATTTATGAGCATAGTTATACAGGATATCACGAAAGTAAGGTAACATTTTTGTACAGTTATAATTTGGCTTTAAATGTCAGATGAAGAGATAAAATATGTCTGTGTGATAAATTCATTGAATTTTAATGACAATGAGCACTTTTATAGACATTTCAAAGCAGAAGTAGATTTTTGTCTTTGGCGTCAATTTCGAAATGAATGATGTTCTCAATGTGACTCCGATAGCTTAGTCGGTAGCGTATAGGACTTGAGAACTGGGAATCGCTGATACGATCCTCAGCTCGGCAAATTTCTTTCTGAAGATTGATGATAGTCATTGCGACAGCATTCTTTCCTCTCTCATCGCTGACCATTGTTTCGAAGATGTTGTACAATTTTTCTTTAACGAAAGGCAATTATTTACATTTCTTGGAAAAAAATATAGTGATTATTTCCTTACAAACAACAATTGGTTTAAGCAAACTCAAAAAAGACTGTGACTCTAGTTTATTACTCTTATTCCAATTGTAACAGTATCATCTTTGTAGGATGCCACTTTAACAGACATGCTGCTCCCCATTATCTTTGCCCAAAGGATATCTATTCTTTTCGTTTTTGATGATTAGTCGTTTTTTATTGTGCATTAGGGGCCCTAAGTGACTCAGTGGATAAGGTACAGGATAAGTATTTCACAATCACTAGGTTTGATCCTCACAGAGGCTCTGTGATTTTCGTAGGAGCGTCGATGGATAAGGCCTTTCACACCCCTCCCATATACTGCTGAAACCCAGAAACACACGACTGAGTAAGGTTTCGTTGTAATATGACTGTTATACTCTTGAAAACGGCATATACAACATAAACCATTTTATTAATGAAATAAATAGGAACTTAAGGATAAGGACATACGTAAATATTATAACACATCGATTGTTACTACATGTATTAGTTATACATACATTTTCTGCACAGTGTATCGATTAAGAGTTTGGTCACTCTGCAATTGCGAGAGAGTACATTTTGATAAAAGGCCTGGTTAGTGCTCGTCGGGGAAATGTTTTCTAGGCTTTAGGGGACCTTACTGCAAAAAGGACAAGTCTTTTCAATTTGTTTGTAAGCCGTAAAAACAGTATTATACTTAAACCTTTGTAAGTCAGTAAGGTGTAATTGAGTGAATATGATTTTATAAACCGGATCTGTTTAAAAGTTTTAAAAAAAGAGATAAAACGCACACAATCTTTCCGAGAAACAATCTATAGGAGACAAAATTAGAAAAATAAAGAAAACCACAACCGCATTTACGTATGGAATCATACTTGGTTAGTAAATACAACTATCTTAAGTCTACTTTACCTTTGGTTAGAAAAGGCTGACGGTAAAAAAAATCATAATAAGGAATGTACGTCAGTAAGGTGTAATTGAGTCAATATGATTATATAAACGGGATCTGTTTAAAAGATTAAAAAAAAGAGATAAAACGCACACAATCTTTCCAAGAAGCAACCTTCAGGAGACAAAATTAGAAAAATAAAGATAACCACACCCGCAACAAAGTATTAAATCATACTTGATTAGTAAATGCAATATCCTAAGTCTACTATATCTTTGGTTAGAAAAGGCTGACTGTAAAAAATCTTCAAAAGGAAGAAATCAAAATTCCAAAAGTCAATGATTTATAACATACCTATAATTTGTAGAAGTAAACGTTCGTAGCAGTTATGTTTTTAAAACACTATGTTAGATCTACGTCCAAGTGAATTTGGTCCGACATCAAGTAGACAAGACCTGAAAAGCCTTTTCCTTGTTTGCATATCATCATCATTTTCGCGTTTGTTGTATCTGTGTGTTTGAGTGTACAACCGTGATAATAACATAAGACAAACATTTATCCTCACCAAATCACTTTTTCTTTAGAATTGTAATATCTGGGCCGAAATGTATTTCAAGCGTTATTGATAATGAAGAAAAATAACCTCCCTGCACCTCTGGTGATCATCAAAAGCATTTATGAGCCCCAATCATAATAGCGTGGCTCTACAAAGCGAAACAGATTGCAACGTTTGTTATCCTACAAGTACAAGTAAAGAAACTTTGCTTTAAAAAAAAATCATTGTAGAGGCAGCCGTATTTCATGTTGGCTTCAAAATGTTAATGTCGAAATTGAATTTGGCCAAAACGTAGACTTGAAAGTCCATTCATCCTCTGCTTAAATCATCATGTTCATATGTTTTGTTGATGAAAACGAGATTGTCCTATCTATCTATTCTCTATCATGGTTGACTTATTCTAATAAGTCTTATCAATGAAGCGTAGGCTGATGGATAATCGCAAAAGGCCCATTGTTCCATTCTGCGTTTAAATGTTACATTTAGGTACATGTAGTAATAATCAGTAACGTCATCTCAGATACTCTTATTGTTTGCAGATGGAAAAAGCAGTTGAACTTGCTTATGTATCTATTTGTTGTTTTGTTTTCACATTCTATATTTAGCATGTGTACGGGGTCGGTATGGTGACAACTGCAGCAAAGAGTGTGGTTATTGTAAGGACAACGCCATGTGTAACTTCATAAACGGAATTTGTCCGAATGGATGTGAACCCGGGTATACAAACAATACTTGTGAAAAAAGTATGTCCGCATATAATTATTGATTTGTTTGAGAGAAGTATCAAAAGATAGGTAATCATATTTACTACGAGTACCTTACTTCTTTCTGCCAGGACATCAAAATGACAGACATTTGTTAGCTGTCATTAAACTAGCTACTGGCTCACTTATACGTGCAAAAAAGGTTATTTATATATAAATATCAAGATTGATTGTAATGCAAAAGAAACGAAAATCAGTTTTGTAAATTTAAAAGTTCTCTTTCTGGCACGAGCAATAACTCGTATATTTGTGTAACCATAAAGTTAATCTATTTTTTCTCTTCTTTCTGCTTTGTTTATTTGTGTAGAATGTAGACAGGGTCGGTATGGTGACAACTGCAGTAAAGAGTGTGGTTATTGTAAAGACAACGCAACATGTAACTTCACAGACGGAACTTGTCCTAATGGATGTGAACCTGGGTATAAGAACAATACTTGTAAAGAAAGTATGTCATCTTATAATTATCAACAACTGCATAATGACAGTCTTTTATTCACGTAATTTTTTTTTTAGATTTTTTATACATATGTTTCAGAAAAGTGACACAAGAAAGGTCAGCCAATATTTGACGTTTGCAATTTCTTCGCGGGTCTTAAATCTTTATGCTATGACATCATACTGACAGACTTTAAGAAACTAATTGAACAAGCCTGAAGCTCACCAACCAACCACATCAGGACACCATCGGATAATAATCTTGGTTCCCATATCCCGTAAGGTGACTTAGGGCATACGCCATTGAATCTTACCATATCTTAGCTGTCCAAATCAAATATGTTTGGTTGTGTTGATATGAAGTTTTAGGTCGTGTATCGAAGCGAAAAAAACGAGCAAATGCATTTTTGTGCATTTCCCCGTTCAGATCTTTTTAAAAACATATTGGCTACTTTTTTTGAGGTCATCTGTGAAAAAATAAAATATGTCTTAACTTTGGTGTAACGCAATAATGATTTAAATCTATTTATGAGCATAGTTATACAGGATATCACGAAAGTAAGGTAACATTTTTGTACAGTTATAATTTGGCTTTAAATGTCAGATGAAGAGATAAAATATGTCTGTGTGATAAATTCATTGAATTTTAATGACCATGTGCACTTTTATAGACATTTCAAAGCAGAAGTAGATTTTTGTCTTTGGCGTCAATTTCGAAATGAATGATGTTCTCAATGTGACTCCGATAGCTTAGTCGGTAGCGTACAATACTCGAGAACTTGGGATAGCTGATTCGATCCTCAGCTCGGTAAATTTCTTTCTGAGGACTGATGATAGTCATTGCGACAGCATTCTTTCCTCTCTCATCGCTGACCATTGCTTCGAAGATGTTGTACATTTTTTCTTTAACGAAAGGCAATTATTTACATTTCTTGGAAACAAATATAGTGATAAATTCTTTACAAACAACAATTGGTTTAAGCAATCTCAAAAAGACTGTGGCTCTAGTTTATTAATCTTATTCGCCTGCTTGCCGTGAAAAGAGGATCCTGGCTGTTGAGGGGAGCCCAGGGATCTCCAGTTCTTGAACACACTGCTTCGGCCTCGGCTTCGGTGTTAACCAGAGCCTAGGTGGGCCCGGTCTAGTGCAATCGGCTGGTCGTTTTTAGATTTTGGGCATTTTGAAATTATTTCATTTAGTTATAACCTATTACTAGTATGAAAAAAACATCAAATTTTGTTTGTACTTCACTGTTTAACTGATACTGCATGTATCACAAATCCGTTTGATCTCTCTCTTGCATGTATTCGTACAGCATCAGTTTGTCCTTTTTAATTGTGTATTTTTGTGTGTTTTAGTCCCTAGTCTAATATAGGCTCATGGGCTAATTGGGTTGTGTGGACTGATTGGTTGGGCATTGACTTGCGTGGGTGCTTCCTGATCTGAGGTTGTTGCCACGCATTATCCTTGCCAGACTTTTTAGTTTGCATGGCCCGAGTATATCATTTGGGTAACCCTGACATGCAGAGCTGGATACACCGCTCTACTTTCCATGTCCCCTAAGTAGGACTCCAAGGTTGGTGGGGGCCACAAATGATGAATTCAAAATACCAAACCATGGATCACCCAAATAAGAAACGAACGCATGAGCATCTGGAAAACGACTCTGTTTCTGTTGAATCGACGAATGGCTTTCCCTGGTTTCTTGTGATTGAATCGTGTAACACAGAACAATCTTTGGAAAAGCTTTCACCTTTCATTACTGAAAAAGTATTAGTTTCGATTGCGGGCTCACCGAAATCTGTTAAAAAGCTCAGAAGTGGCGGTCTTCTGGATGAGGTAGAAAAACCTCGACATGCAAAAAAATCTGCTCGGATTAAAGCAATTTCATAATATACCTTCAAAGTGCTCTGCACATGGCTCTCTGAATTCTACAAGGGGTATAATTCGCTGCCCAGATTTGGCAGTTGTTGAAGAACAAGAAATTGTGTCCGAACTGTCAAGTCAAAATGTAATCGAAGCTAGACGAATCCACGTCTATCGTGATAACGTCAGGCGAGACACAAATTCAATCATTCTGAAATTTAAAACAGCAATACTCCCAAAGATCTTGAAAATCGGATATTTGAAAGTGCCAGTTGACGTTTACATTCCGAACCCTTTGAAATGTTACAAGTGCTTTCAGCTCGGACATCATGAAAGGCAATGTAACGCCGACGAATATTGTAAGCGATGTGGAACGAATGAAGTCGAGACCTTCCATCTTGATCCTTGTAACAAACCCATGAAATGTATGAATTGTGGTGAGGATCACTACTCAACATCCCGCACTTGCAAAGTCTGGCAAAGAGAGAAAGAAATTATAACGATAAAACATCGAGAGAGCCTATTACTTGCAGAAGCACGCAAGATTGTGGATGCACGTCATGTATTGGGAGCACCATACTCCAGCGTCACAAAATCTAACGCAACAAAAACAATAAATTTAAAAGACGCTCAAACACAAACAAATGAAGCTTCAGTGCAAACAGTTACACCACGGAAACAGAGTTCTGCATCTGCAAAAACGTCACAGAAACCTGTAATGAATACAAAACCGGAAAAGCCTATTCCAAAAAGTCCAAGTAAAGCTCAAAATAAGGTCTCCTCGGATCGCCTTCCAAAGGGATCCGATGACCAAATTCAACAGCACAATCGCTTCCAGTGTCTTGATGGAGGCGGAAGACACCCTTGTGGAGTCAAATACAAATAAGCAGGGTCGTATCATCAAATTGAATAAAAAATGAATCGATCCGTATTTCCATTGCTTTATGGTATTATCTTTCTCCTCAATTTAGCAATGAGTAATAACATTCTACAGTGGAACTGTCGTAGCATAAAAGCTTACCGCGAGGAATTTAACCTTCTAGTCAATGAACAAAAACCAGTAGCAGTTTGTTTACAGGAAACATTTCTTAAAGACTGTGACAAATTTACTTTAAAATATCACTCTTGTTACTTTAAACACTTTAGTAGTACCGATAAAGCTTCAGGAGGTGTTGCCTTGATTGTGAACAACAGTGTTCCATACCATTCTGTCAAGCTTGACACTACTCTTCAAGCTGTTGCGGTAAACATTTCTTTAAATAAGACCTTTACTTTGTGTTCCATTTATCTTCCCCCAAGCTCGCCAGTTGATGTCAAAAAACTTGATCATGTTATAGATCAATTGCCGAAGCCATTTATTTTAATGGGAGATCTTAACTCCCACCATACGTTATGGGTGTGTACAGAGACGAATGACAAGGGTAGAACTATTAAAGAATTTATCACGAAGCACGACCTTGTTCTGCTGAATGATAAATTTTCAACCTATCTTCATCCTGCTACTGGCTCTTACTCATCTTTAGACAGTACCATATGCAGCCCTGGAATTTTTCCAGCCTTTAACTGGAAAGTTATTGATGACCTTCATGGGAGCGATCATTTTCCTACCAAGGTATCGGAAGTAGGTCCTTCACTTCAACAATGTCCAGAACGTTGGAAGCTTCATAAGGCAAATTGGGAACAGTTCAAAAACCATTATGAACAATCAATTTTTCCCAGTGCTTTTGATGATTGTGAAAATGCTGCAGAACGCTTCTCTTCCTTACTTTATTCGGCTGCTAAAAAGTCAATTCCTCGAACATCGACAAATTCAAGCAAGCCGTGGTTTAACGATGAAGACAAAAAGGCTATAGCAGAGCGAAAGTCTGTTTTTCGAACTTTTAATCTGAGACCGACTCAGGAGAATCTTTTAAAGTTTAAAATCGCACGTGCAAAAGCACGAAGAACTATCAAGGAAAGTAAACGTGCGTCTTGACGACAGTACGTATCTAGATTAAATTCTAGATCGTCTGTTAAAAAGACATGGGACATGATTCGAAAGATTAATGGGAAGAACTCCTCGTTGAATGTAGGACATTTAAATACTGGTGGTGGTGTTGTCACCTCTGAGGCAGATATTGCAAATGTCTTGGCTGACACTTTTGCGGAAAAGTCCTCGTCTTCAAATTATTCGACATCATTTGAAAAATTTCAGAATACCAAAGAAAGAAATAACTGAATTTCAAGTAGAATAACAACGAACATTACAATAAAAATTTTGCTTTAAAAGAATTGAGGAAGGCATTAAAGAATTGTCATGAGACTGCTGTTAGATGTGACGACATCCATTATCAGTTTTTAAAACATTTACCACTTCGATCCCTTGAAAATTTACTCAATATTTTTAATCAAGTCTTCCCTCAGCCGGAAGCCCGCCCGGGTGGCTCAGTGGTGAGCGTGTCGGACTCATGACGTGGTGGTTGTGAGTTCGATACCCGGTTGAGGCGAACTTTCTTTCCGGCGTATTTTCGCCTCTCACATCTGCTGAAGCATGTGAGAAAAGTAGTCGGTGGCTTTGGAAAGAAAGTTGTGTTAGTACTGTTGTGAGAAAGCCAGGAAACACATGTGCGTCACCGACCGCCATGATATGACCTTAGCTGTTAAAGTGGCGTTAAACCCCAATACAACCAACCAACCCTCAGCCGGACAGGGGGTAGAATTCGCCGGCTGCCGTCCTGCAGAGTGGTAAGACCCCACCAATGGACCCGTAAGCCGGAAAAGAGGATCCTGGCAGTTGAGGGGAGCCCAGGTATCTCCAGCTCTTCAACACACTGCTTCGGCTTCGGCTTCGGTGTAAAAGAGAACATAGATGGGCCCGGTCTAGTGCAATCGGCTGGTCGCTTTTAGATTTGGGCATTACCTATTCACACCGAAACTTAGTTTATACCTTTACTGATTCCAAAATATAAGATGATTGCACGAACTTCAAAAGTTGTTGCATTACTGCATGTATCTTGTTTAGCCTTTATCTAAGTTTTCGCACATTAATACCTCCTCTGTATGTTCAAATAACTTGTTTTTACTTTGCTTTATTTGTTTTAGTCCCTAGTCTAGTATAGGCTCATGGGCTAATTGGGTGGTATAGATTTTGTTATTGAGGCAGCAGCTTCCATGGCTGCTCTCTGATTCCCAGGAATAGGCCATGTCTGCTGTATGTTACTTTTCTTTATCTGTGCTGCCCGAGTATATCATCTGGGTAACCCTGGCATGGGGAGCTGGATACTCCGCTCCATACTCCATGTCCCCCAATTGGGCTCCACTGTGGGCGGGGACGACAGATGATGAACATTGAAAACTTAAATATGGATCACCAAAACAAAAAAAGAAACCGCGATCAACTAGATTCAGACCAGGAAAACGTTCAACCGAATAGCTCAGTCTTTCCTCGCTTCTTACTCATTGATTCTACCGTACCTGACCAGCCACTTTCAAAACTATCTCCATTTGTTATAGAAAAGGTATTAGTTGGACTTGTTGGAACTCCGAAGTCAGTGAAAAAACTAAGATCAGGAAGCCTTCTAATTGAAGTTGAAAAAGCTGTACATGCAAAAACTCTGATGAAAACTAAGCACTTCTTTAATATTCCAGCTAAGTGTGTTCCGCATGGTAGTTTAAACGTGTCAAAAGGGATCATTCGTTGCCCGGACCTCACAGATATTTCTGAGGAGATTACTACGGAACTGTCTGATCAAAATGTTACAGCTACAAGACGGATAATTGTTTTTAGAGACGGTCTAAGGCGACCCACCAATACTCTAGTTTTATCCTTTAACACGGCAATCTTGCCAAAATACTTTAAGGTAGGATATCTGAAAGTGGCTTTTGATGTATACATACCTAACCCACTACAATGCTACTGCTGCTACAAATTTGGGCATCATGAAAAATAATGCAAGTTGAATCAAGGAGAAGAACTGTGCCGTCGTTGTGGAAACTCTAACCTTGTCCATCAGTCTGATGATAACTGTGATTTTGGAATCAGATGTATTAATTGCAAGGGGGAGCACATTGCAACTTCTCGGTCTTGCCCAGTGTGGAAAAAAGAAAAGGAGGTTGTTACAGTAAAATACACTGAAGGCCTTTCTTTTCCTTAAGCGAGGAAGATTGTGGAAACGAGACATACCTTGAGTGTTTCATATGCTAAAGCGACTTCTGCAAAACTCATCCAGCGCAAAGATGCTCATACTCAAACAAGTGATACAGTTGTTCAAACAACACCTCAAGAAAAAGTAGCAAATACCAAACTTACTGTTCAACAAAAGTCTGTAACTTCAAGCAAAAACATTCAGTGTTCTCAAAAAGATCATGTACCTACTGAATCTATCACAAGAAAATTTTATTGCACTTCAGCACAGTCAAAGCCTCCAAGCAGTCCTAGCCAAAGGAGAAACAAATCTCCGAACAAGGTCATCTCGGGTCGCCTTCCAAAGGGATCCGATGACCAAATCCAGCAGCATAATCGCTTCCAGTGTCTTGATGAAGACATGTAAGCGGAAGATATACAAGCAGATCAAAGTGCGAATAGGCAAGGTCGAATAATCAAACTCAACAACAAAAGATGATTAAATACGTACTTCCATTATTCTGTGGTATTACCCTTACTTTTAATTTTATCATGAGTAATAATATTCTGCAATGGAATTGTCGAAGTATTAAAGCTAACTTTGAGGAATTAAATCTTCTAGTCAATTAACGGAAACCCGTGACAGTTTGTTTACAGGAGATCATTCTTAAAGACTCCGACAAATTTTCTTTAAAGTATGATTCTTGTTACTTCAAGAACTTTAGTTGTAATGATAAAGCCTCAGGATGTGTTGCTGTAATTGTGAACAACGGTGTTCCACACCATGTTATCAAGCTTGAAACTACACTTCAAGCTGTTGCGGTGAATATTTCTTTTAATAAAACAATTACTTTCTGTTCTATTTATCTCCCACCGAGCTCGTCAATAGATGTCAAAAAACTTGATAATCTAGTTCGCCAATTACCGAAACCTTTCATTCTTATGGGAGATTTCAATTCCCACCATACGTTACGGGGATGTACGAATACAAACGATAAAGGTCGAACTATGGAAGACTTTATTACAAAACATGACCTCATTCTGCTAAATGATAAGTCCTCAACCTATCTTCATCCTGCCACGGGTTCTTATTCATCTTTAGACTTAACTATATGCAGTCCTGGAATTTTTCCAGACTTTAACTGGAAGGTTGATGATGACCTTCACGGAAGTGATCATTTCCCGATCCACGTATCGGAAGTTGGACCTTCAGTACAACAACGTCTAGAACGTTGGAAGCTCCATAAAGCAAATTGGGAACAGTTCAAAGTCCACTGTGAACAATCAATTTACCCAAATTCTTTTGATGATTGTGTAAATCCTGCAGATCTTTTCACTTCCTTACTTCACTCGACTGCAGAAAAATCAATTCCTCGAACATCGACAAATCCAAAATATCCAAGCAAGCCATAGTTTAATGAAGATTGAAAAAAGGCTATAGCAGAATGAAAATCAGTTCTCAGACAATTCAATACGAGACCTACCCAAGAAAATCTTACAAACTTCAAAATTGCTCGTGCTAAAGCACGACGAACTATCAAACAAAATAAACGCGCGTCTTGGCGACAGTACGTGTCTAGATTAAATTCTAGATCGTCTGTCAAGAAGACATGGGAAATGATACGAAAAATTAATGGCAAATGTACCTCAAATAGTATTGGCCATCTTGTTACAGATGGAAAGAATTTTACTTCTAAACACGACATTGCCGATTTGCTGGCTGATACATTTGCCAAGAAATCCTCTTCAACGAATTATTCACCCACGTTCCGAAAACTTCAGACCATAAAAGAGAAATCCAAATAGAATTTTAAATCCGATAACATGGAACATTATAACAAAGAATTTACTATTAAAGAGCTAAAAAAGGCCCTAAAAAATCTCATGACACTGCAGTTGGGTCTGACAATATCCATTATCAGTTCCTTAAACACTTACCGTATCGTTCCCTCCATTGTTTACTCCAAATTTTTTATCAGATTTGGAAGACAGGTGTTCTTCCAGACTCTTGGAAAGAAGCTATAGTCATACCTATACCAAAGCCTGGCAAAGATTCTACAAATCCTAGTAACTACCGCCCTATAGCCTTAACGAGTTGTATTTGTAAAACCATGGAAAGAATGGTTAATGACCGGTTTTTGGAAAAAAATAAACTAATTTCAAAAAACGAGTGCGGGTTTCGTAAACATAGAAGCACTCTTTATCACTTAGTTCGCTTCGAGACTTTCATACGTGAAGCTTTTATAAAGAAAGAACATGTTCTTTCTGTCTTTTTTGATTTCGAAAGTGCTTACGATACAACCTGGAAGTATGGAATTATGAACGACCTGTATGATTTCGGTATTCGAGGTCGCCTTGCTTATTTCATTTCTGCTTTTTTAGATGAACTTCAGTTTAAAGTCCGAGTTGGAAATACATTTTCCAGTCCACACGAACAGGAAATGGACGTTCCCCAGGCAAGCATCCTCTCAGTTACACTGTTTAGTGTTAAAATTAACAATATCGTTAAATCTGATTGCCCTGGAGTAGAATGCCTTCTCTATGTGGACGACTTTTGTATTTAGTACCGATCGAAACATATGTATACAACTGAAAGACAACTTCAACAGGTCTATTTGAATAAATGGTCAAATAGAAACGGTTTCAAATTTTCGAAAACCAAGACAAAATGTATGCATTTCTGTCAGTCGAGGAAACTTCACTTCGACCCGGACCTGACACTAGATAGTGTCGGCATTGGGGTCGTTCCAGAATTCAAATTTTTAGGTCTTTTATTTGACTCTAAACTCACGTTCATCCCACATATAAACTATCTGAGCAAAACTGTGAAAAAGCTCTGAATCTTTTACGTGTCGTTTCCAGTATGGACTGGGGAGCAGATAAAAAAGTATTATTAAGACTTTCTAGGTCATTAGTAAGATATAAACTTGATTACGGTTGCGCAGTATACGGCTCAGCACGTCAGTCATATTTACGCAAACTTTATATCATTCATAATCAAGGCTTGCGCCTTGCATTAGGTGCATTAAAGACTTCTCAAATTAAAAGTCTGTATGCTGAAGCGAATGAACCTTCGTTAAACTTAAGGCGAAAGAAACTTTCCATGCAGTACTATCTAAAATTGAAGTCAAACCCTGAGACCCAACTCATAAAGTCGTTTTGGAACCTCTGTATAAAGATGAATTTTTAAAGAAAGAAAAGGTAATCCCTCCTTTCATTCTTCGTTGTGATGCAGACATACGAAGTCTTGAATTTGATTTAGATGATATCGAGAAAAATAAACTAACAGACGTTCCTCAGTGGACCTCAAATGGTCCCACATTCGTATATGATCTGGCATCACACCAAAAAGCCACAAATCCCATGATTTTTAAAAGCAAATATCTTGAAATAAAGAGGCAATACTATAATTATGAGCCTATTTATACAGACGGTTCAAAAGATGGTGATAGGGTTGCCGCAGCTGCCGTGCTTGACGGTGAATCATATCAGTTCCGTCTTCCAGATAAATCTTTCATTTTTTCAGCAGAGCTAAAGGCAATAGACCTTGCTCTTGATCATATAAAAGACGACGGTTACTGGCGTTATATTATTTTTACTGATTCGCTCTCCTCAATGCAAGCACCAGAACATGAGATAACAGACAACCCGCTAATTACTAATCTTTTAGATAAGTTATCCAGCATCTGTGAAACGCATGATGTTGTGTTCTGCCGGCTTCCCAGTCATATTGGCATTCGTGGTAATGAAGAGGCAGACAAAGCTGCCAAGGATGCATTATCATTCGATATTTTACCTTTCAAAGTACCTTTTAACGATTTTAAACCTCTTATTCATAATTTTATTCAAAATGTCTGGCAAAGATCTTGGAGTGATCCAATAAATCAGCACAATAAATTATTTTCCATAAAGCCGAATACAGGTGAATGGCTCCCAGGCACACGGTCAAACCGCCGAGAAGAAGTTGTTTTGGCCCGCCTACGAATAGGTCATACACACTTGACGCATTCATACCTTCTCAAAGGAGAGGAAGCTCCTCAGTGTATCCCATGCAACACTATCATCACTGTCAAGCATTTACTGATACAGTGCACAGACTTTGCAACTATCAGGGATATGTACTTTCAGGTTGACAGTTTAAAAACACTGTGTGATACTGTGAAGTTGGAATCACTGTTTGAATTCTTGAAGGAAGTTAACCTTTTTAAGAAGATTTAGTCTTACGTTTCTTGACTTTTCTTTTAACAACACTCTTTACACAAATTGTATTGCCGCTTTAGTGGGGAGATTTTTACTCCACTAGAGGCTGTTTTGTTTTAAAATTGATAAAATTTTAGGGCTTATTGGCCTATACAAAGTTTCCTTTTTAATTATTCAAACAAGGTTGCTACCTCATTATTACTGTTTTATACATCAAGTTTCAACGTTTCACAGTATTATCTGAAGCAAAGGCATTAGTATATTTGTAAATGCGCCCAATATGACCTTAGCTGTCGACGGGCCTTAAAACACTATTCATTCATTCATTCATTCATTTAATCAAGTCTGGCACACTGGAATTCTTCCAGATTCCTGGAAAGAAGCTATAGTTATTCCCATACCAAAGCCAGGTAAAGATTCTACAGACCCTGCAAATTATCACCCTATAGCCTTAACAAGTTGTATTTGCAAAACCATGGAAAGGATGGTCAATGACCGGCTTGTTTGGTATCTAGAGAAAAACAAACTTATTGCTACCACTAAGTGCGGATTTCGTAAACAAAGAGGCACTCTCGACCACATGGTTCGCTTCGAAACATCTATTTGCGAAGCTTTCATTAAAAAGGAATATGTTGATTCCGTATTCTTTTTTATCTCGAAAGTGCATATGATACCACATGGAAATATGGAATCATGAACGACCTCCATGATTTCGGTATAAGAGGTCGCCTTGCTTATTTCATGTCGGCATTTTTTAATGAACTTCAGTTTAGAGTTCGGGTTGGAAGCACTTTTTCTAATCCCCATGAACAAGTAATGGGCGTTCCCGAGGGAAGCATTCTTTCCGTTAAACTTTTCAGTGTGAAGATAAAAAATATCGTTAAGTCTGTTTGCCCTGGCGTAGAATGCTTTTTGTATGTTGACGACTTTTGCATTTGCCACAGGTCTAAGCATATGCATACCATTGAACGGCAGTTGCAACAGGTTCTAAACAATTTAGACAAACGGTCAGGAGAAAATGGATTTAAATTTTCTAAAACCAAGACCAAGCGTATTCATTTCTGCCAGTCACGAAAAATACATCTAGACCCAGAACTTACGCTATCGAAGTTGTCCCAGAATCTAAATTTTTGGGCCTTTTATTTGACTCTAAACTAACATTCATACCTCACATAAATTATCTTAGCAATAAATGCCAAAAAGCTCTTAATCTCTTACGTGTTGTCTCCAGTATGGACTAGGAAGCCGACAGAAAAGTCTTGTTGAGACCTTATAGATCACTTGCCCGTTCAAAGTTAGATTACGGCTGCATTGTATATGGCTCAGCGCGACAATCGTACCTTCGTAAACTGGATTCTATCCATAACCAAGGGTTACGCCTAGCACTTGGCGCCTTCAGAACATCCCCTATCAATAGTTTATATGCAGAGGCAAATGAACCATCTTTAAATTTACGTAGGAAGAAATTTTCAATGCAATATTATTTAAAGTTAAAATCCAATCCTGAAAATCCTACGCATAAGGTTTTCTTTGAACCGCTTTACAAAGATCATTTTAAGAAAAAGGAAAAAGTTATTCCTCCATTCAGTATGCGCTGCGATGCTGATATAGATCTACTTGACTTAGATCTTGAGGATGTAGCTAAACATGAAATTTCAGATGTTCCTCTACGGACTTCAAAGAGTCCAACTTTCTTATATAATCTTACTGCTAACAAGAAAGCTACAATAGATCCCTTAGTTTTTAAAAATCTATATCTTGAGATAAAAGAGCAATATTACAACTTTGAAGAGATTTATACCGATGGTTAAAAAAATGGAGAAAAGGTTGCTGCGGCTGCCGTACTCGATGGTGAATTGTACCAGTTTCGCCTGCCAAATAATTCTTCTAGTTTTTCTGCGGAGCTGAAGGCAATAGACCTTACCCTTAATCATATACAACAGCATGCCTACTGGCGCTACATTATTTTCACCGATTCACTATCAGCTATGCAAGCACTCGAAAATGAGAGAACGGACAATCCATTATTAATTAATTTACTTGAAAAAATTTCTCAAATATGTGAAACTGCAGATCTAGTATTTTGTTGGCTCCGTAGCCACATTGGTATCAGTGGCAATGAAGAAGCAGATAGAGCTGCTAAGGAGGCATTGTCACTTGATGTTTTACCCTTTAAAGTTCCTTTTAACAATTTTAAACCATTGATTAATGTTTTTATTTTGAATGTATGGCAGCAATCCTGGAACGACCCAATTAACCAAAATAACAAGTTGTTTACAGTGAAGCCAGTTCTTGGCGAGTGGCTTCCAGGGTTGCGGACAAATCGCCGCGAGGAAATTATCTTGGCCCGTCTTCGCATTGGTCATACACATATGACACACTCGTACCTCCTGAAAGGAGGAGAAGCACCACAGTGTATTCCCTGCAATGAGCCTCTTACTGTCAAGCATATTTTTATAGATTGTTTAGACCTTGCACCTACAAGAGACAGGTTTTTTCATGTTGATGTTCACGTGACGGGTGAGCGAACATCACATTTCTGACAGGATCTCGTAATTTCGGCAAAATATAGGCGAAAAAGGACTTGGAACGGCCTAAAACCTTTACTCGTTTGCAGAATATTGGAAAATTATCATGGCAGCGTCAAAAGCATCCGAAAGAGGTAATAAGCAGGCCAAAGGCGAGGAAAAGCAGTTTGTTATGGAGAGGTCAGACAATGATAATGAACAATATGGCAGCTGTATATCAGACCAAGAGGGACGGGGTACAAAAACAGAAGGAAGACAATGAGACACTCTACTGGAGGTAGGTCTGAGGTTGAGAACCCAAATGAAAAACAACTAAATATCCCGAAAAGTACCGACGAGTTCAAGAAATTGAATACAGATGACAAATTGGTCACAATGTTTACAATGTTATCGAATGTCAGTAAAATTGACCCTCGTCTCACCAAGGTCGAAAGAAATATTTCTGAAATATTGAATGAAACTAACTCAAATAATGCTAGATTGAAGAAGTTAGAATATAAGAGCATCGATTTGGAAATGAGAAGCAGACGACTAAACTTGCTATTCAGAGGAATTCCGGGGGATGAGAACTGTTTTGAATTGATCCACAATTTTTTTGAGAAATAGCCTTGAACTTGTAGATAACAATATTGACATTCAGCGCGCGCACCGTCTGGATAGTACGAGATCAGGTAACCAGTCACCTAGACCAATTATAGTCTGTTTCAAAAAAGACTATGACCTACAGCTGATTCTGGCTAATGCTTACAAACTTAAGGGCAAAAATCAAGTAGGCATAAACAGAGATTTCCCTTTACCAATAGTTGAGGCGAGAAAACAGTTATTGAGAGAGTATAAAACCGCCAAAGCAAAAAACCCACCAAGAAAAGTCTTTATAGGATACCCAGCGAAATTGATTGTGTGTGGGAAAGTAGTGGGGGACGAATTTCCAGACTGGGATGAAGTGATGTATTCTCATGAGAAACTGTCGCCCGATAAATATTTTCACCAGAAAAAGACTAAAACCCTTCACAAGAACACGAAACCAAAAACAATTCACTAGCAAATGCCAGAAAGCTCCGACAGCGACAGCGACTTGACCCAAAGTAACGTTAATAGAGATGACGTCATCGAACAGCCAGACGACTATAGCCAGTCTATGTTTTTGCTGGCTGAACATCATCAAAAGTCAAAAATGAGTGTTTCAGACACTTAAAGGTCCGGGGACAAATCCAAGGCCAGAAAGGACAAGCAGTGTTGTAATTATAATCTAGAAAACTATTTGAACAGTTCAAATGCTGAAAATGAAAAACAAATACAAAAACTTCATATTTCTTCTTTGAATGTTTGTGGCTTAAAGCGCAGGTGCCAGTATCCGGAATTCAGCTCAATAGTAAATCAGTATGATATTTTTTTTGTTTTGTTAATGAAACAAAACTTGACAAGCACGATATCATCAAGGTTGAAGGCTATGAGTTTATAAATATACCTAGAAAAACCAGGTTTTTACGCAAATCAGGTGGGATTAGAGGCTTTTGTTAAAAGCTCATTGATGAACAAAGTTAAAGTTATTGAGTCCGAAACAGACTATATTTTTTGGCTTAAATTATCACTGAATGATAAAGAAATTTTGTTTGGTTCTGTTTATATTCCACCAGTTCACTTGAGATTTTATAACAATGACATTTATGGTATTTTTGAGAGAGAAGTAACAGAAATAAATTGTAAATACAAAGATTTATACATAATAGGTGATTTCAATGCCCAAACAGCACAAACGAAAGATTATTATGATGATGATGACTATGAACATCTGTATGAAATCCTAGGTATGGACAATGCAAATGTATATTTTCCAAATGATAAGTCACAACTAATTGAAAATGAAATTCCAGCTGAAAGAAAATTACTAGACAAAAAGAAGAACAATCAAGGATACCGTTTAATTGTTCTATGTTAAAGAAATCAGTTACTAATCATAAATGGTAGAATAGCACCAGACAATAAAATCGGTCATATGACTTACAGAAATACATCTGTAATTGACTATTTATTATCAAGTATACATGGCTACTCTAAACTAAATGCTTTTGAGGTAAAAGAATTAGATGCCTTATTTAGCGATGGTCACTCATTACTCCAATTTACCATCAATATACATGTATCATCAAAGGCAATATTTAAAAATAACACTCATCAAATTGCAGAAACAGGAAAAAAAAAACCCATATGGGATGAAACAAAAGCTGATGCTTTTGCAGATAATATATCAGATAACCACATTGCAGAGCTTATGTTTGAAATAAATAAAACTTACATAACAAAAAGCCATCATTCTATAGATGAAATCTCTAAAAAAATTGACAGATATACTATTGAATAGTGCAAGCATTACATTTCCAAAGTATCACAGAAACCATAAATATAAAGCAAAGAAGAAAAACACAAATCCATCAACAAAGCTAAAAAAACAATACAGAAAAGCATGCAAAAATTATAAAAAAAGGAGCCAAATTCTGAAAATGAGTCAAATAAAAGAACAGCATGTAAATCTTATAAAAAAAAATATGAATGCTAGTATAAATAAATATAACAAAGAACAAGCATCTAAATTAAGAAAGATGCAAACAAAAATCCTAAACAGTACTGGAAATTCATAAACCAAATAAGAGATACCCAATCAACAAACTTGTGCCCTACAGTTGAATCTCTTTTCAATCATTTTCAAAAAGAAATTAATAAACAAACTCACAATGAAAATTCAAATATTCAAGTTGACACAGAACTAAATCTAGAAAATGAAAATAACACTCTAAACAAGAAAATCACAGCAGATGAAATTATGAAATGTATAAAAAACTTAAAAAATAACAAATCTCCAGGTATTGACCAGAGAATCAATGAGCATATAAAAATTCTAGTGTAAAAATGCTACCACTGTACACAAACTTATTCAATCTCATCATGTATATAGGATACATACCAAAAACATGGGGTGAAGGTATGATCATACCTATTTATAAAGGGAAAGGTGGCCCTTCCAGTCCGACTAATTATAGACCAATCACACTCCTATCCTGTATAAGCAAACCTTTTACAAGTATTTTAAATAATAGACTAAGCACCTTTATAGAGGAAAATAGAATCCTTTTGGAAAATCAAGCAGCATACCGAAAGAGTTATTCAACATTAAATCATATATTTACCCTTAACTCCCTTAATGAAATTTTAAAGCAATTTGACAAAAAACTATATTGTATTTTTATTGACTTTTCAAAAGCTTTTTATTCCACATGGCACACTGGTTTATGGCAAAACTTGCTTAAACAAAATATAACAGGAAAATTTCTTAAAATTGTACAGAGCATGTATTCAAACATTAAATCCTATGTTTCACTAAAAAACAACAAGTCTGATTTTTTCTACAGTAGCTGCGGCGTTCGACAAGGAAAAAACTTATCACCTGTTCTTTTCTCACTATTCCTAAATGACCTTGAAGAATATTTGAAAGACCTTAACTGTACAGGAGTTCAATTATGTGATCCTAACGTTGTCCTAACCCTATATATAGAAATACTCTTATTGATATATGCAGATGACACCATTCTATTATCAGATAATTCTCAGAAACTCCAAATCACCCTAAACAATTTTGTCAGTTATTGCGAAGATTGGAAGTTGAATATTAATATTGACAAAACAAAAGTTACGGCCCTTGGATCAAAAACAAAAAAACAAAAAAAAAAAAAAAAAAAAAATCTACATTTTAAAATGATGAATAAGGAATTGGAAATTGTCAAGTCTTATAAATATCAGGGCACACATTTCAGCAGCAATGGTAACTTTAAAGCAGCAAGACTACATTTAGCAGATCAAGCCAAAAAAGCTATGCATTTATTATATAAAAGAATATCTAATCTAAATCTACCCCCAGACCTTCCCTTTAAACTATTTAACCATACTGTACTACCAATACTTATGTACTCTGTAGAGATTTGGGGTTATGAAAGTGTAAACTATTTTGAACAAATACATTGTAACTTTATCAAAAAATGTTTTCAATTAAGAAAAAGTACCCCAAATTACATGATTTATGCTGAATCAGGCAGATATCCACTAGAAATAACTGTTAAATGCAGAATGATAGGTTATTGGAATAGCCTACTTACAAACAGCAATTCCAAAATCTCCTACAGAATATATCAATACATGCTTAATATCCCAAATTTCAACTCAAAATGGATAAATCACATTAAAGGTATTTTAAACACATGTGGTATGACTGATATTTGGTTGAATCAGAACAATATAACATGTAAAAACATTAAAAAACTAGTAAAACAATCTTTACTAGATCAATATTTGCAAAAATGGCATGTTTCAACACAAGAATCAAATAAGGGCAAAAACTATTACTACATTAAGCAGAATCTGGAAATGCCAACGTCTTTAACAAAATTAAAGAAAACTGATTACCTTAATATCCTTAAATTCAGAACAGGAAACCATCATTTACCAGTAGAAACTGGCAGATGGAATAATATAGAATATAGCCAAAGAAAATGCACATTATGTTATCTTAATGACATTAGAGATGAAATGCACATGTTCCTAATATGCCCCCATTTTGAACAAATTAGAAAATCTTTCATTAAAAGCTACTACTTCAAACATCAAAGCATGTACAAATTCATTGAGCTTATGAGAAATGAGTCATTTAAAATTCTGATAAACATTTCCAAGTTTATAAAAATAATTATGCAAGAAAATAAACAAATGCAGTCAAACTAGTTTTTCGAACATAATCACGTATACAGGTTATTATTGCTATTGCAGAATCATTGACAAAGATTTCCAATTTTATGAAATAATTATGCAAGAAATAAACAAATGCTGTCGATATATATATATTTTTTTTTTTTTGTAAGCACGTATTGCTATCGCTACTTTTAACCATTGTAAAGTGTAGACTAGGATCAGCCAGTACTTAAGTACACACTGATCTTAACCCACACTCTACATGATATGTTATACTATTGAGCTGCATAAAGCCTCTAACATCTTCATTTTTTGTTTATCTTTATGTCATGACTTATCTTGCTATTCTCAACCTATGTGACTTTTGATGCAGAATGAAATTTGTTTCTTTTCTGTGGGAGGTGAACGGGATCATTCAGCACATCCATGCTGACAGATCTTGGTTCACATCCAACAGAAAGGAGTTAACTTATTAAGCAATTATGATGTGTCTTAAAATCAGAGTTGCTGCATTATTGGATTGATCATTTACTATGATAGATCCAATTGAAATATTAGTATCTACCAAATAATTTTTCCCTCATTGTAAAATTATCCTTGTATATATCAGTGCTTAAGTTTACCATCTAGTTGCATCAACTTTTGATTCAAATTTAAGCACTTAATTGGAGTGACAGCACTTGCAGTGGTCAGCCTGTACTTCTGTGCAGCCTGACCTTTGTTGACGTTGCCATTTTAAATTATTTGCTTCCTACATTTTACTATTCTAGACCTATACTCAAGTCTCTGCCACAAACCAATGTTTAAATTGGACAGTGTGGAGAAGTACAGCATGCACATACATGTATATGAGTATGCTTACCTTTGATTACACTCTCCCCCCTCTCACTCTCACATTTAAAAAAAAAATCTTGTAAAAAAAAAAAAAAAAAATCTTTGCTGTTCCAAACACTCATATTATTTTATAGTCATGAGCTGTTGACCACACCAACACCACAGAATTTGTGGATGATGTGGATAATGATCGGTCTGCACATTTGTGCTAGCTGATCATGGCCCACCTTTTCACCGCCCAGATAATTGTATATGATTTATGTTAGCGTGAGTATGTGTGTGTTGTGTTATGAGTGTGTATGTGCGAGAGGTAGAGAGAAACAAATAGTGTAAACAGATCTATCTAGTTTTTAGGATGAATCTTAGAAAGCTTAATGAACTCCATATCTACCGAATGGATGTTCAGTGGATACGAAATTAAAAAATAAAGAACTAAATCGACGAACATGTACTTACACTCATAAGCATAATTCCACCACATTATTGTTGAATCATTTGAGAACAACTTTCTAATAAGAACTTCAAAAATTACAAATTCTGGAACCCCATCATAGAAAAGCTGTTAATCACGTGCATATTTGTTTATCTATCCAACCTAATCAATGGAACTACGTCACCGTGTGTAAAATGAATTGACCAATCAATTAAAAAACGCCCTTTTACTATAACTTTTCAAGCCCTATAGTCTATTTCACATTCTGACCAAGGTTATGGCCCCCAACTATTCTAAGCAAATTTTTTTCCGTCACTATTTGTAATTCTTTTTGTATGTAAGTTGTACTCCTTGTTCGTGTATCTTGATTGATAGTATGGACAGTCTGTTTAATACTGTAAAGTGTGAGTCTATTTTCGAGTTTTTAAAAGAGATAAATCTCTATAAAAAGATATAATTTTAGGGTCTTTTGACCATATGTTTTTTAAGACTATACATAATCAGCACCATTTATTCTTTTAGTGTTTTCACTGCTAATAATTTTAACTTTTTACATACCATTGCAGTATGACCAATTAAAAGCTTTGCATTAGTTGTAAGTGTGCCCAATATGACCTTTGATGTCGACGGGCCTTAAAACTTCATACATTCATTCATTCATTCCAATTGTAACAGTATCATCTTTGTAGGATGCCACTTTAACAGACATGCTGCTCCCCATTATCTTTGCCCAAAGGATATCTATTCTTTTCGTTTTTGATGATTTGTCGTTTTTATTGTGCATTAGGGGCCCTAAGTGACTCAGTGGTTAAGGTACAGGATAAGTATTTCACAATCACTACGTTCCTCACAGAGGCTCTGTGATTTTCGTAGGAGCGTCGATGGATAAGGCCTTTCACACCCCTCCCATATACTGCTGAAACCCAGAAACACACGACTGAGTAAGGTTTCGTTGTGATATGACTGTTATACTCTTGAAAACGGCATATAAAACATAAACCATTTTATTAATGAAATAAATAGGAACTTAAGGATAAGGACATACGTAAATATTATAACACATCGATTGTTACTACATGTATTAGTTATACTTACATTTTCTGCAGAGTGTATCAATTAAGAGTTTGGTCACTCTGCAATTGCGAGAGGGTACATTTTGATAAAAGGCCTGGTTAGTGCTCGTCGGGGAAATGTTTTCTAGGCTTTAGGGGACCTTACTGCAAAAAGGACAAGTCTTTTCAATTTGTTAGAAAGCCGTAAAAACAGTATTATACTTAAACCTTTGTAAATCAGTAAGTTGTAATTCAGTGAATATGATTTATAAACCGGATCTGTTTAAAAGTTTTAAAAAAAGAGATATAACGCACACAATCTTTCCGAGAAACAACCTATAGGAGACAAAATTAGAAAAATAAAGAAAACCACAACCGCATTCCACGTATGAAATCATACTTGGTTAGTAAATACAACTACCTTAAGTCTACTATATCTTTGGTTAGAAAAGTCTGACGGTAAGAAAATCATAATAAGGAATGTACGTCAGTAAGGTGTAATTGAGTCAATATGATTTTATAAACCGGATCTGTTTAAAAAATTTAAAAAAAAGAAATAAAACACACACAATCTTTCCACGAAGCAACCTTCAGGAGACAAAATTAGAAAAATAAAGATAACCACACCCGCAACAAAGTATTATAAATACTTGATTAGTAAATGCAATATCCTAAGTCTACTATATCTTTGGTTAGAAAAGGCTGACTGTAAAAAATCTTCAAAAGGAAGAAATCAAAATTCCAAAAGTCAATGATTTATAACATACCTATAATTTGTAGAAGTAAACGTTTGTAGCAGTTATGTTTTTAAAACACTATGTTAGATCTACGTCCAAGTGAATTTGGTCCGACATCAAGTAGACAAGACCTGAAAAGCCTTTTCCTTGTTTGCATATCATCATCATTTTCGCGTTTGTTGTATCTGTGTGTTTGAGTGTACAACCGTGATAATAACATAAGACAAACATTTATCCTCACCAAATCACTTTTTCTTTAGAATTGTAATATCTGGGCCGAAATGTATTTCAAACGTTATTAACGATGAAGAAAAATAACCTCCCTGCACGGTCGGTGATCATCAAAAGCATTTATGAGCCCCAATCATAATAGCGTGGCTCTACAAAGCGAAACAGATTGCAACGTTTGTTGTCCTACAAGTACAAGAAAAGAAACTTTGCTTTAAAAAAATCATTGTAGAGGCAGCCGTATTTCATGTTGGCTTCAAAATATTAATGTCGAAATTGAATTTGGCCAAAAAGTAGACTTGAAAATCCATTCATCCTCTGCTTAAATCATCATGTTCATATGTTTTGTTGATGAAAACGAGATTGTCCTATCTATCTATTCTCTATCATGGTTGACCTATTCTAAGAAGCCTTATCAATGAAGCGTAGGCTGATGGATAATCGCAAAAGGCCCATTGTTCCATTCTGCGTTTAAATGTTACATTTAGGTACATGTAGTAATAATCAGGAACGTCATCTTAGATACTCTTATTGTTTGCCGATGGAAAAAGCAGTTGAACTTGCTTATGTATCTATTTTTTGTTTTGTTTTCACATTCTATATTTAGCATGTGTACGGGGTCGGTATGGTGACAACTGCAGCAAAGAGTGTGCTTATTGTAAGGACAACGCCATGTGTAACTTCATAAACGGAATTTGTCCGAATGGATGTGAACCCGGGTATACAAACAATACTTGTGAAAAAAGTATGTCCGCTTATAATTATTGATTTGTTTGAGAGAAGTATCAAAAGATAGGTAATCATATTTACTACGAGTGCCTTAATTCTTTCTGCCAGGACATCAAAATGACAGACATTTGTTAACTGTCATTAAACTAGCTACTGGCTCACTTATACGTGCAAAGAAGGTTATTTATATATAAATATCAACATTGATTGTAATGCAAAAGAAACGAAAATCAGTTTTGTAAATTTAAAAGTTCTCTTTCCACAGAAATAAAAAAAACGTGCTTTTCTGGCTCAAGCAATAACTCGTATATTTCTGTAGTCATAAAGTTAATCAATTCTTTCTCTTCTTTCTGCTTTGTTTGTGTAGAATGTAAACAGGGTCGTTATGGTGACAACTGCAGTAAAGAGTGTGGTTATTGTAAAGACAACGCAACATGTAACTTCACAGACGGAACTTGTCCTAATGGATGTGAACCTGGGTATAAGAACAATATTTGTAAAGAAAGTATGTCATCTTATAATTATTAACAATGTCATGATGACAGTCCTTTATTCACGTAATTTTTTTAGATTTTTCATACATATGTTTGAGAAAAGTGACACAAGAAAAGTCAGCCAATATTTGACGTTTGCAATTCCTTCGCGGGGCGTAAATCATTATGCTAGGACATCAGACTGACAGACTTTTAGTAAGTAATTTAACAAGCCTGTAGCTCACCAACCAGCCAAATCAGGACACCATCGGCATAATAATCTTCGTTCCCACATCCCGTAAGGTGACTTAGGGCATACGCCATGGAATCTTACCATATCTTAGCTGTCCAAATCAAATATGTTTGGTTGTGTTGACATGAAGTTTTAGGTCGTGTATCGAAGCGAAAATAACGAGCAAATGCATTTTTGTGCATTTTCCCCTTCAGATTTTTTTTAAAAAAAATATTGGCTACTTTCTATTGAGGTCATCTGTTAAAAAAAAATATGCCTTAACTTTGGTGTAACGCAATAATGATTTAAATCTTATTATGAGCATAGGTATACAGGGAATCACGAAAGTAACGTAACACTTTTGTATATTTATAATTTGGCTTTAAATGTCAGATGAAGGGATAAAATATGTCTTTGTGTGATAAATTCATTGAATTTTAATGACAATAAATTATGCACTTTTATAGACATTTCAAAGCAGAAGTAGATTTTTGTCTTTGGCGTCATTTTCGAAATGAATGATGTTCTCAATGTGACACCCCCAGCCGGATGGGGGGTAGAATTCGCCGGCTGCCGTCCTGCAGAGTGGTAAGACCCCACTAATGGACCCGCCTGTTTGCCGTGGGTGGAGACTCGTAAGCCGGAAAAGAGGGTCCTGGCAGTTGAGGGGAGCCCAGGGACCTCCAGCTCTTCAACACACTGCTTTGGCCTCGGGTTCGGTGTAAACGAGAGCCTAGATGGGCCCGGTCTAGTGCAATCGGCTGTTCGCTGTTAAATTTTGGGCATTTTGAGTTTATTTCACATAGTTCTAACACTGTTACTGGTGTAAAAGAGAAACATTTATTTTGTATGTATCACATTTGTTTTCTTGAAACCGCATGTATCGCCAACTTGTCTGACTATATACACGTATATATTTGCACAGCATCAATTTGTCCATTTTAACTGCCTCTTTTTTGCGTATTTTAGTCCCTAGTCTAATATAGGCTCATGGGCTAATTAGGTTATGTAGGTCTTTTAATTTGGCTTTGACTTGCGTAGGTGCATCCTGATCTGGGGATGTTGCCACGCATTTTCTGTGCCGGATTGTCTGATTTGTCTGATTGTCTGGCCTAAGTATATCATTTGGGTAACCCTGACATGCAGAGCTGGATTGTCCGCTCTACTAGCCATGTCCCCTTTGTAGGACTCCATGGTGGGTGGGGGCCGCGAATGATGAACATTAAAACTACAACCATGGATAACCAAACAAAAAAAAGAAGAACACGGAAAGACTATGATAGTGAACAGGCTGAACCGGAATCGACTGGACCTTTTGCCCGCTTCTTGATAATCGAATCTTTGCAACCGGAAAAACCATTTGCAAAGCTGTCACCATTTGTTATTGAAAAGGTACTTGTTTCTTTGGCAGGCTCCCCGAAGTCTGTCAAAAAGCTTAGAAACGGCACTTTGTTGGTGGAAGTTGAAAAGCCGGAACATTCGAAAAACCTTTTGGCAATGAAAAGATTTTTCGAAATACCAGCAAAATGCACTGCGCATGGTACTCTGAACTCATCCAGAGGTATAATAAGGTGTCCAGACTTGGCTGGTGCGGAGGAAGAAGAAACTGTTTCCGAATTATCGACTCAGAATGTTATTGAGGCTAGACGTATTCGTGTTTTTCGGGATGGTATCCGGAAAGACACCAATACCATAGTTCTCAAATTTAAAACGGCTATCCTACCAAAAACACTTGAAGTCGGATACATGAAGGTTCCTGTTGATCTTTACATACCAAACCCACTCCAATGTTATAGATTTTTAAGTTTGGCCACCATGAAAAGCAATGTGACGCTGACGATCACTGTAAAAGATGCGGAACCAATGAAGTTAAAATTTACCATACCGACCCTTGTGAAAAACCCTTGAAATGTTTGAATTGTGGTGAAGAACACTATTCCACATCCCGATCATGTGAAGTTTGGAAGAGGGAAAAAGAAATCATCATCATAAAATATCGAGAAAGCCTGTCATTTTCGAAAGCTAGGAAAATTGTAGATACACGACAAGTATTTGGTGCCTCTTACTCTAGTGTGACCAAATCCAATGCTGCAAAATCAGTCACTTTAAAAGATGCTCAAACACAGACAACTAATGCCTCGATCCAAACAGATTCAACAGAGAAACAAACCTCCACAACAGCCAAACATCAGCAACCTGTAGTTAACAAAAAACCAGAAAAGCCTGGTCCAAAGAGTCCGAATAGATATCCAAATAAGGTCCGCTCAGATCGCCTTCCAAAGGGATCTAACGACCAAATTCAACAACACAACCGCTTCCAATGTCTTGAAGAAGACATGGAAGCGGAAAATGGCCATGCAGAAACTAATACAAATAAGCAAGGTCGTATTATTAAATTAAATAATAAGAAATGAATCGGTACATACTTCCAGTGTTTTATGGTATCTTCCTTACATTAACTTTAGTGATGACTAACACCATTCTGCAATGGAATTGTCGTAGCATTAAAGCTAACTTCTAGGAATTAAAACTTTTAATTAATGAACAGAAACCAGTTGCAATATCTTTGCAGGAGACATTTCTTAAAGACTCTGACAAATTATCCTTAAAATACCATTCTTGTTACTTCAAAAACTTCAGTGGTAACGATAAAGCTTCGGGGGGAGTAGCCATAATAGTGAATAACAGTGTTCCGCACCGTTTTATTAAGTTGAAATTACACTACAAGCAGTTGCGGTGAGCATTTCCCTCAATAAAACCACAACTTTGTGTTCTCTTTATCTTCCACCTAGCTCACCAATTGATATTAAGAAACTTGATGATGTTATCAATCAATTGCCCAAACCTTTCATTTTAACGGGAGATTTCAATTCCCATAATACATTATGGGGATGTACACATACAAATGATAAAGGCCGAATCATTGAAAGTTTCATCACAGATCATGACCTCGTTTTGCTCAATGATAAATCTTCAACGTATCTACATCCTGCAACTGGTTCTTATTCATCTTTAGACTTAACGTTATGCAGTCCGGAAATTTATACTGACTTGAGTCGGAAGGTTGATTATGACCTTCACGGAAGTGATCATTTCCCGATTGTAATATCGGAGGTTGGACCATCTATACAACAACGTCCGGAGCGTTAGAAACTTCATAAGGCAAACTGGGCACAATTCAAAATTCATTGCGAACAATCAATTGACCCAAATGAATTTGACGAATGTGAAAATCCAGCAGAACTGTTTACTTCCTTACTTTACTCTGCTGCAGAGAAATCAATTCCTCGGACATCGACAAAACCGAAGCATCCAAGTAAACCATGGTTTAATGATGAATGCAAGAAAGCTAAAGCTGAGCGGAAATCGGTTCTCAGACAAATCAATACGAAACCTACTCAGGAGAATCTTGTAAGATTCAAAATCGCACGTGCGAGAGCACGGCGAACAATTAAGCAAAGTAAACGTGCGTCTTGGCGACAGTATGTATCTAGATTAAATTCTAGATCGTCTGTCAAAAAGACATGGGAAATGATACGGAAAATTAATGGTAAAAGTACTTCCCATAGTATTGGTCATCTAGATACTGATGAGGGGAATTTTGAATCCAAACGTGACAACATGCCAACGTGCTAGCTGATACATTTGCCAAGAAATCCTCTTCCACGAATTATTCATCTACGTTCCAAAAATTTCAGACCGCAAAAGAGAAATCCAAACTGAATTTTAAATCTGATAACGTGGAATACTATAACAAAGACTTAACTATTAAAGAGATAAGAAAAGCCCCAAAAAAGTTTCATGACACTGCAGTTGGGTCTGATGATATCCATTATCAGTTCCTTAAACACTTACCGTATCGTTTCCTCCATTTTTTACTCCAATTTTTCAATCAAATCTGGAAGACAGGGGTTCTTCCAGACTCCTGGAAAGAAGCTATAGTTATTCCTATACTTAAGCCTGGCAAAGATTCTACAAATCCTAATAATTACCGCCCTATAGCCTTAACGAGTTGTATTTGTAAAACCATGGAAAGAATGGTTAATGACCGCCTTGTCTGATTTTTAGAGAAAAATAAAATCATTTCCACAAACCAGTGCGGATTTCGTAAACAAAGAAGCACGCTTGATCACCTAGTTCGCTTCGAGACTTTCATACGCGAAGCTTTTATAAAGAAAGAACAATTTGTTTCTGTCTTTTTCGACTTGGAAAGTGCTTACGATACAACCTGGAAGTATGGTATTATGAAAGACCTCTATGATTTTGGTATTCGAGGTCGCCTTGCTTATTCATTTCTCCTTTTTTAGATGAACGCCAGTTTAGAGTCAGAGTTGGAAATACATTTTCTAGTCCACACGAACAGGAAATGGGCGTTCTCCAGGGAAGTATCCTCTCAGTTACACTCTTCAGTGTTAAAATTAACAATATTGTTAAATCTGTTTGCCCTGGAGAAGAATGCTTTCTCTATGTGGACGACTTCTGTATTTGTTATCGATCAAAACATATGCATACGATCGAAAGACAGCTTCAGCAGGTCTTAAATAATTTGAATTCATGGTCAAACGAAAACGGTTTCAAATCTTCGAAAACCAAGACCAAATGTATGCATTTCTGTCAGTCGAGGAAACTTCACCTCGACCCGGACCTGACACTAGATGGTGTCCGCATTGAGGTCGTTCCGGAATTCAAATTTTTAGGTCTTTTATTTGACTCTAAACTCACGTTCATCCCACATATAAACTATCTGAGCAACAAATGCCAAAAAGCTCTGAATCTTTTACGTGTAGTTTCCAGTATGGACTGGGGAGAAGATAAAAAAGTACTATTAAGACTTTATAGGTCATTAGTAGGATCTAAACTTGACTACGGTTGCGCAGTATACGGGTCAGCACGTTGGTCATATTTACGCAAACTTGATACTATTCATAATCAAGGCTTGCGCCTTGCATTAGGTGCAATGAAGACTTCTCCAATCAATAGTCTGTATGCAGAAGCAAATGAACCTTCGTTAAACCTAAGGCGAAAGAAACTTTCCATGCAGTACTATCTAAAATTGAAGTCAAATCCTGAGAACCCAACTCATAAGGTTGTTTTTGAACATCTGTATAAAGATGAATTTTTAAAGAAAAAAAAAGGTAATCCCTCCTTTCAGTCTTCGTTGCAATGCAGACATACGAAGTCTTGAATTTGATTTAGATGATATCGCGGAAAATAAACTAACAGACGTTCCTTTGTGGACCTCAAATAGTCCCACATTCGTATATGATCTGGCATCACACCAAAAAGCGACTACAGATCCCATGATTTTTAAAAGCAAATATCTTGAAATAAAAAGGCAATACTATAATCATGAGCCCATTTATAAAGATGGTACAAAAGATGATAACAGGGTGGCTGCAGCTGCCGTGCTAGACGGTGAATTATATCAATTCCGTCTTCCAGATAAATCTTCCATTTTTTCTGCAGAGCTAACGGCAATAGACCTTGCTCTTGATCATATAAAAGACGACGGTTACCGGCGGTATATCATTTTTACTGATTCGCTCTCAGCAATGCAAGCACTTGAACACGAGAAAACGGACAACCGGCTAATTACTAATCTTTTAGATAAGTTATCCAACATCTGTGAAACGGATGATGTTGTGTTCTGCTGGCTTCCCAGTCATATTGGCATTCGTGGTAATGAAGAGGCAGACAAAGCTGCCAAGGATGCATTATCACTCGATGTTTTACCTTTCAAAGTACCTTTTAACGATTTTAAACCTCTTATTCATAATTTTATTCAAAATGTCTGGCAAAGATCTTGGAGTGATCCAATAAATCAGCACAATAAATTATTTTCTATAAAGCCGAATACAGGTGAATGGCTCCCAGGCACGCGGTCAAACCGCCGAGAAGAAGTTGTTTTGGCCCGCCTACGAATAGGTCATACACACTTGACGCATTCATACCTTCTCAAAGGAGAGGAAGCTCCTCAATGTATTCCATGCAACATCATTATCACTGTCAAGCATTTACTGATAGAATGCACAGACTTTGCACCTATCAGGGACAGGTACTTTCAGGTTGACAGTTTAAAAACACTGTTTGATACTGTGAAGTTGGAATCACTATTTGACTTTTTGAAGGAAGTTAACCTTTTTAAGAAAATTTAGTCTTACGTTTTTTGACTCTTCTTTTAAGAACATACTTTACATACATTGTTTTGCCTCTTTAGTGGGGAGATATTTACTCCATTAGAGGTTGTTTTATTTTAAAATTGCCATGACTTTAGGGCCTATACAAAGTTTTCCTTTTTAATTATTCAAACAAGGTTGCTACCTCATTGTTACTGTTCTAAACATCAGGTTCAAACGTTCCACAGTATTATCTGAAGCATAGGCATCGTTAAATTTGTAAATGCACCCAATATGACCTAAGCTGTCGACGGGCCTTAAAACACTACTTATTCATTCATTCATTCTCAATGTCACGCTGAGCTCCGATAGCTTAGTCGGTAGCGTACAGGGCTTGAGAACTGGGGATCGCTGGTTCGATCCCCAGCTTGGCAAATTTCTTTCCGAGAATTCCGAGTCATTGCGACAGCATTCTTTCCTCTCTCATCGCTGACCATTGTTTCGAAGATGGTGATGTGAGAAAGTAGGCAGTGGCTTGGAAAGAATATTATGCGGATAGCTGTAAAAGAAACTCCAAGAAAGCATGGATAGGTGCACTGGCCGCCGCCACATAACTGAAACAATGTAGAAAAGGGCATTTAATACTATACAATCATTTAACCAATCAGTCTCAATGTGATATCCTTTTATGCTCTTTCCTTGACGAAGACACGCGATTAAATTCTCAATCACTTTAGCACAAATTCTAACATAAATATCGTTGATTTCACTTTAACGTTCTTTAACAACATGTCTGTGCTGTCTGGCTTGGGATTGTAGACATTTGACTTTAAATAACCCCAAAGGAAGAAGTCGTGCTGGTTAAGGACAGGATGAAGTCACCTGCATTGAAAATACGTGGTTAAGCAGGATAGTGCTACGGCACACATATCTAATAATATCTAATAATAGGCTTTTTCTATAGGATAGGGTAGTATTAAGACAATAAACTGTGGTCCAAGATTGCTGGATATCGTGGACGGCACACAGTCTAAACCCTAACCCGTGTGACTTCTTCCATCGGATTGTTTTAAAGTCAAAGGTCTACGGTCCCAAGCCAGACAGCACAGACATGTTGGTAAAGAAGGTTAAAAGTGAAATCAATATTCGAATGTGTGCTTAAGTGATTCCCAAATCTTCATGCGTGTTCGACAAGGTCGATTGATTGAACGGAATTTTACGCCGCTTTCAACATGATTTCTGTCATATCACGGCGACAGCTCACATGTACATGTATATCTTGAGTTGTACTTATACTAGGCTAGGGCTCTAAAGTGTCTTCCCCAGGACACTCCCACGAAAAACCCACTGGATATAGTGCAGCTCGAACCCGGGGCCTCCAGGTTACGAGCCCCACATTTTACCACTGAGCCACGCAAGACCCCTTTTTCCGAAAGGAAAGAGCATCAAAAGCCGCCACATTGAGCGTATTATCAATTTCTATAATGACACCAATGACTAAAAGGTCCTTCTGATATTAAAGCTGTATGAAAGTGGTTATTTTATGACGATTAGATAAAAATATCACAACGATAATGACATATGTTATATAAATGTATATATATTTTTATCTCTTCATCAGATATTCAAAGCTACATTATAAATGTATAGAAGTATTACCTCATTTTCCAGACACCCTGTATTAGGAAATGTTAACATCTTTTCATATCAATATAATTAGTAGACGAAAAATCAAATGTTTTTAGCTCCACTGGCCGAAGGTCAGCGGGTTTATGTCACGGTCCGGTATCCGTCGTGTATTCGACCGTGTGTGCTTGCGTGCGTCCGTCCGTCCGTCCGTGCGTGCGTGCGTTAACTTTAATTGCAAACATCTTCTCTGAAACTACCCATCCAATTTTGATGAAATTACACAGAAATGATTCTGTCATGGTCCTCTTTAAAATGCCTTCAAAAACTCATGTTGCCATGGCAACAAACTGAAAAATAATGAAAATATTGAAAATCTTCTTTTCTGAAATCATAAGGCCTAGGGCTACCAAATTTGGCATGTAGCTTTATCTAGTGGACCTCTACCAAGTTTTTTTCAAATTATAGCCCTGGGGTCAAATTTGGCCCTGTCCAGGGGGTCGCAAGTTTTATATGGGCCTATATAGGGAAAATTTTAAAATTCTTCGTATACCTAGCCAAAAGGCCTAGGGCTACCAAATTTTTCATGTAGCGTCATCTGGTAGGCCTCTACCAAGGGGACCCAAATTATGTCTCTTGGGTCAAGCTTGGCCCCACCCCAGGGGTCACAAGTTTTACATGGGCTTATATAGTGAAAACTTTAGAAATCTTCTTGTTACTAACCATAAGACCTAGGGCTACTAAATTTAGCTCTGTTTCAGGGGTCTCATGTTTTACAGGGCCTTTATTGGGGAAACTTTGAAGATCTTCTTGTTTATAACCAAACATTCTAGACCTGTATCATTTGGTGTTCTTGTAGGATTTTAGAGAAAAAAAAAAATGTATGTCTTCTTGTTCGAAACCATTTCGCCAGGCATTGTAATGTTTGGCTTGTAGTGTTTTTACTTATTAGCCAGTGGAGCGATACAGTGCCATCATGGCCCTCTTGTTCTTTTATTAATCTATTAATATTAAAAGTCTGCGAAATCGTTTTCTAAAGTATTTTTGAGGGATTACATTTTCTAACACTGATTGTTACATAGACTTGATTTTGTTTTTGCCGTCTGTCCGTTAAAATTCTGCATGTCCTTCAAAAACGATACCATTAGCAACATTATTGTTTATGTTGGCGATATTGACAAGTGCAAGTTCAACGGCATTAAAAAAAAAGAGGATAGCTTAAGGCTTATTCTTTGCAAGAATGACTATCAAAATGAAAAAAAAATGAACAAACTTGAACGGATCGCTACACATCTGGTAAATTTTCTGCTATACTTTTTTTTTTGTCATTGTCCTTTTTTGTTGTAATTTTCCATCAGTTTCATTAAGTGTCGACATTGTTTCAGCCTTGTAATGGACCAGTCGCCTATAATTAAGGGTTAAAATTGCTGTCCTATATGTTATCTCTCTTAGACAATTTTTTACTTAACTGTTACAATAAAACAAGTTTACGGTAAAATATCTAATCACTATATCTTACTGTATCTTATATTGATACAGAAAATTCGATTTGAACACAGTTTAGCATAAATATGTCCTATAAATTAATGTATCAAACTCTTTACCAGACGCATAAATTTCAAACAAATCCATTTTACAAGCTTTTGTTGACGACAATTCGACGACAATTCCAATGTGCCTCATACTGTTAATATACTGTAAGAAATTTTCTCCCCCAGGAAGGTAAAATTCGTGCTTTTCTGAGCGATAACTCTCACTCTCTCTCTCACACACACACAGACGCGCGCACACACACACACACACACACACACACACGCGCGCGCGCGCGTGGGTGTGGGTGTGGGTGTGAGTGTGTGTGTGTGTGTGTGTGTGTGTGTGTGTGTGTGAATACCTGTCTGGCCATAACCTTCATATATTTTTTTTTTTCGTCCGCTTTATTTATGTAGCATGTGTACAGGGTTGGTATGGTTACACGTGCAGAAAAGAGTGTGGTTATTGTAAGGAAAACGCCACATGTAACTTCATAGACGGAACTTGTCCTAATGGATGTAAACCCGGGTATACGAATATTGCTTGTGAAGCAAGTATGTAATCTGACAATTATTTATAACTGCATGATGACAATCCTTTATACACGTACATATAGCTGCAATGAAAAAGAGCAGCAACACTGGTTTTCTTAGTTTATGAGCTACCATTCGTTTCTTTCGCAGGAAATGCAAAGGGTCGGTCTTCTAGGTCATACCTCATCGTTTTGGTTCTTTAGTCCACTTTATTTTTATAGAATGTAAACGGGGTCGGTATAGTGACAACTGCAGCAAGGATCAAACTCTTATACCTTACTACATCTTATATTGATACAGAACATCCTTTTTTCACACAGTTTAGCATATAAGGGCCCTATACATACTTGTTTTCACTATTTACCAGCAACAAAAAAAAAAAAAAACGTTCCATCCTCAAACCATTCGCAGACGGCAACGGTAATATGATTCATAATGACGGACTGTTTCTATGATAAGAAGAATATGCTTTTGACAAGCATTTTTTGTTTTTGGCACTATGTTTTAAACGGATATTTTCTTCAAGTCGGTATTGTTGGGCAAAAAAGTAAAACGTGACTGAGAAACCGATTTCAAAATCAGGTTGTGACGTCTGCTTCTCTTATCAAAGCATTCCCGTATTCATTCTTGGGATTGATTTTCCAGAAAGGCATAAAATTTATCTGATGGTTACAAAATATTTTCTGAACAAACACGCTAGGGGTTTAAGCCGTTACCTAACAATCTCGAGTTTCTACGACCCTAAAGAAAAATATTTTTAAAAACCTCCTGGGGAAAGAAGAAAACGAGAGTAGCCCGTTATTTTTAAAGTAAGAAATAGACACTTTGTGCTCAGGTGAGCGTTCGATCGCATTGTATAAATGTTTGGCATCTAACGTCCTCTGTGCATCGTCCGGGCGTTTACAATTATCTTGAGAGCTCATTAAAATGGTCAGAATGTTTGTCTTTATAATATCTCGAAATCGGGTCATGGATAAAAAAATAGTCATAGACGAGTCAGGAAATGAGTCATGTCGATTAAAGAAGTAGCTCACTGGAAAAAAAATCGAAAAACCTTTTGTGAACTCTAAGTATCACACTTACTACCCAATACCCTTGAAAATTGGTCAGAATGTCTGTCTTGATATCTCAGAAGAGGTTGAAAAATTGGTTACTTAGGCTAAAAAAGTAGGTCATGCAATAAATTTATGGAAATTCCTCGTGTGCACTCTTCAGGCAATATTTTCACTATGACATTCATGAAAGTTGATCAGAATATTTATCTTGGTGATATCTCGGACATAGGTCCCGTCAAGGCAAAAAGTAGGTCACCGGGACAAGTCTTGAATATTCCATGTGTGCAATCTTCATGATAGTTAGTGAGAATGTCTCTTTTAATATCTCAGTGAGATTGGTCCGAAATTGTGTTACATTGAATAAAAAAGTACATGTATGTCACTGGAACAAATCTTTGAGAAAACGTGTGCAATCTAAGTGCCTATATTTTTGTGTAATACTCATGAAAAGTGGCCAGACTGTTTCTTTTGATGGTATCTTAAACAAGTTTGAAAACGGGTCGCTTCAACTCAAAAAGCGAGTGGCTGGGACATGTATGTCGCTTGATCAAATATAAAATAACCCTTGTGTGCACTCTAGAGGTCACATTTTCATTCTATAATTTCATAACCCCATTATCACTTTTATCTGGCGAGCGCTACCATCTTGTTTACTTTTCCCACAAATCTTCCTATTAAAGACAACCCAAATCATTTCAGCAAGTTTGAGTTTGTTATCTGCATTTTTTTTTTTTTTTTTTTTTTTTTTTTTTTTTAATTTGGAGCAGTCGATTTTATGTGTGTGGGGGGGATAAAGAGTCAAGACTATTCCAGGCGGTGGCGCACTCACAAATTGTAATTAAATAGAGAGTTCTAATAGAGTGTTCTGCAAGTAGACAAAAGTTAGTAATGCAAAACAAAGAATCATACAGTGATTAATGGCACAGAGAAATTATATTTTTACGAGCTTAGTGTTTGATGGTTAAAAACAAACTAGGTTTGTTGCCAGTTAAAAGATAGTCACATTCTATTTCATTGACAGCATCCGCGGGTAGCTTGTTTAGCTGAATATAAAAGGACTCTTTATTGTTCTATTTGTCTCTCTGCCTTTATAGTTATCCTTGGATGATTATAGCCTTATACCCATTAGCGACTCACTTGTAAGTTACAAATTTGGGTGACATAATTTTAAAACTTACTGGATCGCCTTATCTGAGACGGCTGATGTTGAAAACTGAATTGATTTATTCTGTTTCAAGCTTGTGACAAAGGAAAGTATGGCCCTGACTGTGTCAATGTATGTGGAAAATGTTCCGGAGGAAAGACGTGTAATGTGACAACGGGTGTATGTCCTTATGGATGTTCGGATGGATATGAGGGTATACTTTGTATGCAAGGTTGGTTATCAAGTTCTCAAACTTGTACCCATTTACAAACAGACTTCACGGTAAAGAAATTGTTTTAGTGCAAGATTTATTGCGTTTTACAACGAACAAGTTTAGTATGGTAATGATGTAATTTCACGATGGCCTAAGTTGTTCTAATAAAAATAGGAAATGTCTCTTCACAATTCCCTGTTTATATCATTCCTTCTTTACATAAATGCTTTTTGCCTGGAATCGAGTTCACTCTTTGAAACACAATTGATCATAAAGAAATAAAAAAAAAAAAAAAAAAAAAAAGTTTCCTTATTGCATTTAATAGACGAACAGTCTATCAAACAAGACTAGTATATATGGAAATAAATGTTGATTTTTACCACTCCATATACTGTATAAAGTCGTGAACCCTTCTACCACATTTTGCTTTTGATAACCTGGCAATGTCATGCCAAAACTATGACTTCAGTAACCATATAGCTTCTTTCTTTTTAAAATTTTAAAGCGATGAATAAACGAAATATTTCAATGCAGGAAGAGCAAGGCCAAACTACATACTATTTGGAATATCTATTAGTGTAACTTTTGGCGTATGTCTTATCGTCGGAGGATTGGTGACTGCAATCATTTACGTGATCTGGCCAAGGTAAGGAGACAAAAATTAGGAACCAATATCGTTAATAAAAAAAAAAAAAAAAAAAAAAAAAATTATTTTCCATGTAATTTCTAAAGAAAATTTAAGCATTAATAAACGATTTGTTCTTTTGAACTTGAGCGCTTAAGGACGGATTTAAATGTATTTAATCAGCTTCCATTTTTTGTGCCTTTCCTGTGCGTATGTTTTCATGTGACTATGTACTTTGAAAAAGCATAAAAATAAAATGTTCTGTCTTTCTGTCTGTCTGTCTGCCTATCTTCCTGCCTGTCTGGCTGGCTGTCTCTCTGTCTTTTTTTTGCAGAGGGGGGTTCCGTCCGTCCGCCCGTTTGTCCGTCCATACTTTGTTCAAAAAGTAATTCTTTTGATTCGAGTAATATGTGATATTGCCGAAAGGTAGAGTTAAATGGATAGGACAAAAACGTCTCATTGTCTTAATGATCGAGATTAATAGCACTTTTCAGCACTGCTCTGGATATCAGCCTTTGCATTTTTCTACGCTTTTTTTTACATGTTCTACTCATAAGTAAACCATTTAACTCCAATTATCTTTTGCACAGACTTGAAATTGAATATAAAAACGTATACCTTTCACTATTAATATCAATAACTGACGAAGCTTTAAGGTTTATATTTAAACTTTTCTATCCGTTCAGGAATAAATACATTTAACGATGTATATGACAATTTTTTCTAACACAGATTTTTTTAAAACTTTGCACATACAAAGCTCGTCATGTCTCTGGGCGATTAAAAGTTATGGGTCACCGAGCTTGTTTCTGAGAAATTTGCCTTTGAAAAAGGTGTATACAGATCCAAAATTCAGCTTATATTGGAATTAACATACTTTTCTTTAATAGTCAGTCAAACAGAAAAATTACCAGAAGGTTATACGAATGTACATCATTTTACTGAAATTTATTTAGTTTTACACACAAAATATATAAAAGCATTGTTTTGAGCATGGTAAATGTACAAATTTGCATGTTATACATGTATATGGACCATTGAGTTAAAAAGGGAGATAATATGACCGAATTAAGGGTTAATCTTTGATAAATACATATTTCTAACGGAAGATTTTTCTTAAAATTTCCACACTCATAGCATTTATAAATCTAAACAATAGGAAAAAATAAAAATGGCACCTATCCGTGCTTGTTTCGTCAGAAAACAGTGATGAAGGTCACTCTGAAAGTTATTTTTTTCAAGGAAAAGAATGGGATAAAAGCTCAGCAGACATAATGGGAAAAGGAGAAATTGATCATTTGGAGCAATTTCTCCTTTTCCACCAAAATTTTCAAAGTGGAAACAGCTATACTTCCACAACTTTAAATTTTCTGCTTTTGTTTCATTGTTTGGTGTGTAACAGTATTTTAATTATTTCACGATGACAGTTCACAGATCCATTTCTTTCTCTTTACTAATACTACCAGAAGAAAGTGTACTTGTTTCAGTGCTGCAATAGTATTACCATATGTGCGAAAAAAACATGGGTGCACTTTTAATTCACTATCCATGGCAAAAGTATATGCACAGTAGGTTGCGCGCGAACATTTGTAATATACGTCGTTAAACTACAAGTGTGGGATGAAAGCTCGAGAAACATCATAAAGAATAGGAATAAAGCAACCGACGGCACGGCTCCCCAATATGTACTAGCCATAATAAGATATAGCCGTATATATAATATAATAAATGTAAACTGCGAATAATGTCTTCAATTTCAGACATCCTGGTCAAAATGCCTTTAAACTCGAACATCAACACGGTAAGTTACCTCCAGACATTACCGAATCATATGAGCTGCCTGATCAAAGGACTTTGGAACTAAAGCACCAACATAGACATCCCCCTCTAGACAACACTGGCATATATGACTTGCCTGAAGACAGTGGCTTTGAACTTGAGCATTCACACAGACAGTCACCAACAGACATGTATGAACTACCTGTTCAAGGTGGCCATGAACTTGAGAATCAACATAGACATCCCCCTCTAGACAACACTGACATATATGACTTGCCTGAAGAAAGTGGCCTTGAACTTGAGCATCAACATAGACACCCCCCTCCAGACAACACTGGCATATATGACTTGCCTGAAGAAAGTAGCCTTGAACTTGAGCATCAACATAGACATTCCCCTCCAGACAACACTGGCATATATGACTTGCCTGAAGAAAGTGGCCTTGAACTTGAGCATCAACATAGACATCCCCCTCCAGACAACACTGGCATATACGACTTGCCTGAAGAATGTGGCTTTGAACTTGAGCATCCACACAGAAAGTCACCAACAGACGTCACCGGCACGTACGAACTACCTGTTCAAAGTGGCCATGAACTTGAGCATCAACATAGACATCCCCCTCCAGACAACACTGGCATATATGACTTGCCTGAAGAAAGTGGCCTTGAACTTGAGAATCAACATAGACACCCCGCTCCAGACAACACTGGCATATATGACTTGCCTGAAGAAAGTGGCCTTGAACTTGAGCATCAACATAGACACCCCGCTCCAGACAACACTGGCATATACGACTTGCCTGAAGAATGTGGCTTTGAACTTGAGCATCCACACAGAGAGTCACCAACAGACGTCACCGGCACGTACAAACCTGTTCAAAGTGGCCTTGAACTTGATCATCAACATAGACATCCCCCTCCAGACAACACTGGCATATATGTCTTGCCTGAAGAAAGTGGCCTTGAACTTGAGCATCAACATAGACATCCCCCTCTAGACAACACTGGCATATACGACTTGCCTGAAGAATGTGGCTTTGAACTTGAGCATCCACACAGAGAGTCACCAACAGACGTCACCGGCACGTACGAACTACCTGTTCAATGTTGCCATGAACTTGAGAATCAACACAGACAGTCACCCCCGGACATAACTGACACATATTAGCGGCGTGACTCAAGGGCCTTTGAACATGAACATCAACGCAGACAATTATCCTCGGAAATCAGTGGCGCATACTTGCTGCCGAATCAAAGTGGCTTCGAATTTGAGCATCAGTACGACCTGATATCACCGGTGTATGAGGAACCAGGGCCTGTATATGAAAACTGAGAATAGTGTTACTTGTTTCAGACAGACAGAGGGAAATAAACGCATTCCTGCATTCAAACCAACAATACACTGTTTAACATATGTACAAAAAAAGTCAACACTTCTTGTAGGCATGTACGTACGCAGTATTTCACAACCTGGAGTTTAATTTCGAGATAGAAAATACAGTTGCAATTTGAAATCCTAAACAAAATGCAGGCGAAATCGTTAAAATATTTTTCTTTCGTGAAATAAAAGTTGTACTAATTATTTGTTAATATCGGGTTTAAGAACTGTGAAATACATACGGGCCCCGTTTTAACTAGGTATTTACGCACAAAATTTTCTAAAGAGAATGCGTAACTGCGTTTTACTAAAATAATTTCGTAACTGATTCAAGGGTAAGTTTTTGCGTAACTTTACCAACGAAAAAAAAAAAGAAAAAAAACAATTGCCGTAACTTTTACGTTAGTGTTGCCGATATCAGAAGGGGTTCGAAATAGTTAGAATAATTAAGTGAGAAACAAATGAAATAAAAATACGGATTGGCGAGGTACAGAATTCAATTGAATAAGATCGTTCTGGATGACATCTAGCTCTAAATAAGGCATTTTATGTATTTTTTTAACACTATTTTCTCACTGTTGCATGAAGGTCACGGCACTCTTTGCCGGTATTTCAAGTATTTTTCTCAGCACTAGGTTAGAGACCAACAATACCTTGCGGAAGAAAATTTCACATTCACGCTGAGTTCACTGAGGATCGATTGATTGATTGATTGATTGTATGGTGTTTAACGCCGTTTTCAACATTATTTCAGTTATATCGCGGCGGCCAGTGCACATATCCATGCTTTCCTGGAGTCTCTTTTACCAGTACTCCGCACAATTTTCTTTCTAAACCACTGGCTGCTTTCCCACATAACCATCATCGAAACAATGGCCAACGGTGGGAGAGGAATGAATCCTGTCGCAATGACTATCATCAATCCTCGGAAAGAAATTGGCCGAGCCAGGGATCGAACCCACGACCCCTTGTTCTCAAGTCCTGCACGCTACCGACTGAACTACCGGGGCTCGGCACTGAGGATCGAACCCAGAAACTTTCAATCAAAAAAAGGAATCCAAAAATACATAAGTATGAAGCCTTAGACGAAGTTTCCAATATTGCTGGTCAACAATTATATCATTTTATAAGATAACAAATAACATTTTTTTTTTCGATACATCTACACCCGTTTCTTTTATATCACGAACTGGATAAGACCAACTTAGCCTTGGATTAAAGAATTAAAGATTAGAGAGTAGAGATGCAGAAGGTAAATCGTTATTCTGGTATTATCTTCACGTATTAAGAGACATGTTGCTAGAAGTTTATAGAACATATTTCGATTGATTAATTGAATAGTGTTTTCACATTTTCAGCATCATTTCAGTCATGTCGTAGCTGTGCATGTACTGGGTTTCATAAGTGCTAGGCTAGGGCTCTGAAATGTCTTGCCCTGGGACAATCCCTCGAAAGGCCCAGTGCTTCGAATGAGGATCGAGCTCGGAACTTCCAGGCCACGAGCTCTACATTCTACTACCAAGCCATGCAGGTACCAAAACACTTTCTAATCCATTTCTTTGATAGGATAGAAAACATTGTGGGAAAAGTAGATGTTGGTTACAAGCATTTTCTACTGGTCCGACAATGTTTTCTAAATTTCAAATGGCCTCTACCTAAGGGTCCTTAAAACTCGGGGTTGGTTGGTAAAGGGATAAAAACTGACAGTGACTGTTTGCTTGAACTTGGTCGATACAATTTGTAATTGAGGTTTCAGCTTTCACACTGATTTTCAATGGTATCGTATCCTGTATTTTCATATCTGTGTCGTACATAGGTGTGTTTTAAGTCTATTGCGATTCTAATTTTTCTATCATTGCGGTCACGGTTTCAACAGTATGGACTATCTTGAAACAAATTCATAAATATATTCATAAGCGTGTAGCTTTTTGACTGCTGTATTTACATTTCATTACATAAAAGAGCGAACAATCCTCGGATTAAAAGTGATGGACGAGACTTGCAACGGAGAAATGGGTTCCATACATGCACCTATAGATATCATTACTGAAATAATGATAATCTAAGTATATTCTCAAGTCATGTCAAGTACTGTGTTTTCAGCTTTAGATAGAATTTCCTCCTTGCGATTCCAGCGAGAAATCAGAGTGTCTGGTTTATATATGTCCAATTGGATAGTTACGAAAATTATTTACGAAAATACTTACGCAAGCTTTGTAAAACGTAGGTAAGAATTTGGTAGCTTTTGCGTTGTGAAAACTTACAAAAAATAACTTACGCAAATGACAGTAAAACGGCGCCCCGGAGTATTATGTTATATAGCAACTTTCATGGTGTTTGTATTTGTTGCGAGCAGCGTGAGAATAGTCTTTATTGCAGGAGACCAAACGTCGATCCAGATATCAAATTTTTCTGACGGGTATCAAGACAGTTCCCCGACAAGACAGTTCCCCGACACAAGTTTTCGAGACAGTTCCCTAACAGATTTGAAGACAGTTCCCCGACACTATTGAAGACAGTTCCTCGACACATTTGTTCATGTCAAATAACTTTTTTAATGACAATTATGATTGGAAATCATGAGATATAAGAAATATTCAGTGTGGATTTTTTAATATTGTGATCAGATTATTTGTAGGCTACCTTGTGAAGAAGAAGTGTATATACATTGACGGGTACTTATTCTCTCATGGATGAATTTACAATGATTCACGATTGTCATAAAAATAAGAGAATTTTAAAAAGACTATTAGCCAGCGTGAAAGTTGATAAAAGAACATGTTTTGAGATTATTTGGAGTTAATTCTTGAAATTATTTTGATAATTTGTATTTTAGTTGTGTGTATTACTTTGTGTTTTACAGAAATATGTAAGAGAGAGCGAGAGAGAGAGGAGGAGATTTTCGCAAGTGAAATACTTTTTCAGTTTACCTTGTAAACTCAGTCCATAATGCTAATTTTTCGAATACGTGTATACATATTGTATGAGCCATTTGGGAAAATATAGTGTATTTCGATATTGTTAGGTATCATTTTGCGACTAAAGGCCGTCAAAATGTTCCGTCAAACAAAGCTGAGTTATAGAAAATTATAGAGATCGACATTTCACGAGGCCATCTTAGAAAATTACAGACAATCTCATGGTGACCAACTGCACTCGTCAATCACAGATACAAACACTTCAATCAGTCACAAAAGATCATGTATCCATTAAATCCCTCAACAACACATTTCCAAGATGATAATTGTCGTTTGACATTGAACAAATGTGTCGGGGAACTGTCTTCAAAAGTGTCGGGGAACTGTCTCCATATATGTCGGGGAAGTGTCTCGAAAACTTGTGTCGGGGAACTGTCTTGTCGTGGAACTGTCTTGTTCCCTTCTGACGCACCGAGAAGCAAATACAAACACCAGGAATGTTGCAGAATATAATTAATATTCCTTCTGTTATATACCTATAACTTTCGACATCAAAATAGTGAAATTATTGCCATTTTTTCAAATTAAAGTATAACAAGTACTAGTGTAGCGGGTAGTATCTTGGTTTTTACAAATCAATATTACGAACTTCGCAAGTTAGTCATCTCATCATATCATATTTGAAACAATATTTATCTGCGTGCGACGCTTGGAATTTTATAGATTTATAACCAATGAAAGTACATCGTGAATAATTTGAAAATCAGGACTCGTGTTCACGCACTATTCTAACTTGCTTTTTGATTCTAATTATAGATTTGTCGCGCCCGCTGAACATTGTTTTGACGATATCTGCGTGGGCCAGCAACTAATTGTTTAGACAAAATGTCGTGCGTATTACTGTTAACTTGAGAAACACCAGGAAAGCATGGTGTACTGCCCGTAGCAATATAACTGAAAGGAAACAAAATATGGCCCGTATCAAGTACTTTCACGTTATCAAATATTGGCTTAATCTAATAATTTCTTACTTCCTCAAATTTAACGCACCTGACACACTTACACACAACAAACATACAGACAATGGTCTTTGGACGCAATGCACTTTCCAATTCCCAACTGCCTCCGAAGAATTAAAAGTGGCATCACTGTATTGGAGAATGAATTGAACTACAAGAGCCTACCACCATAACATTCAGGTTGCTTAGCGCGACTCAGTTATATTGACATCTTTGATAGTTTAGATAATTGATCAGGCGGAACTTAACATAATTCGTGAAAAATGTACCATATATATGGGGGGCAAAACCCATGATTTGCAAAGAAATTGATTGGTCAATTGTAAGTAATCAGCTTGGCCTGTTGCGCAAATCTATATTGCTGTTTTTCTAGTTTCATTTTTGAAAAAAAAAAGTGAGGAGAGGGGATGCTGTGGTCGTCAAGTTTTAGTTAAAGGCTATTTTCAGAAATTCATATATAATGTCGAGGCCCTGGTCATACAGCTGTTAACCCAATGACATGTCATGTCACTGAAAGCAAAACTTTTACCCTCTGTACCGAGTGAGGATTAGTTGTTAATCTTCAACCATCAGAAAAGCAAATAAATATAAGCTAACTTACCCTGGGAAAATTATCATGAAGGGGGGGACAGAAATGTTGGCAACCAGCATATGAATCCATTTGATACAGATCCCACTACCTGTGTCACATGTGGTTTGTCGGCTTGTCGCCTGCAATTAATTTAATTAAATTCCAATGTACACATTCAATAAACAAGAAGCAGATCTTGCAATTTCAGGATTGGTCAGATTAAGCGCCCCTCCCCCCCCCCCACACACACAAAAGAAAAAAAAAAAAAAAAAAAAAACAACGACAGGACAGCCATTTAAATCCAAAAAGTGTTTCCTCGTCTATCTTCTATCTGTACTTGTCTATGCTTTCAATGAACATGGTCTCGAGTAAAAACGTCAATCAAGCTTAACTGTTTAATTTGTAGACACTGTAATCAACATATGATTGTTAACGAATATCGGTTTTTATTTATAAATACACATGAAACCGACGTCAAAATAAATGGATCAAACGATACTTCTGTACCTGGCCAACATTTCAAAAAAAAAAAATTGTACCAACCTCAATTAATAAAAAAAACCTCAAAATTTAAATTAGTCGTAATTTGTTCAAAATTCAATTTTATCTTTGCTTTTCTTCTAGGAATTTAAATATCTTGTGTATAAATATATGTTCACGCCATGTGATTTTCCTTTTTTGGGGGATTAATGTTCTCCGTTGTTTCACTTTTTTGTCTTTACTATTTACATCGTATAGAATGTTTCATGCTGTCAACTCTTTGTATTATATTATGTATAAACTTTTCAGAAATCCGGTATTACTGAGGTGTCGTCTTGTATTGTAACCACTATCATTGTATCGAGGTCTATCCGTAAATGAACTTTATTTTTTCTGAAACGGACTGATATTGAAATACATGTACTAAAATGGCCAGAAATTGTGTATAATATCACTTTGATAAACATTAGCCTTTCCTTTAAGTGAATAGACATTGTTGATCCTCAGATAAGAAAATCCTCTATTGACCGGCAACTGGATTAATTCTCAAATACGAGGGGTGATCAGAAAGAACGCGGACCAGTGCCTTTATCGGAATATTGTTATAAAAACCAACTTGGAATGTTTACTGTTTTTCAAAGTAACCTCCTTTGTGTTCTATGCACTTATTCATTCTTGATTCCCATGCGCGAAACACGTGCGCGAGCCCGTCACGTGACATCACTCTCAATGACCCGGTCATGGCATGGGTTAGCTCCTCTCTGCTCTCGTAGCGCGTGCCACGTAGAGAACCTTTCAAAACAGGAAATAGCCAATAGTCACATGGGGCCAGGTCTGGACTATAGGCAGGATGGTCTAATGTTTCTATGTTTAGTTTTTTCAAAACTTCCTGTACAAGTTTGGCTTTGTGTGCGGGAGCATTATCTTGATGTAAAATGACGCCTCTCCATAGAAGTTCCGGCTGTTTTTTTCGGATGGCCTGTATTAAATTCATTCGAATAATGCTGGCATAATACTCAGCATTGACTGTAGTATGTATAGGTACAACATGATTTAGAAGAAAACGTTGAGAAGAGAAAAACATGATGCACATAACTTTACCAACAGACTTAGAAAGTTTGGCTTTAACAGGGGACGGCGATGTTGGATGTTTCCATACACTGCTTTGTTGTTTAGATTCGGGCTCGTAAAAGTGTACCCATGTTTCATCGCATGTCACAATACGATCAGTAAAGTTTGATCCTTCTTTCCTAATGCGTTCTAAAATTTCAGAACAAATTTCGACCCTAACCCCCATTTGCTCGGGCGTCAGTAGCCGAGGCACCCACCTTGCAAAAACACGCGACATTCCAAGTTTGTCAGTTAAAATCTCCTGTGCACTTCCATAGGAAATGCTAAATGTGTCAGCTATTTCCCTGACAGTAACTCTACGATCTTGCTTTACATGCTGCTGCACATCCGCGATAGTTTTGTCCGTTACTGATGTTGATGGACGGCCAGATTTAGGGTCATTTTCAACGGTTTCGCGTCCTTCTCTAAATAGTCCAATCCATTTACAAATACTGGTTTTCTTAAGTGCTGAGTCCCCATAAACTTTATCTAAATCGGCCTTAATTTCCGATGAAGACTTTCCGAGTTTAACGTAAAACTTTATAATTACTCTCTGCTCAAATAAAACGTCATCCGACATTGTGAACCGCTAACGCAGTATGTGATGTCATTGAAATGACGTCACTCTTTTCTTATTTGCCTATGACGTCATTTAAACGCTTGAGTAAGTAACCAGGTAATTAATGTTCATCTGTGCAAATTTTTGTTATCTTAAGTAAAGTAGTTTTTGAAATAATCGGGTGGTTCGCGTTCTTTCTGATCACCCCACGTACACTGTGTATGGGAATATTTTGAGTAAAATTACTCTTTCTTCTCATGATCTTGAAAGAAAGACTGGAAGGCGTAATAAACGATAGATTTTTCATACTTTAGTCTGTATAAATTAACTAAACTCTGAAATATTACTAGGAGAAAAATGATTAACAAGACTTTCGCTATACTATTAAACAGCATTTGGGATGAGAACAGATCAATACATAGTTTTGCAATATTTTTTACCATCGGCGATTATTTTCTCTTCTTATGTGAAAACTGCAGTATTCCCTCAGTTGTTGGTTTATAAATAAACCTTGTAATTAGTATGTTCGTTTTATAAAAACTCTGGATGTAAAGCTACCTTTCTCATAAAGTTGTAAGAAACTTTCAACTACAGGAATATAAGAGGAAATCCTGCAGTGGATTCTCTGAATAAACATTGTTGTTTCCTACCGTACTCTTTTGATGTAGTGTTCTCGATATCATTTTTGATATAACTTTTTAGATGGTGTGTTATCTTTTGCTACCGTGTTTACCAATTTGAAGTACATTAACATATGAAGCTGTATATCTTAGGGATTACTAAAAAGAACGTTATATGCTGAAGCATGAAATTCGAATTCTGCCAATCATTACTATTATTATCTATTTATTACGTTCCTGTGCATGCCCTTTGAAAAGTAATGTTTTTATTTTGTCATAATATTTTCAAAATTTCTTAATTGCATGAGTATTTAAGTTGGCTGTACGCAATAATGGGTATATAAATTATGATTGTTAAAATTTTATATATATTTTGGGCATTTGTAGTTGGGATAATTAAAACATGTGGTTGTTTGGTAACAGTTTAATTATCATTAGTGCTAATTTGAATCTGAGACAATATGACTTATGACTTTAATTTAGATACATATTACTCAGATCAGCCTGCTCTACTGCATTGTCTGATCTTGCCTCAATGCACACTCTATTACAGTAGCCAAGGTAGCTTTGTAAGCTATAGTAACTTTTGCATTGCTGTTGAATTTTTTTTTTTTTTTTTTAATATAATATTGGGTCTATTTGTTTTCTTAACTCTTTGCTATACTTTTCTGGATTTTAACAGTTGCACGTGAAGAGCATCTGAGGGCATTGTGGGTGGGAGAGAAAATGCTGGTAACCAGCATTTTCTCCTTTTCTCACAATATTTTCTACTCCTTCAGGGATGAAGTCAATCATTTAAGCCAACTAAATTTGTCAACTACAAATGCTTTTAATATGTGAAAACTTTTCCAGTGGTAAAAAATTCAAAGTATTGGTGTCATACAGCTTTTATTTTCTTTTAACATGATAGTTACAGGCATATTTAATATTAAGCTTTAAAATTGCATTTTTCCTGTAATTTTTGCATCTTCTTGGATCCTGTTTGTGTTAAATATACTAAAGCTGTAGATACATGTATGTATATTTTTTTATGCCAAAGTCGCTGCCATTTTTTGGAGTCGTTGCCATTGACGTCATGTGACGTTGATGTCATCAGCCTTTAATGATAAACAATATTTCCCTTGACAAAGGTTTAAAATAACCGAAACTAGTCGGGATTAAAACATTTTTTTCAAAATGATACTTGGAGTTTGATCTCTTTTTATTAATTTATATATATTTAGGGTAACATGTTCATTATAATCACTGTAATGAGTTAAACAGTTTGCGGTAGAAGGTAATGCTCTATTTTGTCACAGTGATGTCAAATGCTCTATTGCAGGAGTTTAACAAGACGACAGAGCTTGGTTTGAATAATCAAAAGTCAGGATCCCAGTTCGAAATTTTAATAATTTGTCTATATACAAAGAAATGATGAAACAACAATCTATCACGAATTAAAACAAAACCTTAATCAAATATCTAACTATAGTAAATGTAGAGTCCGTCCCTTGGTCCTCTAAAACACTCTTGATTTCCGTTTAATCTCCAAAAGACCTGAAATGATCTATTTTTCGAAATTTCCAAAAAGTTCAGCGATGTTATGATTTCAACTTACAGGCATATATCATTCAAACTGGAACGTTAAATAGCACTGTTGTCACTTAGTAGCTCTACCTTATTGTTGACTGTGATCCGTAATTCCTCAAAATACTCCAAGTGGTGCCCTGCTGAATGTCCCCCCTCAAAACAGGATCTCTAGCCACCGCGCAAAATAACTATAAAGAGTCACTGCGCCTACACGCTCAACTGTATGTCTGCCTTAACTTCTCTGTTGACCACCAGATGCCACCACAGGATGATCAACCTTTCGCATCGCCAAACAACCGGTACTTCCAACCACACAACACTACCAGACAAGCCACTCAACAGACAACAACCAGCAAACAGACAAACCTATTAACAAGAAAAGCTTCACTAAATAAAAATATTAAGTTTATTATATTCCATTTCTCACTATATTTTCAATTCTGAAACCACGTACCAACATCCACAAATCCATGAGTGACATATCAACTCTATGCATGAGTGAATGCTAGTAAGTGCTTCCTTTATCAAAGTATTTTGGATATACCATTGTACAAGTTATTCAATACTACGAGCGTATGTATTTGTCAATAACCAAGTCCTCTGTTTACCACAATATTTAGTTCATAAGCCCTAAAACTCACATGTAACATAAATATCAAAATAAATCCTCAAAACTGATCATAGTAATTATCAAGCAAGTTACACCTTTTTATTCCTACTTAGGTTTTCAGATATAACAACCTAATTTCCCGACCTTGCATTGCAGGAAAATAACCTCCATTGTATTTCAATGCCACCAGCTCATTTTACGCAATTACTTAAAGAATCGTTCACGAAGAACGCTACGAAAAACTCAAAAGTAAAATGGAAACAAACTGAAATTATTTACAATTTAATACTTAAAACTTAACTCACCTCAGAAGTTCCTTTCTTCACTAAAAATAATCCTCTGAACCTCACTCTCTTCCTGAGAGAAATGAAATGTCTGCCCGTCCGACAGATCTGAACGTCAACTTATGTAGCTACACACAAGGAAAATAATTGTTTAACTCGTAGTGCTCGTCCTAAGCAATTATGCTGTGCTACACGATCCCCTCCTGTTAGACCTTGAGCCACTAATAGGCCCCTCCCCCACGTAGGTTGAATTTTTCGGCACTTCTGAGACCCCGATGTCTCCTGAGCACTTTGTCAAAGTCTGCCATCTGGCGAGTGGGGCGTATTCGAGTTATAGAGGTCAAAGGTCATTAAGTACAGCTTTTTTGCATACAAGGTATTAATGAATCGGCATTCAGGTTACATTTTCATTTCACTTTCTACATAAAATATGTCAGAAATATCTTCAGATGGGTTAATTTACTCATATCCATTATCAAAACAAATGTTGTACAGAAACAAATACAATTTTGTTTGATTCAAAGTACTGAAAGAACTATACTTCGTCATGTTTGTAGGCCTTAAATGGCTGGTACTCAAAAACGTAATCATTGTATACAACATCAGATGTTATGACATAAACAGTGTGCCTTTTCATTATAATTAATGTTGTGCGTAAGCTACTTTTTTTTTTATCCTACCTATGCGGAAATTAAAGATTTTTTTTGCTGTTAACCAATAAGAATTCATTGCTGTCAGGATTGTGTTCATCACTTCGATGGTCAACGGTGAGCAATTTGTTTGCATAAATTGGTAGTGTTATAACCCAGTCAATAAAGTTGTTTAGATATATATATTTTTTAATTGTGGCCCTTCATAGAGGCTCCGATTAATATGAAGTTGTCTTTTGTTTAAATAATAGCACCGAGGCTTACAGCAGATCATTTCACACTTATAAAATCTATTCATTATTACTTTCATCCCCATGAACGATAAGTTTCTTCATATATGTCATATACATGTATTGCAAGTCTATTACAAGAGGAATTGCCCGGTAAATATGTAAAAAATTCAATGAAGTTTCTGTTTTGTTTATATTGTAACACTTTTATTACAACTGAAAAGTATCAAGATATAAACAAAGAGGGTTTCCATGAAACCATTTTTGAATCACTCTGGGTTTGTTATTCCCATAAGGATTACAAGGTAGCATTATGCAAAACAGGATTTACCTTAGCTGAACCACGGAGACTTCCCTTCACAGCATAGAGTTTACGAATGAAAAAGCAAGTCAGAAAATAGGGAACTATATGAGATCACTAATAATTTTTTTCCTACAGATGGGCAATTATTGGTGCATCACTCATGTGAAATACTGCAGTAAAATACAATCTATCATTTGTAATATGGGAAACAATATCCTGGAAATAACAATAAGCCCATGATCTTGATACCAAATGGAGAAAATGGTGACCTGCTCATGCACAATAATACAATTATGCTAGCATCAAATGAGTAGCAGCTTCACACAGTCAAAGTATATTGCAGTAGGCATTTCTATTTTGGAATATGATAGGTACCTCCATATGCATGAGAGAGAGAGAGAGAGAGAGAGAGAGAGAGAGAGAGAGAGAGAGAGGGAGAGACCCATGCACAAGCCTTTTGCCCATGGAAGAAATAAGAGGAGTCATTGCATATCTATCAAACATGGTAAATGATAACAGGCCAGCTGAAATATCAATATGGGTTTTGTCTCTGTTGAATGTGTACAGCATCACATAAAGAACTAGGTAAAGCAAGTTTTGTATTTACACTGATGATAAATCACTTAAATACAATGTAAATTAGTAAATTATTTGTTTGTTCGTTTATTGTTGGAGTTTAACGCCATTTAAACAGCACAGGTCATACCACAGTGGTCAGTGCACCTTTGCATGTGTTTCCTGGTATTCTCACACTAGCACTTACACAACTTTCTTTCCGAGTCATTGACTGCTTTTCTCACATGCACCAGAGATGAGAGGCAAAAACTCGTCAGAAAGAATGTTTGCCTCTACCAAGTGTTGAACCCTCAACCAGCAGTCACAAGTCAGATACGGTAACCACGGGGCTATCAAGTTAGGCAATGACTAAGTGAAAACACAGCCTTAAAACTATGCAAAAGTAAAACAAGAAGTTATACATATGTTGATAGATAATTCAAAGCTTTTTTAGCTACAAAAATCCAGACTGACCTAATTGAACAAAGCTGCTGATGCGCCATAAAACAAATTTCATTTATGTGCTGTTATATCAAGATAATCTGAGCAAAAAAGGGATTGCTATTTGAAAGATAATATGCATAATTTGCATGACCTTTTCAACAAAAAACATGATAATGACCAAAAATTGACCATTACATTATAACACACAGAATGGCCTTCTTTTCAAAGTTAACATAAAAGGGGGATATAGGACAAAAATGGATAGAAAATGGAAAACAAAAAACCAGGGCTCTTGATTGCGTATTTTTTTACTTGAGCACTTTATATATCAAACCCAAAGCATCTAATTTGCAACATTTATACTTGCATTGTTTCATAATCTTGACTAGTTTCAAGGCGCCAAACAGTTACCCTGTCATACTTCTAAATAGGTAACAAAGGATAAACAACAGCCTTAGTTTCAAAACAAAAAAAAAAAAAACAGTCACAAATATGGCTGACAGTCATGAAAATGATGAAGAAGATGATTTTGCTGAGCAAATATGGGCTCTCGTTTCCTATTTCACTATGGCCCTTTGTAACTGAATACTGACCAAAAATAAGCTATGGCAGGTACATCTGCCTTTTTGAAATATCACACCCAAAGGGGGAATTCAACTCATCTTGGTAACATACTTAACTAGTAAATCACCAGATTACTAAAGTGATGTGTCTAAAAAGAAGAGCTCATCACAAAATTAACTTGGAATAATAGAATAAGTCTGATTTCGGGCAGTTATAATCATGCATATGCGTTGCGTATTTAGTTAAAAGGTAGATATGTCTGTAGGCTATATCTTCGGTACTTTGTCATGGCAAGTTCGATGTTTAGCACTTTGATTTCATTGACTGATTGAACTATAATGATAAATTAATGAGAAAAGGCACTTTAGCTAACATATTCATGGCTTCCTAGTAAATAGGATTAAGAAATATTGTGTTTTGAAACATTAAATTGTCTTTTTTTATGCAAGAGTGTAATTGTATCTGTAACTTCAGTGCTTTCATTTGTACTAAAGTTTCTATTTACTTTAACGAATAAGACTATGCAAATAGTCATACCAATGTATCTTAGATAATTTTAAACCCAAAGTAAGAAATGAACGAGATGATAATAGTTGAATTCTCAGCAACTGATATAAAACCTTCAAAAGTACATGTACATTTGATGAACTTTTGTTATTAGTACTTCCGTTTTATTCTTGGATATGCAAATTAGTGAAATATGAATATGAAAATGCCATTTAGTTGCCTCTAGGATGCATTCAAAGCATCATCCAAAAAAAAAATATCCCGGTAGTTTCTCATAGTGTGATTTTAGAAGCTAAAATCGTAGAAATTCAGCGCTTTTAGTGCTTTGATTTGCGCTAAAACATCTTTACTCTGTAATAAATGCAAAGAAATATCTTTATATAAGCTTATTACATTACATGAGATCAATTGGGACTTACAGAAGGACCAGAATTACCAAAAAAATGTTAATTGCTGATCAATTGATAAGGTGCGGTTAGACGCGCACTTGATGACCTTTGGCCTCTATAACTTGCAAAAGCCCCACTCACCAGATGGCAGACTTTGGAAATGTGCTCAGGAGGCATTGGGTGCAAGAAAAATAATAATTCCAAAATTTCTCCCCCCTCCGCCCCGCAGGGTTCGGAGTGGAGCACCCTGCTGGCTCATAGTCTATATATCGTGACGCAAGGCTTTAGCCAGTACATCGTGTCCCACGATACCAGATAAAACGACGTGTTACACAATTCAAGCTCTCAAAATTTATAAAATAGTCTCACCCTGGAGAGACGTTCTTGCTCCAGATCAACGTTACTGCTCCTGTCAATTGAAGGTACCCGCTCCAGGTAAAAACATGGCTGCGCCCTAGAAATTTGCTAGGTAAGCACCAAAACATACTTCTTTGACAATCAGATGAATAGATATGCAGTAGACGGTTGTCGCGCAGAATGTCTGGGATGTCAGTGCATATTTCTGTATTGTTCTTTTGGTGGTTGGTTGTTTGTTGAAGACGTTTCATCCGACAAACTTCCCTCAGCGACTATGATTTCTTGAAAATCAACACGCGGAAGTCAGCAAAAGCCTTGTTAAACATACAAACACGATATTCTGAAGTTCGTGCTCTACCAAGTGATTCATATATGCTTTATTCATCACAGTTCTAAACAAAAATAATACGATGTTCATTATCAAGCAACTTTCTGTCCTTTTTTATAGGCAACGCCCCACACTCCAAAACTCAGTAAAACGATCCAGCTCTTGAGTTGAAACAGAGTACGATATTATAAGCGATTGTCTACAAGTTTAATCAAACAATTTGTATTTTGTGATCAATATGTATAACTGTCTGTCTGTCCGTCTTTCGGTCTTTCTGTCAGTCAGGTTTCTTGTCCTGATTTTTGATGCTTTTGAAATGAAATGTCGTTATATACATGGAGAGCTTGATAACAGACAGTATCATGCACAAGATCCATAACTATCATAACTATCATGCACAAGATGCATAACTATTATAACTATCATCTTCGATATCGTCATCACAAAACTCCTCTTCGTTAATGTAAATGAATAATAATGATTATCAACAAACAACCAACTATATGCCTTGTCGTCTGCACACATAAAAGCATCAAGTTATATCTAATACTATGATTTAAATATGTATAGATTTTTTTTCACTTTTCACACCCTCGCAAAACAGAAGGCCCTAATTAGACCTTAAAGTATCTTACGAATGACGAATTTGTTTCAAATTAACGAGCCATTTTTTTTTTTTTTTTTTGTGAAATACACTATATAGATGCATAGTTTGTTATTTTTTGCACGAAAACAGATCCGGTAAATTCTTACATCTTTTGGCACCAGAAAACGACATAGGCAAATAATGCAGTCCCAGATCAGCCGCTACCGAAGCTGACGGTGCCTGATCATGAGATTTCACTATTTGCGTGTAGTGTTACTATAGATAAGGGGTAAAAAAAGGAATTAATGTGATTATCTACGGCAGGATTTTTTAAAGGTATTTTCATATTTTCATACTGAAAGAAATCATGTTGCAGACGACTTTTTTTTTTTTTATTTGACACCTAAAGGGTTAATAATTCGTACATTTAACACGCTCACTTACAAATCATGTAGATCTATGTTTTATTTTCAGATAAAATGTGAAAACGATGGTGAAAAGGAAGAAGAAAAATCTTTGGCTTAATAAGCGAAAAAGGCGATCAAAGACATTTTGTACTCCAATAAAAAAAAAAAAGTTGCAGAAAACAATTTAAAATATGACTAAACTGGAAGATACTTATCTCATTGGATAGAATACAATGTGAGAAAAGGAAAAAAATGCCAAATGTTTTACTTAGTATTCTACATCAGTTTTTTTAAGATTAGGGAAATATTTGGTAACGGGTTAAAACATACAGGATTTTCAGTAGGCTGTGTAAAATACGTATGTTCACTAACCACAAAACCAAATAAGGATGACAACGTAATCTTAGAGATGTGGCTATGCCACAGTGTTGAACACTGCACTTGTTCTTTTGGGGTGTATTATGTTCCTGTAGAATTTACTATTTAGCCTCAAACTAATACATAAACCGATGTCTATAGATGTTCAGCTGATTTGAAATATAAAGTTCTTCGTTCATAATGACAGTTATTGCTATTATCAACGACGACGAACCTATGACTGTGACCACGATAATTAATATAGAATCTTGACCAAAATGACAAAATTGTTTACTGTAACCCGAAGATTTACGCTTACCGTCTTTCAACTCTGGAGCTGGATCATCGTATTGAATTCAGGAGCATGCTACGTTGTAATGCAAAAATGGCAAAATATCGCTTTATAATTGCAATTGATTTTTTTTTTTTTCGGTTTATAGTTGTGAGGAATAATCATTATATGGGTCATCTGACACGGTACACACTTCAGAATATGGAGTGTATATGTTTTACAAAGGTTTTCGGAGACTCCAAGTATTGATTTTCCAGAAATCGTAGTCGCCGACGGAAGTTCGTCGGATTAATCTTCTTCAACAAATGGTTAACCACCAAAAGAACGACAGATTAACGTGCACTGACATCCCTGACATTCCGTGCGACAACCTTCAACTGCATATCTATTTATTAACATGGCAAAAAATTATGTTTTTGTGCATATCTTGCAAAGTCTTATGGGCACAGCCATGTTTTTACCTGGAGCGGGTACGTTCAATTGGCAGGAGCAGTAACGTTGATCTGGAGCAAGAACGTAAGGTCTCTGACACGAGCCATGTAAAAATAGGTAAATTACCTCAGTATTTCACCCTGATTAACCCTTTTTCCTCAGAACCCTTGGGGTCTTAAACTTTATGTGACAAAGAGCGTAAAAACAAACTGACACAGTAACTGGTTTATAGAGCAACATTTATATTATACTTTAATTGTTACCTTTTGATGTCATTTTTTTTAATCACAATTATTTGAAATCTTAAGTTTTACACTGCAGCACCATAAAAAAGAAGGAATCTGACAGATATAGGTTTATAAAATGATCATAAAATTAGTTATGTTTCCGTGCTAATTTTGAGTCTTAAGGTTTAAGTTTTGTTGCAAATGTTAATATTCTTTCAAATGCAGGAGCATAAAAAGTCTTTTTTTCGCGGTGTTGGGTGCACGAATATTAGTTGTAAAGTTTTTGTGCTATCCATTGCATGTAATGCTATCTCTTGTCCCAATGTTTACAAAAATTTTAAAAAGGCAGCAAGAAAACTTGTTTTTATACAGGAATGAGTTTATAAGAAAGCATGGATATTATATAATATGTGTTTACGTTCTAACAAAGTCTTCCACTTCAGTCAATTTATGCCATTTTGTTTGTAATCTTTCAAACAATAGTGATCCTTGTGATTCCATGCCAAATATTATCATGGCAGTTGAGTAGTTGCATAGATTACTAAATAGAAAATAGAATTCTCAGTTGAGTTGCGAGTGTGCAAATGAATCTGGATAGACTCTGGCAATAGACTATCACGATTTCCCAGCCTTGTGTACATTTATGACCTGAAGCAGTCTTTGCATTTCTGAAAGGTATGTCTTGCGCCAAATCTTAACTTTTATTTCAATTTTTTGGTTCTGGTACTATCGCCATTTTATTGATTTAAATAAAGATAATATAATTCAATAAAATGGGTCACTCATTATTGAAAATGACTACATTATAAACCACAGGCGTTGAGACACGAATGCACTTTAAGGAATTGACTGGTGCACTATAAATGGGTGTAAAGCATGTAACGGGCCACAGAATAAGTGAGCCGCACTCAGCGAAAACGAGTCTTAATGCATCTGCAAAATCTTATCGACCCAGGTCAGCCTGCGCAGTCCAGGCATGCTGACCTAGGTCGAAACCTTTTGCTATTGGTCAATTGTCTGCATGTCAAAGGACCGGTGTACCTCATGGTACAGTCTATGGTTATACAAGAAGGATGTTATGGATCCTCTATTATGTTATGACTGGATCAGCATCATGCATCACGGACATGCATTAAACTCCTTTTTACAAGAGAATGGCTCAAATATTATTTAATCAAGAGCACAAATTTACTGTTTAGTCTCATACACTCACTGGGCGAGAACGACTGAAACATTTAATGTCAAAGAATTTAGTTCCATTCATGCATAGGTTTATTCAACAAATACCTGTTCGACCTATTTACATGTACTTGGACGTGTCATTTCAGTCTTCTTTAGTAACTTGAACCTTTTGGTGTAGTACACACCTACAGTTATAAACGTTATCTTCTATCACAATGTCCTCAAAAGCTTAAAACTGGTTGGACTCGGTATTTTGCCAAAATAAATTAAAGCAAATAACATTCATGGTAAGGCGTTGTAAACACTCTCACATACAAAACTTTTTAACGGTAACCTCCTATCTAATTAGTTTGTTTTCTGTATATATGCCATTTTTTTGCATGCTTTTAAATCTGTTTTTCGACCATTGAACTTATATAATTATCTGTTCTATTTTGTGTTTCTTATTGAATGCAAAGACCCCCCCCCCCCCCGTGTTCAATAAGGGCTCTTACAGTTGCATCATGAGTTGGTCATGTTGGTCTTGATCAACACTATCCGCATATGTAAAAGTGACCTAAGCCTACTCAAAGTTAGGAAACATCAAAGTATATATGAATGAGCTTTGCTGCAAGAAAAGAGTGTTTAATGTATCTCCGTGACGCATTATGCCAAGCAGTCATCCCATACTTATGGAACCCTAAAATCTGTTTTTGTCTAACAACCGATTGTGCCATGAGATAGACAGGTCCTTACACCTGCAGAAAATTGACCAATAACAAAATTAAAAGTTTCGATCCAGGTCGGTCTGCGCAGTCTGACCTCGGTCGATACATTTAGCAGATGCATTAACCCCCCTTTTTGGAGATCATGACTCAGATTCATAATCGTCATGTTCTGTGATAATGTGGTTTAGTTTGTCCCTTTAAAGTAATAATGACGTTTTTGTTAGGTTATTTCATGGCGACATTTCACCTGTTCATGCCTTAAGTTTAACAGTTATCTAAACTATGACCACTGTGTATTGCCCGATGATGATACCATGTGACCAACAAAGACTGTGGTGTTTAAACAAGGACTTTCTAAAAAAAAAAAGAATCCAACCCTTTAACTTCTGAGCTCACCAAAAAGTAGGCCTATGGAAGCATAGAAAAATTGAAAACTCATATCGTTCGCTCCAGGTATTCTCTCTTCTGAACAAAAGTTGGATTTCATGACGTATTTACTTGTACCTCGTTCTCACATATAACATTTAGCTTTCATAGCATAATAATTCAATATTACTTGTTTTCATCAATATTGGCGAGTTCTAATTGGCTGAGTTTTTTTCGTAGCTCCATGCTGTGCCGGAACCACAAAAACGAAGAATATTTGACGTCGTGTCGGAGAGCGTTGTAGGAGCACATTTGTCTCGGAGCACATTTGTCTTACGTGAGACCGATGCGGTCGCATTTGTCTCATGAGACAAATGCGACCTCAAATGTCTAACCAAAAAAAACACATTTGTGTGACAAATGTGCTCCGATCAAGATTTTTAAGGGACAGGAAAGCACATTTGTCTCGTGTCATTTTTTATGAAATACAAGCACATTTGTCACATATTTTTCCACGGCAGAAAAAAATCTTAGTTCGCCGTTTTACCTCATGTCAAGTGTAATCACCAGCAGGTTTGCTAATGCTTTTTTTTTATAAAATCTTAAACCTAAAAACTGCAGTGGAATTATTAATTTCAATATCTCTAATTCAAGAAATTTGAGTGGCTGAACCTTAAGGTGTACACTGAAACATACGGAATCCCTTTAGTGTCATATGGAATATCGTGCCTCTCATCCTTAGGGCGAGACACGAGAATCGGGCGAGATCAGATATTCCGACGAGACACTACGCGAGACATGATATTGGTACACGAGATCTCGCACTGTCGCAGTATCCCATACCACGAGATCCCATACCATGAGATTTCGCGGTAGAATAATCGTGTCTCGCTTCGTGCCGGAATCTCGCGTCTCGCTTCGTTACGAGGCCCGATATTTCATAATTATGGCATTACCCGGTTTCTTTTGGGAACTCATGCATGTTGTAAGTGCTTTATCAATGGCAGATCTGAGAGCAGCAATATTCGGAAAATGGCGATATTGTTTTTTCATATTTCTGATGGAAACAAAATACGTGTGGGAAGGTCTACTCATTTTCTTCCTTAGATCATTTAGGGGCCTCCGTGGCCGAGTGATTAAGGTCGCTGACTTCAAAAAACCACTTGCCCCTAACCGCTGTAAGTTCGACCCTCACTCGGGGCGTCGAACTCTTTCATGCGAGGAAGTCCGTCAAGGGTCCAAATGGGGAATACATATCGCGTGAGTAGTATAGGGGAGTCACTTGGGGCAGTTTTGGCGATTTTGCCCCAAGTGACTACCCCTGAGTGCCCCATTCTGCTATCCTGACAGTAAAATGGGGCACTGGATAGCAGAATGGGGCACTTTTGGAAATAAACCGGAAGTAGATAACGCCAAAAGTCCGCCATTTTGAATTCTGACGGGTAAGCACTATGGGACACTATGACGTCACTTCCGGTTGCCCCAAATGACTACCCCTGAGTGGCCCATTCTGCTGTCCTGACAGTAAATGGGGCAGCGGGGATAGCAGAATAGGGCACGTGACGTCACTTCCGGCTTACGTGACCTTCCGGTACCTACTCTCCTTACCCTGAGAGGGGGAAAGATGGGTGTGGCTTAGGAAAAGTCATGTGACGTCATGGTTACAGGGCAAAGACCATTTCCGGTTGATCTTAGACTGTACATATTGTAGAGATTGGCCAGTCCCTATCTGACTTACCCTGAGTGCCCCATTCTGCTTACCCTGAGTGGGTTGTACTGACTGAAAGTCTTGAAAATTGACAATTTGAAAGATCACTCTTTCATGTGGAATGGTAGCCCTGAAAAGGGCTGTTTGTGGAGGTTGTGTTTTTTAGGCACAACCTCCAACTTTTCTGCAGGCTGGACAGCTGCTTGCTGTCCGTCTCCTTAACCTCTTTATCTGTTGCTCGTCCAGATCAAACTGGAGAGAGAACGCCGGCTCATTGTCGTCATCCCAGCATTCTGTCACTGGGATGACAAACTCCTTCTCTTCTTTGTTAGCTGGTGATGGTAGCCTTTCTTCCTCTGCCATCAACTGATTGAGCTGGTTGTTATCTCTCTCTAATTTCAATGACAGGGTGGATACCGCTCTCATTAAATTGTGAACTGACTTCCGAAGATCTTCCATCGTTCAAATGAATAGTGAAAAATCGTCGGCTTTTATAAGCTGGTGGGAGGATTGACCTACTTTGGTTCAGAATTAACGTTGACCAATCAAAATGTGTAATGATATAACGAACGATTCGATTGGACACCGTTAATTCTATGTCAAAGTAGGTCAATCCTCTCGTCAGAACTAGGATTGACCTACTTTGAATCAGAATGAAGAGCGCGTTCCCGGGCGAAAGCACCCTCGATGAAGAGGGGTTTAAAAGCTATATGTTATTAAGTGTAACTCATAGAGGTAGAAATGCTAAAAAAATTTGAAAAGAATAATCTTTCAGAATTAACGTTTTTTGACCAATCAAAAGCTTCGTTGGCTTAATGTTGACCAATCAGAAGCTTCGTTATATTTCTTTGTGTGCGTAAAAAACTGGAAGGAGAAGATTCATGTTATGCACAGGAGTTTGGACTTAGTCTTTCTTTTTGATATGGAATACAGTGTGAATTTAATGTCCACACTGTCTCTGGTCAAATAGGGTTGGGAATAGACTTTTTTTGTCTGGTTAGAGTAAAAAATTTGCAGTGGGACTGTGGACTTAGGATTTTTTGAGTATAACTCTTAGAGTGTAACTCATTGACTGAAAGTCTTTTGACTGAAAATTGACAATTTGAAAAGAAAGATCTTTTCGTGGTGTTGGGTTAGCCCTGAAAAGGGCTGTTTTTCTGTGTTGGAATGTTTTGCAGCTTTAATGACAACATCCAAAATTTGCATGGCAGATTGGACATGCTCCGACTCTTTTCGTGATTGTCATTGCTCCATTATTAAAAGTAATCCGTCTCCTGAATTCCACATCAACCAAGATAACGTCAGGTGCTGTCTCTAGAACTAGTTCGACTATTTTCTCACCAAGATCTACGTATGTGCGTGATATTTGTTCTAGTTGTATTCTATTCTCTTCAATCCTGTTCTTTAGTATCAGTACTTGATCACCACCAATCAGAAAGACTCGGAGAGCCTCAATAAGTCGATGATTCATTTGGTCCATTTTTTCGTTAACACTTAACCATGCTATTCGAGAGCTGAGTGTCGAATGATTTATTATTTGGAAAAAATCGACGACTTTTATACGTTTACAGTGGGATTGACCTACTTTGACTTAGAATTAAGAGCGCGAACCTGGTAGAAAGCACCCTGAGTAAAGTTCTGAGAAAAAAAAGCTTAATGCATACATATGTGGAAAATTCTCTTTAGAACAGATCTATTTTGAATGAAGTAAAAAAAAGCATTCATTTGACCTAGACAAAAGTGAAAAATTAGAAGGCTTTTCTGAGTGTAACTCTAAGAGTGAAAGTCTTTTGACTGAAAGTCTTTTGACTGAAAATTGACAAAATTTGAGGAAAGATAGATCTTTTCGTGGTGTTGGGATAGCCCTGAAAAGGGCTGTTTGTACAGGTTCACTTTTTTTAACCTCTTCTCTTTATTCTCCTATTTTCCATCGCATTTAGCACTTGGAATAGATGCTCAACTTCACGCCTTATACGTCTAAGGCGTTCTCTTTCTTCTATCCAGTACAGTAATGTAAGTAAAATTGTCAGTCCAAACATTGTGCTGATTTGGTTTTAACTCTACAGCAGCTGAGTTTCGAATGAATGTGTTTTGCGATTGTCTTTTATAGTCTACAGAGCTATAAAAATAGTGACTACAAAGTATTTTAACTATGATCACTGAGAATAGTGTTTTGCATAGAGGAAAATGCAGTTGGGTTAACGTTGACCAATCAAAATGTGTAATGATATAACGGACGATTCGATTGGACAAACGTTAATTCTGAGTCAAAGTAGGTCAATCCTCCTGCAAACGTATAAAAAACGAACTTTTTTTATTATCGGGTTATTTTCATTTCACAATGAAAGCCAACAGATTCTTCTGTGGGTTATTTGGAAAGTCAAAGGTTGAGGAGGAGAAAAAGAAAGAGATAGAGGAGAAGATAGAAATGGAGAAGAAAAGAGAAGAAGAAAGAAAGAGGCTAAAGTTTAAGGCACTGTGTGCTTTTTTTGAGAGGCGGGGGTACGAGTTTTATACTCGTACCCCAAAGGTGAAGATGGGGAACATTTATCCCGACCTGAGGGATTTCATGCCACCCACTGAGCATCGTGGGTGGCAAAAGAAGCTGCAAAAGATGTATCCTTCACTGGTATGGAATTAATTTATCCAGCCAGTGAATGGAGAAAAAACAGCCCTTTTCAGGGCTACCATTCCCCAAGAAAGAGCTTTTCTTTCGAATTGTCAATTTATTCTCTCAAAAGACTTATAGTCAAAAGACTTACAGTCAGAAGAAAAAAAGTCAAGCCCAGAATTATTTCATATGTTTTTTATTCAAACAATTTTGTACAATGAAACAAGACATGAACTGTGAAAAAACATTGGAATGAAAAACAATATCTGTTAAAAACATTGGAATGAAAACATTTAAACAAGTCAACCTTTTTTTGTTAAAACATTTTTTTTAAAAAACTTAAAACAATATTTTGCAACAGTTTTTCAACAACCACTTTTTTATTGAAACTTTTTCAGTGTGTTTTTCTTTTTTTCTTTGGAATGTCAGATTCACATTCACTCTTTCGTTTTCTTCCCCTTTCATTATTTTTTAATACCATTTCTGGACAGATTTTATCCCCATGTTTTTTTTTTGATTTGCAAAAGAAACACTTCTTATTTTTCTCGCTTTCTCTTTTTTCGCTGTTTTGCTTTTTTTCTCCTGTTTTGGTGAAAGAGTCTCCTCTGAAGAAAGTTCGTTGTTTTTTAGTTCCAAAGTTGATTGTTTTCTTAGATTATCGTTTGTAGATATTTTTTTCTCTATCTGTTCTGTTATTTTACAGATCTCTGTATCTCTGATAGTCGTGTTGTCGATCTGCATATTTTCGATCTGATTTTCAGTCGATGATGTTGTAGTCTGTAGTGAGCTTGTTTTCCATTTATTTTCGTTGCAGAATGATTTCAGAACACCAACGAATTTCATGTTCTGAAATTCACCACAAAATCCCATTGTTGGTGAAATTTTGATATCATGACTGTGTGGGTTCACATAGACAAAAACGACTGTTTCTGTCTGCTTTTCTTTTTCTGGACAATTTCTAGCCCAGTGTCCTTGTTTGTTGCATGTAAAACAAATATCTTTTCTCTTTCCATCCGGTTCATATCGTTTTTTGATCGTTGATTGATCCAAAACTCTGTATCTGGTAATACGGTAAACGTCTCTTTCTGTTACATGTTGATGGGATAAAAATGATCCCACGTAGTTCCCGATATGTTGAAGTTGATACTTTAACGGAACATTGCTGATCTCGTAATCGTGGGTGTATGTGTTAACGTACAGATACATCATCTTTCCTTTCAGTGATGTATTTTGTAGCTTAAACTCGCTCATTATTTTTTATCAACTGTACTGTCTGAAGTTGATCAGAAGAATGATATAGATTTCGTAGCTATCGTCTCTATTTATACACTATCGAGCTGAAAGGCTCTATAAAATGCCAAGTTTCTGACTTACCGTGTCATTGTCTTACATTCAGACATAAACGATGGGTAAAAGAAAAAGAATAGTACCCTATTCAGACAGCGAAAGTGACGATGAGTCATTTTCACCACCAAAAAAATGTAAAAAGAAGAAAGTGACAGTGAAGACGATTTCTCTTCACCAAAGAAAAAACCTGTAAAAATGATCGTAGAAAGTGACGATGAGTCATTTTCACCACCAAAAAAAATGAAAAAAGAAGAAAGTGACAGTGAAGACGATTTCTCTTCACCCAAGAAAAAAAATGAACGTGAAAAGTGAAGATGAAACACCTAAGAAAAAAACGATCATAAAAAGTGAAGATAATATCTCCTCGAAAAAAATGAACGTGAAAAGTGAAGATGAAACACCTAAGAAAAAAACGATCATAAAAAGTGAAAGTGAAGATGATATCTCCTCGAAAAAATTGATTGAGGACCAAAAAGAAGAAAGTAACAATACTACTTTAGACATGAAAAGTCTGTATGACTTAACGGAGAAGGGAAAAAAGAAATCGAGGAAATTTAGAACAGAATCACATCTGTTGATGGCGTCTTTTAAGAAATTTGAACAATTACCACCCCATCAACTGATCGGATTATTTGATGAAGTTACCCATCAAATCATTCAAAAGTTAAATGCTGAGCCGACGGATATGATTAGAATTAGTATCAACCATCCTTCATTGAAAATAGGGATTCATATTCCCTTTCTACCTACAGAACAGCTGAAAGGCGAAACTATGTTAAATGAGATTGAACGAGTTTTACAATCGGATACAGATTTCGTCTTGAACGATGGATTCATGACATTTGACATTACACATACAATACCTCCAAGCGGTAACGGGAGAAAAAGATTATCAGAATTGGATTCAAAGGTTTTTTCCCGGAAGAAAAAATAAATTATTCAAATTAACAATCATGATCACCTATGTTTTGCAAGAGCAGTTGTGGTGGGCATTTGCTACAGTGAACGTGAAAACACCAAAGCATGGTACAGAAGATGGTCATGCATCAGAAAATCAGATAGAATACTTCAAAAGACTGAAGCTGAGAAACTGTTGAATGAAGCTGGAGTTTCGCCAACCCGGTCTGTAGGAAATGACGAATACAAAAAAATCCAATCTTTCTTGTATGAAAAGGGCTATGTCATTAAAGTTCATCAACAGCATTCAAAAGTGGAAAAAGTATTTGAACACCCAGAAGTGAAAGACGATAGTAAAATCATACATTTGTACTTTCATCAAAACCACTATGATTACATCAAATCCATTGCAGGTTTTCTTAGTTGTGCAATTTATTGTGAGTTCTGTGATGTGGGATACTCGTCACGGGAAAGTCATACATGTTCAAATATCTGTAAAGGTTGTTTTCGCAAAGGAAAATGTGCATCAGAATCAAAAGAATATGTTTGCAGTGGGTGTCATAGACGATTTTTCAGTGCTGCATGTTTGGCAAATCATAGAATTGTTCAAGGTAAAGAAAAGAAATCCATTTGTGAATTAGTAAAACTCTGTTTAAAATGTGGTCAACAATATTATCTCAGAAAGAAAAATCATATCTGCCATGGAAAGAAAAAGTGTCATATCTGCAAGAAAATTGTTGACTTTTCTCATCGATGTTATATTCAGCCTTACAAAGTAAGACAAACACCGATGACAAGACGAGTTCTTCTTCTGTAGTCAAAAAACCATTGTTCATTTTCTTTGATTTTGAATGCAAACAAGACACAGGGATACATATCCCGAATTACTGTATTGCGCACAGAGCATGTGATGAATGTATCGATAAACCACTTGATTTTCATTGTTCCACATGCAGTGAATTTGAAGAAGGAAGAGAAGTTATTCTTCAAGGTGAGGAAACTTTGAGTCAATTTTGCAACTGGCTCTTTTCAGAACATCATAAAGGAGTCACGGCTATTGCGCATAATTTCAAAGGCTATGACGGACAGTTTATTCTTGACTATGTTATCAAAGTTGGGCTAAAACTTCCAAATTTGATCATGAATGGCAATAACATTATGAAGTTAGAACTGAATGGAGTGCGTTTGATCGATTCTTTTAATTTTATGAACTTCGGTTTGGCAAAATTTCAGCTACATTTGGTCTTCAAGAAATGAAAAAAGGTTACTTCCCTCACTGGGCAAATACAGATAAATTCTGGGGTTACATTGGTCCCTACTTGGACATATCTTATTACAAGCCCGATTCAATGTCTGAAGAGGCCAGGTCAAATTTCATAGTCTGGTATAATGATAAAGTTCAAAGGGATGAGGAATTCAATTTTCAAAAAGAGATGGAAATGTACTGTAGGTCAGATGTTGATATCCTAAGACGAGGTTGTGGTGAATTCAGAAAAGTGTTTATTGAACAGAGTGGCATTTGCCCATTTCTAGAGGCGGTTACCATTGCCGATGCGTGTAACAAGGTTTGGCGAAGCAAATATTTGTCTGAAAATCAAATAGCTATCATTTCAAGTAAAGATTCATCCAGACGTCGCTTTTCCATGAAAGCAATACGCCGGATCCAGAGCGTAGCTATGGAAAAAGGAATCAATATTCGCCATGCAAAAAATGGTGGTGAAGTTCAAATCGAGAGATACAGTGTAGACGGATTTCACCGTCAATCAAACACGGTCTACGAATTCCTTGGGGATTTGTTTCATGGCTGTACCGTATGTTATACAGATCGAAAACAGATCAATCCCATCAATGGAAGATCGATGTCTGAATTGTACGAACGTACTTTTGAACGTTTAGGAGCTATCCAAAAAATGGGATATAACGTAGAGTTCATATGGGAATATGAATTCGATGCTAAGATGAAGAAGGATAAAGAGTACAAAAAACTCATTGAAAACCTGTATCCAAATTGGGATCCCATCGATCCAAGGGAGGGGTTGGCTGGAGGAAGGTGTAATGCAATAAAAATTGCCTATGATGTCAAGGAAAAAAGTAAAAAGGAAATCAAATACATTGATATTTGTTCTCTGTACCCTTATGTTTGCAAACACAAATCTTATCCTGTAGGTCAACCAAAAATCTTAACTCCTGAGAATATTGACGTGAAGAATATTCGTCAGTATGAAGGAATAATTAAATGCAAAGTTTTACCTCCAGATGATTTGTTTCATCCCGTTCTCCCAGTTCACTGTAACAACAAAATGATGTTTCCACTCTGTATGAAATGCGCAGAAGAAAATTCGAACATTTGTAGACATAACAGAGAAGAGAGGGCTTTGGTAGGAACTTGGGTTACTTTTGAACTGTTCAAAGCTCTTGACTGTGGATATCGGCTATTGCAAGTGTATGAAATTTGGCAATTCGATTCTGTGTCGGATCAGTTCTTTAAAGGCTATGTGGATAATTTCTTGAAAATTAAGCAAGAAGCTAGCGGATATCCCAGTTGGTGTCAATCAGATTCAGAAAAAGAACAGTTTATTCGTGAATATGAGGAGGCAGAAGGTATTCGTCTTGATCCAAGTTGTATTCAAAAAAATCCTGGGAGAAGATCCTTTGCTAAGATTATGTTGAACTGTCTTTGGGGAAAATTAGCCCAGCGTGAAAAAATGACCCAGACGGAATACATCAACGATCCGTCTAAATATTTTGAATTGGTCACCAATCCAAATTTCATTGTGAAGCATGTAGAAATCTTTGACGATGACTGTCCATTCATCTTGGTCAACTACGAAACAAAGTTGGAACATATTGATACTCACGCTACAGCCAATGTTATTGTAGGAGCCTACGTAACAGCTTATGCAAGGCTGGAATTGTACAGCGTTCTTGAAAAGTTAAAGGATAGAGTTCTATATTTCGATACAGATAGTTGCATGTACATTCATGATCCTGAATTATGGAACCCTCCCATTATTAACAGTAGACTAGGAAAATGGACTGATGAAGAGCCTGATTGTAAAATCACTCATTTCAGAGGACTACGACCAAAGAATTATGCTTACAAAATGAAAACAAAAGATGGAAAAGTGAAAAGCAAATGTAAAGTAAAGGGAATTACTTTGGATTACAATACAAGTCAGGTGGTGAATTTCGATACATATTCAAAATGTGCTTTGAGTCGCACTACAGAAATCAAAATTGAATATGATTGTAGAATCAAAAGACAGAGATAGAACGGTCACCAGTGAACCGCAAACAAAAACGTTTCGTTCTGTATACACCAAGAGAGTTATTGTAAATGATACTGACACTGTACCCTATGGCTATAAAACGTTGAGAAGATAATTCCATGTTACATTGTTTTGAACTGAACGGTCCGAGTAAGACGTAAAATAATATCACTGAAAAAATTATGCTGCCTTTACCAATAGAACTACGTGAAAAGATTTATGGAGAATTCGTTCAACAGCATACGCTCGATGAACAAACGCAACTTTACATTAAATTCGGCTGTGTGAAACTTTGGATAGATAAATTGCACAAAGGTTTTGCAAAAGGAGATCCGTCCTGCAAGTTGTATGCTTTACACAACTTTATTGCTATGATGGTAGACGATTCGGATTTAGATTTCGTTCTCAAAGCTTATTTAGCATCTTGTTGGTGGAAAGACGGTGCTATCGGTAAACAAATCCGATCCACAAGTCGCTGGTGCTTTTTTATCATAGGAAGAACAGAAGAAAGCTTTCTGGACGTTCTGAAAATGAAATCAGTTTTATTTAACTTTTACGTACGCTACAAAAGAGGATTTATTCAAAACGATGAGGAAATAGTGGATACCTTGGAAGGCTATATTTTATTTGATAGAGATGTTACAGAAGAAAGTGTATATTCATCCCTTTTAACAAAAGGCGTTACAAAACATGTTTTTCCATTTAGAGGAATACGTGAATTCAGAGAGATGGACAGTGAATATCAATTGTATTTGGGTAATGAGCAATTGCATACAGTTATTATGGAACATGAAGACAAATGGAAAACTCGGGGCATTTGTGAATTTGCATTGTAAAATGTTATATTGTATGAAATGTTATATTGTACGAAATGTTTTTATGCTAAATTGTTTTTTGCACAGATATTGTTTTTTCATTTTCAATGTTTTTAACAGATATTGTTTTTTCATTCCATTGTTTTTTTCACAGTTGATGTCTTGTTTCATTGTACAAAATTGTTTGAATAAAAAATATGAAATAATTCTGGGCTTGACTTTTTTTCTTCTGACTGTAAGTCTTTTGACTGTAAGTCTTTTGAGAGAAAAAATTGACAATTCGAAAGAAAAGCTCTTTCTTGGGGAATGGTAGCCCTGAAAAGGGCTGTTTTTTCTCCATTCACTGGATGGTTAAAATTAATTCCATACCAGTGACATGAAGTCGGGCGAAAACTCAAGCCCTGCCTCTTTAAAAGCTCGCAGAGAGTTTTCATCTTCGCCGCCTCTTCTCTTCTTGCTTCTTTTTCTCTTTTCTCCCGATCTAGCTTCTCCTCCATCTCTCTCTTCATCATTTCGCCCTTTCTCCTTCCAAAACACTTGCTAAATGTTTTATTGTCTTTCATTGTGAAATGAAAAATAATCCGATCATAAAAAAGTTCGTTTTTATACGTTGACGGGAGGATTGACCTACTTTGACTCAGAATTAACGTTGACCAATCTCAGAATTAACGTTATCCAATCAAAATGTGTAATGATATAACGAACGATTCGATTGGGCGACGTTAATTCTATGTCGAAGTAGGTCAATCCACCCTGCAAGCTATAAAATTCCAATGTTTTATACATCAAATCATTATCGTTCCATCATGGTACAGATACTTCTCTGTCCGATGTGCGGTAGCAGATGCTATATAGAATGCGGAAAATGTCTTGCTATTCTGGACTACCTTGGCCAGAAGCATAACTGTCCTGATCCTGATGAGGGATTTTATGACGATGATGAAAGCTCGGCAGTATGCTGTGAATACTGTGGATGTGAAATCATCCCAGTAAATCGTTTAGAAGAGCAGTAGTCTTTATAGATGAATACTCGAAAAACAGCCCTTTTCAGGGCTAACCAACACCACGAAAAGATCTTTCTTTTCAAATTTGTCAATTTTCAGTCAAAAGACTTTCAGTCAAAGAGATACATTCGAAGACTTTCAATCAATGAGTTACACTCTAAGAGTTATACTCAAAAAAGCCTAAGTCCACAGTCCCACTGCACATTTTTTACTCTAACCAGACAAAAAAAGTCTATTTCCAACCCTTTTTGACCAGAGACAGAGTGGGTATCAAAAAATCACACTGTATTCCATACCAAAAAAAGTCAAAAGCTTAAATCCTCTCTTCTATCATTTCAGATTTATCAATTGTTTTTTGGATAAAAAAAATGTAACGAACGTTCTGATTGGCCAACGTTAAAGCAACGAACCTTCTGATTGGTAAAAAAAAACGTTAATTCTGAATCAAAACTAGTTCTGATGGGAGGATTGACCTACTTTGGTATAGAATTAACGTTACCCAGTTGAATCGTTCATTATATCATTACACATTTTGATTGGTTAACGTTAATTCTAAGTCAAAGTAGGTCAATCCCTATGCAAGAATATATAAAGTCCGGACTCAATTGCAAAAAATTATTATCAAGTAGATAACCAAATCATCAACATGCCTTCAAGAATAAGAACTCTTGACAAACGTTTCACTTTAAATGATGCTAAACGACGTTTTAGAAAAGCCTTTAATCAGATCGTCTTGCTGGAGCAACGTTTAGACCAGGTGAAGAAACGGTACAAGATGGCAGAACGTACAAACAATAGAGCGTTCCGCTATTAATTTCGAATGAAGCTTACAGTTATTGAAGGGACACTTGAAATGTTTTATGAATATGCTTTTTCCAAAGCTGACCAGATTATCGAACTTCACCGAGAGCTGTTCAACGATTCGTCTGATTCTGAATAATTATTCAACTTGATTTTCTTCAAAACAGCCCTTTTCAGGGCTACCCAACACCACGAAAAGATCTTTCTTTTCAAATTGTCAATTTTCAGTCAAAAGACTTTCAGTCAAAGAGATAAACTCTAAGAGTTGTACTCCAAAAAAGTCTATTTTTGACATTTCTACATCTATGAGTTACACTTAATAACACATAGCGTTTAACCCCACTTTATCGAGGGTGCTTTCGCCCGGGAACGCGCTCTTAATTCTGATACAAAGTAGGTCAATCCTAGTTCTGACGAGAGGATTGACCTACTTTGACATAGAATTAACGGTGTCCAATCGAATCGTTCGTTATATCATTACACATTTTGATTGGTCAACGTTAATTCTGAACCAAAGTAGGTCAATCCTCCCACCAGCTTATAAAAGCCGACGATTTTTCACTATTCATTTGAACGATGGAAGATCTTCGGAAGTCAGTTCACAATTTAATGAGAGCGGTATCCACCCTGTCATTGAAATTAGAGAGAGTTAACAACCAGCTCAATCAGTTGATGGCAGAGGAAGAAAGGCTACCATCACCAGCTAACAAAGAAGAGAAGGAGTTTGTCATCCCAGTGACAGAATGCTGGGATGACGACAATGAGCCGGCGTTCTCTCTCCAGTTTGATCTGGACGAGCAACAGATAAAGAGGTTAAGGAGACGGACAGCAAGCAGCTGTCCAGCCTGCAGAAAAGTTGGAGGTTGTGCCTAAAAAACACAACCTCCACAAACAGCCCTTTTCAGGGCTACCATTCCACACGAAAGAGTGATCTTTGAAATTGTCAATTTTCAAGACTTTCAGTCAGTACAACCCACTCAGGGTAAGCAGAATGGGGCACTCAGGGTAAGTCAGATAGGGACTGGCCAATCTCTACAATATGTACAGTCTAAGATCAACCGGAAATGGTCTTTGCCCTGTAACCATGACGTCACATGACTTTTCCTAAGCCACACCCATCTTTCCCCCTCTCAGGGTAAGGAGAGTAGGTACCGGAAGGTCACGTAAGCCGGAAGTGACGTCACGTGCCCTATTCTGCTATCCCCGCTGCCCCATTTACTGTCAGGACAGCAGAATGGGCCACTCAGGGGTAGTCACTTGGGGCAACCGGAAGTGACGTCATAGTGTCCCATAGTGCTTACCCGTCAGAATTCAAAATGGCGGACTTTTGGCGTTATCTACTTCCGGTTTATTTCCAAAAGTGCCCCATTCTGCTATCCAGTGCCCCATTTTACTGTCAGGATAGCATGGTTCTTCAAACTCGAAAGGTGTGGCTATTCTACTTAGGAAAGGATTAGATATTAAAGTAGCGGAATGCAAAAAAGATAATAATAGGCAATTTATTGCGCTTAATATTTCTTACGAAAACACATCATTTATCCTTGCAAATATATATGCACAAAATTCTGATAACCCTGATTTTTTTAAAAACGTGTTTGATAAAATTAAGTCTTTTGATAATGTTCATAGTTTTATAATTTGTGGCGACTTTAATCTAGTTTTAGACCCATCAATAGATTATGAAAACTACAAGTACAGTAACCACAATGAAAAATCAAGAAAATTTTTAACAATGCAAATTAATGATAACGAGCTTGTTGACCCTTTTAGACATTTACATGGGGCTACAAGAAAGTATACATGGAAAAGGTTAACACCATTACAAAAGGGAAGGTTAGATTTTTTCTTAATTGATCAAAACCTTCTTTCATTTGTTAGAAACTGTGATATAGATATAAGTTACAGGTCTGGGGCACATTCCACTAAACTGCGTACGCACGAAATTTGCGTACGCAGTTTTTGTAAGCAAGCATTAAGTCTGAAAACAAGTTTCACTGAACTACATAACTTTACTATTTGATTAAGAATTTGGATAACATTACGCCACTTCATGTGTTTGGGTAAAGTAGGGATCCTACGTGTGTTTATTCAATCCCCCAAAAATTGGCGTAAATCTACGCAGTTTGTTGAAATGAGCCCCAGATCACTCAATAATTGTGCTTGAACTTCAGTTTTCAAAGCAGGAGCATGGAAAAGGATTTTGGAAGTTCAATAATTCATTATTAAAAGATAAAGAATATGTCGATTGTATAAACAAAAAAATAGATAGCGTAATCTTGCAATATTGTTTGCCAGTATACAGTACTGAAAATGTTCTAAACGTTGATAAATCACAGTTACAATTTATAATAGATGATCAACATTTTTTGGAAACATTGTTAATGGAAATACGCGGGGAAACCATTTCATTTTCTACTCATAAAGCCAAAACAAAATGTATAAGAGAAAACTCCATTGAAAAAGAAATTTCCTATTTAGAAAATAATCTTAATGAAACAAACAAAGACAGGCTATGTTCACTACAATTAGAATTGGAAACTTTAAGGAAGGAAAGGCTAAATGGTTTTTTCATTAGATCAAGATCAAACTGGATTGATAACGGAGAAAAAGTAACTAATTATTTTTGTAATTTAGAGAAACAGCATGTAGCTTCAAAAACTATGCATTATATAGAAAAAGAAGATGGAACTCACATATTTGATCAAAAAGAAATTTTAAAAGAAACCAAACGATTTTATGAAAATTTATATACTGAACCAAATAACGTTGTTGATTTCGATCTTTCTGAACAATTAGCAGGGTGTTCTGTAAAAAAAAAATTAAATGAAAAACAGAAAAAGGATATTGAAGGACTGCTACAATACAATGAGGTCACAGATACCCTAAAGAATATGAAAAATGATAAGAGCCCCGGAAATGACGGATTTACTTCAAATTTTTATAAGTTTTTTTGGAATAAGATTGGTCATTTTGTAGTAAAAGCTTTAAATCAAGCGTTTATATCTAAATCATTTTCACGGAATGTTAAACTGGGAACAATAACTTGTATTCCGAAAGAAAATAAAGAAAGACAATTTTTAAAAAATTGGAGACCAATCACGCTTTTAAATGTTCTATATAAACTTGCATCTGGAAGTATTGCTAAAAGAATTAAGAATGTTTTAAATGATATAATTTCAAGTGATCAAACGGGTTTTTTACAAGATAGATTCATAGGGGAAAATACCAGATTAGTGTATGATATTATGCAATATTGTGAAGAACATAGAATACCTGGATTGTTAATGTTAATTGATTTTGAGAAAGCTTTTGACTCCATATCCTTTAACTTTATTGAACAAACGTTATCTTTTTTTAACTTTGGTGAAATGGTTCGAGAATGGATTAAGTTATTTTTGTATAATACGGAAGTATGTGTTCAAGTTAACGGTTTTCTTACAGATTATTTCATGGTCAAAAGGGGCTGCAGACAAGGAGATCCAATCTCAGCATACATTTTTATTCTTTGTACAGAAATTCTTAACATCAAAATAAAAAATGAAAAAAATATCACAGGAATAAAAGTAAAACAACGAGAATACATAATATCACAATTTGCAGACGACACAACCCTTTTTTTAGATGGTTCAGAAAAATCGCTCAAAAGTACATTACAGTTACTTGAAAATTTTTCACATATTTCAGGCCTGAGGGTCAATTTCGATAAAACGAAGCTAATATGGATTGGATGCATGAAATATAGTTCAAGATCTATTAAAACAAAATGGAAACTATCTTGGGGGGAAACACAATTTAAATTACTTGGGATACATTTCAATGTTGATCTGAAACAAATGATAAAAAATAATTTTGAACCAAAACTACAAAGCATTAAAAATAGTATATCCTACTGGAATAGGAGAAAACTAACTCCTATTGGAAAAATAACTGTAGTTAAAAGCATTTTAATCTCCTTACTTACCAACCTGTTTATTAGTTTACCATCACCATCGGATGAATACATGAAAAGTTTAAATGATATGTTATATAAATTCGTATGGGATGGCACGGCTAAAATAAAACGGAGTATTTTTATAAAGAAGTACACAGAAGGGGGTCTAAAAATGATAGATGTAAATAGCTATAACATGAGTATGAAAACGAAATGGTTAAAAAAACTTGTTGCTAGTGGTAAAGGCGACTGTTATATATTTATTAATGGAATATTTGATACACAAAAATTATTCAATTTAGGTATTTCGTATTGTAAACAAATCGTGAAAACTATTAAAAATGATTTTTGGATTGATGTCCTACAGTCTTTTACTACATATATATCGAAATGTAAATTTACAAATTGGGCAGATATAATGAATATGCCATTGTTTTATAATAACAATATCATAATCGAGTCAAATTACGTCTATGATTCCATAATGTACACTGCCGGTATAAGATATATCAAAGACCTTTTAAATGAAAATGGTCATTTTAAAATTTGGAATGAAATCAATAAACTTACCAATAATAAAACAAATTTCTTAAGATACTACAGTTTATTAAACTCAGTTAAGAGCTTCTTGTCGAAGCATCATATACTAATTCAAAAGAAATTTCTAAATGAATACCATAACCCTAGCATTAACTGTTATTTTTTTCAAATATTAACTAAAAAAGAGATAAACAAACATATTTACAACAAATTAATTGAGAACAGAGAAACTCCGTCATGTAGAGTCAAGTGGAACTCAATATACAATGATTTAGAAATTGATTGGAATCTAGTTCACGGAAGTGTTTTTAAATGTACTCAAGATACTTATACACAATGGTTTCAGACAAGAATAGTTCACAGGATCCTCCCAACAAATTCGCTACTTTTCAAAATGAACTTGATCGATACTAATTTATGTACTTTCTGTGGAACACATGAAGAAACACTTTTACATTTGTTCTATAATTGTGATTATATAACGCCTTTGATGAATAAAATTACAACAATATTAAAAAATTTTGACCGCAATTTACAAATAAATAGTAGAATTTTTCTTTTGGGCACATATAAACCAAACTTTTTGTTAGACAATTTTCTTCTAGAAGTTAAAAAATATATTTACTTTTGTAGAAATAAAACTTATAAACCGTCACTTATTGGTATGAAGAATTTTCTTACTACCGCTGTGAATATCCATAGTAATACGAAAACGACTGGGCTTGAAAACTATAAAATGACAATTGTGGAACAAATCTTAGAACGCCTTCCATAAATCACTATCGATTTCAGAATAAGCATAGTTTTTTAAACACACAATAAATGATGCCATTTTTTTTTTATTTTGCACCAATCAATTTCATCATATTTTTGTTTTTCACACACACACACACACACACACACACACACACACACACACACGCGCGCGCGCACACATACGCTTTATTGCCACAGATTTTAAACTGAAATTATTTCATTTTTCATAATGCTACCTTTTTGAAAAGATGAATGTATATGAGCCGTTCTCCGTTAAAAGGGGGCTTAATGCAACTGCGAGAAGGTATCGACCGAAACTTTTCGCTAAAGGTCAGTTTTCTGTATGTCCAAGGACCATTCTACCTAGTGATTAGGTCGGTTTTGAGAAAAAAAGTGGCTGTTGTGGATTCAAAAGTATATGATGGCTTGCTTGGCATGATGGATTACGGAGAGGCATCGAGCACCTTTTTGCCAGAGAATGTCTCATATATATTATTGTATGTTTTTATAAGAAAATGTTTTCCTTCATGAAGTTATTGTAAATACGTTTAAATGTTGTTAAATACGTTTATAGTTTATATCGTTTATATGTTTAGAAATGAAACTAACACTGTCTACTAACAGCTTATGTAAGGTATGGTGGGGGATGACCACGTACCTATTGACGGGGTAAATAAAGCAAAAAAAAAAAAAAAAAGGATAGCAGAATGGGGCACTCAGGGGTAGTCACTTGGGGCAAAATCGCCAAAACTGCCCCAAGTGACTCCCCTATACTACTCGCGTGCGCACGAGGTCATGACGCGCAGTTATTGTTTTTGTCATTGGTAATCCTATTAAAGATAATTATCTAAGCCCCAGAAATATGGATATTTTTATGTGTAGTAACTGAAAAGATGATTATTATTTACTTAGCCTACACAAGTACAAATACAGTGTTTCCTTCTGAAGGACTGAAAGAACAATAACTTTCAAGTACCCCCTCGGCGACGTACTTTTTTTCAAACTGATTACTAAACTATAAGAATAAATAAATGAAGAATTGATAAGAAAAATGAACTATTCTATAAAATTAGCATGATAATATACCGAATATGAAGGACTGTACAGCGGTTTCTTAATCGTGTAGACTTAAAGTGAAGACACTGTTCGATTAAGTGATTTTTAATACATCTCTAAGTAGGTCTGTTATAGCAGATAATTTTCAGGTTGTAAATGTGGACAGACAGACGGACAGAGAGACAGACAGGCAGCTAATTTCTGTACCCGCCTTTTCGGACAATTACAATGTACTGAGCAGAAACAGTTTTCCTTTTAAGTAGAATTTTAGAATAGATAGAATGTGAGACAAATGTGCTTCGAGTGTCCTTCCTATTGTGTGTCAAACACATCTGTCTCATTTCCAATTTGTCGCAAATATGAATTTTTACGAGCACATCGGTCACACCTCGTGAGACAAATGTGCTCCTACAGAGCGCTCAATCCACGCAAAAACGAGTCTCGAATAAACACAAGATTTTCTTTTTTTATTGTTGGTCGGCAGAACGCGCGTGGATATATACAAGTAAGGCAGGGTTATCCTTTGTCCTTTGAATCTTTTAAGGCCTAACAGATCCAAAAAGTAAATACTGCAGGCGCTTAAATGCATTTAAATTTACATTACACCATTAATAAGTATGGAAGTTATTGTGAAGAAGACAATTTGTTATATTGTGGTCGGTCCAAGTCTTAGTCGCAAGCAGAAAAAAAAATGGAATTTTAGAACTAGGTAAAAAGTTGACAGGTCACTCTCTCTTTTGTTAACTTTTAATCTGGTTGTAAATGTGATTTTTGCATTGATACTTTAGGACACCGCTAGGCCTTTGAATTTGGACCCACATTTTTGTCTAAACATCCCTAAAACTTAAAACGTTTTTACTCCTTCATTCCTTTGAAGGAGGTCAAATTACCCTGTACAAGAAAGACCAGGGAAAACTGTACAAAGTAACCACAAACCGTTATCGAACATTCCTGAATTTGAACAGCCCCTGAGAAACGATCCTTTTGTAAACTTTGTAGAAGAAGGAGAGGAGAGCCATGGTTACCCAGCATTTTCTCCTTCTTCCACAATACTCTCTACTCGTTCACACGCCATTCCATCATTAGGGCCACATTTCATTTCTCGTCTGCTGTTCAATATGGACGAGTCTAACATTCTGTCGGCTGGTTAAGGATATGCGAAAATAAAATCAAAGGAAAACAAATGTGAACTCGCTTTTTCCCGAGCGAAACCCCAACGTTAACACTGAATCCTTTACCTCATTGTCCCTTGTTTTAACGAGCCTGAAGCAGAAGCTGTTTGAAAGCATTGTGGGAAAAGAAGAAAATGCTGTTAAAAATATTTTCTACCCCATCAGACAGAAATCATTATTAATTTTTTTAGCTATATCTAACTTTTCGTCTGCAAACGATTTGAATTTAGTTGAGTCTTAAATTTTGTCGTTTGGTCGAGAGTTAAACCTCCAAATGAATTTAATGAAAATTTACAATCAAATCTAAGAAAACCCTCAAATTCATTAGATTTCGGGAATGGGGGATCTCATCGAAACGGACAGTGTAGATTCAAGATCACCCAGCACGCTGTGCAGTCTTATCGTTATCTTCAACGGTCGAAAAAAAAAATTAACTTACATTCAACAGCCTCTGCGTCGAAAGTGACTAGCGAGTTAACGATTACAACTATAACTTATACAGAAAATAGAAGCAAAGAGGGGTCAAGCGAAAGAATTTTCTCGTTACAAAGAGCTACACAAATTATTTCATTATCACGACAAAATATCTCGTCAAAACAACACAGTTATCTCGTTTGCACTAGAACATTTTCTTGTTATCACCACAAAAGATAACGTTCCAATGACCTACTATCAAATGAAATTCAAATTTCATGGGATGCTTCATCTTTATTGAATAATTACCTAAAGGGAACGCAATTTTTTTGCCTTACAAACGAGAACGCTATAAATCGTGCGAAAACGTCGATGTTACACGATATTTACCGATGAGTTAGTTAGTCTACGGCCTATTACTCTCAAATATTTATAGACGGAAGCTGCCGAGATTGGCCGAATAGCCTTTGCGAAAACGTCGATATTTACCGATGAGTTAGGGGCTGTAGACCTTCAATTTGGTTTGGTTTGGTTTGGTTTGGTTTGTATTGGAGTTTAACGCCATTTTAACAGCTTAGGTTATATCATGGCGGTCAGTGACGCATCCATGTTTCCTGGCTTTCTCACACCAGTACTGACACAACTTTCTTTCCAAAGCCACTGACTACTTTTCTCGCGTGTATCAGAGGTGAGAGGCGAAAAATCGCCGGAGAGAAAAATCGCCGCAACAGGGTATTGAACCCGCAACCTCCAGGTCATGAGTCAGATACGCTAACCACTGAGCTACTCGGCCGGTCCCCTTAAACTTGACTCCCGAGTTGTTTACTTTTGTACGCTAGTGTGCCTTTAATCTTTATCTTTTAACACGATTCAGAGTTGACATTGTTCTTTTACCGGCGTTGCTGATTCGCTTGTTTTTGACCTGTATCTTATAGATATTGAAATGTCACTGGAATAAATAGCAATTTTCTATTGGTAAAAATGTTGACATGTTAATTCGAGGGACCCTACTGGCCTATAAATTGCGAGCACATTTATTAGACCGTGCTAGTAAACCGGTTTGCTGTATACATAATGCTTGGACCGGTATACATATTTCTGGCAGCAACTGCTTCTTTTCCAACGATGATTTGGATTAAGATGTAGTTCTCAAAAATCTGATCTAATTGATAAATTCACTTTTTGACAGTATACAAAACAATAAGAAAAAAGGCAGTTCCTGGCAAGGTTACTTTTATCACCACTGTGCATAATCTACCACACATACATAAATGACTTTCAATTTATGAGACGTATTCTGTTAAAAGGGGGCTTAACGTATCTGCAAAAAGTATCGACCCATGTCAGCCTGCGCAGTCCGCGCAGGCTGACATCGGTAGAAACTTTTTGTCGTCTATGATTTTTTTTGCATGTCCATGGACCATTCCACCTCATGATGCAGTCGATTATTAGATAAAATATATTTTATGGATCCATAGTTATGCGATGACTTGCTTAGTATAATGCATCATAGAGATGCATTAAACACCCTTTTGCCATGGCACCACTCATATTCATATTCCGGTGCTTCTTACGCCATCTATCAGTTTAAAGATAGTTCATAATTCTAATCCGACAAATGATAATAACATGTCGTAAACACTTAAACCCTTTACCAAAGAATTGCTTGTTTTAACGACTTTGTGCACAAAAAATTTGAAAAAAAGGACAAAATACAGATCTTCAGCTTTTTCTTGTCTTTCTACAATGTTTTCTACCGTTTCAAAGTCCAGCTCGATTATTTGAAATATATACGTTAAATTATTCGTCCGCAAACGCTTTCAACTTGGATAGCCCAGGTCTATTTTTTCGGCGAAGCTGGTAAACAATTAACCCTTTACCACATAATCCCGAGTTTTAACGACTTCAAGGAAATGCTTTTTAAAACACTGTAGAAAAAGGATAAAATGCTGGTAACCAGCATTTTCTCTTTTTCCCACAATGTTTTTCCCCCAACAAAAAAGGTTTTTTTGTTACGATTGCTTTTTCGTCTACAAATGCTTTCAATTTGGACAAGTCCACAGTTTTGTCGTTTGGGAAGGGTTAACAATCTGTCTTAAACTAGGTCACAAGAAGGACGCATAGATAACGTAAGTTGTGTTCTTAAATACTCATAACTGCCTGAAGCAAATTTGAGGCAGACGCCATAGATAACACCTTTGAAAAGTAGGTTTAATCGACATGCGTATATGGTTGATATATGAATACAGGTGAAAACATTGTTGCTAGAGAAAAAGTTCCTCCTTTTGAGCGATTATTGTTTTTGCCGCGTTGTTTTTTCCAAAATTGTCAGCAAGAATACAAAAGGAAATTCGTACTGGCAGAAGTTTATTGTTGTAAATCACGTGATTCAAAAGACGCGGGTAGAACGTGGACTTGTGGACTGATCTATGATGGTTAGTGTTCTCTTTTCCATATTAACCCTTAGGCTGCTAGGCACGACTCACTGACTTTTTGCGGACAATGTAGATCAAGATCAGACTGCTCAGAACGTGCAGTCTGATCTTTGATCCACACTGTTCGATAAGGACCCTTGAAATAGCAAAATTTGGGTTTTTACAATCAGCTTGATAGTTTCATTTCACTTATTTAGCAGGATAAGGGTTGAATAATACTTGAATGGTGCCCGTAGACAAAGGGTTTAAACGCATCTTATCAATGCATTATACCAAGCCAGTCGTCACATGGTATGTCTGTAAATTATGTTGACTAACAACCAACTAAATCATGATATAGAACAGCCTTTCGACATACAGATAATTTGAAAATAGCTAAAGTTTCAAACCAGGGCAGTCTGTGCGGACTACGCAGACTGACATGGGTCGATACCTTCGGTTAATGCATTTAACTCTTCTTTCCAGAGCATGACCTATTTGTAAAGCTTCGATAAACTGTGATAATGTAAACATTTCTTTCATGTGGTGCTGAAAAAAAATCCTTGATTAATAAGACGTACTCTCTCGGTTAAAACATGGGTTCTAAAGGATACAGCTTTCAAACTGGACACAAAAACACATTCTCTGTCGTAGACTATGTGATCTTTGGCGGAATGTTGTTCATTTCAACGTTTATTGGATTTTTCTACGCCATCAAAGATCGGAAAGTGACCAACACTAAAATGTTTTTGCTTGCTGGAGGAAACATGAACTTTTTCCCGGTGTCTATGTCTCTGTTGGCTAGCTTCATGTCGGCTATCACTCTACTGGGGACGCCGGCCGAGATGTATAACTACGGGACCATGTATTGGTGGATCGGAATCTCGTATATGTTTTCGGTTGGCATGGCAGCGCACATCTATGTACCAATATTCTACAATCTTAAACTGACCAGCTGTTACGAGGTAGGTTATTATTTTGTTCCAGTGCTCCTAGAGAAACGGCAGTATTTATTTCATGCTTGTTCGGTAGTTTATCGAGAAATAATGGTGGATTATGGTTAGTAGTAAATGGTAGGAAACCTGGTAATTATTACCCGGTTTCCTTACCCTGAGTGGGATTATTACCCGGTTTGCTTACCCGAGGGTAAGCAAACCGGTTATTTTGGAGAAAATGTGTCATTTTTGGCCGACACCTAGCCTTTAATTGCAAATATCCTACTTACTTACTCTGAGTGGGTTTTTTTTTTACCCGGTTTGCTTACCCGAGGGTAAGCAAACCGGGTAAAAGCTCCTTACCCTGAGAGGGTTTCGTACCCATATTGCTATGGTAAGACTATATAGGTTCGCTACGCTAAGAAGGATTGGCACATACCCTGAGTGGGTTTCGTACCCATATTGCTATAGTATGACTATCCTGACTGGGTTTTCGTACCCAATGGACTTCGTACGCAATAGGGTTAGGACTGCTTTATTGTTTACTTTTAACCACTGCTTGGGCTTTAAGTGGGGTTAGGGCAAATAAAGATCAGGGTTTGACTTAGACTTTTTTCATTGATTTGATATAGAAGACAACCTGATCTTTAGTCCTTACCACGCGTCAGAGTAGAGATCAATGGGATTGTGTTGTACTTAGACTGCTTTATTGTTTACTTTTAGCCACTACTTGGGCTTTAAGTGGGTTAGGGCAAAAAAAGATCAGGGTTTGACTTAGACTTTTTTCATTGATTTGATATAGAAGACAACCTGATCTTTAGTCCTTACCACGCGTCAGAGTAGAGATCAGTGGGATTGTGTTGTACTTTGACTGCTTTATTGTTTACTTTTATCCACTACTTGGGCTTTAATTGACTTTAGGATTGATATGGAATACAGTTTGATCTTGATCTCGCTGTACCAGGCTGAGGCCAGGGGAATGGTTGGACTTAGGCTTTTTTGAGTGTAACTCTTAGTGAAATTGACAAATTTGAAAAGAAAGATCTTTTCGTAGTGTTGGGTAGCCCTGAAAAGGGCTGTTTTGTTTTTGGAGGCTGTGTTTTTAGGCACAACCTCCAACTTTTCTGCAGGCTGGACAGCTGCTTGCTGTCTGCCTCTTCAGCCTCTTTAACTGTTGGTCATCCAGATCAAAGTTTAGAGAAAATGGTGGTTCATCATCATCATCCCAGCATTCCGTCACTGGGATGACGACCTTCTCGTTGTTGACTGGCGGCAGTGGTGTCGGCTTCAGGGCTACCCCACCATCGAGAAAGAGCAATCTTTCTCCAAAGAGTGGACATCTATTTTCGTCTTTTTCCCACTCAGTTGCTGTGATGACGAACTCCACCTTGTAGTTTACTAGTGGGGGTAGTGGCGGTCTTTCTTTCGCAGCCATTACCTTCTCCAGTTGGTTGTTAACCCTCTCTAGTTTTAATGAGAGGGACACTACCACTCTCATTAAATTTCGAACGGACTTTCGGAGATCTTCCATCATTCAACTGTATAGCAAAATATTGCCGGTTTTTATACGCTGACGGGAGGATTGACCTACTTTGACTCAGAATTAACGTTGACCAATCAAAATGTGTAATGATATAACGAACGAATCGATTGGACAACGTTAATTCTATGTCAAAGTAGGTCAATCCTCTCGTCAGATCTAGTTTTGATTCAGAATTAACGTTTTTTGACCAATAAGAAGGTTCCTTGCTTTAACGTTGACCAACCAGAAGCTTCGTTATATTTCTTTTTATTTGTGTGAGTAAAAAAGAAGCTAGAAGGAGAAGATCGTGTTATGCACAGGAGTTGGACTTAGTCTTTTTTGGTATGGAATACAGTGTGATTTTGAAAGAGAAAACTAGGCCTGTATTGGACTTAGACTTTTTTTGAATGTAACTCTTAGAGAAATTGACAATTCGAAAGATCACTCTTTCTTGGGGAATGGTAGCCCTGAAAAGGGCTTTTTTCTGCTTCCTCATCTTGGAATGTTTTCCAGCTTTAATGACAACATCCAAAATTTGCCTGGCAGATTGGACATGGTCCGACTCTTTTTGTGATTGTCATTGCTCCATTATTAAAAGTAATCCTCCTCCCGAATTCCACATCAACCAAGATAATGTCAGGCGTTGTCTCTAGAACTAGTTCGACTAATTTCTCACCAAGATCTATGTATGGGCGTGATATTCGTTCTAGTTGTATTCTGTTCTCCTCAATCCTGTTCTTTAGTATCAGTAGTTGATCACCACCAATCAGAAAGACTCGGAGAGCCTCAATAAGTCGATGATTCATTTGCTCCATTTTCCGTTAACGCTTCTCCGTACTACTCAAGAGCTGAGTGTCGAATGATTCATTATTGGAAAAAATTCGACGGTTTTTATACGTTTGCAGTGGGATTGACCTACTTTGACTTAGAATTAAGAGCGCGAACCTGGTAGAAAGCACCCTGAGCAAAGTTCTGAGAAAAAAGCTTAATGCATACATATGTGGAAATTCTCTTTAGAACAGATCTATTTGAATGAAGTAGAAAGCATCCAATCGAACTAGACAAAAGTGAAATTTAGAAGGCTTTTTTGAGTGTAACTGATTGAGAAATTGACAAATTTGAGGACAGATAGATCTTTCTTGGTGTTGGGTAGCCCTGAAAAGGGCTGTTTGTACAGGTTCACTTTTTAACCTCTTCTCTTTATCCTCCTAGTTTCCATTGCAATTATTACTTGGATCAGATGTTCAACTTCACGCCTTATACGTCTAATGCGTTCTCTTTCTTCTATCCAGTTAAGCAATGTGAGTAAAATTGTTAGTCCAAACATTGTGCTGATTTGGGTTAACTCTACAGCAGTTGAGTGCCGAATGAGATAAATGGAAGGATCAGACATAAACGATGTCAAAAAGAAAAAGAATAGTACCCTATTCAGACAGTGAAAGTGACGATGAGTCATTTTCACCACCAAAAAAAAATGAAAAAAGAAGAAAGCGACAGTGAAGACGATTTCTCTCCACCTAAGAAAAAACCTGTAAAAATGATCATAGAAGGTGACAGTGAAGATGATACCTCCTCGAAAAAACCTGTAAAAATGATAGTAAAAAGTGGCAGTAAAGACGATTTTTCTTCACCAAAGAAAAAGCCGATCATGAAAAGTGAAAGGGAAGATGATACACCGAAGAAAAAATTGATTGAGGACCGAAAAGAAGAAAGTAACAACACTACTTTAGACATGAAAAGTCTGTATGACTTAACGGAGAAGGGAAAAAAGAAATCGAGGAAATTTAAAACAGAATCACATCTGTTGACGGCGTCTTTTAAGAAATTTGAAAAATTACCATCACATCAACTGATCGGATTATTTGACGATGTTACCCATCAAATCATTCAAAAGTTAAATGCTGAACCGACGGATATGATTAGAATTAGTATTAACCATCCTTCATTGAATATGGGGATTCATATTCCTTTTTTACCTTCAGAACAACTGAAAGGCGAAACTATGTTAAATGAAATTGAAAAAGTTTTACAGTCGAATACAGATTTCGTCTTGAACGATGGATTCATGACATTTTACATTACGCATACATCACCTCCAAGTGGTAGCGGGAAATATAGATCATCAGAATTGGATTCAAAGGTTTTTGTTCAGAAGAAACAATCGGTTATTCAAATTAACAATCATGATCACCTATGTTTTGCAAGAGCAGTTGTGGTAGGCATTTGCTACAGTGAACGTGAAAACACCGGAGCATGGAATAGAAGATGGAATTACGTCAGAAATTCAACCCATCCTTTCCAGAAGACTGAAGCTGAAAAATTATTGAATGAAGCTGGAGTTCCGTCAACCCAATCTGTAGGAATTGACGAATACAAAAAAATACAATCTTTCTTGTATGAAAAGGACTATGTCATTAAAGTTCATCAACAGCATTCAAAAGTGGAAAAAGTATTTGAACTTCCAAAAGTAAAAGACGAGACTAAAATCATACATTTGTACTTTCATCAAAACCACTATGATTACATCAAATCCATCTGAGGAATTCAATTTTCAAAAAGAAATGGAAATGTACTGTAGATCAGATGTTGATATCCTAAGACGAGGATGTGGTGAATTCAGAAAAGTGTTTATTGAACAGGGTGGTATTTGCCCATTTCTAGAGGCGATTACCATTGCCGATGCATGTAACAAGGTTTGGCGAAGCAAATATTTGCCTGAAAATCAAATAGTTATCATTTCAAGTAAAGATTCATCCAGACGTCGCTTTTCCATGAAAGCGATACGCTGGGTCCAGAGCGTGGCTAAGGAAAAAGGAATCAATATTCGCCACGCAAAAAATGGTGGTGAATTTCAAATCGGGAAATACAGTGTAGACGGATTTCACCATCAGTCAAACACTGCTTATGAATTCCTTGGGGATTTATATCATGGCTGTCCTGTATGTTATACAGATCGAAAACAGATCAATCCCATCAATGGAAAAACAATGTCTGAATTGTACGAACGTACTTTTAAACGTATGGGAGATATCAAAAAAGGAAGAAAGGTGTAATGCAATAAAAATTGCCTATGATGTCAAGGAAAAAAGTAAAAAGGAAATCAAATACATTGATATTTGTTCTCTGTACCCTTATGTTTGCAAACACAAATCTTATCCTGTAGGTCAACCAAAAATCTTAACTCCTGAGAAGGCAGAAGAAAGTTCGAACATTTGTAGGCATAACAAAGAAGACAGAGCTTTGGTAGGAACTTGGGTTACTTTTGAATTGTTCAAAGCTCTTGACTGTGGATATAGGCTATTGCAAGTATATGAAATTTGGCATTTCGATTCTGTGTCGAATCAGTTCTTTAAAGGCTATGTGGATAATTTCTTGAAAATTAAGCAAGAAGCTAGCGGATATCCCAGTTGGTGTCAATCAGACTCAGAAAAAGAACAGTTTATTCGTGAATATGAGGAGGCAGAAGGTATTCGTCTTGATCCAAGTTGTATTCAAAAAAATCCTGGGAGAAGATCCTTTGCTAAAATTATGTTGAATTGTCTTTGGGGAAAATTAGCTCAGCGTGAAAAAATGACCCAAACGGAATACATCAACGATTCGTCTAAATATTTTGAATTGGTCACCAATCCAAATTTTATTGTGAAGCATGTAGAAATCTTTGACGATGACTGTCCATTCATCTTGGTCAACTACGAAACAAAGTTGGAACATATTGATACTCACGCTACAGCCAATGTTATTGTAGGAGCCTACGTAACAGCTTATGCAAGGCTGGAATTGTACAGTGTTCTTGAAAAGTTAAAGGATAGAGTTCTGTATTTCGATACAGATAGCTGCATGTATATTCATGATCCTGAATTATGGAACCCACCCATTATTAACAGTAGACTAGAAAAATGGACTGATGAAGAGCCTGATTGTAAAATCACTCATTTCAGAGGACTAGGACCAAAACAAAAGATGGAAAAATGAAAAGCAAATGTAAAGTAAAGGGGATTACTTTGGATTACAATACAAGTCATGTGGTGAATTTCGATACATATTCAAAATGTGCTTTGAATCGCACTACAGAAATCAAAATTGAATATGATTGTAGAATCAAAAGACATAGAGATAGAACGGTCACCAGTGAACCGCAAACAAAAACGTTTCGTTCTATATACACCAAGAGAGTTATTGTAAATGATACTGACACTGTACCCTATGGTTATAAAAGTCTGAGGAAATAATTCCATGTTACATTGTTTTGAACTAAACGGTCCAAGTAAGACGCAAAATATCGCTGAAAAATTATGCTGACTTTACCAATAGAACTACGTGAAAAGATTTATGGAGAATTCGTTCAACAGCATACGCTCGATGAACAAACGCAACTTAACATTAAATTCTACTGTGTGAAACTTTGGATAGATAAATTGCACAGAGGTTTTGCAAAAGGATAGTCGTCCTGCAAGTTGTATGGTATACACAGTTTTATTGCTATGATGATAGACGATTCGGATTTAGATCACATTCTCAAAGCTTATTTAACAGCTTGTTGGTGGAAAGACGTTGGTATCGAAAAACAAATGCGATCCACAAGTAGATGGTGCTTCATGATCATAGGAAGAACAGAAGAAAGTTTTCTGAACGTTCTGAAACTGAAATCACTTTTATTTAACTTTTACTTACGCTACAGAAGAGGATCTATTCAAGACGACGAGGAAATAGTGGATACCTTGGAAGGATATATTTTATTTGATAGAGATGTTACAGAAGAAAGTGTATATTCATCTCTTTCAACAAAAGGCGTTACAAAACATGTTTTTCCATACAGAAGGATGCGTGAAATCAGTGAGATAGACAGTGAATATTCAATGTATTTGGGTAATGACCAATTGCATAAAGTTATTACGGAACATGAAGAAAAATGGAAAACTCGGGGTATTTGTGAATTTGCATTGTAAAATGTTATATTGTACAAAATGTTTTATGCTAAATTGTTTTTTTGCACAGATATTGTTTTTCATTCCAATGTTTTTCCATTGCATTGTTTTTCACAGTTCCTGACTTGTTTCATTGTACAAATGTTTGAATAAAAAACATATGAAATAATTCTGGGCTTGACTTTTTTTGTTTGACTGTAAGTCTTTGAGAGAAAATTGACAGTTCGAAAGATAGCTCTTTTCGAGGTATTGGTTAGCCCTGAAAAGGGCTGTTTTTTCCATTCACTGGCTGGATAAATTAATTCCATACCAGTGAAGGATACGGCTTCATCAGCTTTTTCTGACATTCACGATGTTCAGTGGGTGACATGAAATCCATCAGATCGGGGTAAATGTTCCCCATCTTATCCTTTGACGAAAACTCGCACTCCTGCCTCTCGAAAAACTCGGAGAGAGCTTTCAACCTCTTTGCCTCTTCTCTTCTATAGGCTTCTTCTCTTTTCTTCTGCTCCAAATTTTCCTCCATTTTTCTCTTTTTCTTCTCTTCACCCTTTCTCCTTCCAAACACTCTACTAATGATTTTGTTGTCTTTCATTGTGAAATGAAAATAAAGCTGATCATAAAATAAAAGTTCGTTTTTATACGTTGACGGGAGGATTGACCTACTTTGACTCAGAATTAACGTTGACCAATCAAAAAATGTGTAATGATATAACGAACGATTCGATTGGACGACGTTAATTCTATGTCAAAGTAGGTCAATCCACCCTGGAAGCTATAAAATTCCAATGTTTTTTACACAATAAATAGAGTCATCATGGTACAGATTCTTCTCTGCCCGATGTGCGGTAGCAGATGCTATATAGAGTGCGGAAAATGTCTTGCTATTCTGGACTACCTTGGCCAGAAGCACAACTGCCCTGATCCTGATGAGGGGTTCTATGACGATAATGAAACCTCAACAGTATGCTGTGAATATTGTGGGTGCGAAATTATCCCATTAAATCGTTTAGAAGAGCAATAGACTTGATAGATGAATACTCAAAAACAGCCCTTTTCAGGGCTAACCAATACCTCGAAAAGAGCTTTCTTTCAAATTTGTCAATTTCTCATAAAGAGATACACTCTAAAAGTCTAAGTCCATAGGTCTGTAATTTTTTTGCTCTAACCATCCAAAAAAGTCTTTTTTTCCCAGACCTCTTGTCCTGAGACAGTGTGGGTATCAAAAAATCACATTGTATTCCATACCAAAAAAAGTCAAAGCGTAAATCCTATCTTCTATCATTCCAGATTTATCAATTGTTTTTGGATAAAAATGTGACGAACGTTCTGATTGGACAACAATAAAACAACGAACCTTCTGATTTGTCAAAAAACGTTAATTCTGAATCAAAACTAGTTCTGACGGGAGGATTGACCTACTTTGACATAGAATTAACGTTGTCCAGTTGAATCATTCGTTATATCATTACACATTTTTGATTGGTCAACGTTAATTCTGAGTCAAAGTAGGTCAATCCCTATGCAAGAATATATAAAGTCCGGACCCAATTGTAAAAAATTATTATCAACTAGATAACCAAATCATCAACATGCCTTCAAGAATAAGAACTCTTGACAAACGTTTCACTTTAAATGATGCTAAACGACGTTTTAGAAAAGCCTTCAATCAGATCGTCTTGCTGGAGTAACGTCTAGCCCAGGTGAAGAAACGGTACAAGATGGCAGAACGTACAAACAACAGAGCGTTCCGCTATAACCTCCGAATGAAGCTTACAGTCATTGAAGGAACACTTGAAATGTTTTATGAATATGCCTTTTCCAAAGCTGATCAGATTATCGAACTTCACCGAGAGCTGTTCAACGATTCGTCTGACTCTGAATAATTATTCAACTTGATTTCTTCAAAACAGCCCTTTTCAGGGCTACCATTCACCAAGAAAGAGTGATCTTTCTTAAAATTGTCAATTTCTCTAAGAGATACACTCAAAAAAGATCTAAGTCCATCCAAGTGCTGTTCTCTACTGGATCACTGTGGAAAAAAAGTCAAAGTTCAATACCAGACCTCTGATCTAAGACAGTGTGGGCATTAAAATCACACTGTATTCCGTACCAAAAAAGACTAAGTCCAACTCCTGTGCATAACACGATCTTCTCCTTCTAGCTTCTTTTTTACTCACACAAAGAAAGAAATAGAACGAAGCTTCTGTTTGGACAACGTTAAAGCAACAAAGCTTTTGATTGGTTAAAAACGTTAATTATGTACCAAACTAAAAAAGAGTTTGTCCAAAGTCTATATCTCAGGAATACGATTCAATAATTCTCTTTTAATTCATAGGGTGCTTTCGCCCGGGAACGCGCTCTTAATTCTAAGTCAAAGTAGGTCAATCCCTATGCAAGAATATATAAAGTCAGGGTCCCCAATTGTAAAAATTATTATCAACTAGATAAGCAAATCGAATCATCATGTTTACAAGAAAACTGACTTCGAGTGAACGCAAGATACAACGCAAAATAAATGTTGTCAAACGAGAATTTATGGAAGCCTACAAACAGATCGACTTGCTAGAACATCGTCAAGATGTGGTAGAGAAAGCATACAAGATGTCAGAACGTACAAATAACAGATTGTATTGCTGTTACTTTGGGATAAAATTATGGGTTATTGAAGAAACACTCGATATGTACAGCGACTATACCCGCTGTAAGCGTGAGCAGATGGATGAACTTTACCGGGAGTTTTTCGACGAATAGGTCCAACTCTGAGTATTTTGAGTTGATTTCTTAAAAAAAACAGCCCTTTTCAGGGCTACCCAACACTACGAAAGAGCAATCTTTCTTCAAATTTGTCAATTTCTCTCTAAAAAGAGGTCTTTTACAACAACTCTCTAGCTAAATCTTTCCCCAAAGAACAAAGTCGTTCCTCAGACTAAGTCCAACAGTAAGTTTGAGTAATAAAAACCCATCTCTCCAATCAAAACTTATAAAGATATAACGAGCTTTTTGATTGGACAACGTTAATTCTGAGTCAAAAGTAGGTCAATCCACCCAGCAAACTATAAAAAGTCAATGATTTATACATCAAATCATAATCGTTCCACCATGGTTCAGATTCTTATTTGCCCTTTGTGTGCTCAAGCATGCGATATAGAGTGTGGGAAATGTACATTTCCCCTACAGTATCTTGGACAAAAGCACAACTGTCCAAATCCTGATGAGGGATTTTATGATGAAGACGATGACCCAGGGGTTTGGTGTGAATATTGCTGGCGAGAGATCAGACCTGTAGTTTATACAGTCGATGAATAGCCTCGCCAGACAACAAGCCTAAAAACAGCCCTTTTCATGGCTACCATTCACCAAGAAAGAGTGATCTTTCAAATTGTCAATTTCTCTAAGAGTTACACTCAAAAAAAGTCTAAGTCCAATACAGCCCTCTGATCTAAGACGGTGCACATTAAAATCACACTGTATTCCATACCAAAAAAAAGACTAAGTCCAACTCCTGTGCATAACACGATCTTCTTCTTTTAGCTTCTTTTTTACTCACACAAATAAAGAAATATAACGAAGCTTCTGTTTGGACAACGTTAAAGCAACGAACCTTCTGACTGGTCAAAAAACGTTAATTCCGAATCAAAACTAGTTCTGACGGGAGGATTGACCTACTTTGACATAAAATTAACGTTGCCCAATCGATTCGTTCGTTATATCATTACACATTTTGATTGGTCAACGTTAATTCTATGCCAAAGTAGGTCAATTCTCCCGTCAGCGTATAAAAGCCGACGATATTTTCCAAATAATGAATCATTCGACTCTCAGCTCTCGAGTAGTACGGATAAGCGCTAACGGGAAAATGGATTTCAACTTAAACGGATTCAACTTGGACGGTTTCGACATAGACGAATTCCTACCATAAAGAAAACAATGGGGATATTCTGTCGACAGCGATCAATAAAACACTCATCAACCCAAAGACCATATTGGACGACATTTTTGAAGAAGTAAGACAGCTGAATTCAAAACAAGATTCTGTATTGACTCAGATTTTAGAAGAACTGAAGACTTTCAGCAAACAAATGGAGGAAAAAAAGACTTTGAACGCAGACACCGAACAACTGAGCAAAAACATTGAGACATTATGCCAACAGAGAAAGCGTATTTAAGTTGTTGCTGTGAAGGTTCCAGTGGAGAATGACTTTGATAAAAGCAGTCTTCATAAACTAGCAGACTCAATCGTGACTGTTGTAAGGGAAGAAAATCAATCAAAGGAATATCAACAGCCAAAAACAGTATGCTGCGAACATTGTGGGTGTAAATTCATTCCAAAAGACCAGTAGACTTGGTAGATAAATCAATACTCAAAAAACAGCCCTTTTCAGGGCTACCCCACTACCAAGAAAGAGCGATCTTTCTTCAAATTGTCAATTTCACTAAGAGTTACACTCAGAAAGTCTAAGTCCAACTCAACCCTGGTCTTTAGCCCTAACCCCACTTAAAGCCCAAGTAGTGGGTAAAAATAAACAATGAAGCATTCCTAATCCTTTTCCATACCATGGTCTCTAGTTCAGCTGAGTGCTTTCAAAGGTTCTGTCTTATCAAAGGGAGATAACCAATGCATGACTAATTAAAGACCAAGTGCTGACTAAAAATGAGAAATTTGCTCATCTGGTAGCTATATAGATACTATAGCAATATGGATACGAACCCTCTGGGGTACGAACCTCTTGGTACCAAACCCACTCAGAGTAAGTAAGTACGATTCTAAAAAAAATCCTACCCATGATGCCTCAGTGAAACTAAAAATTACCCGGTTTGCTTACCCTCGGGTAAGCAAACCGGGTAATAATCCCTCTCAGGGTCAGGAAACCGGGTAATTTTCGGGCTAAAATAACCCTCTCAGGGTAAGGAGACCGGGTAAATTTGGGGATGAAAAAACGATATTTTCAAAAATTTTCTCCAAAATTACCCGGTTTGCTTACCCGAGGGTAAGCAAACCGGGTAATAATCCCACTCAGGGTAAGGACACCGGGTAATTATTACCCGGTTTCCTACCCTTTACTACTATGGTTTGATATTTCATGGTTACGACCAGTGAAAAATACCGATTTCATATTTTCTAACTCTTCAGTTGAAGGCGGAAACAACAGTTGTTCCCGCGTACTGGTTACCTAGGTAAACAGCGCGTGCCATTCAACCAGAGGAAAATGACGTAATTTATGCGCATTTAACCTACCTATAATATGGCCTGCAACACGCGAAAAGGAGCATTCGGACATTTGCGTAGAGTGTCGTCTCGGATCAGCCTGCGCAGCCCGCGCAGGCTAATCCGAAACGACACTCTCCGTTTTTATGTAATTTTCTGTTTTGCGCAAGTCTACTATATCACAAAATCTAATGCAGTCGTAAAGTGCCGTCTCGGATTAGCCTACGCGGACTGCGCAGGCTGATGCGAGACGTCACTTTATGCAAATGTCCGAATGCCCCTTTTCGTGTGTTGCAAACCATACCGTAATGCGTTCTTATATGGAGGTGGTTTCGCCACGGGGAATTACCGAAAACAACTGTACTCGATTTTGACGAAAGTTACGATATGGCCTGCAACACGAAGCATGAAATAGATAGAATATTTGTTTTCTTTTCGGTTAAAGATCGAAATTTATTTCATCTCGTGAATATCATCAGTAATATATTCACTAGTAGCTGCGTCGATCTTTTACCGAAAAAGACAAATATCCCCAATCTCTTTCTCAGACACCAAATGCATTTGGACAAAGTGGAAGCGGTTGCAGACGACAAATTTGGTGTGGTTCAGACAGTGTGATTTCTCGTTGAAAGGGTAGAAAACTTTGTCGGAAAAAGAGACACGGTTACCATCAGTTTATCTCTTTCCTTAAAATGTTTTCAAAAGCCTCCCTTTCCTGAGTCGTTAATCACGAAGTTATTTGTTATAAAGTAGTGAATAATTTTCGATACAAAACATAGAAAGATGAAATGTGAAATACCCGAGCAACAAAACGCGACCGGATGGGGGTTGGATGGCACTTTTCAGACAATTAAGGGAATCCAGGTCATTCGGCAAACCTCAGGTGATCAGTTGATCAAATCCCCTGACTGTATTGTGATGTGTTATATGCGTCTATACGGTACATTTCTTCGCCTCAAACATGTACACCGTTCTTAAAATTGTAAGGCTCCACATAGAAAAAAGAAAACACGAGCCACAATTTTCTATCGAAATCTTTCTAAATAACTTCCCGTTAAAAAGAATCAGTTTGTACATTCAATTTTAAACGTGATCTATCAATTCCGTTGGCAGTTTTCACCGACAAATGGCTAGACGTGAATAACTTCATCGTGGTTGTTGATGTCGTTGCTAATCAATTTTCTTGAGTCCCCCTTTGTTTAAGACCATGTGACTGAGAGCACAAAGAAACTGCCTTGGTACGGACGAGATTAGATGTAATGAAGAAATTTGCCGAATTGTGACTTGTGTAATCTGTCCATAATTATATCATGATCCTTCGGATATTCATATAAGGATTTCATTCCAAATGCAAGCATTTAGTGATCTAGATACATGTATATTCCCTCGGTCATCAGATGCTTGCATCTGCTCTGAAATCTTAATGACCATCTGAAGGTTCATGACTTTGAATTAACGAAGGACATATTACTTTAATTGATAACTGAATATAAGTGGCTGGTATACATATTGACCATGGAATACATGACCTTTGGTGCATTATCCACATTGTAGATTAAGTTCAGACTGCAGGGAGAACAATTTCGGAACAACAGTATTCGATTTTTGTGCGACACGTATTTTTAGCTCCACTGGCCGATGGCCAGCAGCCATATATTATGGCCCGGTGTTCGTCGTGTGTCCGTGCGTCCCTCTGTGCGTCAGTTCGTCAGTCCGTGCATGCGTTAACTTTTATTTCAAACATCTTCTTCTCTGAAACTCTTCGTCAAATTGTGATGAAAATTCACGGAAATGATTCTGTCATGGTCCTCTTTAGAATTCCTTGAAAGAATTTGATTTCTTCAATCGGTTGCCATGGCAACAAAACTGAAAAATATTGAAAAGCTTTGAAATTCTTCTTGTCTGAAACCATAATGTACAGGGCTACCAATTTTGGCATGTAGCTGTATCTAATAGACCCCTACCAAGTTTCTTCAAATTATAGGGGTCAAAATTGGCCCTGCCCCGAAGAGTCACATGTTTTTCATGGGCTTGTGAAAACTTTGGAAATCTCCCTGTACCTAGCCATAAGGCCTAGGGCTACCAAATTTTGCATTTAGCTTTATCTAGTGGGCCTCTACAAAAAGTGCCTAAATTATAGATCTGGGGTCGAATTCGGCCCCGCGCCAGGGGTCACACGTTTTACATGGGCATACATAGGAAAACGTAAAAAAAATCTTCTTGTACCTAACTATAAAGCCTAGGGTTACCAAGTTTGCATGCAGCTTTACCTAGTGGGCCTCTACCAAGAGGGCCCAAATTACAGCCCTGGGATCAAGTTCGGCTCCGTCCCAGGGGTCACAAGTTTACACGGGCTTATATAGTGAACACTTAAAAAAAACGTCTCGATACTAACCATAAGACCTAGGGCTGCTAAATTTTGCATGTATAGTTATCTTATTGACCTCTGGCTAGATTATTCAAATAACAGTCCTTGTGCCTTAAGTGGCCTCGCACCACAAGTCACAAGTTTTACAATAGCATATAAAAGTGAAACTTTAAAAATCTTCTAAAGATGTTATAGTTTGAGTGTTATCATATAGAAGGCCTCTTCCGAAATTGTCTCTTTCCCATGGGTCAGTGCTTATAGAGTGAAAATTCTAAAAATCTTCTTGTTCCAAACCATATATCCTAGGTCTACCAAATTTTAATGTTGTAATGCTTGGCTGGTAGGGTTTTTTACTTGTTAGCAAGTGGAGCGATACAGGGCCATCATGGCCCTCTTGTTATCAAAACGCCAATGAAATGGACACAAAAAATTGCTATAGCTCCTCCTGCCTTTAATGATCCATTTCATGTAACGTAGGAATTTCTGGATAGCAGAGATCATGATAAAACATCCAGTCTGATATTGATCTAGATCTGTATCCATCAACTTCTCTTTAAGCCAAGCCTGACATGTAGATAAAAATTATACAACTCAACTCAAAATCATTTCTGAATTGGATTGTTCGACGGTGATCAGAGGTCACCATAATGTTATACTAACCTTTTATCAAACAATCCCGTATCCCACATAGACGACCCTAAAGACGGATTTTGAAAACATTGTGAGAAAAGGGGAAAATGCTAGTATCCAGCATTTCTCCTTTTCCCGCAGTGTTTAACCCGTTCAAAGACAAATCTGACCGTGTGAGCCACATTTAAGGCGAACCGAACTCTTTTCGTCAAGATTTTTAATCTCGTCCAAAAAAATCTGCAGTTACTCAAATAATGGGTTATGCGTTCGAAAGGGTGCAAAATATCGTGGGAAAAGGAGGAAATGCTGTTACCAGCATTTGTTTCAGTATATTCTCCTTCTCCAACATTGGTTTTTAGAGGCCATTTTTCGTTAGGATCGTTATAGCACAGGGTTGTTTTCTAAAGAATCCAACTATTCTTAGACTGGACAAACAAGCAGTAAGATCTTAGTCTCTTTGCAAGGGAAGGTCATCCCAATGTTATATTAACCCTTTACCGAACAATAGTATGATATAATTACCGTTATGAAGAAGGCTTTTGGAAACATTGTGGAAAAAGGAGAAAATGCTGGTTACCAGCATTTTCTCCTTTTCCCACAATGTTTTCTTCCCGTTTAAAGAAAATTTCCATCACTTGTGTCGCATTTAAATTGTCGTTTTCAAATGCTTTCAATTTGGAAAATTTTATTTCGTCTTGTAAATAGATGAAACGAAATAGGGGTCAATAGCCGACCTTATCAGATTATTGATGTTTGGGAATAGTTTGACCTTCAAAGGTCATATGTATACTGAAAAGTTTTTTCCTTCACCTATAGATACCTGTTGTCAACAAGAGTTGACAAAGGAAAAAAACAACAATGTAGACCCGGATCAGAAATATAAAGCCTTAGGCTGCCTAGCGCGTCTCAAAGAACCTTTTGAGGACAGTATAGAACAAGATCAAACTGCACAGTACTGACAGTCTGATCTTTGATCTACACTGTCCGACAAGGAGAGATTTTTTTCCCCAAAAAATAACTTTGAAATAGCAATATTTGGGTTTTTACTATCGGCTTGAAAGTATAATTTGGCTCGCAACACGCGAAAAGGGGCATTCGGACATTTGCGTAAAGTGTCGTCTCGGATCAGCCTGCGCAGTCCGCGCAGGCTGATCGGAGACGGCACTTTACGACTACATTAGATTTTATGCTACAGTAGACTTGCGCAAAACAGAAAATTACATTAAAACGGAAAGTGCCGTCTCGGATTAGCCTGCGCGGACTGCGCAGGCTGATCCGAGACGACACTTTACGCAAATGTCCGAATGCCCCTTTTTGTGTTGCAGGCCATTTTATCTTTTAGCAGTTTCAGGCTTAAACCGTGCGGTCTTTGTGAGATATTTGGCCAAGGGTTAGACATTTTTCCGCAGCATGAATTTAACGATAACTCTATACAAGGCCAGACCATTCTGATCTTGTCTAAACTGAAAGCATTGATATACAACGAAATTAATGTGGATTAAAAAGAATATTTTCGGAAAAAGGCGAAACTGCTTCTCAGTGGTTACTAACATTATTCTTTCTCTTTCCCCGAATGTTTTCTACCATTATTATAAAATCATACATTCAGGTTATTTATTCAGGGTCGCTAAATAACCTGATTGTTTTTTGCGGACTGCGCAGGCTGACCTGGGTCGACACTTTTTGCTAATGTAATAAATGACTGGTATATTTGTGAGTAAGAGTAAAAGGGGGCTTTCGCTTGGTCTGAGAGCTCACTTAGTGGCCTGCAACATGCGAAAAGGGGCATTCGGACATTTGCGTAGAGTGTCGTCTCGGATCAGCCTGCGCAGTCCGCGCAGGCTAATCCGAAACGACACTTTCCTTTCTTATGTAATTTTCTGTTTTGCGCAAGTCTAATGTAGGACAAAATCTACATTCGGCATACTTCGGGTGATGGGAGCCATCATATCCCTCGGCTGTAACTGGTGGATTGTTATGCACCAGATCGCTACATATCCGGAAATACGCCGGTTTACCGTTCTGAAAATTGTAAGGCTCCTCTTAAAAAAGAAAACTTGAGTTTCAATTTTCTATATAAATCTTTCTAACTAGATCTATATTTCAGTTGACAAACAGTTCGCACATTCATTTTTTAATGTGGATTATCGATTGCGATTGACGTTTTCACCGACAGGTAGATAGGTGTAAATAACTTCATCGAGGTTATTTATGTCGTTGCTAAACGACTGACAGTGGCGCGCCATATATACAAGATCACGTGATTGGCAGTTCAGATGGAAACGACCGTTATACGGACGAGGTTAGATGTAGGTACGGAATCGGCCGAGTTGTGACGAGTAACAAAATCTAGTGTCGTCGTAAAGTGCCGTCCCGGATTAGCCTGCGCAGTCCGCGCAGGCTGATCCGAGAAAACACTTTACGCAAATGTCCGGATGCCCCTTTTCGCGTGTTGCAGGCCAAGTCATCTTTAAAGACCTCAATCAAGGGTTCTCAGGTTCGATTTCCGGCATGATTTTTTTTTTTTTTAATAAAGATAGCCATAGCGATAGAATTCGATCCTCATTTACCGCTAAACATCGTTTACATTATCATTATGTTGCCTAGAAATACGTAAATTGCAAAGTGTCTGGTTAAAGAAACTCAAGGAAAACATGGATAAGTGCACTGGTCGTCCCGATAAAATTAAAATTAAATAAATGTTCAAACCAGCATTTAAGAATTACGACCCCTAACTCATCGGTAAATATCGACGTTTTCGTAGAGGCTTTTCGGCCAGTCTCGGCAGCTTCCGTTTGTTAATATGGGGGTTATGGGCCGTAGACTCACTAACTCATCGGTAAATATCGTGTAGCATCGACGTTTCTGTAAAGGCCGTTTGGCCAATCTCGGCAGCTTCCGTCTTTTAAAATGAGAGTTAGGCCTTAGCACAAAACAAACCAACAATCAACCATCCAACCAACCAACAAAACAAACCATTGTACATTCAAGCCATTGTACCCAACATTTTCTCCTTTTCTCACACTGTTTCAGGAGCCTTCTTTTCAGGGTCTTAATTCCCAGTATCGTTCGGATATGAGTTAAAGCTAGTATTCAACAATTTTCTAGTCATATCACCTATCCATGCTATTGACATAATTCACTCATGAGGCACGCGGGACCAACGAGGCCAAAACCACACTATCCGCTGATACGTTATCGAAGTAGAACTTTATTTTCAATCATGAAAAAACAACGTGACAGCTAAACAGCGAAACCTGAATCAGCATAAGTTGTACCTCTTGTTTGCTAACACCCCTGGACTGTTTTTTTATTGGGCTAGTTTGCACTTCAGCGGGCGCTGATCCGCTAAATAATTCATATTTCTGCTATAGGTGAAACTCTTAAGTTATAGGCGATTTTGAACCTCACGCTAATGCAAATCCGATGAATGGCGACAGAAGATGTGCATGTGCAAGCAAATGCAATCATCTCTACTTACGGATATACACTTCATTGCGATGCAGTGTCTAATTAGTATATGAAGACTTTTATTTCTCATTTACTATTGCCGTTTTGGATTAGTTAAAGCCCACGTCACACCAAACTAGTTCTTAGAACGTCGTACCCCGTTCCGACGTAATCGGAAAATGGGTTGCGGTCGGTGTAACTTTGGCCTGATAATGCCTGAAGCCCCTGTTTCACCAAACCTCTTCTTAGAAAGTCTTACCCCGTTCAACAAAGTCGTAAAACGGGCTGCGGTCGGGATAGGACGTGTAATTTCGGTCGGAAAAATGCAAACGCTCTGCCAATGGATGCCCGACTGCACCGCCTCTCTATTTAGATCGAACTACGGCAGTTCCGTTTGTAGTACGTCCATCTCGTTTTAAGTACGTTGTCACTCCGTCTAATTACAGGACGGGGTGGACGGAAAAAAATTTTGAGCAGGCTCAAAGTTCTGGAACACCCTTACCTTCCTAACTCGTCCATTAAGTTCGTAAACAGATCGTAAAAGGTTGCTAATACGTCCACTCCGACAGAACACTGTTTAAGTCCGTTTGGCAACAATTTTCGGAACGGAGTGAGAACGAGTTTGGTGTGACGGGGGTATAACGTTTTGTCTACGTCTCGCAAGACTTGTTCATTTTCTTACCAAATATGCATCAGACAGTTCATACAGAGATATCTGCTTCGGACTAGTAATGATAAGTATTGTTTATTTGTTTATCAAGGGCCGCCATTTTGAATCCCATCTCATCCCTCCTCGTCCGGATTAAGTGAGTAAGAAGCGGGCTTTAAGAAACTTGACCTACATTTAGTTGGGGCCTCTTTTACTTAGATTTCAAGTTCATAACTAATGACGTCACCTTCTCTACCTTGTTGTAAAGGGCATCAGGACATACTTGTCATTGATATAAAGAGCAAAAATACTGCTTTGTAAGGAAAAAAAGCAACAAAAGGTCAAAGATAGGGATTTTCACTATTTCAATACCAACCGGTGTGATACCTTGTTGACAGAATGAGAAAATGTGGCGTCGTTGATCCTCCCTTTTTTTCAGGGTTTTTACCTACTTAATTGATATATTTCCGAGACAAACTGTATAATTGTTTCCTTGGCATGGACAGAACATGCAGGCTTTAGAATGCACACACATTTATTTATTTTTTTGTTTGTAAGATTTGACCCGGGTCCGTTTTATCCAACCATAGTTACGAACATTCTCAGTCGTATTCTCTATTTGGAAGTAACACAACGTCAGAAGTTGTGTTACTTTCTTAATCTATAATTAGACCAAGAATAGTCTTAACTCTTATCCTACTAAATAACTAAAATAAAATATTCAATTCTATAGTAAAAACCCAAATATTGCTATTTTAAAGTTATGTTTTGGGGAATAATATCTCCATATCGGACAGTGTAGATCCAAGATCAGACTGCAAGTTCTGTGCAGTCTGGTCTTGATATACATTGTCCCCTAAAGGTCAGTGAGTCGGGCTTAGCAGCTTAAGGGTTAAAAATGTTCGGTGAATAGTGAGTACGGACCCTTGTGACCTTTTCACCCGGAATGACTAGTTTTCAAAAACACTCGAAACATTATCAAACAAGTATTCTGATATAGTTTGCTAACATTGGACTAAATTTGTGGCTCTTGTAGAGTGCACTCAATGTTTTTTGCTAAGGTTCAAAGATAATTTCTACCATTTAATCCACATTTGGTTTGTCGACTGCAAAATGCTCTGGATTTTGGACAAGTCCAAATTTCTCATAGTAAAAAGCTAACTCTTTACCAAACGGAGCAAGCTTTAGAATTCTCCAAATTGAATCCATTTGCCAACGACAATATAAATGTTGCTGCAATGATGGGGTTGGTCCCTGAGAGGATAGAAAACATTGTAGGAAAAGGGGAAAACGGTTGTTACCAGCATTTTCCTCTTTTTTTTTTTTCAGCAATGTTTTCAAAAGCTGATTTTCTTAGGGTCGTTAACTGTCGGCATTGTATGTTAAAGGGTTGGCAAGCATAAAACTTGTGGCGTCACTATTAATTTTACATAGCCGTCAGGATGTGATGTGGTTGACAGTGCACATCAAGATCAGATTGTAAAGAAAAACATAAGTCGGATCTTTCGTTCACTCTGCTGAGAACTGCCTCAGAGTTCTATTTAAAGTAATCATGATTTGCGGTGACAAGTTTAGTAATACCCTTTTGGAGAATATCCAAATCAATTTGACTCCTTACCAAACGACAAAATTTTGGACTGGTCCCAATTGGAAGAATTTGCAGATGACAAGCTACATGTAGCTCAAATGATGGCTTAAATAGTGGATTTTATTGATATGATGGAAAACATTGAGGGAAAAGGAGAAAATGCTGGTTACCAGCATTTTCTCCTTTTTCCCACAATGTTTTTATAAGGCCTTTTTCTCACGGTCGTAAAAACTAGGGATTATGTTTGAAAGGTTTAAACAACAAGAGAGGTTTAGTACATGGTTTTCGTGTAACAGAAGAAAGGATTTAAAAAAATGATAAATTGTCTATTAAGTCACGTTATTATTCATAGTCTTCAAAACCCTTGACCAAGCAATCTCCTCTTTGAACGACTCTGAGGAAAAACACCTATGAAAACATTGTTGCAAAAGGGGAAAAATTATGCCGGTAACCTATAGCATTTTCTCCTGTTTTCCACTCTGCTATTCTACATTTGTACAGACGAATCTACTTATTTTAGCAACAGTTGTCGTCTGCAAATGCAAAGTCTAAGATTTTGATATCTGGGAGAGATGTATACTCACATCCTAATTAATTCTTTAGCCACGTAACCTTGAGATTTTACAACCCATAGGAGGAAGGCTCTGAAAAACATTGTGGGAAAAGGAGGAAATGCCGGTTACCAGCATTTTTCTCCTTTTTTTCTTCAATTGTTTCAACCATATGATCAACAAATTTCTTTCTTTTTTTTTTATGACATTGAATTTGTCGTCTTCAAATGCTTCCAACTTGGCCAAAATTGTTTCGTTTGGTAAAGAGTTGAAGATACATCGTTACAGCCAGAAAGAAAAAAAAAAAACGCTGTTAAAGCGCGATAGTATGTAGAGTGGCTCAGAATTTTGTCAGCTGTATAAACATAGATAAACTATCAACATACGTGGGGTGATCAGAAAGATCGCGGACCACCTCGTTATTTTGAAAACTACTACACTTAGGATTACACCAATTCGCATAGATGAGCATTAATTATCTGGTAACTGACTCACGCTTTCAAATGTTGTCATATTAAAGTAGGTAAAGTATGACGTCATTTTAATGACGTCATATACTGCATTAGTGGTCCAAAATATCGGACGACGTTTTATTTGAGCCGAGAGTAATCATTAAGTTTTGCGTCAAACTCGGAAAGTATTTATCGGAAATCAAAACCGATTTAGAAACAGTTTAAGGGGACTCTGCACTCAAGGAATCTGATATTCGTACATGGATCGGACCGGTTTAGACAAGGGTGCGATACTGTTAAAGATGACCCTAAATCTGACCGTCCATCAACATCAGTCACAGACAAAATCATAACGGATGTAGAGCAGCATGTAAAACAAGATCGCCGAGATGGTGTCAGGAAAATAGCTGACACATTTGACATTTCATATATAAGTACTTCGGAGATTTTGACTGAGAGTCTTGGAATGTCGCGTGTTTGCACAATGTGGGTACCTCGGCAACTAACGCCCGAGAAAATGGGGGTTAGGGTCGAAATCTGTTAAGAAATTTCAGAACGCATTAGGGTAGAGGGGTCAAACTTTACTGATCGTATTGTAACATGCGATGAAACAGAGGTACACTTTACCGACACTGAATCTAAATGACAAAGCAGCGTATTGAAACATCCAACATCCTCTTCCGCTAGTAAAGCCAACCTTTCTAAGTCACTTGGTAAAGTTATCTACATCAAGTATTTCTGTTCTCCTGTTTTTCTTCTAAATCATGTTGTATCTTTACATACTACAGTCAATTCTGAGTTTTATGCCCACATTATTCAAATAAATTTCACGAACACCATACGAAAAACACAGCCAAAAGTCCTGCGGAGTGACGTCAATTTACACCAAGATAACGCCCTAGTTCACAAAGCAACACTTGTACTGGAAACTTTGCAAAAACTAAACAAAGAAACACTTGCCAACGCTCCTTATAATTTAGTCCTGACTCCATGTGACCTCTGACTAGTTCCTGTTTTGAAAGATTTTCTATGTGGCATACACTACGAGAGCAGAGAGGAGCTAACCCTCGCTACGACCGGGTCCTTCATAGTAACGTCACGTGACGCGCTCCCACACGTGCTTCGCGCGTCGAAATCAAGAATGAATACATGCATAGAACTCAAAGGAGGTTACTTTCAAAAATAGTGAACACTCCAAGTTGTTTTTTATAACAATATTCAGATACTGGCACTGGTCCACGTTCTTTCTGATCACCCCTCGTATATGGTGTAAGGGATAAAGAAACTCGAGGGATTTGTTGATTTAAACCGGAAACGACAACAGTGATTTCTTTGAAGGCCGCAAGAAAATGAAGCATTTTCTATCGGTCGTAATTTGTGTAACCTTTCAACCGCCACGGGCAACATTTGGCATGAAAATACAGGAACGATTATAATTTGATAACTAAAAAAAAAAAGATGAAATGGGTGGAAAACTGGCTAAAAACTACTATAAATATGTCTTTAAAAATCTTCTCTGCCATGAGAGCGCCGAATTAGTCGAACAGGCATTTTCAGTCTACGAAGATGACCCGGGTCAATGCTTATAAATAATTCTTTTCGTGTTCAACACCACTGAGCATGAAATTTCAAAGTTGCATAAATTTGATTTGATAAACCTTATAAAGTAATCAGCAAACCAATGAGCAAAATCAAAGCGCTGAAAGCGCTGTCAGAAGTTTGTGTTTGAATTCACATTTGTTTGCGTAAAATGTGTTTTACGCTTTTTTTCAACGGTATCCATATTATATGGCTTGCAACACGCGAAAAGGGACATTCGAACATTTGCGTAAAGTGTCGTCTTGGATCAGCCTGCGCGGAATCCGAGACGACACTTTACGACTACATTACATCATGTAAGCGTTTGTTTCCTAGGTTTATCAAGTACTAGACTGGGCTTCTGAGTTGTTTGAATTCGAAGAAGTTGGGAGGCCTTAAGATCTTAGATGAATGTCTTAAAATGCTTACTGCGAGGTTTGAAAGGACAAGTTTGCTGTGCGTTAAAAGTAGCATAACAACCAACAACTTAACTCTGTTTAGCTCTTAACCAGACGAAAACAATTTAGACTTGTCCAAGTTGAAAGCATTTTCAAATAACAAACTAGATATGCCTCATACGATGGGATTTGTTTTTGAAAGAGTAGAAAAGAGTGATGGAAAAAAGAAGAAATGCTGCTACTAGATTTTCTCCTTTTCAAACAATGTTTTCTAAAGTCTTTATCCACAGGATCATTTAACACGAGATTTTTTGGTAAGAGGTGAAATAGTCTAAATTAAACATCATGCATCTCTGTGATGCATCACACCAAGCAAGACATCCTATAATTATGGGTTCATAAAATCAATGTTGTTTCACAACTGATTGAATCATGAGGTAGACTGGTCCTTTGACATGCAGAAAAATACAAATAGCAACTTTTCGACCTAGGTCAGCCTGCACTGACTGTGCTTAGTTCAATATATTGTGCATATGCATAAACCCTCCCTTTACACAGAGCATTGCTGTATTACCAATGCATCACTTTTCGAAATTTCATAAGAAAATTTGTATGATCAGAAGTGTTATGTTACTTTGTAGGATATTTTACGAACATCCTTCCTACTTTTTTTTTACAGCTTTGTATACGGAACCCCTGATCTGGCCTGAGTCTGTTCTATTTCATTTTATAACACCGAATGGGCTAAAACTGCAGAATTTGACAGTTTCAATCGAGACTTTTATAATTCTGATAATTTCATTCCAGTACTTGGAGAAAAGATTCAGTAGAGGGGTACGGACAATGGGAACGTGTCTTTTCTGTTTTCAAATGGTAAGTACACACGGTCTTCTTTCTATCCGTTTTTGTTTTAATCCGTGTACTTTTCATACAAATTTGGTGGTCATATACAATACATTTCTAAACAATGTACTCGTAATACTTATTTTTTGCCACAAATGTGCACATAAGTACAAAAACAACATAACTGGTAAATTTAACAAAGTGCATAGTGGAAAGAAAATGCACAGAGTCAAGAAGCTCTGTAAATATGATAATTTGATAAGTCAGTTGTTCTTAAAGGCGCAGTAGCGGCCAAAAGTAAACAATGCGGTTTTAAGAATGAATTTTAGTTCAAATCGTACCATTTAAAATTATGACAGTTTTCTTGGTGTTAGTTAATTTTAAAATCAGGTAAAAAATAAACAAAAGATAGAGCGACTCGGCAACTTTTGACCTAGTTTTAAAATTCATTTTTTATTCAAGCCGTACAATATAGAGCTTTAAAAATTCTCATCATGGAGCTCATTTTTGAACAGCGCTGTCGCAAAAGGGGCCTAATGCATCTCCGTGATACATTTTACCCGGCAAGTCATCATACTATTATGGATCCATAATAGCATTTTTTAAACAACGGACTTAATCATGAGGTAGACTGGTCCTTGGACATACTGAAAATTGACCACTAGCGCAAAGTTTCGGCCCAGGTCAGCCTGTGCAGAATACGCAGTCTGACCTGAATCGATACATTCAGCAGATGTGTTAAGCCCCTGTTTGTCAGAGCATGGCTCATATCCCCTAAATCGAACATATTCTTAAGTTTGTAAAATCATCGTTTATAAGTAATGACTACACTATATGCATTACGGTAAATGTAGTTAGAAATTACGTTTCTTTGGTGAAAATTACAAGGACAGGTTCAAATATTTTGTTATCATGATGGCTAAAACTATTGAAAATTTTTGAAAAAAAAAAGATGTTAAAAATAATATTGGTTCATGTTTTCAAAAGCCTCCTCTTCACGGTCGTTAACACACGATATCTATTGGTAAAGGTTCAAAACCACTAGTATTGATTTCCTGACGCTTTTTGACATTTATTGTCGATTATTTATTTCATGCTTTCCGGTAGGTTATCGAGAAATATCGGTTTAAATATTTTTCGATATTTCATGGTTACGACCAGTGAAAATACCGATTTTTATATTCTGACTCTTCAATTGAAGGCGGAAACAGTTGTTCCCGCGCACTAGTTACCTAGGTAAAATGTGTGCGTGCCTCACAACCACATGGAAATATGACGTAATTTACCTTACATTTCTCACGCTTGACGTAATGTTGTAATGCGTTGCTATGCAGAGGGGGTACGCCACGGGGAATAACCGAAAAGAACTGTATTGGATTTTGATTAAGTTCCCCTCAGAAAGGGTTAAACGCATGAAATACATGTAAATAGAATATTTGTTTTTTCCGGTGAAAGATTGAAATTTATTTCATCAAGTGAACATCATCGGTAATATTTTCACTCTTGGCTGCGCCACTCGATGATGTTCACTCGATGAAATAAATCTCGATCTTTCACCGTAAAAAACAAATATCCTCTATATCGTCAAAACCAATTAAAGAGAGGCGGGGGGTGTTAATGAAGATCAGACTGCACGTATGTGCAGGCTGATCTTGATCAACACTTCTCGCAAATATTCTTGAGCGCTTGTTCGATAAGAGAAGGATGGAGATCTGTCACAAGACCATATTTTATTTTTTTTTTATCTACATCGATGTTATACTAATATATCACTGTTTTCTCCGCAGATTATCTATATGTCTATTGTTCTATACGGACCCTCACTAGCTTTGAATGCTGGTAAGTTCCTTTTGATGATCTCTATGTTTGAAAGAAGCCGTTGGCTGGGGAAAACTGTTGTGCGAAGCGCTAGCGAAAAAAAAACCTCCAGGAAAGCATGGATCATTATCTTCCGCCAGGTGGCTTTTTTCAAATACTAGTACATAGCTACCTCATTTGGGCATTCTGGGTACAGAACCGGACTGCTTTTGCGTATTACTTACGCGTATTAATATTTATCCTGTACAGGATAGGTATGTGTCAAAGCAGACAGGTCAATCTTCGAGGAATATGACATGCGCAGACAACATAGCATGGATATGTTGTTATGGCTTCCATAATTACCTCCCTTGGATGAATGTAAACGAGAAAAGCTAGGTACAGTGTTCGGATGCTTTATCTTTACGAGCAATATCTCTTTGCTTTCGCTGTTACGACTATATCTATCTGGGAAAGCAGCCATTGTACGTTATGTGTAGCACTGGTTAGGAAATAACAATGCGGAATCCTAATGGGGCCACCCAGACCTCGCATGTCTAGACATGCGACAATTTGAGTTTTTGTCACATTCTTCATCAGGATTCCGTATAACACCCCCGGAATACTTAGTTCTCTGTGATACATACATGTATACCTGAAACACTGCAGACAAACGACGTAATTTTTTTTTTTTTTTTCAGTGACAGGGTTTTCACTATGGGGAGCCATCATATCAGTTGGGACACTGTGTACCATTTATACATCTGTTGTAAGTATCGATAAGCTTAACTCTTCGGCTGATAAACAAAACCCAAGGTGCTTTTCGGACAGACTAGACCCATAATCAGACTCCAAAAAAAGTGCAGTCTGATATTTGATCTACACTGTCCGATAGGTTGAGATTTTTCATGTACAAAAAACTTTGAAACTGCATCATTCCCGTTGTTACAATTTGCTGTTTTTTTTTTTTTTTTTTTTTTTTTTAATGCTTCACTGAGAAGTTTTAAGGTCAACACTGTCTCATATGCTGGCGCTTGTCGACGACATAACAGAAGAAAACGTTTAAAGACTTCGTTAGAATAGGAGAGAGGATTTCTGAAAAACGAGAAATCACTTAATAACAGTTTTTTATTCAACAATCACCTCCTGGCATGTTCCAAGGGTGGTAATGAGGGGAACTAGCTCCAAAAAGAGTCAATGGAATTTTGTGCCCTCAACACATCCGGAAACTCGCGAGCTAGAGCCTTCGACAGGAAAAACAGTAAACAAAAATTCTACTAGACGTACCTTTGTTTACTGATTACCATCCGTGTGTTTGTCTTTGTATCGAAAGGTTTTGAGGCATGCTTTGTAAAAAGTGAGTTTTAATGCATCTACCAAAAGTATCGACCCATGTCAGCCTGCGCAGTCCGCGCAGGCTGACATGGGTCGAAACTTTTTGCCATTTGTAAATTTTCTACACCTCAAAGGACCGATCTATTCATGATTAGATCGCTTATTAGATAAAATGGTTTTTATGGATCTGTAATTCTGTGAAGACTTCCTGAAGATAATGCATTACGGAGAGGCATTCAATACCCTTTCGCAAGACCATGGGTCATTTCTTCCTTTTCAACGAATTGTAACCCTTCTAGCTGAATTTCTTTTCTTGTTTTTCTCTTTACCAGAGTATTTTGCAAGGTCATTTTATTTATATCATGCTCTGTGAGGTACGATACCAGACAATTCATTACATAATTAGAGATCAATAAGATCCATTTTGTCTAACGATTGACTGAGTCTGGAGGATGAGTGGTCCCTTGGACATGCAGATAATTGACCGATAGCAAAAAGTTTCGACCTCTGTCCGCGCAGGCTGACATGCCTCAATACTGTTTGCAGATGCAATAAGCACCATTTTCACAGAGGATGCCTCAAATTCAAACATTCATTATACATTGACTAACGTTTAGGAAAAGGTCTGGAGGATCTATTTTATACATGACAATACATCCATACGTTGTTACATGTACGTCTCTTCTTGCTTCTGACCTGTGGTACCTTTCACGAAACTGCGTAGATTTACGCAAATTTTTGAGGATCGAATATACACACTTACGATGCCTGCTTTACCCAAAGGTATGAGCTGGCGTAAAGTTATGCAGATATTTATTCAATACGCAAAGTTATGCAGTTTTAGGAAACTTGTTTTCAGACTTCGAATTTCGTGCGTAGACTACAGGTTTGAGTGAAAGGTACCTTTGACCTGTGTCCCTTGCTGTTTTTGAGATACAAAAATATACTCTCTGGAAGGAAGTATAAGTCTAAAAGTTCTCATCAGATGCCAAAAGAATGACTAACGTTACTTATCATATTTTTTCAAATTGGGTAAAACAGTTTATAAAAACTGTTTTCAATAAAGGGCAGGTGCTTTGAAGGTTTTTAGTAGAAAAACATTTTGATAGAAGGTAGTGTTTAAGAAATCCTAGCCCAAATGACAGAACTTTTTTGTAAGACACTTTTTCTTGTCCTGGTGAGCTTAGCCCCGTTAGCTCAGTCGATAGAGTACAGGACTTGAGAACAGGAGGTCGATGGTTCGATCTCCGGCTCGGCCAATTTCTTTCCGTGGATTGATGATAGTCATTGCAACAGGATTCATTCCATGTGGGAAAGCAGCCAGTGGCTTGGAAAGAATACAGTGCGGAGTTCTAGTAAAAGTAAATCCAGGAAAGCATGGATAGGTGCACTGGCCGCCGCGATATAACTGAAATAATTTTTACAAACGGCGTTAAACACCATACAATCAATCAATCAATTGTCCTGATGAGCTCTTTATATTCTTACAGGGTGGGATGAAGGCCGTGTTATGGACAGACGCGTTCCAAACAATCATTATGATAACCGGGTTGTTAGCTACGCTTATTCAGGGCTGTATAGAGATGGGTGGACTGTCCAATGCTTGGCAGATTGCTAAAGACAACGAACGAGTTTATTTTGCGGAGTAAGTCTTCTCATTTCGGCTGTTCTCGAAAGAAACGTCGAAGTGTTTTAATTACCCTATCGTTGTGTCATAGTTGTCGTCCGAAAACATGGACACTTTTTGAAATTTCTGTTACTGCGTTAAAAAATGATTCATGCTCTGTGAAAAGGGAGTTTCAAGCATCTGCAAAAAGTATCCACCCATGTCAGCCTGCGCAGTCCGCGCAGTCTTACATGGGTGGATACTTTTTGCTATTTATAAATTTTCTGTTTGACAAAGGACTATTTTATCTCAGGATTCAGTCCGTTGTTAGTCAAGATGAATTTTATGGATTCATAATGATGTGATGACTTTGCTGGTTTGATGCATTACTGTGTTGCATGAAAGAACCTTTGCCATAGCTTGGCTCATTTACTTCAAACTTTAGCTAGTTATATACTTTAAAAATGGAAATTCATACCAGAAAGGCAAGCTACCCTAAAATGATTATGCCACTTTGCGGCCTAAACTTTTCACTGAAAGGCAGCTGCAGCGTTGTGTCGGCATCCATTTGCGGTGCTCTTGTTTTATGTCTCATCAACCATTCTCAATTGCAATTTCTCTCATGCAAGCTGACCAAGATTTTCGAATTCACTCAGTAACGTAACCTTTTGGTTTAGCCAACCCAGAAATTACGTTACTTCTTAAAACAGATCTAGATTCAGAATGCAGTTTAGACAGCTACTTCTTCAACGATTTTTATACATCATAGTAACACAATTTCTGATTTGCTAAATCAAAGGGTTCAGCCAATGAGAATTTGCGTTACAGTCTTAGTACACAACTAGACTATATAAGCTTTACTATGGGCGTATACCGATAGCCCACAGGATACAGCATTGAGTTTGCATCACAAAGGTTACGAAATCACAGTCTTTTTCCGACAATCCTTTCTAGCTTTCAAAAAATCCTTTGAAGCACAAAAGGTATACAATACAAAGGCAGTACGATCTAAACACGTTTTCAGCAACGTACCTTCGAAGGCTGGAGGAAAGCCATGGCGAAAATATAGTAGTTTAATAATACTATTACCGCATACCTCTTTACCAAACGGCAGACATTTCTATTCCTTACTAGACGGCAAAAATCTTAGACTTGTCCAAATTGAAAGTATTTGCAGACGGCAAAATGAATGTTATTCAAAAAGTAAAATTTCTTTTTGGAAGGATAGAAAACATCGTGGATTGCGGGAAAAGGAGAAAATGCTGGTTACCAGTATTTTCTCCTTTTCCCACAATGTTTTCAAAACCTTCCCCTCAGGGTCTTTAATACAAGGGATCATGTGTTTGTGTGATAACAGGTCAAAACGTGTCCAATTAAACAGATTAAGGGATGGCAAATCAAATACTGATCTGCGCAAAAAGACAGTGTACCTGTTAAGGTCAGTTTCTTGTGTTTCCGGGATCGTGTATTGAAAGCGGCTGTATTCAATCAGTTTAAATCATTTCTGAGTTACGATAAGTTTCTATGAAACTAGATTTTCAGAATGCTTTGCGGTACATATAGATGTGTTAAAGTTGTTCCTTGGATAGTATGCTATTCTGATTGTTGGTGCGCAGTCTCCACCATTTTCAGATGTCAAAATTAACATCCATTTGATCAGCTCTTCACCACACAATCCCGAGTTTTAACGACCCTGAAGAAGAAGGCTTTTGAAAACACTGTTGGAAAAGGAGAAAATGCTGGTAACCAACATTTTCTCCTTTTTCCAACAATGTTTTATACAATATCAAGGACAGATTTTCCCTCATTTGAGCTGTAATCAATTTGCGTGTGCCAGTGCTTTCTATTTGGACGAGTGTAAATTTTTTTTGTTTGGTGAAGAGTTCATAAAATCATTAAAATAGGATTTTAAATAGTTTTTTTTTTTCCTCGTGGTCTTCGTTCAATAATCAGGAAGGTAAATAGAAAAATCCTAAAAAATCCTTAAAAGAACTTTTAATACGCTTATAATTAAGAGCCAAGCGATAGTTTTCATACCATCGAAACGATCTAGAAATGATTTCGGATGTCTAATATAGTACTGTCAAGATGTAAGCCTTCTGCACGAGAAAGGTATTGCACACGAGTCTTTTATTGAGATACCCATGGTCGTATTAATCATTAAAAATAAAACGAAGGAATTGGCTATCATTAACAATTCTAAATTGTACTCTCACCCTTACGCTACATTAAAAAAAATTAACAAGTACTGATTTGCTAGACCAAATGGTTTAGTCAATGAGAAATTGTGTTACATGTACTTTGAAATTTGAAAATTCTTCATAAAAAAACCAATAATGTTATTAAAAAATAGATAGTGAATAAGGGTTCAAACTTTTTTCCGCTGTGCCCGAACATCTATGTAAATGTCGGTTAGTATAAGTACGTGCGGTTTGATCTTGACCTATACTGTCCTAAAAACATTTTAAGTCACAGTTATCAGTTTGTGTCAACACAAAAACAAAGTCTAAAACTGCTTACTTGATATTTACAGTTTCGACCCCGATCCTACGGTACGACACAGTTTCTGGACACTGGTGATTGGGTCTGGGTTTCTCTGGGGTTCTGTTTACGCCACAAATCAGGCACAAGTACAGCGGGCTCTCACGTGCGCTACTTTAAAAGATGCTCAAATGTAAGTAGTTGTTCTTTGTCTTTTCTTCTGCATACAAAAACAGCATGTGTACTGTCGATGTTACGTTTAAAGTCGGAAAGGCAGAAATACAACGAACACAACATAATTGATTAACTGAATTTGCGCTTATGTATCGTCGTCACCGGTTGCCCATATGGGTGACGTCCCCTGAATGCTATTAGTTTTGTTACGGGGGAAAGTGCAAGATACAGGACGAAACCCATCCTAAGTTACGCCTGGTTCTTTAATCTGCTCGGTGTATAGCACCGTCACACGAGACCTAGGTTTAACGTCTCATCGGAAAAACTATTAGTAATTTTAGATGACCAGCTGTGGGGATCGAACCCACAACATAAACACCCATGATAATCTTTATAGAGTGCCCATGGTTGCTACGACAAGCAAGTCGGGACAAAAGCAACTGAGACAAGGCTGGAACCTTGTTGAGAAACTTAATGCAGACAAACAGACGGATACACCCGATGCTTTAGTCTTAGATAGTATTAAGCCAGGGGTGCGGAAATCCTACGTCCGACTCGTCCGACTCGGGTAAATTTGACGTCGGACAAGTGGCTTTTTGCAGTCTATTCGTCCGCGGACAAGTAGAAAACGAGGAGAAAATTGAAAGTAAAGATCTTTAACATTATCCTTGTGAAATAGAAATATTCTCTTCGTCTCACTTCGTAAACTTCAACATTTTTAAATTGAATTATGATAAACTATTCCCTGACATCTGGAATCAAAAACAAACATTTGGCTGAATCTGATTTTATGTGTTACGCAGGCTTTTTATTGATTTTGACTGCGCTGCAGTACGGCCGAAATGTTGTGGTTTCTTCGCGCCATTTGGTTTGTTTAATGGAGGCAACCATAACCGAACCGAGTTATTTTTTGCACATTATAACACCGCACGTAGACTTGACGCGGTTGTCATTTCCCTATCATTCAATATCAAATTCTTTTTTATTATTCGCAAAAACTTGCAGCTGACAAAAAAAGTTGTCTTAATTTAACACTGTGGAACACATTCTTAGTCGGTTGCAGTAAACGTATTTGAAAGAAAACCAAACACGCTGTATCCAAGTAAAACATGTCAAGAACCGGGAAACATTACAAAAAGTTTGTTAAAAGGTCTGTAGACGATAAAGGCTAGCGCAGCCATTTTACTTTCGGCGTAAAATGTTCAAATTCTTTGCAGATATAGATCTATCTGCAGGTAATCAAATCTCCGCATACTGAGTCTCAATCTGAAGTTTCGGGGCAGTCGGACATCGCCGATCTCCCGTTGTCTGAAAACTAGACAATTATTATCATTGCACATGATGCAAACTCTACATCTCCAGACACAATAACCAAGCCTAGCCTTTTAACTTCCACAGATAATGATTCCCTTCTATCATATGATGGCTGGTAAGCAGTTCTGCTGAAGTATTAACTCCGGCACCCATAGGTGTACCACAGTAGTGTAAAAAAGGGCTGTAAGTGTAAACACTGAGATATTTGGCCATGGTCTGAGCAGTTATAGTGTAACTGTTGAATCTTTTTCAATTATTAAATTGTTGTACCTTTCTATTTACTGTATGTATGTACAGTGCCACTTATTCGTTTTATTGACCTTGAAAGTCGGTCTGCTTTTTCCGAATTTGGCCAAAATCAAGTTTGAATATCCCAAAATGAAAGGCTAAGGCCCCTTCCCAATTTTTGGAAAAAAAGCCCAGTAAAGGTTAGCTTGATTACGGTACATTCAGTTAGGTCTTTGTGTGCCATTGTTTTGTTTTGGACAAGTAAGCTTCTCTGACGGACAAGTAGATTTTTTAGATTTACTTGTCCATGGACAAGTAGAAAATTTCAAGATTTCCACACCCCTGTAAGCACTTTAACCTCGTTGCCTAGCCTTTCTCTTTTTCAGTCGTTATAGGGAGGTAATCTTGCTACCCATGACATGCTATACTAATTCTGTTCCTATAATAAAGCACCTCAACCTCGTTGTCTAGAATTTTTCATATGCGTTTATTATATTAAAGGGAGGTAATTATGTAAGCCATTCTGTATTTAAGTTAAAGGAACTGCACACGCAGCTATCCCCAAATTCCATGCGTATGACATTTTACATTCTTTTTTGTTTAATCACTGAAATTCGTTCATACTTGAGTCATTCTCTCTAAAAAGAGAGATAAATGCATTTGCGACAAACATCGACGATGTCAGCCTGCACAATCTGTGCAGGTTCAAGCAGAAAGAAAACTTTTTTTTTTTTTTTAATTTTCTACGTGCCTAAATTCCAATTTACCTCAGGAGACCCTTGATAGGATGATAAATGGCTTAGTCTAATGCATCACAGAGATGCATAAAGCCTCTTTTTGCCAGTGCATCGTTCATTTGTTTGTGAATTTAACCTCCCGCCCAAAATAAACAATAAAAATTAATGAAAAATAAATAGACGTAAACAAATAAATAAATAAATAAATAAATAAATGAATAAATAAATGAATAAATAAAAATTAAAACGTTAGCAAATAAATGAATGAATCAAAAAATTAGTAAGATAAATAAATAGATATGCTAACATGAACGATCTTTAGAGACCCAATTCAATATTTGAGTGCGAACAGCCTCTGGTGCCTGTAGTGCATCTGAACTGTCGTTAAAGCATAGCCTACGTAACTCAATCCAATTTCCAACATCACTATATACATAACACATCAAAGGGTTGAAAACACTGGAGTGGCATTTGTCAAGGAAGCCTTTGTATGGAATTATTAATTTGAAAAAAAGAGAAATATTATTCAAATATTGGCTGGAAAGTCAACCTACTAAGCAAATTAATACCTTTTTGGTTTAAGGGAGAGTACTCATGACAAAGTTAGGATTATTTGTGTATTGGTGGTCTCCCTTAGATCATTCAGGAGGAGTCATGAGTAATGTCCCTTGACAGTAGGATGCATGATAGGCAGAGAGAGAAACCATATAAATATATCAAATAAAATTAAGTTTGTACCTGAAAACTATGAATTTGAGATATCTTTGGCCGTAAAAGTCTAATTCCCAACAATACAATCAATTATTTTGATCTATAAATATTCATGCATAATTAAATGGAGTAGCGCTCAGTCATGGGGCGAACTGGTTTTGGAACGAAAAAGCCCGGGACCAAGCGGTCAGTAGACAAACTTTGGGTATATCATTGCGCCAATAGAATGCTATGAGCGGATGAAGCTATTTTCATCCGAAAAGAAGTATTTCAACGATCCATGGCCTCACCTGGTGTATTTTGATATGCCATTTCCAATTACATATCTGAGTGCTGCCGAAAAAAAAAACTCATTTGTCTGAGAAAAATTGAGTTTAATTGGGTTTATTTCCTTCGGCTTTGCACAAAACACGATACATGGTCTTTAAAATTCAATATTGAACTCATAGTGGTATTGTCTTCGACAAATGCCACAAAAAAAAAACACGCAGGAACGGGTATATTGGAAAAAATTCATTTTAAGTTTCATAAAGAAGGGTTCAGATTTCTTTACATTTTGCCGATAGTGTAGATCAAACACAGAACCGGTATTGTACAAGAAACGTTGCGCACATTAGATCAAGTATTTGTTTATAGTGCATAGTTTTTTTTTATAAATAAACCATCCATTAAATCCTTTACCTAACTATCTGTATGTTGACTGCACTGTACAAAAGGGTCAATTGAAAACATTGTGGGGAAAATGAAATGTGCCGGCAAGCAACAGGTGTCCTGCATAGCTCAGTGCTTAAGTGTAGTTCTCGTAACCTAGAGACCTTGGATTTGAGACTCACTGGAGGCACTGGCTTAATTACATGGCATTGTCCTTGGAAAAGACAGTTTAGAGCTCTACCTTTGCTGGTGAAACCCAGGTTATACATAAATGTGTGAGCTCTTGCCGTGATATGACTGAAATAATGTTGAAAGCGATAATGGTAACCTACGTTTTATTCCGTTATTTCCTTCTATGTTTTGTACCGTTTCACAGACAAAGCCAATTAACTGTGTAGCAACTACACTGCTAAGAAATTAAATGTATACCGGGAGTCATCAACACGTGATTGTCAGGTTTTAAGTCTCCATTTGACAGCAAACTGATCGGTGTTACTACTGCTCACGACCGTTCCATTTACACGGCATCAAAATTCTACGTGCTATTGTGGTCACGTTTTAACAGATTTTGTCACAAAATACCCCCAGGATTGTCCATGACCACCTGGTCTTGAGAAATGACATTAGACCATTTGCAAAACAACCACGTGTTTTTATGACCATGAGAAAGAAAAAGCTTTTGAAAACATTATGGGAAAAAAGGGAAACTGCTGTCAACCAGTATTGTCTCCTTTTCCATGATGTTTTCTAACCAAATGAAATCCCATCATTTGTGGAACATTTAGCATGTCGCTTGCAAATAAATGTACTATCAATATGGAAGAGTCTAAAATAATGTCATCTCGAATAGAGTGTAACAGCCAAACAACGATTGCCATTCTGAATTAAATTCTGAAAGAAGATGTTTTCCATCGCGACCCCACTGGTTTCAAGTCCTTTACGCTACCGACTGTGCTATAGGGGCTCGGGGTATTTGGACTTAGATTAATTTTTAGAATGGTTGGTAAATATGGCCCAAGTTTGTCATACGGACGTCCTTTTAAACTTTTTTACTTGACCCAAAGACATGACAACCGCTGGTGCATGGGTAGTCGTCTGCATGTCACAATTCTAGTTTGTCATGAAACGCATCCGCTTCAGTCCCTTCCAAGTCCACTTTCATCTCCACTCTCTTCTTTTCCACCTCTATAGCGGACAACAACATTTTTTTAAATGTTCAAATAGCAGACAGCAAGCTTTTTTCTTTCGCAGGGTCGTTAAAACACAGGATTATTTGGCAAATGGTTGATCTCAGAATATTTTAATAATAATAAAACAATAATTTCCGGTGCAAGGGAGACCCTTTTCTTTTATCGTTGTTCAGATATGAATGAGCCATGCTCCGGCAAACGGGGGATAAATGCATTTCCGTGATCCATGTATACAAAGCAAGTCATCACAGAGTTATGGATCCATAATATCTACTTTTTGTAACAAACCACTTAATCGTGAAATAGACTGGTCTCTGGACATACAGAAAATTAACCAATAGCGAAAAGTTTCGGCCGAGGTTAGACTGCGCGGAATGCGCAGGCTGACGTGGGTCGATACTTTTCGCAGATGCACTAAGCCCCCTTTTCACAGAGCATGGCTCAAATAGAACGGATGTAAACCCAGGAGCAGAGTGTACGTTCTGTTCCGTCTCATCTTGATGTTTTCTGCCCACAAAAGCAATTCATGAAGCTAATTGCCGTGATAGGAATAACTAGACGACACGTGTTGACATGAAATATTGAAAGCATTTACAGACGAAAATTAAATATGACTCAAATGGCAGGTAGTGTGTTTGATAGAACAATATTTGGAAATTCTCCTTATACATAATGATTTGTGCAAAAATGTTAAGACTAGACCCATGATATTATCAGATTTACAAAAACGTTTAAAAAATAAACCATGCGCAGGGGCATAGCCAGGAATGTGATAAAGATGAAGCCCATGCGTTAGGAATTGGCAGTGTGATCGCGCTTTTTTTTAAATGTTTATTGTCCCCGTATATTGATGTGTAAGAGTCGGGATCTGTTTCCCCACCCCCCATCTTACAATCACTGACATTTTTGCATGTGATCACGCTTTCTGCCTTTTTCAAGCCCATTTCTTTGAAAGGCATTCTTGCAAAATGGACGTTGAAGCCCCGGAGTAATGCTTTCGCCTGTTTACGCGCCTGACTGGACAACAGGAAATCAGTAGTTAAAAAATCAACCCTAATCCTGCTAACTAAATTCAAATGAAACTTTCAAACCGAAAGTAAAGACCCAAGTTTTTCTATTCCAAGTTATTTTAGGGGACAAGATGTCTCCTTGACGGACAGTGCAGATCCAAGATCAGATTGCACGTTCTGTACAGTCTGATCTTGATCTACACTGTCCACAAAAGGTCAGTGAGTCGCGCTTAGCAGCCTAAGGGTTAACTTTTTTTCATAAGTAAAATTTACAGAAACAAACAATGTCTTCAAACGCTGTGTGCTTCAAGAGACTAACATGTTATCTCTTTGAGAAAGGGTAGAAAATACTGTGGGAAAGGAGGAAATACTGGTTACGTGACAGTGACGTTGATCCGTACTCTCTCAGTGATGACCAAATTATTTTTGACTTTGGTTTTGGAAATCATGAACCACCTTGGAATGCATTAAACGGCGCACTGGCCGCTAAGACATAAATGGAACAGTGTTCAGAATGTTGCAGAACACCAAACTAATACACCTTTCCAACTTTTAGCGCTTTTTGTACCTCCGTCTTTGTAATTTTTAATATTGTATGTCATCTTTTATTCTGTTCAATCCATCCTATTCTCTTCATCTTAAATTCTCACCCGTATTATTTTTCCCTCTTTTTCCCTTTCCTTTATTATTTCCATATGACCCACGCTCTCCGAAAAGGGAGTTTAATACATCACCGTAATGGATTATACCAAAAAAGACATCTCATGATGTGGGATCTATAAAATCAATTTAGTCTGACAATTGACTAAATATAGAGGTAGAATGGTCTTTTGACATGCATTAATTTTACGAATGTCAGCCTGCGGTAAATACTTTTTGCAAATGCATTAAACCCCCTTTTCGCAGAGCATGGTTCATATTATTATTACTATTATTATTATTGTCTCTTGTTTTATTCTCTCAGAGCACTGTGGATCAATTTTCCCGGACTGTGTATTATACTATACTTGGCCTGCCTTGTCGGTATCGTTATGTATGCTTTCTACAGCACATGTGATCCAATCAAGTTTGGTCTTGTAATGGCTTCGGATCAGGTATGTAGCAGCAAATTCCATACGCCAAATTTGGCTAACCAATAAAAAGACATAATCAACATCACGTGGGACAAATCTAAAAAAAAAATAATTGACAAACTAAGTCGAATGAACTTGATTTCTAAATATTGATTACAAAATGGAATTATTGGGCACCTGATGTATAAAAAATTTTGAGATTGTTTGCTTAGATAAAAACAAATATTTGTTCTAAAATGGAGTTACCTGGCGACTGGTGCAAAAAGTAAAATGAGGTCATCTTCATGTCATTTGGCTCTCTTTTTTGATCTGTAAAATCTTTTAAATCTTTAGCACACAATATCTTATTTTTACAGATGAAGGGTTTTGAAAAATTTGAAGGGTTTAGAAAACATTGTGATAACATGAGAAAATACTGATAACCAGCATTTTCTATCTTTTCCATAATGTTTCCTTCCATAACAGGTCAACATTTGAGTCACACTTGATTTGTACTTTTTTGGACTGTTATGAATTAAGATAAGTCTTTACTTTTGTCGTCTCTTAATCCTTTACCACACAATCCCGAGTTTTCACATCCCTGAGGAAGAAGCCTTTTGAAAACATTGTGGGAAAAGGAGAAAATGCTGGTAACCAGCATTTTCTCCTTTTCCCACAATGTTTTCTATCCTATCAAAGACAAATTCCATCATTTGAGGCACGTTTATATTGCCGTCTGCAAATGCTTTTAGTTTGGACATGTGTAAGATTTTGTCGTTTGGTAAAGAGTTAAACGTGTTAAACAACTATAATGGCCGACGTTTATCCCTCAACAAGACAACAGATGTGTAATTTTGCTTAAATTGAGAGACGATACATAAAATGACGGAATTTGTGTTTTGTATGATATGAAACATTGTGGGAAAAGAGGATAATGCTCATTACAAAAGCCTTCATTTTCAGGTCGGGATTTATAGTAAATGGTTAAGGTACGATGAGGTATTAATATCTAGCCGCCAGTGGTTAATTGCCAGATATCAAAGACGCTTTACATTACACTTCGTCTATATACCGTCGGATGTTTGGCTGAGAAAATCTTGTATTAGAGATTAAATGATGGAGCATTTCATTGAACATAATTATATTTTCCAGAACTTGAAGCCAATGAATTGCCACGATACAAATCGTAGATGGAGATTTAACATAGATTGTACCCGTGCTACTTATATCACTTTACACTTCATGTGTACCGTGAGATATTTTACTGACAAAATCTTGTTCTCCATAATTAATAATGAAGCATTCCATTGATTCCTTGATGATATTTTAAGGAACTCTAGGCCATTGAATTGACATGTTACCCCCGCCGATATGTAACATGTCAAGTCATTGGCTAAAATTTCCGTAAAGTATCATTACGGAACAAATGAAATGCTTTATTAATTATTCATAAAGACGATATTTTGTGCGCCAAATACCCCACGGTACAAAGATGAAGTGTAACTTGACCAAAGTAATGTGAATAGTCGCCCATAAAATTTTCTCAAAAACCTTAAATTAATTCACGGTTGGATTTTTTTAAATTCTATAATATTTAGAAAAGATAAATTTAGCTAGCACTTGAACATCGGACTTGGTGTAAAATTGGAAAGAAAAACACTATTTATATATGTTTGTTGACATAAGTTTGACAGCAAAATGATTTTCGGGATTGATTGTAAAGGCTTAAGAACGGTTACTAAATACAGACCAAGACACAGCGGAAGTAGTTTACTGTTAGACGCAAAAAGTAGTCTGCAGGAGGTCACCAACCAATGTCGGTCATTCAAAATATATTGGATATATCCGTTTTTAGAATATCCTTTTTATCATTGACTGTAAACTTTAATTACTGAGGAAAAAGGTTTCATTGCTTGTTTGTCCAATGTCGTGTGATATTTTAAGGTGCGTGCTTGCTGCACTCAAAGGGTTAAAGGGCAAAAGTAAAAAATGAACCATTACAGAAAAGCATAGTGGGAGACCAGACATTGGTTACCTAAACCAGTATCTGTCCCTCTACTATTGCAGGACTAAATGTTAATGAAAAATCCAAGTTTTTTACTATATGTAGATTGATGTAAAGCAATATTGTATAATAATTTCAACTTGTCATTAAACAGATATCTAGGCATTATGCATCAAGAGAGAATTGTGTGAGGAGGAGATGCTGCTCATAAATGAACAGTTTCTCCTCTGCACTCAGTGTCTCTCTACTACACGTCTACTGTCTTAAGGTCAAATCCACTGATATCATATTGGACAGTGTAGGTCCTGGATTAGACTGCATGATCTGTGCCGTCTGATCTTAGTCTGCTCTAATCAAAAAAGGTAGAGGGCTACAATATTCATGAATAACCCTCATTCTTTGCAGTCGTCACACTGACAAAGATTAACATGGATTTACTAACTGTTAATTGTTTTTTGTGAGAGTGTGTGCAAAAACCACGTCCTAGAACTTGCACTCTGTTCTTTCTCTTCCCCCTCCCCGCCCCCAATCAATTCACCTCCTTAAATGACTTTGTTTTTCTTTTCTACAAAGTCTATACCCCCGTCCTTCACTACCCATCTCATCTCCTTTTTCCTTCCTCTCTCTCTCTCTCTCTCTCTCTCTCTCTCTCTCTCTCTCTCTCTCTCTCTCTTGCTAATAGAGTCTAAGCCTAAAAAGAACTGTACAACTTAATTTGGAACAAAAAGAAAATAATAATTAACTATCAACATTACATTAAAAAAGGAAAACATGGATAATAATTATGATAATAACTCGTAGTAAGAGATGACTCACCAAACTTCTGTTGCGAATCCAATTTAAGAATGAATATTCCCAGAACACACAAATCTTATCACTAGAATTTATCAATGAAACTCTTTATCCATTCACTAAAATAACATCCACAATTGTAAATCAGCTAAGACTCCGTCATCAAAGGCAGACAAATTTGACATACGCCTATTAAAAACAACATAATTCAAGAAGCGCATTTGGCAGGTGAAACAACAAAATATACATTTAAATAACAGTGTATAATTTTCGACAATCCATTACAAATACTCATCCATTCACATGAAATTTTTATGCATGTCCTACTTTTCCCTAACAGTCTAATCTTTCGTATCATCTCTATGTCTAAGTTTCCCCCATTCGTTCAAGAACCTAATTTAACATCGATCATTATTATTAATGTTTTCTTTTTCTTCTTTTTCTTCTTCCCCTTCTTATGTCACGTGACAACGGATCTGATTATTTCAGCAAATGTATATTATGCTATAATTCTCATACAACTTGTGAAGGTTTTGAGAATGAAATGTTATTTATGTTTAAAAAAACAAAAAGGTGTCTCTATTTATTGTTCTAGTTATACCCCTTGTTTGTGATGGACCTTTTGGGTCATGTCCCGGGAGTTCCCGGTCTTTTTGTATCCAGCATATTCAGTGGAACACTGAGGTAAGTATTAGGCTGATACTTTCCCTTTTAATTGCTTTCAATCATTTTTCATCTAAGCAATTAAACGTAAAAGTATACTCGGATTTTTTTTTTTTTGTTTCATAACAGTCTTAGTCGTATGTGAACCAAATGACTTGTTCTTGAATAGGCATTATAAAAGCTTTAATGATAACGGTCTTGGTCGTATTTGTATCATATTAGTCGTAGTCATAGCTGCATTATAAAAGCTGTTGTCGTATTTGAAAGGACCAAGTGGTTTTTGTACGAAAACGGACCTAGTCGGCATTTTCATGATAACAGACTCAAACGTTTTTGTATGATCAGAAGCAAAGTTGTACTTGTATGATATATAGGATTTGACATGAGTTGGCTTTTGAGATAAGATTTCATTAAACGAGTCAAGAGAAAATGTTATCAAGCGAGCCTTTGGCGAGCTTAATAACATTTTTCCTTGACGAGTTTAATAAAATTTTATCTCAAATGCCAACGAATGTCAGATTCTTTTTATCACATAACGATATTTCACGAAATATAGATTACCCGCGGTAATATTCATAAAACCCATTCACTTCTATGAAATACGTACACAGTGACATCTAAAATGACGTCACACAAATATGATATGAAACGTGTATAAGATAAGAAAATTCGTAAAGGGTATATTACACAGAAAACAAGGGAGGTTATGTGATAAAAAAGGCTCTGTCATACTGAACATTATGATAATATGCACCGACAATATTGTATAATAACAGTCTATCCGCAATTGTTTGATAATGTTCAGACTAAGTTGTGTTGAGATCGTTACAAACTTAGTCGTACTATGATATCAGCTGTGTTCTATCTATATAATAACAGACTAAGCAATGCGAGAAACTGAAATCAAATCCTTTGTGTTTTTTCAGCACAATATCGTCAGGCCTGAACTCATTGTCTGCAGCCACCTTGACAGATATCATCAAACCATATATAGCTCCTAATCTGACAGAGACAAAGGCCACAAATATCTCCAAAGGATTAGGTAGCCTATGTTATTTGTATGATTTGTATGATAAACTTTTTCGCTGCTTTGACATGAGCCATACCCTGTGAATAGGGGGTTTAATGCATCTGCAAAAAGTATCGACCCATGTTAATCTGCGCAGGCTGACATGGATCGAAACTTTTTTGCTTTTTTTGTAAATATTCTGTATGTCCAAGTTCAATTATCCATATGGTCGTCGAACTGTAAAGAAAAAACGTTTAAATTGGTCAATTTTCGTTGGAGATCGTTTAAACTTGCCATTTCGCTCGTCTACTTTCGTTTAAAAAATGTTGAAAAAGACATGTTTGCTGCTCGAAATCACTGAAGTTATTAGAAATTGTACTTATGCTTAGAATTTCTATTCCAGCTGTCACCTATGGGCTAATTTGTCTTGGGCTAACGTATGTGGCCTCCAAATTGGGTGGAATATTACAGGTAAAAGATTATCCCTTTATCAACCAATCCCGTGTTTAAAGGACATTGAGTTATCAGCCTTTTGAAAACATCATGGGAAAAAGAGGAAATGCAGGTGATATTTGAGGTAATGATAATGAATATGATTGTAAAAAAATGATTTTTATGGGAACGAATCTCCTAAAAAATATTGTTAACACCTAAAAAGCTTCTCACATGTCATTTTACACCCAGTCTTATCTTAAATACCAATTCATTTTATCTGATTTGCTGAGACAGAATGTCTCGACTTATCGGAGAGCTACTCTTGAAATTTAGAAATGGGGAAAATTGTTATAATATCTCTGTTGATTCGAACGTTCTGTTCCTGCCAATTTGATATATTCAATCAAATTTCAGAATAAGCAAAACTATTTATAATACCTTTTTAAACGTTTACCAAACAACCCTTATTATTAGCAACCCAGGTTATAAAACAAAGTTTAGTTTCGGAATCACTTTTATTTGTCGTTTTGTAACATATACTTTAAATTTGGACAAATCTAAAATTTTGTTTCCTGGTTAAAAGTAAATACTCGTAAATCCACGTCGTTTTCTTTTTTCCACAGGCGGCTCTGTCTCTCTTTGGCATTGTTGGCGCACCCATGCTGGGTTTGTTCACCCTTGGTATGATATTTCCCTGGGCAAATTATATAGTAAGTACATTATAAAGTTAAACAGTAAATCTGTTAACAATACAGTCATTCTTAAATGTGAATACTATACTTAAATAACAGCGAATCTGAATAAAACTGAATTTAGTGGTATTGAGTTTACAGTAAAAATCTAAATTAAGTATATGTATACAGATATTGCCATTATACCCCCATTCCACTGGCGGTAATTCCGTTACGCTTCGAAATTTTGGTCGCTGTAAATCGTAGGAGAAACGGCAACAGCGCTGTAGAAACGCCTTGATCGTGGTAGAAGCGTGTCGGAAGCTTCATGATCGCACCTTAAAACCTTCATTCCACTCAACGGAGATTCCGCTACGCTTCGAAAAATTTTAGTAAAAACGCCGCGAAGCATAGCAGAAAGGGCAACAGCGCAGTAGAAACGCTTTGATCGTAGTAGAAGCGTTTCGAAGGCTTCATGATCGCCACTTCACGGCGCTTGTTGTGACCTTGCTCAAAATTTACGTAGCGGGATCGCCGTGGGCTCGAAGCGCCACAAAAGCCTACTAAAAGCGTAGCAAAAAATTCGTGAACGCAACGGTATCGTATACGCAGCGCGAGTAACGTAGCGCAAGTGCAGTGCATCGTAACAAAAGCAAAACCCAATCCTTTCATCCTATTGTTCATAACCGCAAGGTGGAGCACAGCTACTGCAGCAATTCGATCCATTTTCTACAAAGGTCGATGGCCAACTGCTGCCTTACAGAAACGTTCCAAAAAGCGCAAGAGAAGCGCAACTCCTGTGCATAGGTCGCAGCAGAAACGTAGTAAGCCTGAAATTCCGTGCTGTAGAGGAAGCGTAGTAAAAGTGTCTTGTAAGCACCGTAGAAGCGCAGCAACGGCGTGACAGGATCGTGACCAGCGCAGATAGATCGTGATTGAAGAGTTCTCTAAGCGTACTAGAAACGCTTAAAAGTCCCAAAATGTTGCACATGTCGGCGCTTCTTCGGCGATTTGGAAGATTTTAGAGAAACGCCATCATCTCCATGAGCGCAATGGAATCACCGCCCAGTGGAATGGGGTATTAGAAAAGTTAAACTTCGTGTAACAACATTGAGGTTAAATTCAGTTGCACTTAGTCAGGATATTAAGGTTAGGATAAACCCGCATCTTTGCTACATGTACAAACCTGCATCTTATCAGGATTTGGAAGTTAAAATCAAATTGCATTAAGGGAGGTTATCGAGGTCACAATAACTGACATTTAGTCAAGATATTTAGTTTACATTGAACCTGGGTCAAATAAGGAATTAACTTGCATTTAGTCAGGATATTAAGATTATAGTAAACCTACATTTAGTCAGGATATCTAGGTAACGATTAATCTGCATCTAGTTAGGATATTCAGGTTACAATAAACTCGCATTCAATAAATGTGTCAATGGAAAAACTAATCTGCATCTAGTTAGATTATTAAAATTTAATGCAATTAGTTAGGATTTGGAAGTTACAGATGATCTAAAGTAAGGAAATTTAGGCTTCAACAAAACCTGAATTTAGTATAAGGATTTTGAGGTGACACAAAATCTGTATTTTTGTTAGGATATTGCGATAGCAATAAATCTGAATCTTGACAATTGGCTCTGAACTATATGTAAACTGATCGATGCCTTGCTGTAGTACGGAGTCGATTGATTTGTGTTGCACGATATCGAATGTTTTTTTTTTTAATCATGAAAAAACGGAGTACGTGTATCTCAGTGGCCACGGCAATGGACCATCTCTGTGGCCAAGTGGCCAAGTGGTATACATGCCTATGAAGCAGAAGATCGAATGCTAAAGTCACAGTGTTGGGCAAGGTGGGGGGAGGGGGGGGGCTTTGGCGCTCTGATATGGCCAGCTGGTGAACTGCTAGCCATGGTAACCAAGTCTTTACCTACCTAAAGCTTGTGCATTGAAAATTTAGACTTCAGAGATGAATGTGCTGTACAAACATGCTTTATAAGACAGACATTGCTTTGAATAGGAGTGATACTATATAAATAAATGAATCATGCTTTGTGAAAAGGGAGTTTAATGCATCTGAAAAAATATTGACCCAGATCAGCCTGCGCAATCCATACAGTATGACCTGGGTCGGTATTTTTTGGTTTTGGTAAATTTTCTGCATGTCTAGGACCAGTGATCTCATGATTTAGTCGGTTGATATACAAATAGATTTAATGGGTCAATAATACTCGTACTGTGATGATTTGGTTGGTATCATGCATCAGGAAGATGCATCAAACGCCCTCCAGAGCACAGCTCAAATATAGCTCAAATACTTTATAATTTACTCAAACCAGAGATCCTTTGTTCCCTTTTTTGTGGCACAGACTACGTAAGATTGCCCATGCCCAGGTGATGCACCGTAAGCCCCCAAGCGTAGCACTAGTGAAACCCAGCAAACAGTACTTGAGATAATTCGTGAGATTTCTTTCTGATGTGCTTGAAATACTGATAAAGAAAGGCCGAGCCCCGGTAGCGCAGTCGGTAGCATAAGGACTCGATAATAGTGAGTCGTTGGTTCGATTCTTCAGCTCGGACAATTTCTTTCCGAGGACCGATGATAGTCATTGCGATAGGACGATGGTCACGCGGGAAAGCAGCCATTGGCTTTAGATGAATACTGTGCGAAGTAATGGCAATAGAAACTCCAGGAAAGCATGAATAGGCCGCCGCGACATAACTGAAATAATGTTGAAAAGGGCGTTTAATACCATACAATCAGTCAATCTGATCAAAAGGGCATGAATCGCACAAGACATAGCAGTGGACCATTTTTGAAACTTTTGTGGCAAAATGAAAAAAAAATAAAAATCTAACTTTTTGTAGCTTGATATGACTTATCATTAACATTTACAAACAATTTTCGTCTGATTCCCCTATTTAAAGGGGGCTTTTGCAGGCACCCTGGTTAGCTTTATCTTCATGTTGTGGATTGGTATCGGGGCCTACGTCACGAAGCCCGTGTTCTGGAAGGCGCCAATAAGGCTGGATGGATGCAACTGGAATCTGACCATGGGCTACAACATCAACGCAACATCGACACACCTAAACAGCTCGAGTTCGCTGACACCTGCCGCAATGTATAACTTCTCAGCCGCTCTCGCCTCTCCTGTGAAAAGGTTTGGCTTATAGAATTATGATATTCATCCTCTAGCAGACAATCCCGTGCTTTAAGTCTTACACTACTATGTAAATGATTTACACTTTGTTATTGACTATAAATATACATGTAGTTCCACTGCAAGATGAAGAGACAGTTTGGCCATAGTCTGAAATAAAGCAGTGGACAGTGTAGATCAGAGATCAGAGTGCACGTTCCGTTTAGTCATTCTGGTCTTGATCTAAACTGTCAACAAAAGCTTCTGATGTCGTCAACAGTAAGGGAAATGTCAATCACCCCTGAAAAGAAGGGTCTTCGACCTATTTTAATACAAACCCCAGCATTTTGTGCTCGATTTATTTTGTCGTCTTCAATTGCTTTCAATTTGGACCAGTCTAAAATGTCGTTCAGTAAAGAGTTAACATGATATTGATACTAATGTTTGAGCCATGGTCTGCATAAAGAGGACTTAATCCATCTGCAGAAAGTGCCGACCAATGTTAGCCTGCGCAGTTCTCGCAGGCTGACATGAGTCGATATTCTCTGATTCTTTAGTTTAGCCGATGAGAAGTTGTGTTACTTTCAAATTTTGAAAATCTTGGAGAATAAGACTAAAAAAGTTCTTCAGAGTTATTGGTGAAGACGGCCCTAGGTCTGAAAAATCGGATACGCCGAAAACTTGGATGGGTGAAATCAAATATGCCATTGGACATTGTTCTGGTCACGTGTACCTGTGCTCGTGACATGTGACGTGTGACAATCGAAATTGCGATCTTTCACACATCTAGCCTTGAAATTTATACGTTTCTACCCTTCCCAGATCATTGCCGTCATTCTGCTTGATTTCTGTCCTCACGTGTTTGTGTATAAAATATCGAGAATATGTTTCCATACATCTACCCTTTACCAAAAGACAAAATTTTAGACTTGTCCAAATTGAAAGCATTTGCAGACGACAAATTCATTGTTACTCAAAGAGTAGAAAACAATGTGGAAAAATGAGAAAATGCTGGTTACCATCATTTTCTCCTTTTCTCACATTTTTTCTTTTCGGAAGACTCAATTCCTACATATCATAAAAACTGGAATTGTGTCCTATTTATATTTCAAAATTCACTACAACCATTGAGTGAATGAATTCAGATATCCTGATCAAAATACCTATGACGATGCAAAATTTTCTACTATATACTTGAGCCATGCTTTGTGAATAGGGTTTTTATTACATTTGCAAAAAGTATCGATTCATGTCAGTATGCGCAGTCCGCGCAAGCTGACATGAATCGAAACTATTTGCTTTTGGTCAATTTTCTGCGTGTCAAAGGACTAGTGTACCTCGGTTGTTAGACAGAATGGATTTTATGGATCATGATGCACCACTGAGATGCATTAAACCCCTTTTTGCAAGAGTATGGGTCATTTGCGTGGTGTTTAACACCTTTTTCAACATTACATCATTATCATAACGGCTGCTAGTTAATTAGATCTTATTTCTCTCACAGCCGTTTTACACATGTTACAAATGTTGTATTTGTCCGTCGGCAAATAGCTTGAAACTAATGCCTGTCTGTAAATCAGGTCTGATGTTGAGGTAATACGGAATATTATGTTGTAGTAACTTTCCTGGTGCTTATTATGGTGGCATATTTCTGCCACGAGATACGAGATAGATATCATGATAATTTTAGAAAACTATCACGATAAACCAAAGTTTCCTGGAAATTTTATCGAGATAGTGAAAAGTATCCTGAAAAAAATATCACAATAAACTAAATATTTTAACGCAAAATTTCTCAATCGTGCACGAAGCTGACATTCGAGATAAAATTATCGTGATAGTTCTATCTGTTTCTCGATATCTATAAATAGAAAATTTATCATTTGGATGAACTTGGTAGTTTTTTACTTCACAAGATTGCAGTTACTTAAAATTTGAACCATTAAGAATTGTAGCTTAATTGGTAAATTTTGACAAGACTCGAAATGAACAGAAGTCTGTAAAATCACAAAGACGACTCGAAATGCCTCCTACGAACAACTTTAAAATCATTGTATACGAAGATGTTTGATAGATACAGTGAATGTCAGTTATGGGCACGAAAGCAAAAAAAAAATCATGATATCAGAATTATCGCGATATTTTTATCGTGTAAATGTTTATTATCTTGATACATATAATATTTCCAGAAAACTCTGTTTTATCACGATAGTTCTCTTAAATTAACGCAATAGCTATCTCGTATCTCGCGGCAGAAATATGCCACCATAGCTTATGATTGTTTGATTCAAGCTGCATGAACAAAAAAAATGATATCGCATGAGCCCGAAATTCTAGCGAGGTGTCAAATTTTTTTTACGCAGCGAGAAGCAAATACAAGCACCAGGTAAGTTACCTTCAACAACAAAATATTGCAATTATTGACAACTTGTATTCAAAAACGGTCAAAAAGATAAAACTTTCACTGAGAAGTGGGTTGAAGCTTCATTTTTATGATGAATATTACTCTGTCAAATCACCTGAATTCATTTGTACCTCTTTAAAATTTGTCCTCTACAGATGCTTTCGATTTAGAAGAGTCTGGAATTTGCCGTTTGGCAAAATGTTTAAGACTGCACAGATTTGAGTCATGCTCTGGCAAAAAGGGGACTTAATGCATCTCCGTGATGCATTGTACCAATCAAGCCATCACATAATTATCGATCCATAAAAATCAATTTTGTCTAGCAACAGACTGAATCATGAGGTACACTTGTTCTTTGGCATACAGAAAATTGACCAGTAGCGAAAAGTTTTGGCCTAGGTCAGCCTGCGCGGATTGCGCAGGCTGACCTTGGTCGATACTTTTCGCAAATCCATTAAGCCTCCTTTTCACAGAGCATGGCTCATTTGTTTTCTAATTACAGTGCGCCAGAAGGCGTTGATAAACTGTACACACTCTCCTATCTCTGGTACAGCGCAACCGCGCTGGCTATCGTGGTGGTGGTCGGTCTTACAGTCAGCTTTATAACCGGTGAGTCCAGGTCTTTTTTTTTAGCTCACCTGAGGATAAAGTGCTCAGGATGAGCTATTGTGATCACTCCCCGTCCGTCGTCGTCCGTCCGTCCGTCCGTCGTCCGTCAGTTTACATTTTTTTGTTTACACTCTAGCATCTACAAATATAAACCAATCAGCACCAAACTTGGTCAAAATGTATATGACAATAAGATCTCGGATAAGTTCGATTATGGGTCTAATCGGACCAGAACGACTGGAGTTATCTTCCCTTGAATTAAAAAAATTGCTATATTTGACTTTGTTTACGCTCTAGCATCTACAAATATTAACCAATCAGCACTAAATTTGGTCAAAATATATATGACCATAAGATTTCGGATGAGTTCGATGATGGGTCTAATCTGACCAGAACAACCGGAGTTATCTGCCCTTGAATTAGAAAAATTGCTATATTTGACTCTCTTTACGCTCTGGAGGCCACATTTTCTGTCCGATACTCATGAAACTTGGTCAAAATGTTTGTCTTTATAATATCTCGGATGAGTTCGAAAATGGGTCAGATCGGGTAAAAAACTAGGTCAGTAGGTCAAATCTTAGAAAAACCTTGTGTACACTCCAGAGGCCACATTTTCAGTCAAATGCTCTTGAAAGTTGGTCAGAATGTTTGTCTTAATAATATCTCGGACACGTTCGAAAATGGGTTAGGTCAGGTCAAAAACTAGGTCACTAGGTCAAATCTTAGAAAAACCTTGTGTACGCTCTAGAGGCCACATTTCAGCCCAATACTCTTGAGAGTTGGTCAAAATGTTTGTCTTGATAATATCTCGGACAAGTTGGAAAATGGGCCATGTCGGGTCAAAAACTAGGTCACCAGGTCAAATCTTAGAAAAACCTTGTGTACACTCCAGAGGCCACATTTTCAGTCCTATACTCTTGAAAATTGGTCAGAATGTTTGTCTTGATGATATCTCAGACGAGTTTGAAAATGGGCCATGTCGGGTCAAAAACTAGGTCACTAGGTCAAATCTTTGAAAACCTTGTGTACGCTCCAGAAGCCACATTTTCAGTCCAATACTCTTGAAATTTGAATCAGAATGTTTGTCTTGATAATATCTTAGACTGGTATGAAAATGGGTCATGTTGGATAATAAACCAGGTCACTAGGTCAAATCTCGGAAAAACCATTTGCACACACTAGAGGTTACATTTTCAGTCCAATATTCTTTAAACTTGGTCAGAATGTTTGTCTTGATGATATCTTACATGAGTTTGAAAATGGGTCACGTGGAATCAAAAACTAGGTCACCAGGTTTAATCCTTGAAAAACCTTGTGTACGCTCTAGAGGCCACATTTTCAGTCCAATAATCGTGAAATTTGCTTAGAATGGTTGTCTTGATAATATCTTAGACTAGTATGAATATGGGTCATGTTAGATAAAAAACTAGGTCACTAGGTCAAATCTCGAAAAACCTTTTCTACACCCTACAGGCCACATTTTCTTTCAAATACTCATGAAAGTTTGTCAGAATGTTTGTCTGGATAATTTCTGTATGCCAAGTAGGCCGCTGAGACAAATTCTAGAAAAAGCTTGTGTGCACTCTAGAGGCAATATTTGTAAGTCCAATACTAATGAGTGTTTGTCAGAATGTTTGTCTTAATATCTCTGAAGAGATTGGAAATGGGTCGTGTTTGATCAAAAGGCTCAGGTGAGCGACTTCAGGGCCATCATAGCCCTCTTGTCTATCGTTTTCACCCCACTGTTTTCTGAAGTGTTTCCTTCAAATTTATGTCGGGTACTAATGAGTTAATTGAAAGAAAGGCTATTCTTTCAAAGTGACAGCAAAACAAACAAGAATATCCAAAAACGATACGATCAGTTTCCGTTCATTTCAACTGTTTGGTTTGTATCAGCTTGAAAACTCCCCTAATATATCGTTAAAGATAGCTACTCAGATTTTTAGAATCACATCAAACCTCAAAAAATGTTTTATCATTTGATTAAGTAAATAAATAGTTGGCTGAATACTAATATACTCAGTTCCATAAATAAGTGTGCACTTAATTTTCTTTTATTTCTCGTCTCATGTTTTACTGAAGACCAACAAATTTGGTATCATACTTTAGTTCAGAGTCTGTAGAAAATGCCAGGCTAATCAGATTTTGACTAACAGAAAGTTTAAGTTAGGTTTTTGCAGTTTAAATGAAGGTGGTACTAAAATCAAAGTTGCAAAAGTACTCAAAGACTAAGGTAACATTAAAGTTAGGTTTTGGCCACCGCTCTCGTTCAGGAATGGAAAAACATTCCTGATGCAATGATTTTAAGTTATGTAAGATCTATGCGACGTCGAATAATTGCCTGTATCGACAGCAGAGGTGGCCATACAAGATATTGATTGAAAAATTACAAGAACTTTAAGAAAAACCTAACTTTAATGTTACCTTAGTCTTTGAGTACTTTTGCAACTTTGGTTTTAGTACCACCTTCATTTAAACTGCAAAAACCTAACTTAAACTTTCTGTTAGTCAAAATCTGATTAGCCTGGCACTTTCTACAGATTCGGAACTAAAGTATGATACCAAATTTGTTGGTCTTCAGTAAAACATGCGACGAGAAATAAAAGAAAATTAAGTGCACACTTATTTATGGAACTGAGTATATATGAGGAAGAGCGGCTCGAAAGAAAAAAAAAATCCCGGTATTTCCCAATAGGATAGAGGTGGTTTTTTTTTTATATTTTGATCTGAAAATTTGTGCCTTATTTCTTTTGGAAATAGCAGACAGGAACACACTGATTTAAGAAAGCACTAAACATTATGATTCTACGTTTAAAGCAGAAGAAAATTCGTATTGAGCTATTCGTGAAAAATTAGGCCTTTCGTTATATGTATCCTTTTTTGATCCACATTGTGTACGAAAAAAAACAACAGAAATGTCTACTGTTTTTAAAAAAAAAAAACTTTATCCATTGTCACACAAGGTAAAGAATTTTTTATGTCCAGAAGATAGACAGCGTTTAAATCCTTGGTGGGAAAGAAGCTATCGCTTATAATTAAGCTATGCTGTGACAAAAGGGGGCTTAATGCATCTCCGTAATCCATCATACCAAGCAATTCATCATATAATTATGGATCCCTAAAATCCTGTTTGTCTGATAAACGATCAAATCATGAGATAGACCAGTCCATGGAGTTGCAGAAAATTGGCTTATAACAAAAAGTTCGGCCCAGGTCAGCCTGCGCAGACTGCGCAGGCTGACCTGGGTCGATACTTTTTGCAGATACATTAAACCCTCTTTTTACAAAGCATGGCCATTTTTTTTCGCAGATTTGCAAACGAATGAAAAGAAAATAAAAAGAGCTGAGTAGAAGATATTTCCATTCTTTTAGCCCTTTACCAAGTAGTGCCGTGTTTTTGTGACCACTGGGAAGAAATCTTTTTGAAAACATTGTGGAAAATGGAGAAAATGCTGGTTACCAGCACATTCTCTATTTAAAAAAAAATGTGTCTTATCTTTAACAAACTCAAAACCCATCATTGAAACCACTTTTGCATTGTCGTCTGCCAGTGCTGTCACTTCGGATAATATTGTCGTCTCACCCAGGTATTGACATTTGTACCAGTTACTGGTTTGTCCAAAACTCAAACATACAATAATGGCTCATATCTGTTTTGCAGGGAAGCAAGATCCGAAAACCGTGGATCCCAGACTTATATGTCCGCTGTTCGATACTCTGTTCCCGTTTTTACCAGAAAAGATCAGAAAACCTTTGCGTTTCGGCGTGGATCATACTGATGTAAGTTTAAAGCTATTCTGGTGAGCCAATGAGAAGCGCATTCGGTAACGTACAAGCCATGTGTGTGGTCGAAGGCTGGTATCCCGGCCTCTGCCAAACTCTTTTCGATTGATTGTTTGGTTGGTTGGTTGGTTGGTTCATTGATTGATCGATTGATTGATTGATTATATAGGGTGAATTAGTTAGCTGAACCTGTCGGCGTTGTAAACCTGAAACATACCCTGGAAAGCAGAGGAAACATTAAAAAAATAACCGTTCCTGTGCTGGATCAAATAGACTTTCTCGAATAAAAGAAGAGACCAAAGCATTGACATTTCAATAGAGAGATTTCAAAAAAAAATGCAATCAAATAGCTGACAGTGTGGATTCAAGATCAGACTGCGCATTCTGTGCAGCCTTATCTTGATCCACACAGTCCGGTATAGAGCATTGTTCGTGAGTACGAAAACCAAGTACGTCAACCAACTTCCCGAGTTAATTAATTCAGTATACACGTTTTGTTTTTCTGTTTTTATTTACAGAAGTATAAAGCCGATGACGACGTGAAATATTCAAAAGTTCAACGAACAGAGGACGAACTTTTGAAGCCAGATATAGAACTGCACTTAGTAGGAGATCAACAAGTTTTAGAGCACAAACAGTGATCCAAGGTTCATGGCGTGCCAACCGTGTTAACCCTTAGCCTGCTAAGCGCGACTCACTGACCTTTTGCGGACAGTGTAGATCAAGATCAGACTGCACAGAACGTGCAGTCTGATCTTTGATCTACACTGTCCGATAAGAAGATATTTTTTTTTTTCAAAAAAATAGTGTGAAATAACTTTATTCGAGTTTAACAATCGGCTTGAAAGTTTCATGTGACTTATTTTAGCAGGTTAGGGGTTAAAAAGAAATCTAAATTAAAGGCAGCGGTAGAACTTTGACATATACTAGGACAGTTAGATAGATTTTTGAATTACTTTGCGTTGTAACCCTAAAACTAATATCACATATTAGCCATGCTCTGTGAAAAGGATATTTAATACAACTGCAAAAATATCATCGACCCAAGTAAGCTTGTGCGGACCGCGCAGGGTAATCCGAGACGAGTTCTTTTGCCCTTGGTAAATTTTCTGTATGTCCAAGGACCATTCTACCTCAGGACACGGCCAGTAGCAAGACAAAAGTGAATTTTATGGATGCATAATGATGTGATGACTTGCTTGGTTAATTGCATCAAGGAGATACATTAAATGGCGTTGTAAACTGCATTTAACCCCCTTTGTCACAGCATCGCTCATATATTAAGGTATTACCATCCTAACGCTTCTAGTGCAACATGGAATAAAATTTCTTATTAGATGATAAATAAGGATTTATACTGATATAATATTTCTGCACATTTCTAACCGACCAGAAATTCCTTTGATGTCTATCTTGAAATTATTTGTTGATACTTCTATTAGTTTCTTTGAAAGGGAGGTAATTATTATCTCCCTTCGAAATGAGAATATGGTGGTTTTAGATTTATAAATGATAATTCTAAGAAGGAAAGAAGGAATAAAAGGAAAAAGTGGCTCGGTTAAAGTAGTACAATAATACTCGTTTTTAATCATAGCAAATTTTGTAGGATAATATTATAGTGGAAATAGCTGTTTTCCATTAGGAGGGTACTACCTTAAGGAACAAAACATGGGATAATATGGATCAACAATCAGGCTGCTTTGTTTTGTGCAACCCGATGGTGATCTGTACTGTCCCTTATCCCTGTACCACATAATAAAATGCTAGACTAGTACAATTTGAAAACATCTGCAGACAATAAATTAAATACTGCAATAAGAATGATTTCTGTCTTTGATATGGTAAGAAACATTGTGGGAAAAGGAGAAAATAAGTGCTGGTTACCAGCATTTTCTCCTTTTCCCACAAAGTTTTCTAAAGGCTTCTCCCTCAGGGTCGATAAAAGTCGGCATTGTGTAGCAAAGGGTTTAAGCACTTTAGGTTCCTATAGATTTCGAACCGAACAAGAAGTTTTAAAACCCGATATAGAAATTCGTTAACCTTTTACCAAAAGGTCTCAAGTTTCAACGACTTCGTGCTCTGTGGAAGATGTATTTCTGTAAGAATACTGATGACGAGATGAAATGCTTGTTATCAGCATTTTTTCCTTCTTCCACAATGTTTTAAAAAACACAGACTGTTTCTCTTTTGTAAAGGTTAAAAGTGTTAGATAGGAGACGAACAAGCGGGCGTTCACGTTACTGTCTGATACTAGAAGGAAAGACAGTCCTTCTTTTAGTCGGTAGGGTTGATCCATGTGTAGCGAGTTAACGACAAAGTTACGTCGAAAAGTAGAAAATAAGTAGTTGTGTACAAGATGACGTCTCTAGTTAGCATGATAAAGTCTTCTGCACAATATTGACGTCGCCAATTAGGAAGGATGTCACTTTCTACACAAAATGTGTTTCTATTAGAAAAGTCGTACCTGTTTCCACAATCATAAACGCCAGTTAAAAAGAATTTTAGCCCTTTTACACAGGTGACGTCTCTCATTCGCCAATATGTAGCAGTATACACAAGTGATGTAGCAAGTAAGAGAAAGATGTTGTACCCAAGAGACATCGCTAATTAGCATACACGTGACTGTATACACCAGTGACGTCACTCGGTAGCACAATTTTAGCTCTATACACAATTGACGACGTCAATTTGTAAATATGTAGTGGTATACGAAAGTGACGTTGTCAGTAGAAAAAAAAAGTAGCTATACATATACAAATGTCTTTTTTGATAAGAGTATTCTAATAAATGGAGAATAATGGACGTAGCTATTTAATCCTTGGAAATTAAAAAGAAAATGAGACATGCTCTGTAAGAAGGGGCTTATTGCATCTGCGAAAAGTATAGCCCCATGTGAAGCTGCGCACTCCGCGCAGGCTGATCTGGGCCGAAACATTTTGCTATTAGTAAACTCTGTGCATGTCCAGTGACCATTCTATCTCAGGATTCACCCAGATGTTTGGCATAATGGATTTTATAGATCCCTAATTATACGATGACTTGCTCGGTATAATGCATCACACACAATTCCAAGTTTTAACGACCCTGAGAAAGAAAGCTTTCGAAAACATTGTGGGAAAAAGGGGAAATTCTGGTAACCAGCATTTTCTCGCTTTCCCACATTGTTTTTTTTTTTTTTCCTTCCAAAGGAAAATCACATTATTACTATAGAATTAATGTTTCGTCTTCAAATACTTCATTTTGGATCAATCTAAAATTCTGTCTTTTGGTAAAGAGTTAACATGCAGAACATTAAACTATAACAAAAAGTGTCGGCCCAGGTTAGCCTGCGTGGACTGTGCAGGCTGTTCTGAGTCGATACTTTTTGCAGAAATGTTAAGCCCCCTTTCCACAGAACATGGCTCAGATTTTTTGACCAGCAGGGCCTTTAAGGAAAGTCAAACCAGACAAATACGACGAGAACACTACCTGGAACACTATTTCAAACAAAGGTATAGCGGTATCTGACATTTGATAGGAACGCATCAGCCCCTGTCACACAAGAGCACCGCATGCGGGTGCCAACGCTTGGCTGCCAGCGGTTGGTTTTCAGGCAAATTGTTAGTCGAAAAAGGGAAATAACTGTCAAAAATACTTTGATAGTTACCTGCCCATACTGTAAAAAACTTGTCCAAGTTTGAACTAAATACATGTACCTTCAGTAATAACAGAGATATTAGTTGTATGGTCAGGTGGCAGGGGACTTGGAAACTTGTTCACGGCTGTGGTGAATCACGTCGCCCCGAGCCGAAGGCGAGATGGCGACATGATTCGCCACAGCCGTTAGCAAGTTTCCAAGTCACCTGTCACCTGACCGTACAACGAATTTATTACACTGCAAAGGTTTGACATTCCAACGTGTATTATGCGAAATTTACCTGTATTATGGTCTCACGAATTGAGTACGCTGACGACACAGAATTTCCTTTCTGAGTGCCCCAATTCAATGAAAACTGACGTCACTGAGAATTGACGACACTAAAAACCTTGGTAAAACGTGCAGTTTGGTGCATAAACTTGATGAAGTCAATGCGATAGACATTCGACGTATTTTTATTTAAACATGGATCCAGGGTAAGTAATTATGCATTTTAATGATTTGTTGGCAAAAGTAAACGACCATTAATTGCCTCAAACGTCCATTAGGTTATCCTTTAAACGTTACAATGTATGAGTTTCGACACTTCTTTGCGTTTGCTTACCTAACGAAGGGAAGGCTCGTGTTAACCCAATATATTTGTTTTAGAATGACAGCAAACGATAATACCTGTTACTATATTCATTTATTTTCAAAATTAATCCATTCTTTCCATTTTAATGACAACCATCAAGGGAAACTAGTAATGATATGGTGCAGGCGACTCGGTATGTTTGTCTTGTGGGCGGCTCATATCGATCAACGCCGCCATTTTGGATGCTGTGTTGAAAGTGCAGTCATGTATACGGGGCTCCCAGGAGGGAAACTGTTTTTCCGTGAATTTTGCCAGTGTACATGAATATATATTCGAGACATAATGATCCAATTAGATTGCGTGAAATTTCTTTGCAGTATGATAATACAAAATGTCAAAGTTTTCGCACGACGACCACGACGACGCCAGGGCTAATACTCTTTTTGCATCCATATTAAAGGGAGATAACTTTGCCTTATCGTCACTGCTTGAATTCTAACATAAACAAATTTGAAATAAAGTCTGCGGTAAGACAAGGGCGAGTCCTGTCGCAATAACTTAAAACCTTACATCGAACAATCCCTAGTTTTAACGGCCTTAGTGAAAACGCCTTTAAAACCGTTGTGCAAAAAGGAAAAAAATAATGCTGGTAATTCTCGTTTATCAACAATGTTTTCCATCCTTTCAAGGTAAAATTCCATTATTTCAGTCACAATGGATCTTTTTTTTTTTTTTTTTTGTAATTCTCCCAATTTGGACAAACCCAGTAAAAATATCGTCTTGTAAAGAATTTATCAATGCCGGGAAGAGATTTTGGTTGCGCCAGAAGTATTCGAACTTCAAACCCAAGGGATAATTATTCCTGTACGTTACCACTGGCTTACTTCAGTGGGAGGGAGTCAACATTATTGATCCCCGTTGGACTTGATATTTATCTCTAGTATACATGTACTTGTAAAGTAATTAAAAATTTATTTAATCCTCATTCTGGCGTCAATATTTCAGACTGGTCAAAATCCGAAGCATCTGCACACAAGAGATTAAAAATGACTCAAATGATGAGATCTACCTTCAAAATGGTAGAAAACATTGTGGGAAAAGGAGAAAATGCTGGATACCAGCATTTTCTCCATTTCCCACAGTGTTTTCTTCCTCAGGGTTGTTGAAATACGAGTTTGTATTGTATAGGCTAATTAAACGGAATTTGATTATTTTACAACTATAGTTAATTATAATGGTGATCAAAATGATACTATAGGTTGCCACGTATCATATTAACAATACTATTCAATCTACAAACGACGGTTTTTCGTCTTTCACCACCAAAGTCTATAAGACATTGTGGCAAAAAGAAGAAAATGCTCGTAACGAGCAATTTCTCCTTTCTGCAACAATGTTCTTGATGATATCCATTGACTAATCTTCAATTTCACAAATATCCCCCCCCCCCTTTTTTTTTATTTATATATCTTAGAAGTCGTGTCTTGCAACTTTCTTTCAGGGATAGGTGAGTTATACATTTACAGTAAACATGTTATCATATATCTCATTTGTCTCATTTACCGAAACATTATCACCTTTAAGCCTTCATAAACCCACCTTCTACGGCCTTGCAGCAGTTTTGCAATGCCCGTCAAGCTATAACGTACTTTACAGTTTTAACCATGATTTACTTAAACGCTTTTAAGTGTTTCGCTTTTGTGGCTGCATTTGCGACATTTGTTGATGCTTTGCCAGTGAGTAGAAACCTGAAGACAAGAAAAGATTCGCACAGTATGGTGTTGGACCATTTCAGCTCGAGAGTTTATAATGTGCTAGAGTCGCTCTGCAACGTTAATAGACTTGAAAATCATGCAGATGGATTTGAACATGAACTTGATACTGCATTGGAGAGAGAACAAACAGACAACGAGGTAAGAAACTTATTTGGTGAAACAAGCAATGATGCTCAATCAAGGGAAAAGTGTTACAAGCTCGTTTTGGAAAACTTATTGCGTGAATATCCGACAGACTTTGAGCTCACGCCGGCTGAACAGGCTAGGTTTTTAGCAGAGGAACCTCGGCTGGCCAAGAAGAATCTGTCCCACTTTGGTACGAAATCAGACTTCGAGCGTATGACTCGTGATGGACCTGCACTGCTCACAGACAATGGCTACGGTTCAAGAATCGATGCGGCAAATAATGTTGCTGGACATGCTTTGGCTGCAAACAGTCTGTTTGGTATGTATGGCCCAGGGCGTAGGAAGCGGAAACAGGAAGTGGTTGATGGGGACTATTTTGCTGCGGATGAGGGCGATGGTGGTCCAGATGTGAAGAGAAGCCGAAATTTCATTTTGGATCACGGTTATGGATCTAGGTTACAGGCTGGATCTTACATGGCTAAAGATATCGTCACCAGAAATATTTTTGGAAGTTTTGGACCGGGCAGGAGATAGACGAAAACTAAAAAACAAATCAGAAACTGACTTTGCTGATAAATATATCATCTTTGACTGAGGTTTGAAGAAAACAGTGACAATTGTTGAAGTGTACAGAGATATTTACTCATTTACACTTTGCCAGACGACAAACATTTTAGACGTGTCCAAATTTAAAGTATTTGCAGACGACGATACAGACATTCTTAATATCTTAAATAATGGAAATTGTATCAGAAATGGAAGAAAACATTGTGCGAAAAAGAGAACATACTGGTTACCAGCATTTTCTCCTTTTCCCATAATGTTTTCAAAAACCATATTTCTCAGGGTCATTAAAACTCAAAATTGTTTGGTACAGGGTAAATCCCTGATTAAGATTTCAAGTCTTTAGCAGACGACAAAATTTTAAACTTGTCAGCATCTAAAGATAACGAATTAGATTTGGCTCAAATGATTGGACCACATTTGAAAAACATTGTGGCAGAACAGAAAATGCTCGTAATGACTGGTAATTAAGAAATAATCTTCTTTCTATCGTGGTTTATCGTTCAATAAGCCACAGTTGTGAGTTATGAGGCACAATAAATAATCCACGAGGGCGGTAGCCCGAGTGGTTTATTCATTGCGCCTCATAACTCACAACGTGGTTTATTGAACGATAAACCACGATAGAAAGAAGATTATTTCGATTCTAACATGACCAACTCTTAATGAAAAGAAAACAAGTTCATACTTAGAGTAAAAACGCGGATGCAGATTATATTCCATTGAATAACTTACTTACTTACTTTATACAGAATGACGTCACTCTGTATAGAATGACGTCACTCTACATAGAATAACGTAGATTTTACCACGCTTTCGTTGCACTGTGTTTATAGAGCTGAATTCACGTGTCATGTTAGAATGAATGATAAACCACGACAGAAAGAAGATTATTTCGATTCTAACATGATCAACTCTTAATGAAAGGAAAACAAGTTCATACTTAGAGTAAAAACGCGGATGCAGGTTATATTCCATTGAATAACTTACTTACTTTATACAGAATGACGTCACTCTATATAGAATGACGTCACTCTATATAGAATGACGTCACCCTATATAGAATGACGCAGGTTTTACCACGCTTTCGTTGCACTGTGTTTATAGAGCCGAATTCACGTGTCATGTTAGAATTAAAGCTTACCACCGAGAATGTCACATTAATAGAATTAACTTAAAGTTTTTACCACATGACTAAATTTTAGATACTTTTACATTGAAAGCAGTTGCAAGCAACAAATTATACGTGATCCAAATGGATGGGGTTTTGTTTTTGAAAGACTAGAAAACATTGCGGGAAAGAAGAGCAAATGTTGGTTACCAGCATTTTCTTTTACACGTTTTATTTCAAAAGCCTTTCTCCTCGGGGAATGTTTTGCAAGGGGGTTAAACGTCTCGCAGAAGAATATTTTTGAAAAATTATGGCAGAGAAGAAAAACCTAATAACTCTTATCCTACTATATAACTAAAATGAAGAAATATATTATTTATAACTAAAAATCAAGTCGAAAGTGAAAACTCAAATATCGCTATTTCAAAGAGAAAAATATCTCCTTATCCGACAGTGTAGATCTAAGATCAGGCTGCACGTTCTGTGCAGTCTTATCTTGATCTACAGTGTCCGCGAAAGACCCATTAGCAGCCTTAGAGTTAAAAAGTGTTATTTGTTCCTATTTTACAGCGACCTTTTCGTACCCGTCAGGTGTAAACTTGTTTCTGGAGATTAACGATTAGCATTGAAATTAGCGTATTTATGAAATGAACATTACCTCTTTACAAATTCGACCAAAATGAAACAATTTGCCTCTGAAAGAGTAGAAAACATTCTGAATATCAGCATTGCCACCATTACTATGTATTCATATAAATTTTTTTTCGGGACAGCGAAAACAGGAGATTGTGTTGTAAAGATCTGAAAACTAAGATATCATTATTTCTATACATTGTGGTTAGAAATTTTACAAAGTATCGGGCATTGTAGATCCAAGATCAGACTGCACACACTTTGTAAACGTTGGGCATCTGCTCCTATTGCATAATTTATATGAGCCTTGTTCGGGTAAAAGAGGGCTTAGTGCATTTCCGTGACGCATTTTACCAAGCAAGTCGTCATATCATTATGGTTTCATAAAACCATTTTGTATAACAACCGATAGAATCATGAGGTGCACGTCCTTTGACATGAATAAAAATCGACCTAAAACAAAAAAAGATATCGATCAAGGTCAGCCTGCGCGGACTGCGCAGGCTGACCTGGGTCGATACTTTTTTGCAGAAGCATTAAAACCACTTTTCACAGAGCACGGCTCAATGATATATCTTGCATTTGGCTTCAGCTGTTTCAACTGGACTAAAGTTAAGGTTCGGTGATTCAGGTTACACATACATATAAAATGTTGGATGAATAAAGTTTAAAAGCATTTCAGATTTTCTACGTAGTTTTTAGTTTTTTTTTTTTAATGATTTTAATGATTATATTGTACATATGCTCCCCCTTCCCAAATAACACAATTTTGGAGTTGTCTTAATCCAAAGCATTTGCAGACGAAAGAGTAACTTTGGTTTAAATGTGGAAAATTGTGTTAAAAAGGGTAGAAAATATTCTGGGGTAAAGGAGAAAATGCAAGACGAAATAAGTTGTCTGCACGTGGCAAAGTTGCCATTAACTGCTTATTTCTTTAAGGTTTACGGCCCCTAACTTAAAAGACGGAAGCTGGCTAGATTGGCCGAATAGCCTTTACGAAAACGTCCATGTTACACGATATTTACCGATGAGTTAGTGAGTCCACGGCCCCTAACTCTCATATTAAAAGACGGAAACTGCCGAGATTGGCCGAATAGCCTAGGAAAACATCGAAAGGGAAAGGTCCGCGAAAATAACTCGTGCCTTACGGCACTCGTTATTTTCGCACACCTTTCCCTTTTTCGGCAAATATTTCCCCATATTAACCACAAGCTGATGAAATAAAATCTATTTATTATATACTTTGATATTGTCCACATGTATTTGCACTGGATGAAAGTATGCAATGTTTTTCCATATTGCATACTTTGATCATATTACATAGTTTAGAGCTTTTTTCACGTGCGTTGCTAAGTACGGAACTATTTTAAAACCCGCCATTTCTCTAAAAATCAAAATGTGAACGGCCGCCATTATCAAAAATTTTAGCATTAGACATCATGTTTTACGAACTTTTCAATGCATAGTTCTTATTTACAACATGAAAAATAAACAGAATATTTGTTTCCTGAATATCAGTGACTACAAAGGTATGAAAAATTTGTCTATCGAACATGTTTATCGACGATGAAATTAGTAAGCGATGAAAAAAGATCCTCGGTCGCCATCTTGTTTGTTTACATAAATTAGCAACGGTGACGTCATCAAAAGCCAATGTTGAAAAGTCCGCGAAACCACGATAGGTGGAGAAAACAGATTTCTTATCGCTTTTGAAATTTTTAAGTAAACAAAATAAATTAAGGAATTCGATGAAAACACTGTTAAATCAGGTGAAATGATGTAAACAATATCAAAGTATATAATAAAAAGGTTATTGCATTTGTACAGGAATATAATGTGTCGAACTCGTTCTTTTGGCGTAGTTGCCCTCGCAAGCTCGGGCAACTCTGCCAAAAGAACTCGTTCAACACAATATATTCCCATCCAAGTGTAATAACCTATATAGTGTCATGTTGACGTTCTCGAATCCTTTTGTTTGCTAGTTAACACTGTTTTGACGTAATCTCAGTTATCACTGCTCCCTCCCCTTTCTTCTTCACGAGAAAAGGGCGAAATATATAAACAAAATAGTTGCGCGGCGCTCTGGCGGTTTTATGCATATCTGTGATGCATAATACCAAGCAAGTCATCACGTAATTATGGATCCATAAAATCCATTTTGTCCAACAACCGACTGAATCATAAGGTAGAAGCATGAAGAAAATTTAACAAATGCAAAAAGAAGCCTGCGCGAACTGGGCAGTGTGACATGGGTCGATACTTTTTGCAGATGCATAAAACACCTTTTACCAGACTATGGCTCGTTTGTTTGTTGTTTGATGCCTATTCGACATTATTTCAGTCACCAAGTCCCCGAAAGAAAAGTGAAAAACATAAACAAAATATTTAAATTTTGTACCCCCTTGAACGGCAAGGTCAATTTATATTGCCTTTGCAGACAATATTTGTCGAGGTCAAAGGCCATATACAAAAAAGATTCTAACATGCATTCTAATTCATAAGAATTTTCTCAATTTCAAATGCACCATGATAAATCAGTTTAATTAAGCAGTTTAGGCATTCAGAAATTATGTTACTTTCTAAATTTAGCACTTTTGAAATTATAAAACATTTTTATTCTTTTCTCCAGAATTCTCTAAACTTCAAAGTGACATAACTTCTAATTGGCTAAACCAAATGGTTTAGCCAATCAGAAGTTGTGTTACTTTCAAATATTGTTTATTATTCTGTATGAAAGAGTCCAGGGTCTGTACTCCCTCATCCTTAAATTGCATTCTTAGTCTTATTCTGGATTTAGAAAGTAAAACAATTTTTGATTGGCTAAATCAAATGGTTTGTCGAAACGGAAAGTGGGTTACTTTGATATTTAGAAAATTCTTGAGCCTTAGACTAAGAATAAAATTTAGGATGGTTGTTGAATATGACCCTTGAACCTGATTTTGAGATTTATATGATGATAATATCTTAGACAAGCATTTGCAGATGACACACTAAAAGCTTTAATACAATCGCAACTTTAAACTACCCTTAGAAAAAAAGCAAAAAAAAAAAAAAACAGCTTTTAAACACTCCTTTTCCAACACTGTTTTCTATCCTATGAAAGACAAATTTCACGTTTTGAGCGGCATTTAATTCGTCGTCTGAAAATGGTTTAGATTTGTACAAGTCCAAGAGTATGATGTTTGGTGAAGAGTTGCTTGTGGTTCTAAGTATGAGATTTGTGAATTAAAGGATAAATAAAAGAGAAAATAAAGGGGGAAAAACGTTGTTGAAAAAGGAGAAAATGCTGGTCTCCAGCATTTTCTTCTTTTTCCACAATGTTTTTAAAAGCTTTCTCTCGAATTGTTACCGAACGGGATACCTCCCGAAAGGTGCAGTAGACAACTTATCCTGCTATATAACTTAAATGAAACTTTCAAGCCGATAGTAAAAAAACGAATAATGCAACCTCAAACTTTTTTTTTTTTTTGAGAAAAATCTCCTTGGCGGACAGTGTAGATCCAAGATCAGACTGCACGTTCTGTGCAGTCTGATTTTGATCTACACTGTCCTCAAAAGGTCAGTGAGTCGCGCTTAGTAGCCTAAGGGCTAACATCGTTCTTAAATGTAAATCAACGTGAATTCAGGTGTAATGTACGTATGGAACAAACGTGAAGTGACAGTGGTCGGTCATAAGTTGCTCGTTACGGGCAAGTTTTCCTCTATGCACACAGTTTTCAAAAGCGTTCAGTTGTATGACGCACAGGATGAGTCGAATTCTCTCTTTTTTGTGTGTGTGTGTGATGTTTATGCGAGAAAGCCGCCAGTTGCTTGGGTAGAATGGTGTGGGAAGTACTGGTAAAAAATAGGAAAACATGGATAGACGCTCTGACCGCCGCTACTGAAACAGTGTTAGAAACAGTGTTTTACAACGTGAAAAGAAACATACAAACAATATCAGTTTGTCACAATATTTTCCAAAGCTTTAGGTTGCATTTGGTTCCCGGAAAAGGTGCTCATTACGAGTAACAGGGCCTGTAAAGCTAAGAACGGCTAATCGAAAGTCGATTCCCCTTTAAGTTATCCAGAGTTGTTTCCCCTAACAATAAGGCAGGAAACTGTGTATAACCTTTCGTGTCTTTAGTCTTGGTTGACTTTGCTTTGCGTTTAACTATTTCAGCGTTGTTGGCGAAAACAGGACCTTCTACGGCCGGCATAAATCATGATCAGACTGCACATAAGTTGCATTCTGGTATTCAGTCTATGCCAACCGACCGATATATTCAATATGGTCCAAATGATGGAATTTGGTTACTAGCATCTCCTCCTTTTTCTATACTGTTTTCGGATTGTCCCCCAATCGGGTAGTCAGAACTGGGAATTGTTTGGTAAGAGGTAAACGTGTAATATAAATGAGCCGAGCTCTGGCAAAAGGGGGTTTAATGCGTCCCCGTGATGCACAACACTAAACAGTTATCACATGTTTATGGATCCATAAAATCTCTTTTGTCGAACAACCGAATAAATCATGAAGTACACTGGTCCTTTGACATGCAAAAAAAACCACAAAGCTTCGAACCATGCAGTTCTAAACGCAAGTGTTCTATAATTTGATGACGTATTGAAATTTGCGCTCGATTTTTCAAAAAAGAAAACAATCTGCTGGCTGTGACCATATAAAGAAGCATGTCTCCCAACTAGTAAGGGCCTCTTTCATAGTAAATTCAAGCAGTTGACGAGTTTAGGGTAAACATCAAAAACATTGTTATTTTTGCTTCCAATTAATTTTTATTTACCTATTTGTTGAGATCGTTGGAAACATTTCAAAGCAATAAACAGCTAAGCTACCATTTCGACTTTGAAAAAGCAGAAGCCTGTCGAAATGATGATTTTTTTTTTTTTGACTTTTTCAAGATTTAACTCAGGCCAAAACGTTACTAGTGTGCCATCAGAAAATTGATATCTTTTTAACCGTTATGTAGCTGAACCCGGGACGTGCGGTCTGGGTCTATACTCACCAACCATTTAAAGAAAAGTCTTAATCTTATTCTTAAAAGCTTTAAAAATTCGAATTTCATGAATTTGAGTCAAGCTCTGTGAAAAGAGGGTTTAATGCATCTGGATATTGTATCGACCTATGTTAGCCTTTGCATTCCGCGCAGGCGCACCTGGGCCGAAATTTTTTTTGCCTCATGATTCATAAATATGTTTAACCCTTTACCAAGCAATCCCTGGTTTTTACGACCCAGAGGAAGAAGCCTTCTGAAAACATTGTGGGAAAAGGAGAAAATGCTGGTAACCAGCATTTTCTCCTTTTCCCACAATGTTTTCTACTCTTCTAAAGTCAAGTTTCAATTTTTGAGTAACGTTTATTTTGTCGTCTGCAAATGCTTTGAATTTGGACAAGTCTAAAATTTTGTCGTTTGGTAAAGAGTTAAACAAAATGGATTTATGGACCCATGATTATATGATGTTTTGCTTGGTATAATTCATCACGGAGATGAAATAAACTTCTTTTACCAGAGCGCCACTCATTTGTTTTCCATTTCTAAGCGTCTTTTGCTATTCATTTTTCAATACGGAAAAATATCCAACCTTTGAAGGAGGTGTGAACGATTTTATGATGGTATTAAACAGCATAAATTTATATATATGGTAGTGACTGTACGGTTGATTTGTATTGATTGACTGAAATCGAAAGTAGAATGCGCAGAGCGCATGCGTATATGAAAGTACTTGGTTCCGGGCAGAGTGATCACAGAAAGCGGATTTGCTATACGAATCAGCTAGAAAAGTCTCCACTTCTTTTATCGAACCGTTAATTTTTCCCTACATTGAATATAGGTCGCATACATTGAAAATCTCACTTCAATCAGAAATCTTGTCACTCGAGAGTAACTATAACTCTAATACGAGCATAAAATCGCTTCAAATTGATGCGCTGGTATTTCAGTCTACTAACCGTATTTGGGCTAACCAACTTTAATTTTGCTCACCCCTGCTTCTTTCATCCAGTAATTTCATAAACAAGCAAGCAAGCCAGCAAGTAAGTAAGCAAGCAAGCAAACAAGTATTTTATCATAGTGACATGTGTATAAGCAGCAAATCAAATTTACAAATAAATAGTGATATCAAAAACACCCGGCCCCATGGGCCTATATGTCACTTTTGAAAACAATTACAGTACAAATAAACAACTTTTACATTTTACGAGTAATTAAAGGCTTATTTTTCATACCTCCAACATCATTGCTTTATACTACCCACCATATGCGCTTTTCAAGACTTCGAGTCCTTTGATTTCTTGAAAGATGTCATTTTTTTACCCTGAGGATGCTTAGAACGACTCACTGACCTTTTGCGGACAGTGTAGATCAAGATCAGACTGCACAGAACGTGCAGTCTGATCTTGGATCTACACTGTCCGATTAGGAGATTTTTTTTTCTTCAGAAAATAAGTTTCAAGCAGCATAATTCGGGTTTTTTTTTTTGACATCGGCATGAAAGTTTTATTTGACTTATTTAGCATGACAAGGATTAAAGTTTCAGATGTTCCCATATTTTCGATGGCATGATTTCTGTTTAAAGAGTGTTAATTACAGGAAATCTAACAAGTAGCGCTCAGTTGTCAACCCGATATCTGACTTGAGGGGTTACAATATTTCATTGCCATGGAAACCATGTGTCAAGTTCGAACGAATTCTCAATGACAACGTGGTTTTTTTTTTGTTTGAACTTTACCTATTTTGGATTGAAACAGGTGAGTGACCTCTAATTAACCTTTTACCAAACAATTCCGAGTTTTACCGATTCAGAGAAATGATTCCTTTGAAAACATTGTAGAAAAAGGATTAAATGCTGGTAACCAGGGTCTGTATTCACCAAACCATTCTTAAGACCATTCTTGATCTAATCATAGATTTTGAAAGTAACACAACTCCTGATTGGCTAAACCAATGGTTTAATCTTGTAAACCAGCTGGTTTAGCCAATCAAAAGGTTTGTCACTTTCACATTTAGAAAATTCTTTTCAATAAGAAGAAGAATGTTCTAAAGAATGGTCGGGAATACGGACTCACCATTTTGTCTATTTCCTACAGTCCATCTTCCCGTTAAAAATCCTTCACCAAACAATCAAGTGTTTAAAAGAGCCTCGGGAAATAATAGACATTGTAGGAAAGAAGGAAATGCTGGTAACTATTATTTTCTCCTTTTCCCGCGATGTTTTGTACCGTTTTAAAGGCAATCCCTTAATCTGAGCTGAAGTTATTTTGTCGTCTGCAGTTGCGTTCAATTTGGACAATTCTAAAATCTTGTCGTATGGATAGGTGCACTGGTCCCTGCGATGTAATTGAAGTAATATATCAATTGACGTTGAATAATAGAACAAACATAGAGACGTCTAAGATGTGCACGCCAAATAATCTGATACGTGACTGAGCCATGCTCTGTGAATAGGGGGCTTAATGCATCCCCGTGATGCATGATACCAAGCATGTCATCACAGTAGATCCATAAAATCCGTTTTGTATGATAACCTATATGAGGTACACTGGTCCTTTGACATGTGGAAAATTGACCTAAACCAAAAGGTTTCGACTCAGGCCAGCCTGCGCAGATTGCTGACCTGAGTCGATTTTTTTTGCAAATGCATAAAGCTTCCTTTTTATAGAGCATGTCTTGGAACTTCGGCGAATTATGAGTTTGAATAACTTCAGAGTGGAAGGCAAGGAATTTTTGCATTATGCAAACTGAATATGTCAAGATCAGACTGCACAGAACATGCAGTCTGGTCTTACATCTAAACCTGTCCGCTGTTTTGTCTCATATTTAGGTCAAAAGAACTTTTAAGTAACAATTATTATTGTTGGGCACTGTTTTTTTTTTCCAAAATGGAAACATTTGCCTTATTAATCAGCGCCCTGACTATTTAATCCACCTTACGGGGGTATTTGAAGATACTTTTTGCGGACAATGTAAATCAGTATCAGACTGCACAGAACGCGCGGTCTGATCATTGATCTACACTCTCCGATATTTTGGGAGATACTCGAGTCAAATAAGCTTACAAGTTGCCGCAGTTGGGTTCGAGTCTCGACTGAATATCTATGTTTCACTTACAGCAGTCTAAGAACTGGAAATGTGATATTTGATACAATTTATATGATTCTGTCAAATGAATTTAAGGATAAAGTTTTGAGAGAGGGACAGGCAGAGACAGAGACAAAGACAGAGGGAGAGAGACAATGCGAGAGAGAAAGAGAGACAAGGGGAGAGAGAAAGAGAGAGGGAGAGAGAGAGAGACAAAGACAGAGAGACAGAGAGAGAGAGAGATAGAGAGGGAGGCAGAGACTTAGAGAGACACACAGAGAGAGACAGACATAGACAGAGAGAGGGACAAGGAGAGAGAGAGAGACAGAGACAGAGACAGAGACACAGAGAGAGAGAGAGAGTGAGAGAGAGATAAGTATAAAGGGAAAGAGAATAATATAAAGGGAAAGAGAAATATAGAGGAAGAAAGGGGAGAGACAGATTGAAGGAGGGAAAGACAAGTAAGACGGAGAGACAGTACAACGGAAAGTCAATGCTGATTGGTCTGTTTATAAGGGTCAGGATCACTGTCGATATACTATCAGTTTACTACTGCATTATCTGATAAATTCAACATAAACTATCATAGCAGATATTGATAATTATTTACGGAATTCCTAAGGGAGACCATCTCGTTATTAATTTTACATTTACCCTCTATCTAACTCTTTACCAAACTACAAAATTTATGACATATCCAAATTGAGAGCATTTTAGAATGAATGTGGCTTAAAGCATAAAACTTCTCCTTCGAGGACAAGAAAAAATTAGGCAAATTGTCCCGTTCCTGTTCATTGAATCATCAAACAATTCTGAGTTTTAACGAATAGGCCTTTTGAAAACAAAGTGGCAAATGGAGAAAATGCTGGTTACCAGCATTTTCTCCTTTTCCCACCATGTTTTCTACTTTTCAAAGGTAGAGTCCATCATTTGATCCACATGTATTTTGTCGTCTGTAAATGTTCTGAAATTGGACCGGTCTAGAATTTTGTCGTCTGGTAATGGGTAAAACCTTTTCCAAATGATTTCGTGTTTTTACGATTCTGAAGAAGAATGCGTTTGAAAACATAGTGGAAAAGGAGAGATATCTTGTATACATGCATTTTTTTTTAACTTTTTTTTCCTTTTATGTGCTTTAACATAGTTTTCAACATTACATCAGTCATATCGCAGCGGTCAGTGTACCAGATTATGCTTTCCTGGAGTTTCTTCTACCAGTACTTCGCAAAATGTTCTTCCGAAGCCATTCGCTGCTTTTCAATATAACCATCGTCGGAAAAAAATGATAAGTAGTGAGAGAGAAATGAATCTTGTCGTAACGGCTATCGTCAATCCTTGGAGAGAAATTGGCAGCGTTAGGGATTCAAACAAACCCCCACACACACACACACACCTTGGTTTCAAGCCCTTAAGGTTATCAACTGTACTAATGAGCTTGGCTTATAATGTTGATTACCCACATGTAACAGTTCTGGCTAGCATAATTACCTCCCTTTAATAAATGCAAATGAGAATAGGCTATGCTAAGTATGGGAATGTTTCTGTGGGAATATCATTCGAGACTGAAACACCTTCATAGAAAAGAAAGCCACACACCCACAAAGCTCAAATGGTAGAGCGTAGGTCTTGTATGTATCAAATCTTGGTGCTCGGTGGATTTCAATCCCACGGCTGGGCATCTAAAATTACTGATGGTTTAACGAAATATAAGGGATTCCGCATGACGGTGTTTTACAGCATTAAAAAGCAGGCGCAACTAAGGTTGGCGTTCGCCCTGTATCTTGCACTATCCCCCGTAACAGCCGTAACTGTCTTCAGAGGGCGTCGCCAAATAAACGCACATTCATTCATTTTTCGATAGAAACGTGGAATATCTAAGCCTGTTTACCTAAACAAACCCGAATATCTCAAATGGTAGAGCAAATCTTCATGGCTAACTTTGCCATGCAAATCAAACCCGATAACTGCTATTTGACCGCGATGTAAGCCAATTAAATTATAAGAGTTTGATCCCTTTGGGCCGTGAAATCGATCACTACGGATTGGTATATTGACTGGCGATCTCTGCAAACCCTTTGCACTAATAACCCGAATATCGCGCTTCGAGTGCAAAGGGATTATCGATAAATTCCAAGGGGAGTAATTCTTGTTCGACCTGCACGTTAAAGTTGGGGATGGGCTACATGGTTGATTAAAAAGACTAGAAATCATTTTGGTGAAATTCTACACCGAGATCCTGTAGTACGTTGCTATATAATGAGTACGCCAAAGCAATATACGTAACAAATATGCAAAATACGTTTCATCTGTATCTTGCACTATCCCACGTAAACATATTTAACGGCATCCTTGGGGCGTTGACCATATGGGCAACCGGTGGCGACGAAAAAAACAAGAAGACAAAAATCACACAGTGTGTTTGTCTGCATTAAGTGTCCCAGCTGGATGCCTTTAATTCTTTTTCTGCTTTGTATCGTTTACTTTTGTTCAAATTGTGATTTGCTGTTCGTAATAAGTTGGGTTTATTTCAGGGACTGACTCGTTCACATCCAATAAAGGTATGAGTCTTGCTCTGTGAAAAGGGAACTTAATGCGTCTTCAAAAAATATGTCGACCTATGTCAGATAAATTTTCTGCATGACAAAGGACCATTTTAGCTTCAGATCCAATCCATTGTTAGACTAAACGGATTTTATGGATCCATAACCATGTGATGGTTTGCTCGGTATAACAAGTTTTTGATATAATGCTGAAAAAGAAAAAGCCTCGTTTTACGTCATCAAATGTTGACTTCAAAGACAGGAAGTCTTCTTGCAAGCATAGTTAAGAGCATATTAACTTTATGGCCGTATGTCTAAAAGTTTGGGTGAAAAACCAGTAACAAATTTTGTCACAGACGCTGTAATACAGCTTCACTGTAAAAGTAGTTCAGGGAGCGGTAAACAATTGTATTACTACGCTGCGCTCTCATCTGTATGTAGCCCAAACGGAGAAGGGTCAAAGATCAATAGTTTGTAGAGATAACGAAGCTATTTCATCACAACGGATTCCGCTTTGTAATTCTCTGTAATTGATTGTTGGGAGTCTGTTTACGGTATTAGTGTGAAACTGTCAGTAGCTCGAACGGAAGCCTCTAATCCTCTTAAAGTTTGTTTCACAACTAAGCTTGCCTTTGCGGACAGTTTAGATCAAGATGTGCAGCCTGATCTTTGATCTATACTGTCCGTAAGAGATTCTGGACAAGAGCAACCTTTAAATTGCAATTACATAGGTCTATTTTCTAAATAGGGAATGTCCGCTTGGTTTATACGGCGCCCTATGTGTTGACCCACTTTCCATTCTGAAAACAGAATTCAATTAAACAGCGTCTGAAGACTATATATGGCCTATCTCTTTCGAAGATGACAAAATTTTAGACTCTTCCAAATCTTTTTACAGATTAAATGTTGTTCTAGTGATTGGACATGTGCTAAGAAGGTTAACAAACACTGTGGGAAAAGAAAAGGGGCCATATACCATGTTCGCTTTTGTTTCACCGCTGAGCATTATTTCGACGTCCATGTGGGAGCAGACAGCGGCTTTATAAAGAATGTTGTGAGCAGTATCTGTGGAAGGCTTTCAGAAATACATGGATTGGTGCACTTTATTAACCGCACTTTTATGATCGAAACGATGTTGAAATGGAAGTAGACCTCAAACAAATAAAAACAAGCAAAGAAAAGATTTGAACGAGCCGATGTCTTCAAACCTACTGACAGAACATTTTGAAACTGTATTGTAATCTCTACAAGAAAGCAGAGTTTACGACTTGTGCACGTTGAAAGCATTCGCACACATATCAAACGCGACCCCCCCCCCCCCCCCCCAAAATAAAAAACACACACACACACAAGATGTGGGTTTGCAGGGATAGAAAACATGGTAGGAAAAGGAGAAAATGCTGGTTACCAGCATTTTCTCCTTTCCCACCATGTTTACAAAAGGCTATTTCTTTTGGGCCTTTAAAAGAATGGATAGTTTGGTAAAGGGTTCAAAGCATGATAACTGTTGTAATGGGTAACTGACTGTGCTTGGCCAAGGATCTGAGTTGTCTTGCCTAAGGACACTTCCTCGAAAGATAGGTACATGGGTCAAGATAGCGTAATTGTACAGTCAGTGGAGGCACATACGAGTATCAGAGACTATGTAACAGTCGTGGGGTCAGGTCTGATTGAATGACACTTTACACCACTTTCAAAATTGTTTTAGTTATACATATGTCATGACAACAGCTTACATATCCATGCATGTCCTGGGTTTGACCAGTACAAGGCTGAGGCTCTGAAGTGTTGTGTCTTGTCCAAGGACGCTCCCACGAAAGTGAGGTATATAGGTTTAGACAGCGTGATGCTACAGTCAGAAGAGCACACAACTTCCTAAGAGACCATATAGTAGTCATGGCGTCAAACGTCATTGAATGGTGTTGCAAGTCACGTTCAAAATTATTAAGTTATATCAGGGCGACAGCTCACATACCCATGCATGTCCTTGGTTTCACCTGTACCAGGCTAGGGCTTTGAAGTGTCATGCCCCAAGACATTCCTACGAATAACCCACTACCTCGGGTGAGGCTACATTTCATTCATATAAAGGCAAACACTAACTTATCATGCCTTACCCGGAGCTCTCCCGAACTAGGCTGGATTTAATGTAGTGCCGTCGGGGTGGAGACGTCCATGTATTGCAAGCAAGATCCGCTTGGTGGCAATACGATTGTAACTTTTTGTGCAAGTCTATCACCAAATGTTCTTTTTACAAGATGATAAAATTTTAGGCTGGACGAAATTGTTCAAATGTTGACGTTTGTCACTGATAGAGCAGACAACATTGTGAAAAAGGAGAAAATGCTTGTTTTCGACATTTTCTCATTTTCTCTCAATATTTACAAAAGCCGTTTCCCAAGGGTCGACAAAACTCGGGACTGTTTGGTAAAAGGTTAAATCTTTACAAGCTGACTTTTTTTTTTTTAATTCAAAGCATTTACAGACTGCAAAGTGCACATACAAGTATATGTCTTTGAAGGAGGAGAAATGCTGGTTACTACATTGCTATAGAAGGCCCTTCAGGAACATCTCTCCCTTCTCCTCCTCCACCTTCCCCCCACCTTCCCCATTAGATTGTAGGAAATGGCAGAACACACAGATCACAAATATCGGGTTGTGTATTCACCAACCCATTCTTAAGAATATTCTTAGTCTTATTCTCCAGAATTCAGTTTGAAAATTGAGGGTAAAACAATTTCTGATTGGCTTAACCATTTGGTGTAGCCAATCAGAAGTTGTGGTACTTTAAAATAAAGAAAATCTTGCAGAAAAAGATTCAAAATGTTCTTAACCATTAGGCTGCTAAGCTCGACTAACTGACCTTTTGCGGACAGTGCAGATCAAGATCAGACTGCACAGAACGTGCAGTCTGATCTTGGATCTACACTGTCCGATAAAGAGATATCTATTCCCCCCAAAAATACCTTTGAAATAGCAAAATTTGGATTTATACTAATAACTTGGAAGTTCCATTTTAGTTATTTAGCAGGATAAGGGTTCAGATGGGTTGGTGAATACGGACCTAGGATTACGACAGCTACAGAACTGAACTCCGGGGAAAAGGTGAACAGGTGAATTGTGGCCGCAAGTCAAACTGAAATAAAGTGAATACGGCGTAAAAGACGAAATGAACGAATAGTTTTTTATAGGTTGCTAATTAGGGAAAGTTTGTATCAAACAGAAACCATATAAAGGCACGTGATTTTTTTTTTATTTCCCAGACACAAATCTCAGGAAGGATTGGTTTTTACGATCCCATAAAACAATGTGACATTTAAAAACTCGTGAACCCCTTCAAATGTTTAGCGCAGATTATTTCTACCGGCTCTGTGAACAGTGTAGTTAGATCTTGGATCTACACTCTCCGTCATCTTGTGGTGGCCAATATGACCTTTTTATTTCAAATTGCTTTACCAAATAGTTTCGTATTCAAACGATACTTGAGAAACGAATTTTGAAAACATTGCTGGTAACCAATATTTCGCCTGTATCCAAAATGGTTCCTTATCTGTTAAGGACAAGATCATGTAGATCTGCCTTTAGTCTCATTTATTTTGTTGTCTGCAAATACTTCTAATATGGACAAGAGTAAGCTTTTTTTTTTTTTAATCTCGTAAGGAGTTATTTTTCACAAAACAAGTCTATGATTTTAAGACATAGGGCAAACATTGTCTCGCCCCCGCCGAACTGGAAAAATGCAGGTGACTCGCAAATTCTCTTTTTCTCACAATGATATCTAAACCTTCAGAGAAAAGTTCAAGTCATTCGAACCACATTTAATTTGTCGTCAGCCATTTTGCTCCCAATATAATTATAGAAGTCAAAAAAAAAATTTATGGCAAAAATTTATTATTTCATGCTTTTCTGTAGTTTATGTGGAAATAATGATGGATTGTGGTTTGATAATTTCACCTTTTCGACCAGTGAATTTACTGATTTGTGATTTGATAAATTCACTGGTACGGAACCACTTTTTCCCCTTCATCCATTTTTCACAATATTTGTACTTATTCAACTGACTTTGACGAGTAAAATTACATATTTGCCCCCAAAAAGAGGAGGAATGGGTTTTATAAAAAAAAAAAAATGTTACGGTAAAGAACTGTATCTGAAGCCTAAACCCTTTCATAAAACCCAGCTGAATGAGAATAGATACGGCACGATCAGACTAGGGTCCGTATCCACCAACTATTCTAAAGAAAGTTCTTAGTCTTATTCTCAAAAATTTTCTAAATTTGAAAATAACACAACTTCTGATTGGCTAAATCAAGAGTTGTGATACATTCTAATTTGGAAAACTCTTGGGTGATTTCGTCTCAAATTGCTTAAAACACAATACAATCATAATTCTGGTCTATACCAACGAACTGTTTCTTCTACTCAATTCAAGCCTATGAGTTTTGTCACTTCGAATATAAATAAATGGCGGACACTAATGATACTAACGCGGAAGGGTATATTTGGGAAAGATGTGTGGAATAAAGATTTAAAAAAATGTTAATTTGAAAAAGTAGATTTTTGTCTTTTTTTTCTTTAATAATTCACTGAACGTGATTTCGTCTCAAATTGCTTAAAACACAATACAGTCATAATTCTGGTCTATACCAACGAACTGTTTCTTCTTAATTTGGTCAATAGATTCTCGTCGTAATGCGGTCTTATGTAGAAAAGGGGGGTACTGCGCGGGGAATTACCGAAAACAACTGAACTGGATTTTGATTTAAAGTCCCAACACGAAAGGTGGTAGAAGTATGAAATATATAGAATATTTTTTAGGGGTGAGAGATCAAAATTCATTTCATCTCGTGAACATAGGGTAATATTTTCACGAGTGGCTGCCACTCGTCAGAATATAAACGTATGATGTTCACGAGATGAAATAAATTTCGATCTTTCATCGAAAAAAAAATATCTACAATACCTTAACCAAACAACGCTGTGATTTTACACCGCTAAGAAAGAAGATTTTTTGAAAAGATCGGTAAAATGTTGAATAACCATCTTTTCTAGTGACCGAAAATATCACTTTTATCTTTATTCATTTACTTATGTTAAAGTTGAGATACTTCAAAATAATCATTCTCCAAAATTCAGTTTTCTACAGTTCTTTTAAATTTTATGGTATTACTTTATCAAATAAAATTGTAGACTTTATCCAGTTGAGAGCATTTGCAGACGACAAATTCAAAGTGGCTAGACAGATGAAATTTGTTTTAGAAATTGTAGAAAACATCGTTTGAAAAGAAAATATAGCTGGTTATATTTGGCCATACAGATGGAACTTATTTAACAACTAGTAGAAAAAATTGTGGGAAAAAGGAGAAAATGCTGGTTACCAGCATTTTCTCCTTTTTCCCACACTGTTTTCTAACGCCATCTTCCCAAGGGGTCGTTAAAACATGGGATTATTTTGTTAAGAGTTAACTAATGACAGATGCTTGTGTTTAGACAAAATTTGCCCCCCCTAGAGTCTCATGTATCAGATATAAGACTATAGAGAGAGAATTTTGTCTACGAAAGGTGTCTGCTCTTCTGATGAATGGAACATAAATTCTTTTCTAAATTAAATAATGACTGAGTGAAGAGAATTTTTGTTTATTTTATTTGTTACACTGTTTCAAAATGTATTTGCATCGTATCACCAAGATTATTTCATTTTATTTAATTCTTTGCCGCAGTTTATCAAGAAATAATAGTGGATAAAGGTTTGATAATTCATGGTAACGACCAGTGAAAAATACCGATTTCATGTTTTCTAACTCTTCAATTGAAGGCGGAAACTATGGTGGCATATTTCTGCCGCGAGATACGAGATAGCTATTGCTATAATTTAAGAGAACTATCGTGATCAAACAAAGTTTCCTGTAAATATTATCTAGATTATAAAAATTTTCACGATAAAAATATCGCGATAATTCTAACTTTTATCATGATTTTTTTTTGCTTTCGTGCCCACAACTTACATTCACGGTATCTATAATTAGATACGGTTACGGAACATCTTCGTCTATTGATATGTACAACGTTATGAATTTGCCTTTTCCCTGAATGGTTTAAAGTTGTTTGTAGGAGGCATTTCGAGTCGTCTTTGTGATTTTACAGACTTATGTTTATTTAGGGTCTTGTCAAAATTTGCCTATTCAGTTACAACTGATAATTTTTCGAATTTCTACTTACTGCAATCTTGTGAAGTCAAAAACTATCGAGCTCATCCAAATGGTGAATTTTCTATTCATAGATATCGAGAAACGGATAGAACTATCACGACAATTTTATCTCGAATGTCAGCTTCGTGCTACATTGAGAAATTTTGAGTTAACTTATTAAGTTTATTGTGATATTATTTTCAGGAAACTTTTCACTATCTCGATAAAATTTCCAGGAAACTTTAAGTTATCGAGATAGTTTTCTAAAATTATCATGATAGCTATCTCGTATCTCGTGGCAGAAATATGCCACCATAGTAAATAGTAGTTCCCTCGCACTTGTAACAAAGGTAAACAGCGCGTGCCAATCAGCCAAAGGGAAATATGACGTAATTTACGTGCATTTACCCTACATTTCTCACGCTTTAAAAAATATTGTAATGCGTCGTTATGTGAAAAGGGGTACGCCACGCGGAATTGCCAAAGACAACTGAACTGGATTTTGACGAAAGTCCCAACAAAAAAGGGGTCAGAAGCATGAATTAAATAGAATATTTGTTTTTTAAGGTGAAAGATCAAAATTCATTTCATTTTGTGAACATCATCGGTAATATTTTCACTCGTGACTGCTCCACTCATGAAGATATTACCGATGGTGTTCAGTCGGTGAAATAAATTTCGATCTTTCACCGAAAAAAAAAAATATCCTCTATATCATAAACGTCCCCTGCGGATTTCACCAGAACTGGTTTTGGGCTAGATGAACCGGTCCCCGTTAGACACCTATAACGATTCCGTAACTACGTCCAATCTTGTTTGTATCAAGGAGGGTTCTGTTTTGAAATACGTTTGGCCACATGAAATTAAACATGGTAGTACCCATGAAATGCATGATCAGCACTGATAACAAGCATGGTGTAGTTATTCATATCTATCGTCTCATCAGTGAAAGCTGCCGATGAAATTGAAATTCATATTAGAACTAAGTTTACAAACTGTTTGTTAAGGGAAATTTTGCTAGAAAGATTGCATTTGAAAGATATTACTCGTTTTTTTGTATGTGGGGTCTTACTTCTTAACGAGAAGTCAAGCGGTCTATTTCCGGCGAAGAAATTTATGTTGTGTAGGTACATATCATCCATCGTCATACAGCCCAGGGGTTTGAACAACAGATCACCCGAGGTTTGCCGAATGATCTATAACCGTCATTTATCACAACTGTATCCTATTTCGCGCCATAGACGACTGGTGATTTTTCAAATTTTTAATCAAATTATTATAATCTTCCTCGAAAGAATAGAAAGCATAAGTGGATTTCTTTTTTTACACGCAATGTCTTCAAAAGAATTTTTCCCCAGGGTCTTAAAAAAAACGAAACTTTTTGGAAAGGCTGAAATACTTTAATTAATGTTGATTTTCCAACTTTCACGAGGATTTTGCAAATCGTCGTATAAAATTTGTTTCCAAGGGGATGCGATTTTAACGAGTAACAAAAGTTCGATCATCAAAATAACCCTTTCGGCGCCATATGCGAAAACAGGGGCTGTTGCGAATGGCATATATCAAGATCAGACTGCACAGAACGCGCAGTCTGATCTTGAATCTGCACCGTCCGCTTGTTAACTCTTTCCCAAACAACAAAATTTTAGACTAGTCCAAATTGAAAGCACTTGCAGACGACAAAATAAACATAACTCAAAAATTGAAATTTGTTTCCAGCAGGGTGGAAAACATTGTGGGAAAAGCAGAAAATGCTGGTTACCAGCATTTTCTCCTTTTCTCACGATGTTTTGAAAAGGCTTCTTTTTCAGGGCCGTGAAAACCAGGGATTGTTTGGGAAAGGGTTAAGTCAAGCTTATAGGATAAAAATCTTTCTTAGTTTGAAAGGACTGTATGCTCAACTGTCAAAAGAGGTCCAGTTTATTTATTTGGCGCTGAAACAGTTAAACTAGATTTATAATACGTACTTGAATGTAGATTCGGGTATACCTTTTGCCCTTACCAATAGGCCTTGAGTTTTAACGACTCTAGCAAAACAGCTTTTGAAAACATTGCGTGTAATAGAGAAAATGCTAGCATTGTGTCCTGATCCCACCATTTTTGCTACTATATCAAAGACAATCCCCTTAACTTGACGCAAAAATTCACCTATCGTCCCATATTCAGAAATATCTTTAAGTATTACTTATACGCTTCAGCCATGCTTTGTGAATTGTAGGTTCAATGTATCAGCAAAAAGCATCGACCCATGTCAGTCTGCGCAGGTTGACCTGGGTCGAAACTTTCTGCTTCGGGTAAATTTAGGCATGTCGAAGGACCAATCTACCTCAGAATTCAGTGAGTTGCTAGACAAAAATGGATTTAATGGATCCATAGGTATCAATGACTAGCTTGGTAAAAGTACATCACGGAAATGCATTAAACACCCTTTTGCCAGAGCATAGCTCATTTAATTTTGATTCACCACAGTTAACAAATCTAAATAATCCTGCTAAATAAGTAAAATGAAATTTTCAAGCCGATAGAAAAAAATCCAAATATTGCTATTTTAAAGGTATTTTGGGGGGGGGGGGGGAAATATCTCCTTATCGGACAGTGTAGATCCAAGATCAGACTGCACGTTCTGTGCAGTCTGATCTTGGTCTACACTGTCCGCAAAAGGTCCTTGAGTCGCGCTTAGTAGCTTAAGGGCTAAAAACTTAAAAAAAAAAAACAGGATGATTTCCAGCCAATAAATAGCAAAGTCAAGTTTCCTTATTGCATTGAGGGGAACCATTAAAAAGCTATATTTCTGCTAAATAGTTTTCCTCCCGTCACACTTTCCGTAGTTTTTATTGAAATCGAAAGGCGTTCAATATGTTCGTCTGTAAACGTGCTAAACCCATTTTGTTTTGGCATGCAGAAAACATAAAACTCCGACTTTATTGTGTTTCACAAGGAGTCATTGTCTTTGAAAATGCGATCAATGTATCTGCGAAAAGTATCCATCTATGCCCACACAGGCTTACCTGAGTTGAAACATTTTCCGTGTCAAAGGAGCATTCTACCTCCTGATTCAGTCGGTTTTTCTACGAATAAGGATCCATGACGATTTGCATGGTAAAATGCAATTCTAAGATGCATTTAACTCCTTTTTCCCAAAGCTCCGCTTATATCATTTTGTTTTTATGCCAAAGAAATTTTTTTAACCATCGAACCGGTTTTACCGGATGAATGAACTAGACAAACGTCCTAGAAAAAAAACCCTTGCTAAAGAAATTCAAAATGTAAAAACATGGATCGTATATATACTGCACAAAAAAAAAAACGCAGGTTACATACATGTGCAACCATTATGCAATTTGATAACATGTAGCTGAACTCATTTTTTTTCTAACGCTTAATACTCTTGAGAAAAATACTGCACTTTCTACTGTTTAATTAAATCTATTTGCTATCATAGTACGGCTGACCCAAGTACAGAGGGGTCAAGCTATTGTGTTGCTATAAGGAGGTCGACAGCAACAGGTTTCAAAAGGAGAGCCCATACAAGAAAGGTACATAAAACCATCAAAGTACTTTTGACACAGTTTTGCCCTTTTTCGGCATACGATTGTCTCGGGAAAAAAGCTACTACTGCCGAGCATTGGCATCCCCCATGCGGTATTCTTGTACGTATTTTGTTGGTGTGTTTACGAAATTGTCCGCTGTAAAATTCATTTCCGGAGGCATTGGGTTATCCTGGAACAAAATGAAACAACCATATGCGATCCATCACGTCAAATAGTAATTCTGGCTGGGTCTGAATGATGACACTCGTTATCTGTGTTGATATATCCATGTTATTAGTAAACTGACAGCTTTTTTGTGTTGAAATATCGGAAATGAGAAATGGACAGAAACGCTATCCCTTTAGTCCTCACCAGACGACAAAGTTTTAGAATCTTACAAATCGAAAACGTTGCAGACTTTACATTAGATGTGGCTAAAACAATGGGATTTATCGGTGAAAGTGTATAAAACATGGTGGGAAATAGGAGAAAATGCTGGTGACCAGCATTTTCTCCTATTCCTCACAATGTTTTTTCAAGCTTTATTCTTCAGAATCCTAATTTTAACACTTAATGGTTTGGTAACGGTTTAATTCCATAGCCCCAATTTATTATTTTCCCCGTTCCAATCAGTTGGTGTACGTTCAAGCTGCGTTCATCTTGTGTTCATAATAAAATGAAATCTACACGTCTGATTTTATCACCGAAGATTTACGGACGGGGATGTACGTACAGTATAATGGACAAACACCGCCGTTTGATTTTGCACTGTTTCGCTGTCTAAAGCAAGATTTGAGAGGAATCCACTACATTACTGTTCAAGAACGTCGGATGGTTGTAAGATCATTAATCGGAGCCTACTCATAACCATGGTTTAGAGACGTGCTCATACAGAGGGTTACAGGGCGCAAGAAATGGGTGGATGCTGGTGGACAGAACGTTGACAGACTTTAATTTGACGTTGCAATAAACTACGTCGACGTCGTCAAACTGTTTCGTGTTGAGTCACCATTTTATGTAAATAGGCTTGTAGTGATTAATTGGCTCGTTCACTTTTAATTGAATTTTCCAAACCTATTCATCAAATGTGCTTTTATTAGATCAAAACTATGGATAAAATCAGACATGTAGATTTCATTTTATTTAAGCAGTCTCAAAGCTTTCAGGACAACCCCCGTACAAGTTATTTTACAGTGCACAGAGACACTATTTCGCGCTGCCTCTAAACGGGATGTAACGTGTACCCGATAGCGTGACATTTTGTCTAATGAATGTTGATTTGTTTTCGTTCCGATTAATTTCTTTGCATTCACATGCGTTTTCTCGATACCAAGTTGTATTATGTTACATGTTTATTGTAAGATACAGAATTAATTTCTGGTTGGTAATCCAGAATGACAATGGCGAATTACAAGTCATCGCGGAGGTACGCTTCGGTGAGAGTAATTCGTTCAGTATTTCCGGTTCGGAAAGTAGCGAGTGCAGCCAAGCCAAACGTTTTCCTTCGTGATTGAAAGTAGTGCACAGAACCAATGATTCCATTGGACCCATCCGTTTTTTCACAACTCTGCCGATTTCGTAGCTACATCTAACCTCGTCGTCAAGGATTCATTTTGAAGTACTGTCAGTCATATGATCTCGTAAACATGGCGGCGCCGAGGCAAATCGATAAGCAACGACATCAAAAACCGCGGTGAGGTTATTCACATCTATCAACCTGTCGGTGAAAACTGCCAACGGAATAGATAGACCACGTTTAAAATTGATTGTAAAACTGTTTGTCAACGAAAATGCTTTTAGAAAGATTTCGATAGAAAATTGCGACTCTTAATTTCTTTTTGTGTGTGTGTGTGTGTGTGTGTGTGTGTGTGTGTGTGTGTGTGTGTGTGTGTGTGTGTGTTTTTTTTTTCCAAGTGGAGCCTTACAATTTTAAGAACGGTAAAACAGTGTATTTCCGGTGAAGAAATGTACTTTGTAGGTGCATATCACCCATCTTTAATACAGTCGAGGGATTAGATCAACGGATCATCCGAGGCTTGCCGAATGAAGGAAGCATCTGTCTTAAGCATACATAGTTATCCCTTAGATGCTTGCTTTAAAATAATAATATTTGAGCCGTGCTCTGGCAAAAGGGGGCTTAATGCATGTCCGCAATGCGTGATACTAAATCAAGCGATCACATACTTACGGATCCATCATAGCCATATTTTTTAACAAACAACTCAATCACGAGGTAGACTGGGCCTTGGCCACACAGAAAATTGACCGATAGCGAAAAGTGTCGTTCCAGGTCAGCCTGCGCGGACTGCGCAGGCTGACCTGGGACGACACTTTTCGCAGATGCAGTAAGCCCCTTTCCACAGAGCACGGTTCATTTATTAACGTCTGTTGTTTCACAGACAGTTATCGGATTCTTTTCTTTCCAATCTAGCATTTTCAGTTCAATCGTTACCGTCATTCGAAATGACGTGCAAGCTGATCACATTCTACATTCTTTGTAAAGAGTACCAGTGTTCGAAATGAGCAGGTATGGAGTGGAATAATAAACTATGATATTTGAAAGAAATTTCTGTTGTTTTACAGACTGTTATCGAATTCCCGTTTGTCCTAATCTGATATTTTGCGTTTTAACCTTTACTGACATCTATTACTGATTTCTGATTGGCTGAATTCCTATGGGATGTTCTGTTTAAAGGTTTCAAATTATCTGGTAATCAGCGTCAATGAATTATATTGATTGTATGGTGGTTATTTCAGTTATATCGCGGCGGCCAGTGCACCTATCTATGCTTTCCTGGAGTCTCTTTTACTAGTACTTCGCACAATTTTCTTTCCACGCCACCGGCTGCTTTCCTACATAGCCATCGTCGAAGCAATGGTCAGCGGTGGGAGAGAAATGAATCCTGTCGCAATAACTATCATCAATCCTTGGAAAGAGATTGGCCGAGCCTGGGATCGAACCCACGATCCCCCTGCTTTCAAGTCCTACAGCCCCCGGAAAGAAATAGGATCAGCTGAGGATTCAAACCAGGAAGCCCCTGGTTTTATGCCCAGTATCTTACCGACTGGGGTACCGTGCTCAACAAGTTATAGAAATAATGCTTGCAGAATAGTCAGTGGCACAGGAATGAAAACAGACAATTTCAAACGAAGAAATAAATCTAAATAGGTTGTACACGGATTGGATTGTCAAGCCTGTTTTGCTAGAATATCAACAACAAGCATCTCTTTAAAAAAGATAGACGGCGTAAATTTGCTCTCAAATAGGCCTGCAGGGGTCCTCAGAATAACCAAGTCCACTTTTTTGACCAATCACAAATTTCTATTTATTCATTCGAGTCTATCGATACTAAAAAGTAGCTCAAAAGCCAGCGGATTCAGCCCCGCCGAAAAAACAAGGACATTTCAGACTTTAGATCAAACTGAACGTTCTATGCAGATCTATGCTGTCTGCAAGAGCAATACAGTTTGTGGTTCGCGCTAACTTTTTATTAATACCCCCTTTTTCCGCGGAGTTTGATTGTTTTAGCATGACCGGTTTTAATTACGGCAGGTTTTTCCGACTGCCTGCGTTTTGACATAGATCAAATATCATGGTATATGTAGCCTGACTTTAATCTAGTTTTGCATGATGTATATAGTATCAACATATTCTAACCCGTTACTAAACAATCTAGAGTTTAAGAATCCTGAGGGAGAGAAGACTTCTGAAAACATTGTGGGAAAAGGAGAAAATGCTGGTTAACTATCACTTTCTCCTTTTCCCGCAATGTTTTCTCCTATTTTACAGATAATTTCTATCGTTTCAGCCACTTTTAATTTGTTGTCTGCGAATGCTTCAATTTGGACCAAACTAAATATTTGTCGTTTGGTAAAGAGTTAAAAACTAGAAACGTTGGTGTGGCTTTTTATGGTGAACACTTCAACGGATCGATAGGCCCTGTTTCAACTCTTCTGACGCCAAATAGAATAACTGTGCGTTTTTTTTCTACGGATTAAGCTTTTACCACACAATTCCAAGATTTAACGACCCTGGGGAAGAAGGTTTTTGAAATCATTGTAGGAAAAGAAAAAAAATGCTGGAAACCAGCATTTTCCTCTTTTTCCACAATGTTTTCCAGTCTTTTCGAAGCAAATACCATTACTTGTGCCATGCTGTCGAAGTTGTTGTCTGCAAATGTTTTTTTACTTTGAACAAGTTTAAAATTTTGTCGTTTGGTAAAGAGTAAACAAAGAATTTAAAAAATGGCCGAAAGAGCTTTTTGGTCATTGATTAGGAGTAGCTTGTGTAAATCCAAGATCAGATTGCGCATTCTGCGTGGTCTGATTTTGATCTACCCAGTCCTCAAGAGTCAAGAAGATACTTATGTTGACCATAACAATGAGAGTGTGAAACGCTATATCATACGAAAGAATTGTTGTCTCGTTCATATTGAAAGCATTTGCAATCGACAGACTAAACATCCTCAAATTGCGGGATTTGTCTTTAAAATGGAAGACAACAATCGTAAAAATGGAAAATACTTGTTTGCAGCACTTTCCTTTTTACCCAAACCCCTTCTTCCAAGTTGTCAAATCAGGGGATCTTTTGGTAAAGGGTAGATCATTTTTTCCCAGTAATTCACATATGTTCAGAAATCCCAATGAGACAGAAATGCCATTAAGATAAACGGGGAAATTGTAAGACAGCCCGATTGAAAAATGATAACGCCATGATGGAAATAAACTGATGCTTTGCTGGTACCAAAGTTTCTCTGTTCCACATCTTGTTTTTGTGCGAGTTTTTATGTAGAAAAGTACGAATTTTGTATGAAATACCTTTTGAATGAACTCTTTACCAAACGACGAAATTTAGACTTGCCCAAACTGAGAGCACTTGTAGACGACAAAATAAATGTGATTCGAAAATTCGAATTTGTTCCTCGAAGGATAGAAAACATTGTGGGAAAAGGAGAAAATGCTGGTTACCAGCATTTTCTCCTTTTTCCCCAATGTTTTCGTAAGCCATCTCTGTCATGGTCGTTAAAACTCAGGGTTGAGTGGTGAAGGGTTAAGTAACGCTGTCCAGTACACAGACACATGAAAACCCATTGATTTTTTCGATCATAGTAGTTTGAGCACTATCTTCCGCTAAGTGGCATTTTTCAAATATATACCTATCTGATTTAGGCATTCTGGGTACAAAACCGGACTACTTTTCAAAATGCTAATCGATTCAGTGAATTTCAAAATTAGATATTCAAAATAACGATAACTGGTACGAACCATAACTGGTACGACGCATCCAGCCAGGGTTAGCTAGCATATCTCCTATGCACCAGTCTATAAACACAGCCCCTTCAGGCTTGGGAAATAGCCCCGATATAAAGCATAACATTTCTTGTTGATAAGTTTGTGGAAAACACCTGCAAAAATCCTGGTTTCCCTAAGGTCTATATCTAGAAACTGCATTCAAAGATTTCCAGTAAACAATGGTGGGTCATAGCAGACTGGTCGAATCTTCGAAGATTATGAAATGCACATACAACGATAGCTAAAGTGTTTTCAATCGGTCGGCTTACAGGCCGAGCAAGTGTCACATCAACGGCGTTTTGGTACAACGAAAACAAATTGAAATCACCATCTTTGACCTTCTGCTGCACTTTTGGCATACCCAGAGCTCCATTGTGTGTTTCTATCAAGTATAGGTCCAATGGCCTACACAAGAAGCTAACAAAATCTCACCTCAAAAATTGCTCAAAAATTGCTTTTATTTCTCTCGCTTCCCTTACAGACACAACTATCCTTAAAAATCACAGTAAAAGTAGTACTTTCTGGCTGTAGACCATGTTCCTTTGTGTGGTCAAAGGCACACAACACTTACAGTTTCCCAAGAAATTAAAAAACAAAACTTGCACTCAGTTTCCTCATAAATCATCAAATCAACACCAGAAACAAATTTTAGATCTGCCCTTCTATTTTTTCTGATAAAATAGTGCAACAGAATTGCCTGCTCTAAATTTTTCAAACGGGACTACTACCCGGAAACAAAAAACAGTCTTTTCTCTTTTAAAAGCTGCTAGGCGCGACCCACTGACCTTTTGCTGACATTGTAGATCAAGATCAGACTGCACAGAGCGTGCAGTCTGGTCTTGGATCTACTCTGTCCGATAAGGAGATGTTTTTTCTTTCATAAGATAAGACTGAAATAGCATCATTCGAATTTTCACAATCGGCTTGAAAGTTTCATTTAACTTGTTAAACAGGATAAGGGTGTACACCCTCCCCCATTATGGAGGGGGGCGGGTATTTGCGGGCTCCGTCCTATGCCATAGGGGTCCGTAGTTTGATTCCTGGCACCCATAGACTATATATTATAAACAAGGGATTTAACTGTATGCAGCCCGTTACTCGCCCCCGGTTACAAAAAACAACCTATCTTTTCTACCCCATCAGTTATTCTCCTATTTTTTTCTACAGCTGAGAGTAAAACATTTTTCTACCAGAAAAACACAACTGTTTGTCAGTGGCTAATGCAGTCTGGCTGATACATTCGCTCGAACTTGTAAACTCGCTCAAAAGTCTGCGCCATTGATACGGGTTCGTACATCCGTTTTCAAGATATAAAATGCACTTTAGATCCAATGAAACGCAGCATTAGCGGCACCCACCCTTTAAACATGTTTTAAAATACTACTGACCTATAGTCTTTATCTTCAATAATGACGAAACGCCTCAGAATTCGTTGAATTTGTGATCCACGTTCTTATTTCGAACAGCTGCAGCCATCTTCTGTCATGTGACATTGTTTGGAACGAGAAATTTCATTGGTTGATATGTACTAACAGTCGTGCATTCAACCAATGAAATTTCGTACAGCTGCTCACACCTTTTTGTCACGTGACAATACCGTGACACTGTTTGGAACGAGGAATTTCATTGGTTTATATGCGCGAACGTCAGTATCGAATGTACGAACCCGTGTCAATGGCGAAGATTTTTGAGCGAGTTTACAAGTTCAAGCGAATGTATCAGGCAGACTGCATTAGCCACTGACAAACAGTTGTGTTTTTCTGGTAGAAAAATGTTTTGGCTCTCAGCTGTAGAAAAAATTAGGAGAATAACTGATGGGGTAGAAAAGATAGGTTGTTTTTTGTAACCGGGGGCGAGTAACGGGCTGCATACAGTTAAATCCCTTGTTTTAGTCTATGGGTGATAGAAGTCAAACTACGGACCCCTATGTCCTATGCCCTATGCTTTTGCTGTATGTATGCAAGGGTAGATTTGTTAAAAAGCTAGATTAATTTAGTGCTTGTTCTTATCGACATTTTCTCGTAAATTTCGTTGATATACAAAATCCTACGAGACAAAAATGGTATTAGTGGAAATAAGCATATTGTAATAACCTAGATGGGAAATGCGATAAAACGCCTTTCTGAAATCCCACACAGACATACGTCTGATCTCTTGACATTTGTTGTTGTTGTCGTTGTGGTTTGATGATCTCAACTGTTATTCATCAGACAACAGAATGTTAAACTCGTCTACATTGAAGAATTTGTTGGACGCCAATTTAAATGGGTTTATGATAAAAGGCGTCAAGTTGTGAAATCCACCACAGTTATACGACTGATCTCTTGATATTTGTGTTGTTGTTGTTGTTGTTGTTCGATAACATAACATAACACCTATTTCTACTAACAAGACTGGAAATGTGGTGAAATCCACTGCTGTAAGGTTCAACTTTTGACATGTTGTTACTGTTTGTTGTTGTTTAAAGATGTATCATAACTTATACTTTTCTGTAGATCAATCAACAAATTCCTAGGCTCATCCATATCAAAAGCTTATACAAAGGGCGCCTTTAATGTGACTCAAATACCTTTGAAAGGGTGAGAAACAGATCTGTTAAGAGATAATGAGAAAATGTATTTTTGTCTCCGCTTTTCCACATTTTCGTTGAAAAGCCGTCTTCACCTGGTTGTTTGATAAAATTGGCCTGCAGCACGCGAAAAGGGGCATTCGGACATTTGCGTAAAGTGTCGTCTAGGATCAGCCTGCGCACTCCTCGCTGGCTAATCCGAAACGACACTTTCCGTTTTTATGTAATTTTCTGTTTTGCGCAAGTCTACTGTAGCACAAAATCTTATGTAGTCGTAAAGTGACGTCTCGGATTAGCCTGCGCGGACTGCGCAGGCTGATCCGAGACGACACTTTACGCAAATGTCCGAATGCCCCTTTTCGCGCGTTGCAAGCCATTAATGTGAAAACATTTTATTGTTGGTAACGTTAAACACTAATTTCGAATGTTGTAATTTGCAAAGTTGGTAAAAATGCCCATGAGTCATACTCTGTGAAAAAGGGGTTAAATACATCTACAAAAATTATCGTGTCAGGGCAGCCTGCGCAATCCGAGCATGCTGGCCTGTGTCGAAACTCTGTGCTATTTTTTTTTTTTTTTTTTAATTTCTGCATGTCAAAGGACGTTTTTACCCCCAGATTGAGTCGGTTGTTAAATGAAAAAATGTGTTTTATGGATCCATAATTATGTGATGGATTGCTTGGTGAAATGCTTGATTGATTGATTGATTGTTTGGTGTTTAACGCCGTTTTCAACATTATTTCAGTTATATCGCGGCGGCCAGTGCACCTATCCATGCTTTCCTGGGGTCTCTTTTACCGGTACTCCGCACAATTTTCTTTCCAAGCCACTGGCTGCTTTCCCACATAATCATTGTCGTAACAAAGGTAAGCGGTGGGAGAGGAATGAATCCTGTCGCAATGACTATCATCAATCCTCGGAAAGAAATTGCCCGAGCCAGGGATCGAACCCATGACCCCCTGTTCTCAGGTCCTGCACGCTACCGACTGAGCTACTGGGGCTCGGCTTGGTGAAATGCAACAAGGGGATGCATTAGACCCCATTTGCCAGAGCATGGCTGATATCATTTCAGCGTCGATCTAGGAAAAGAATAGTTTACAGCATTATACCCATCAATTCGTAATATAATTCATTTAATTTTAAAACCGGCTTGATCTAGAGATAGATTTGTCCTTTAGCATGCAGACAATTTACCAATAGCAAAAAAGTTGGATTCAGGTAAGCCTGTGCGGACTGCGCGGGCTGACGTAGGTCGATACTTTTTTAAAGATTCGCGAAAAGACTTTTTCGCCGAGCATGACCCAGTTATTCAAGTGACAAAAGACATAAAGATTGAGCCATGCTCTGGCAAAAGGGGGCTTAATGCATCTCCGTGATGCTTGATACCAAGCAGGTCATCCCATTATTATATACCTATAAAATCTATCTTGTTTAACAACTGGCCGAGCCATGAACTATACTGGTCCTTTGACATTCAGAAAATTGACCAATAGCAAAATATTTCGGCCCAGGTCAGCCTGCGCGGACTGCGCAGGCTGACCTGGGTCGATACTTTTTGCAGATGCATTAAGCCCCCTTTGCACAGAGCATGGCTCATATTATAAATATGTCATTTATGACAAAAAAATGAAACAGTGTCTGCTGACTTGACCTCTGACATGCTCTATGAAAGACTAAAAAGGCACTAGACGCACTAGAGTCAAGTGCGCAATGTTGAAAGAATGCGAAATGGGAACGGGCGAAACATTTTTATCACTCAAGAGAACAATTTCATCTTCATGGTTTAGCCTAAATTTGTTCATAAAAATTTTTTTCCAACCGATAGCAAAAAGCTAGATATTGCAATTTCATCCTTTATCTTTTCGATGGAAAATCTCGCTGTATCGGATAATGTAGATCAAGTTCAGACTGCACGTTCTATGCAGTCTGATCTTGATTAGCACTGTCCACAAAAGCGTACTGTGTCGTACTTAGCAGGCTATGGGTTGAATAGCACCTCTATTCGGACTGTGTAATGATTCTGAATCCCTGGTTATGCCCCTGCAGTATGTATGTTTGTAGGCTATGTGGGTAGGTAGGTAGATATGTACATGTAAGTACGTACGTATGTATGTATGTATGTATGTATCACATTTAAAGGTAAATACGTGCCACGAACAAGAAAGAAAGCTGATTGTATTAACTCCATATGCAACAATCTTATGAGTTAATGACCCCGACAAAGAAAACGATTGATTGATTGATTGATTGATTGATTGATTGATTGATTGACTGACTGACTGACTGACTGACTGACTGATTGATTGATTGATTGATTGGTGTTTAACGCCGCTTTCAACATTATCAGCCATATCACGGCGACAGCTCTCATATTCATGTATTTCCTGGGCTTCATCAATACTAGGCTAGGACTCTGGAGTGTCTTGCCCATGGACACTCCAACGAGAAACCCTGTGAATCAAGTGAGGCTCGTACCCGGGGCCTACCGGTTACGAGTCCTACACTTTACCACTGAGCCAAGCAGGACCCCAGAAGGCTTTTGAAAGTATTGTTGCAAAAAGAATAATTGCTGCTATCCTCAATTTTCTTCTTGTCAAACATAGTTTTCTAGCCTTTCCATTAAAAGTCCTACCAGCCCAGGCACACATGAGTTGTCTTCTGCAAATGCTTTCATAATGGACAAGTCTATAATTTTGTCGGCTAGTAAAGAGTTAGTTGACCTTGGAGGACAATGAAAATGCAAACTGGAAGCAAACAGAAAAGAGCTGCCAGTATTCACAGAACTGCGTTGTTGTAAAACAGAGGTCCAATGCTTTTTGTTCGTTTCGTACTTGACTGTATTCCATGAATATTTGATACTATTGTCATCGGCTTTGTATTTCTGTCTGAATAACAGACCAGACTCACACAGCAATTAACACTTTACCACAATCGTGAGTTGTATCGACACTGAAAAAAGAGCTTTTGAAAACAGTTTGGGAAAAGAAGAAAATGCGGGTAACCAGCATTTTCTTTTTTTCACACAATATTTTCTATCATTTTTAACGACGAATTCCTTCAGTTGTGTCACTTTTTAACCATTGATTGCAAATGCTTTGAATTCCATTTGAACAAGTCAAAAATGCTGTCGTTTGGTTAACAGTTAATTATGAAACGTGAAACTATACAAAGAAATGTCTGGGGTAGAACATTGATTAATTTACCATTTTTTATGAGTTTGTGAGAGGAGCGAGCCGCAGTCAAAAGCGTTCCGACGAGGAGAAAGATTCCTTGGAAGGCCTCCCAGTAGCTTGGTCCGTAGCCCATGGTGCACAGTTGAAACGAAGGGGTTGCTTGTTCGATTGCTCTACTCGGCGAATTTCTTTCCGAGGATTTATGATATTCATTGCATCGGGATTTATTCCTCTCTCATTGCCGAACTTTGTTTCAACAATTTTATGTAGAAAAACAACACGTTTCTTGGAAATATTTTTTGAAGAACTAACAAAAACAATTCAAGGAAAGACTGGAAAGGTGCTATGCCTGTGATATAACTGGAGGGATGGTTGAATTGGCATTAAAAACCAAACGAACCAGTCCTGCGTAATTCATTTCGGGATTCAAATAAAGGAAGTGTTTTTCAGCACTCAAAAACCCACTCTCAATAGAATGTTGTACATAGTTTTACAAAGCATTTTTGTACCAACAAATGGAACTTTGACAGATTGCAGTGTAATGCATTATCAGACCGTTATAGTTATAGCCAATCTTTTAAATGGCAAGAATTACATGTCTGCAATTCGACTCCGAAATGTTTAAAATTGCAACTATTGGACCTTTAAACGTATGAGAGATTTTCATCATACAGGCTTGACCATACAAGCCGACGGTATAGTTGATATAAATGATAGAGACATTGCCAGTCATTTAATTATACAACATGGCCATGATGGCCCTGTATCGCTCTCCTGTCTAATAAGTACAAACCATACATATCAAGCATAAAAAAATCAAAGCTAAATGGGTTCGAACAAGAGAGCTTACAAGTTTTCTCTATAAAAGTTCATGTGAAAGTTGTGACCATAAACGAGGCCATTTTTTATCACAAAGCAATAATTACCCGAGTCTTGGTAGAGGTATACAAAATAAAGCCACATACCAAATAATACAAGTCTAAGCCATTTGGTTATAGATTTTCGAAGTTTCCTCAATATAAAGCCGCTTCGTAGAATGAGACCCGGAGGCCGGGCTAGTTTCGATCCTACGGCTAAATTTTGAACGAATTCAGAAGTGATCCACAAGCTGAAGCTCTATGTCGAATTCGGTAGTTCTAGGAAAAGGGTTAGGAGCAAGTCGATTTTTAGAATGTTCCCTGTAGAAGCACATGTGAAATTTATGACCCATGGAGTGGGGTCAATTTCGACACCAGGGCCTTAATTTGAACAATTTTGGAATAGGCCTTCTAGATGATAACACTCACAAAATATTACAGCTGTAGCTCACGGTCAAGACAAGATTTTTAAAGTTTTCACAATATAAGCCTGTGTAAAACTTGTTATTTGTTGGGCGGAGACTATTTTGACCACAGGGCCAAGGGAGTAGCGCCCTTTAAGCACAATACGCGCTTACGTATGAAAAAAATTCCGCGACCAAGGCTGAATGTTTTATCTTTTGACAAGTCAAACTAATCACACAAAAAATGCACCATGATGACTGATTAGTGAGAACAACAGATAGATAGGGAGATATCTTTATTCGACTTGTACAAAGTTCATCATGACTTAATCAATGGCGTAGCGCCCATTATACACCGTGTGCATGTGTGTAAAGCAAAATAAGTCGCAAATAGGTTGAAGTTTCCTTTTTTTTTTTTTTCAAATGACATTTTCAGTTTTTATTCTCGTGAAATTTCTTTAAAAGCAAACACTACCAAATTTGTAATTTCACATGTTTTGTAGATACAATTTTCATGTTTTGTGGCCTTAATACAGCACTGCAAATGATTACGTCATGGATAGTCCGTTTTTGTCTGCATTCGGCAAACTTCGTGTAATCCGTTGATCAAATCCCTCGGCTTTATTACGATGGGTGATATGCACCTATATGGTACATTTCTTCACCGGAAATACATCACTTTACCATTTTTAGCTCCACTGACCGAAGGCCAGCGGGCTTATGTCATGGCCCGGTGTCCGTCGTGCGTCCGTGCGTTCGTCCGTCCATGCGTGCGTTAACTTTTATTTCAAACATCTTCTTCTCTGAAACTACCCATCTATTTTTATGAAACTTCACAGAAATTATTCTGCCATGGTCTTCCTCAGAATTTCTTGAAAGAATTTGATTCCTTTGAAAACCCTGGTTGCCATGGCAGCGAAACTGAAAAAATATTGAAAATCTTTGGAAATCTTCTTGTCTGAAACCACAAGGCCTAGGGCTACCAAATTTGGCATGTAACTTTATCTAGTGGACCTCTACCAAGTGTCTTCAAATTATAGCCCTGGGGTTATGAATTATAGCCCCACGGTTCAGAAGTTTTACATGGGCTTATGTAGAGAAAACTTGAAAAAACCTTCTTGTCCCTAGCCGTAAGGCCTAGGGCTACCAAATTTTGCATGTAGCTTTATCTAGTGGGCCTCTACCAAGAGGGTCCAAATTATAGCCCTGGGGTTAAGTTTGGCCCCGCTCCAGGGGTCACAAGTTTTACTTGGGCTCATATAGTGAAAACTTTAGAAATCTTCTTGTTACTAACCATAAGACCTTGGGCTACTAAATTTACTCCTGTCTCAGGGGTCTTACGTTTTACAGGGCCTTTTATTGAGGAAACTTTGAAAATCTTCTTGTTTATAACCACACATTCCAGACCTGCATTATTTGGTATGGGGCTTTATCTTGTGGACCTCCACCATGATTCAAGTAACTTTAGCTCTGTGGTCAAAAATGGCTTTGCCCTGGGGTCATAACTTTCTCGTAGGATTTTATAGAAAAAAAATGTATGTCTTCTAATTTGAAACCTATAGGTCAAGTATTGTAATGTTCGGCTTGTAGTGTTTTTACTTATTAGCCAGTGGAGCGATACAGGGCCATCATGGCCCTCTTGTTAAAAATTGTACGGATCCCACTGAAAAAAAGAAAACATGAGTCAAAGTTTCCTATCGAAATCTATCTAAATACGTTTCCGTTGACAAACAGTTTGTACGTTCTATTTTCAACGTGATCTATCAATTCTGTTGAAAAGTTGCACCGACAGCTTGATAGATGTGAACAATTTTATTGGAGTAAATGCCGTTGCTTATCGATTAACAAGGATTCCGCCATGCTTAAGATCATGTGACTGACACTATTCTAAATGGCGCCTTCCTAGATAAGAACGAAGTTAGATTTAGATATGGAATCACCCGAGTTTGTGATGAGTGTTTGTGTCTGTTCCTGTTTAACACAATTTGTTTAACTCATTCAAACTCAAAATCATCATTTAAGTGGTATTTAAAGTGTTATCGGCGTACGCTTCCGATATGGACAATGCTAACATTTTGTTGCTTGGTAAAGTTATAAAACTTATCTTATCTAACAAAGTAACCAGAGCTGTGTTATCTTGATCTACGCCGTTGACAGTTTTAGGCTGCATGTATTGATTGTATTGACACGAACAGATATTAAGTGTATAAAAAATAACTTTATTTTTTGTCTAAATTAATTACACTAATAACCGTCGGAGATTTAAACTCGTTGTCGGCGGCGAAGGACAGCGTAAACGTCGTAGAATAAAGTGTGTCAAAATTTCGCGTACTTTAAAAATTGTCGAAAACATGATTTCGCTGAATATAAGCGTTCCAACGTAGAATATGGAAAATACTAGCCGTAAGTAAATACTTAACACCATATTAGATCATTTTATGTTAACGTGACTGTTTAACACAGGACAAAAATTTAGAGTCGTCCAAATTAAAAGCATATGCACGTGACAAATCAAATGTGGCTCAAATGATGGGAATCTATCTCTGAAATGGTAGTTCTAAAGTTCTTTCTTGGGAAATTTTTTTTTTAATCAATTTTTTTTATAATGGCCATGGTCTATTAGGATGATCCTATTTTAATTGATTTTGAAAGGGTATTTCTGTTTTAGGTGGGATATAATTTCTAGTGTCGGTCAGTTGACATCTTCTTGTAAGAAACAATTATCAAAGCTCTTGATGTGCCTTACAAAGTGCACCAAAGCCAAAAGATTTTCACTCTATTTTTAATGTAGCGAGAACTAGTGTTGTGAAAGTTCACTGTACGGTGAATACCGGTAGGTATTTCAGATTCCGCCCCCGACTCCTTCCCCCACAGATATCGCTACCTCAGTAAGTAATATACATGGCAAATAAACAAGGTGCGGGGTAAGAATCCCAGTGTGGGGATGACGAATCATTCCTTACTAATTGCTGACAATTATTTCGACGATGTATATATGGGAGAAAAGGCCGATGTTTTTATCAAACGGGATCCGAATTCAGCAGCCATTCTTGAAAATGTTCCTAGTCTTATTCTCAAGAATGGTTTATATTTTATAGTAACACACCTTCTGATTGGCCAAATGGTTTTACCAATCAGAAGTTGTGTTACTTTCAAAATCTATAAATAGCCCAGTAATGTTCTTAAGAATGGTTTATGAATACCCAGGGCATTCTTCCGCCTCCGCACCCTCGATCATTTCTTTTTTATTTTTTTCCACTTCACAGAACGTCAAGAACAAGAGATCGACTTCATAACAACGCAATATCGAGTTTTTATCAAACTGATCCTTGGAAAACTATTTTGTGGAACAGCGTTGCACGCACTAGCTGGTATGGCCATCATCTTCCGGGGTTATATATCGGAACACGTTAACTACTACTTTTCAGCGTTCTGGGTCGGATCAATGGTAGGTCACGAGGTGTAAATACTATCCTTTGGCAACAAAAGTTTTTACATGGATTAAAAACATTTTGGAAAAAGAGAGACTTAATTTATGGCATGGTCCTACACACTCTAGCCAGTATGACAAAAGTCTACCGAGGTTAGGCCTACTTGTACATCGGAACATGTTAACTTTTACTTTTCCGCGTTTATTGTCGGATTAATGGGAGTTCACGAGGTTTTCATACCTGAAATTGGTTGCAATTATCTTTTAATCAATGGAAAACATTGTGGAGAATGGAGAATGTTTTTGTGGAAAGTATCATCTCAATAACAACAACAACTACCTAAAAAAGAACAACAATATCAACAACTCAACAACAACAACAATCTCGACAACTCTTCTTCAACAATAACAACAAAGCAAAAAACGACAGTAATTACAAATATTACAAAAATAACAACAACAATTTACCAGCAACAACCCTAACAACAACACTGACAATGATACTGTCACTTGCCAAATCCTTGTCTAGCTTCTCCCCGAAAACAGATCATACAGATTAACGTCAGTGATAGTTTTGAAGATGAAAATAAAAAATCCAAAGTTATGGACGTAAATCGTGTTTCCTCTTTGAAAACTCTGTCTGTCTGTCTGTCGGTCGGTCGGTCGGATGGTCTGTCTGTCGATCTGTGTAACCGCACAACAATGGTCCCACTCATCCAATTGTGTGTCCATCTGACAGCCGACCTGTTCATCATTTCATAAATGTATTTATCTTTCAGATGTTTGTGACAACAGTCTTGTACGTTGTCATTATATATTACGTGGACGACAATAATGGAATAGAAGAAATGAAAAAGAAGAAAACAATTTCACACTTAGTATGTGCATTTTTTTTTTTTTTTTTTCTTTTGAAAAACACTCTAAGAATGAAGTTAACTAATAAAACGAAAGAAATTCTTCAAAGAATTTAATTTTTAGTAAATCGCTGGGAAATTGTTGAGAATCTTCAAATTTACACTATTCTTTTCTGGACAACCATATGGCCTAGGGCGACCAAATTTGGCACTAAGCTCCATCTAGTAGACCGCTAAAAAGTTCATTGAAATAATAGCCCCGCTCTGGGGGTCACAAGATTTTTATGGTTTTATATAGTGAACACTTTAAAAGAAAAACTTACTTGTACCTAACCATGGGGTATAAAGCTACCAAATTTGGCATAAAACTTTGTCTGGTTATTTCTACCAAGACGGTTCAAATTATAGCTCCGGGGTCAAAATGGCTCTACTCCGGGAGTCACAAGTTCAGCATTGGTTAAATAGAGAAAACTAAATAATACCGTCTTATTCCCAACCACAGTGATTAGTCAATCGAATTCAATGAACAGACTGGTTCGATGGGTTCATTTTTATAAAAGTACAAGTCAAGTAATTTCTTTATTTGACTCAGCACGGAAAAATGATTGAACACATGATATAAAGAATTCCGACTAATTGGACGCAATTTGCCACCTTCGCAGATAATATCGTAAAAGAATTTTTTAAGAATAATATAGTTCTCGGCCATACGATTTGAGGCGACATGCATGCTATGCATTATATGTATCAATATTGTTTTGTTGTTGTTATTCCAGACGAGAGCCCTCATGCTGGGAGAAGTCATCGCTTTGGTGGGCTGTGTGACCGGTCTCATTATTTTGGCTCAGTTTGGTATATCATATGACGGAGAAGTATCTCGTGTTCAGGAAGGGCTCAACAATACGAGATTCACCACACAGAACCAAATCGTTGCCGCTTCTCTTATAATTGTTTTAATAATTTCACTCATGTTTACGGTTGTTGGAACAAGAATTTCATTTCAAACTCGACAGCATTATTGTGACAATGGCCAAAACGATCGGACAGACAGAGTCAACACAGTGATAAATAGTGGAATAAATTCTAATGCCAATTCTTTTGACATTCATTCATTACAAACGCGACAGAGTTCAGAACTACGAAGCTTACATTTGAATCCAGAAGAGATTCAGCCTGATCAAGGCTTTCAAGGGAATGATGTACATCAGCCTTACTTTCAAATACATCAACGGAGCGAAGTACATCGTCCTCAAAACGACGTAGCCCGTACGCCAAGTCCATTGGAAAGACCAGTGACTCCCCCACCCTCTTACGGTGAAGTATTGACATGGTTAATAAACACTGATAGCCGTTGAGCCAAATGGACGGCTGTTGGCGTATTCGACAATCACTTTGACTCTTAGCGAACTAGAAACAGCTCTTTGTGATTTCGTGAATATCGTAGATCGAAGATCAGAAGGCGCGCTTGCGGCCTGATTATGGACCTCTGCGATCTGCTATTTTTCTTAAATATTTTGCCAAAAATACCATAAAAACACGAAGGTTGTGTGTTCTTCCAGACTGGAAATATCGGTTTTAAAATAATCAACACCTTATCCGTGAATCCTGTGTTTCAACAGCGCTGAAGAAGAACGTTTTCGAGAACATTGTGGGAAAGGAGAAAATGCTGGTAACCAGCTTTTTCTCCTTTGCCCAAAATGTTTTCTGACCTTTAATAAAGTTTACTTTGTCGTCTAGGAATGCTTTGAATTAGGACAAATTTAAAGTTTTCGTGTTTCCTAAAGAGTGAAAGCGGTGTGTGAGTAAAAATCTACCTCACACCTGTTTAGTTTCTATCCTATAGTGCTGACATTTCTTGCTTTTCCTCGGGGCATCGAACAAATTGTAACATGAGCAAAGCTATTTAAAAAAGGGGGCTTAGCAGATCTGTAAAAAGTATCGACTCAGATCAGCGGGTTGACCTGATTTCAAACATTTTGCAAATGTTCAATGTCCTGCATGTCAAAGGACAAGTCTATCTCATGATTCAGTCAGTTGTTGACAAAATAGATTATATGGCTTGCATCACGCGTAAAGGGTCATTCGGACATTTGCGTAAAGTGTCGTCTCGGATCAGCCTGCGCAGTCCGCGCAGGCTAATCCGAGACGACACTTTACGACTACATTAGATTTTGTGCTACAGTAGACTTGTGCAAAGCAGAAAATTACATAAATACGGAAAGTGCCATCTCGGATTAGCCTGCGCGGACTGCGCAGGCTGATCCGAAACGACACTTTACGCAAATGTCCGAATGCACCTTTTCGCGTGTTGCAGGCCATATGTATCTATTATTATGTGATGACTAGTTTGGTAGATTGCATCACGGGGATGCATTAAAGTCTCTCTTGTCAGAGCATGGCTTATTTATCTATTTTAAAGGCGTTTCGGCGAGTTATTTCCAGCGCAGAGAATTTCGTGAAATTTGACACAGAAACACTTCAAAGTATGTTCTTTCAATATGCAAAGAGATAATCAGACGTTGCCTGATGAACCAAAAAGTTCTGAGCCCACAAAGAACATAACCTTTTTTTCAAATTACACGAAAACCCAATTATTGCAGCATACGTCAGAATTTTGTGATTAAAATCTGTAATTTAAGTCAAATCATGTTCTCTGTGCTTTAAATTCATAGTGAAACAATGGATCCTCTGACTTTGATGAGAAATTAACAGAAATTTCAAATTAATGATACGCTATTTATGTTTCAATAAAACCCTTAGCCCACAAAATTGCTTATTTTATCAGAGAAAATCAGGACATTATTTGACCCTCAAAAAAATCTAGCGCAAAGATTTTTCTAATTTTTCTCAGAAATATACATGATTATATCCTTTATCAAAAAATGCAAAAAAAAAAGATAGGTTGCCAGGCTACTTTTCCCAATATTCGGACTCAATTACCTCCCTTGGAACAAAGAAAGTGACACAAAACACCCAAGATTTCAAATTACTTAGTAAGATGTATTATTTCTAGCACTAAATCATGTTTTTTTCACAATAAAGATTGTACTCTGTCAACCCTTTCCTTGATATAGTCTCGATTTAACATTGGTATGGGACAGCTTTGGAAAACATTTTGGTAAAAGGGGTAATTGTTCATTACAAGCAATTGTTCCTTTCCCCACAACCTTTTCTGCACAAACGGTTCTTTTAATCTCATTTAAACCTTGTTTAATTTGTCGTCTTCAGCTTCTTTCAATTTTGAAGTTCCAATTTAATTCATTTAGGAAAGGGTTAATACCAAATACATATGGTATATTTTAATAGATAGGAGAATGGAAGAACAATACAAGTAGAACTGTCCAGAATTACTCAAAGGCATAGATTACTAACGAAACTTATAGCAAAATGAATCAAACGATCCTGATTTCTATCAATACCCAGGAAAGAGGGTTAGAAAACGTTGAAAAGGAGAAAATACTTGTAATTTTCTCTTTTTACCATACTAAACTTACTATCCGGATAAGTAATGTCCGACAAATGTACATGTTCCATTTTCGCTGTTTAGGAATGATTTACACCTTCATAAACTGATCTTTTAAAAGAAAAATGTATCTACCACTACTTTCTCCACGTCTTGCAGCAAAAATCAGTAGTTCAATAATAGTACTACAATCAGACAAAGTTACGCGCAAGAAAACAGAGAAGCGAAGAGACATGCGCAAAAATGTTGCGCACTGACAACCCGATCAAACGTCGTTAAAAACTGCTGGAATGCTTTTTTCTTAACTCATTACCAACACGTCAAAAGGTTAGACTTCTTGCCGACGACAAATTCGATGTTGCTGAACTGGTGGACTTTGTCTTTCATATGGAAGAAGACATTGTGGGAAAAGGAGAAAATGCTAGTCTCTTGCCTTTTTTTTCCGCGTTTTTTTTTTTTTAAAGCCTTTTATCTCAGGGTTGTTAAAACTCGGGATTGAGTACTAAATGATAAAACGGTATGCGGATGAGACGATACTATGTCATACCTTTCAGTTTGTATTTGAATAAATATTATTACAGCCACATGACATTTATTTCCAATGTATTCTTGATAAGTTGTTCAACTGTGGTGTGATACAGAGGGATCGTGCTCATTTCCATGACATCAATTCATCACCTACAAGTACTTTGTTCACAGAATACGTTTACATGAATACACTTTGAACAAGTTGGCTTCTTTACAAAAGAAGCCAGGAGAGGTCAGCATCGATGTTTTCAAATAGTTTATTGGCTTTTAATTTCAATATATTTTGGTACATGTACACAAACAAGTAAAAAAGCCGTCGCGTAGAAACTTCACATGCTTTACATGACGGTCATTTGACCTTCTTGTCGCGTTTTCAAGTCGCATGATCTTGTCCCGCAGTCTTCTTTCTCTTTTTAAACGAAATTCTTATTTTTTCTTCTGCTTAGATTTATTTGCTTAATGAAAAATTACAATTATTTGAGATGTCATTTGCAGCCATGGCAAATTAATATAACAAATATTTTCTGAAATTCGTCATATAAAAATAAACCACGTCTATTTCCTCTTTCGGTTTTTTTATTTCGCTTTATTTACAAAACCATGACGAAACAGAACAATTTCGCAAGAAAAATAGATTTACACAGCAAATTCTGTGGCAGTCTGCCTTTTAAACTCACCACTGTTGGAGAGGTCTGATGACCTCTCCAATGATACCTGCCCCTGTTGTACGGATTTCCTCTTTAATAGTTTATACCTATCCGAGTTTGAAGTGAATATCTTCAGTGATGACAGGGATAGTATAAAATATCAAAATTTTTGCAGAAGAACATAGAAGACACACGCGATGCAGACGGCTCCAGGGCTATGAAAACAGCGGGCTAAAAATCTAAGTTATTCCATAGAATGAAAACTTGCACTCTGTCAGGGGTTTCTTTTCCAAACAATATGCAATATGGATGAAATTGCTTAGGAGAAGCAGCTTTTCCTTTGACAAGGAACATATTCACTTTTTCGAAATTATTTATACAATAACAAGACTATTGCATTATTAATTCTAGTGACTAAATACAAAGGCAGTAATTGCAACTGTTTTCTTTGACAATTTTTTACTTTAACTTGTGCCTGAGGACAGTTTAAAGTGGCTTTGAGATACATCTCTAACTTAGAAACATTACCTGTTGCCTGCAAAATTGGACATGTACAAAACTTGTTCTGGTAAAGATTTTACAAATTAAATATGGCTACCATGATGGAAATTGCTCTTGAAATGTTAGAAAAATTGCAAAAAAGGAGAAAACGCTGACTACCAGCATTCTTTCCTTTTCTTATTTTTATTAACAACATCGTACTCTGCAGTGTCGTTAAAACATAGCACTATTTATTTGTTGTTGTTGTTGTTGTTGTTGAGGTTCAGAACAAAGCATATTAGGAACATAGTCCCCTTTGCATTTACATGTACCAACATATCAGAGTGAAATTATTGAGGTGTTCTATGAAATGGAAATGAAAAAATCGTTTCTTCACATGTGTTTTGCACATAACATTTGTATGGAGAAATGCAAGACTTTTCATCGAAAAATTGTCAAAAGCCTATTATCATAATGGGTTTAGCAATTAACAAACAAGAATTTGATATATCATTTCGGTGTTATGTACCAAAAGGTCAGTTCATACCCAGATAGTAATAAAACAGATTGTATCAGTATACATTTGACAACAGTCCAAAATGAACATCAAAGACTTCTTTTAACTCTTCACCAACCAACAAAATTTTAAACTTGTCCGAAATGAAACCATTTTACAGAATTTAATCTTATTCAAATGATGTTATTTGGCTTTAAAAGGGTAGAAAACGCTGTCAGAGAAGGAAAAATGGTCGTCACCTGCAATTCTCCTTTTCCTATATGGGTTAATTAGATACAAAAGATCAAAAGCAATCCTGCCATTTTATTGTTTGTTTTTTTAATGCAGGATAGCGTAAATCCAGTATCAGAAAAATGGATAACTATTTCATGGTAAAAGGGAACACGCTACCATTCCCAAGGGCGAGGGGCAGCTATGTTGAATTCTGTCCATGATAAAATTTATTACACTTAGGTCAACATCTACAACGGTTGTTATCGACCAGGGAAAAAAAAGAATGTCTGCTGAGTGCAGACACTGTTTAATACATTATTATGGTGTTGTCAGAAAGAAATTTTATCTACAATTACAAAAATACATGTAAATCAGTCTGCGAGGTGTATATCGCTAGAGAGCGAAATTTCTTGTTCGTTAGGATATACGGACTTGTTTGTCTTCGCTAAGGGTCTGGGACGCTGTCACATTCTGTCAAACGTACTAATTAATAGACGGGTCAAAAATGTAAAACAGTTAACTTAGATAAACGTAAGACGTTACCAAAGGATAATAATGTATACCATTGACTCCTTCGAAATAAAGATAATTGTGCTCCTTGGAAAACATCCAAATTTTCAACAGCTGCCCTAATTGTACATTTGTTACGGCTGACATGGTGAACGGTTTTGTCTAGTTACACACAATACACGGATACACACCAAACAACGTTAATCAATCAAATGTCAATTTCGCCACGCCGCATCTGCACCCAATGGTGTGCACACATAATTTTCTCACAATATCAACTGCAAATCAATCGGGAATCGCGTACGAGATTTAGTCCCTGCCCATAAGTTCTAAAGCCACGCATTGATTCAGCGTTATATGGTGTGCATCCTTTGACTAGCATAAGATGGTGTGTATTTTGCGACGACCCAAAGTGAACACGGGTGTTGGTTGCATTATGCTCTGCATGAGTATTCCGCGAAATTAACCGGAATATTTTTTCACTGTTTTAAGCGTTTTCATTTAAAATTCACCATGCAAACAAACATCGTTAAAAACTTTTGCTCTGAAAAAATTTTCTTTTGCACTTTTTCGGTATATGTGGACACCGACCTCTCTTTCTATTTCTATTTTACATCACGGATGAATAACTCGTAAGGTGTACGGCGGTTTTGAGGGGTGTGTCGTTTCAAGCCAATAAGAAACGGCAGTTGCAGTTCCAGCAAATCAGAGACAGCGAAAAGCACATGTATACACGATTTTCAGAGTGATTGCAGCTTTCGTGCAACAGTCCGAAAAGTGGTTACTAAGGCTAGGCGCCGTTGGCCCCTAGCCTCCCCATTATCTCCCGCTAGATGGCATTCTACAAATACACATCTATCTAATTTGGGCATTCTGGGTACAGAACCGGACTACTTTTCAAAACGACAACCGTTACTTTGAATTTCAAAATAAAATAAACGTTTACTCAATAAAACGCTATTTATTGCGATTTATTCAGCTATGATCAGCTTGCATGTAACCTGTGCACCGGTCATTTATTAAAACAGCCCCTACACGCTTGGGCAATAGCTTCGGTATAAGCCCTACTTTTCCCTAGTATATGGGATTGGTGATGCGTCATAACAGACAGGTCGAATCTTCGAAGAATATGACATGCGCAGACAACGCTAGCCTCCCCCTCCCCCAAACCCCCCCCCCCAAAAAAAAAACGTAGTATATAATGCGAATGTTGAACATTCAGTCAGTGACGCTGCAACGACCTTGCGACCTTAACAATTCGTACAACAAGCTTGCGACTGGCGCAAGAAAACCAGGGACTTTGTCAGAGAGGTGATCGTAGAGAGCTATACGAGTGCCCTAAGGTTGATGCCAACTATGCTTTAAGGTGAATATTTACTTAAAAGCCACCATAAAATGAACTGCAACGTCTAACAAAGAAATCCAATCATACACAATTTGCTGCTCTATAAATGCAAAGTATCCTATCACAGGAAATAAAACCCTAACATAGTGACAATAGGTCACCAGATGCTAAATCAATTGCAAGAGAGAGGCCTAGGAAACCCAATTTTATTAGTTTTCTTTCCTCGGATGGCAAATAAAAGTGTCGTAGAAGATGAACATTTATTTCTGGAGTTATTGCCGCAGAGGGCTGTAAAAATACAGCCTTCCAGTTGACCCTGTATTCCCATGGTACATTGTATTTTTTGGTGTTTCCGGTCTATCCCAAAATTGCAGAAAATACGGGAGATTTAATGACGCTATTGAGAGAACGCTGCTGAAAACTCTGTGGGAAAAGGAGAAAATGCTGGTTACCAGCATTTTCTCCTTTTTCCACAAAGTTTTCAACCCTATCAGAAGACTTAGAGCTTATTTGTAACAATACCAAATTTGTCGTCTGAAAACGTTTTAAACTTTTTGAAGAGTATCAATCTCGTCGTTTGGGGTAGGGTTGACAATTTACTACTTCCTGTAAATGACAAATTTTCTAACCTGGGACACAACACTAACGAAAACGCAGTAGATGATGAACATTTATCTCTGAGAAATGTTGGAGAATTATTGCCGTGTTAAGCTGTAAAGATACAACTGTCCACCTGAATCTGTGTTGCCCTAGTACATTATATTTTTTATGTGTTTCCGGTTTATCCCAAAATGGTTGGCTTTATTCTAAACCCAAAACTAAACAATTTCGAGTTAAGCAGTCTTGTTGGAATACCGTTCGAAAACATCGTAGGGATTGTTGCAAACAGAGCAAATGCTGATAACCCGCGTGTTCTCCTTTTTATTTCACAATCTATACTTTCCCTTATTGAGAAAATAAACTCCTTGGTAACACTTCCGAAATTTTCAACAGCAGATGTTTTGGATTTGGAAGAGGTTAAAATTTGTCATTTTGGAAAGGGCTGATAACTCACTACTAGGCACCATCTTTTACGACTTTTTAATCACTAACAGGACATCTAGAAAACCAAGTAGAAAATGAACATAATACTAAGTCACAATAAAAAGACAAGCAAATAACTGTAGTTATAACGTTTCATTTTGGCATGAATATTTCGGCATACCGGAGGGTATAGATAAAGATCAGACTGCACATTTTTTGTGCAGTCTGATCTTCGTCATCACTTGCTGATTTTTTTTTTTAAGTCTTGAAAGGCTCTTTAATTGTCAACAGCAGATCTGCAGACGACTTGTTTTATGCTGGTTTTTTTTTTTTTTTTCGGTAATATTTCCTATTCAGTGAGTAAAGGGATGGTCCTTTTGCTCAACAAGGGATAAATACATTTTGTATTTAGGAAGAATAAGTGGTGCTCGGAGAGCTCCGTTGCATCTTCGCTAGCCAAGGGAGACGATTACTGTGTTGCTCCAGCAACGTAGTGATCGTTAATACCTTTGGCTAGCGAAGATACTCTGTTGGTTGACATTCGGCAAATCTCGGCTGATCGTTTATCAGGTTCCGCGGCTGTAACGCGTAGCTTGGTATGCACCTACACAGCACATTTCTTCGCCGGAAATACACCGCTTTACAGTGCTTAAATCGTAATACTCCGCCTAGAAATAAAAAAGAAAACAGTCATAATTTTGTATCAGAATCGTTTTAAATACATTTCCGCCCACAAGAGTTTTCAAAAGTCCTTTCCTTTGGTGACGTTAAAACTCGAGATTGTTTGGTAAAGGGTTACCTCATGTAAACAGCGGTAAGAATGTCAACAAATTGTCACCGTGTTTCTGCGTATGAAACAGCAAGACATGACAAATCATATCTCCTCTCCAAGCAACGTAAAAACCATGATCAATATTATCTGACACCGTGTGATTATTACACACCTCTTACAAACACTGACTTTCTATTAGCTTTGAACTTCTGACAGCGGTCGAGACAGATACAAATCTGAATGAGACAGAAATAGAGAGACAGATAGTACATGTATGTGTGGAGACAGACAGATAGACAGACAGACAGACTGATATAGATAGGTAAACAGATAGACTGCTAGACTGATATACAGAGAAAGAGAGACCAAACACAACGACAGCCAGACTAAAATTTGATCCTATATTAAAAGATTTCATGTCCTAAGGCGTCTAAAGAGAAAGGTTTTGAAAAACGCCGTAGATATCCCATAATCAGCATTTTCTCCCTTTCCAACAAAATTTTCTACCCTTTCAAAGACGAATTATCTCATTTTAAACATTTCTATTTTCCGTTTACTTATCGTCGCCACCGATTGCCCATATGGGCGATGCTTCATGAAGGCTGTTATTTATGTTGCGGGGGATAGTGCAAGATACAGAACGAAACCTATCGATATGCCTGGTTCTTTCACATGCTCAGTGTAAAGCACCATCACACGAGACATTGGTTTAACTTTTTATCCAAAAGGCGATTGGTCATCTTAATTGGCCAGCCGTGGGGCTCGAACCCACACCCATAGTGGCCCAAGACTTGACGTTTACAAGTCCTATGCTCTAGCACTTGAGCTGATTATAGAACATTAAAAAGAATGATTGTTACTGTCAACAACTCGAATGTTCTAAACGTTGATAAATCACAGTTACAATTTATAATAGATGATCAACTTTTTTTGGAAACATTGTTAATGGAAATACGCGGGGAAACCATTTCATTTTCTACTCATAAAGCCAAAACAAAATGTATAAGAGAAAACTCCATTGAAAAAGAAATTTCCTATATAGAAAATAATCTTAATGAAACAAACAAAGACAGGCTATGTTCACTACAATTAGAATTGGAAACTTTAAGGAAGGAAAGGCTAAATGGTTTTTTCATTAGATCAAGATCAAACTGGATTGATAACGGAGAAAAAGTAACTAATTATTTTTGTAATTTAGAGAAACAGCATGTAGCTTCAAAAACTATGCATTATATAGAAAAAGAAGATGGAACTCACATATTTGATCAAAAAGAAATTTTAAAAGAAACCAAACGATTTTATGAAAATTTATATACTGAACCAAATAACGTTGTTGATCTCGATCTTTCTGAACAATTAGCAGGGTGTTCTGTAAAAAAAAAATTAAATGAAAAACAGAAAAAGGATATTGAAGGACTGCTACAATACAATGAGGTCACAGATACCCTAAAGAATATGAAAAATGATAAGAGCCCCGGAAATGACGGATTTACTTCAAATTTTTATAAGTTTTTTTGGAATAAGATTGGTCATTTTGTAGTAAAAGCTTTAAATCAAGCGTTTATATCTAAATCATTTTCACGGAATGTTAAACTGGGAACAATAACTTGTATTCCGAAAGAAAATAAAGAAAGACAATTTTTAAAAAATTGGAGACCAATCACGCTTTTAAATGTTCTATATAAACTTGCATCTGGAAGTATTGCTAAAAGAATTAAGAATGTTTTAAATGATATAATTTCAAGTGATCAAACGGGTTTTTTACAAGATAGATTCATAGGGGAAAATACCAGATTAGTGTATGATATTATGCAATATTGTGAAGAACATAGAATACCTGGATTGTTAATGTTAATTGATTTTGAGAAAGCTTTTGACTCCTTATCCTTTAACTTTATTGAACAAACGTTATCTTTTTTTAACTTTGGTGAAATGGTTCGAGAATGGATTAAGTTATTTTTGTATAATACGGAAGTATGTGTTCAAGTTAACGGTTTTCTTACGGATTATTTCATGGTCAAAAGGGGCTGCAGACAAGGAGATCCAATTTCAGCATACATTTTTATTCTTTGTACAGAAATTCTTAACATCAAAATAAAAAATGAAAAAAATATCACAGGAATAAAAGTAAAACAACGAGAATACATAATATCACAATTTGCAGACGACACAACCCTTTTTTTAGATGGTTCAGAAAAATCGCTCAAAAGTACATTACAGTTACTTGAAAATTTTTCACATATTTCAGGCCTGAGGGTCAATTTCGATAAAACGAAGCTAATATGGATTGGATGCATGAAATATAGTTCAAGATCTATTAAAACAAAATGGAAACTATCTTGGGGGGAAACACAATTTAAATTACTTGGGATACATTTCAATGTTGATCTGAAACAAATGATAAAAAATAATTTTGAACCAAAACTACAAAGCATTAAAAATAGTATATCCTACTGGAATAGGAGAAAACTAACTCCTATTGGAAAAATAACTGTAGTTAAAAGCATTTTAATCTCCTTACTTACCAACCTGTTTATTAGTTTACCATCACCATCGGATGAATACATGAAAAGTTTAAATGATATGTTATATAAATTCGTATGGGATGGCACGGCTAAAATAAAACGGAGTATTTTTATAAAGAAGTACACAGAAGGGGGTCTAAAAATGATAGATGTAAATAGCTATAACATGAGTATGAAAATTAAATGGTTAAAAAAACTTGTTGCTAGTGGTAAAGGCGACTGTTATATATTTATTAATGGAATATTTGATACACAAAAATTATTCAATTTAGGTATTTCGTATTGTAAACAAATCGTGAAAACTATTAAAAATGATTTTTGGATTGATGTCCTACAGTCTTTTACTACATATATATCGAAATGTAAATTTACAAATTGGGCAGATATAATGAATATGCCATTGTTTTATAATAACAATATCATAATCGAGTCAAATTACGTCTATGACTCCATAATGTACACTGCCGGTATAAGATATATCAAAGACCTTTTAAATGAAAATGGTCATTTTAAAATTTGGAATGAAATCAATAAACTTACTAATAATAAAACAAATTTCTTAAGATACTACAGTTTATTAAACTCAGTTAAGAGCTTCTTGTCGAAGCATCATATACTAATTCAAAAGAAATTTCTAAATGAATACCATAACCCTAGCATTAACTGTTATTTTTTTCAAATATTAACTAAAAAAGAGATAAACAAACATATTTACAACAAATTAATTGAGAACAGAGAAACTCCGTCATGTAGAGTCAAGTGGAACTCAATATACAATGATTTAGAAATTGATTGGAATCTAGTTCACGGAAGTGTTTTTAAATGTACTCAAGATACTTATGCACAATGGTTCCAGACAAGAATAGTTCACAGGATCCTCCCAACAAATTCGCTACTTTTCAAAATGAACTTGATCGATACTAATTTATGTACTTTCTGTGGAACACATGAAGAAACACTTTTACATTTGTTCTATAATTGTGATTATATAACGCCTTTGATGAATAAAATTACAACAATATTAAAAAATTTTGACCGCAATTTACAAATAAATAGTAGAATTTTTCTTTTGGGCACATATAAAACAAACTTTTTGTTAGACAATTTGCTTTTAGAAGTTAAAAAATATATTTACTTTTGTAGAAATAAAACTTATAAACCGTCACTTATTGGTATGAAGAATTTTCTTACTACCGCTGTGAATATCCATAGTAATACGAAAACGACTGGGCTTGAAAACTATAAAATGACAATTGTGGAACATATCTTAGAACGCCTTCCATAAATCACTATCGATTTCAGAATAAGCATAGTTTTTTTAAACACACAATAAATGATGCCATTTTTTTTTATTTTGCACCAATCAATTTCATCATATTTTTGTTTTTCACACACACACACACACACACACACGCACGCGCGCGCGCGCGCGCGCGCGCACACATACGCTTTATTGCCACAGATTTTAAACTGAAATTATTTCATTTTTCATAATGCTACCTTTTTGAAAAGATGAATGTATGTGAGCCGTTCTCCGTTAAAAGGGGGCTTAATGCAACTGCGAGAAGGTATCGACCCAGGTCAGCCTGCGCAGTTCGCGCAGGCTGACCTGGACGGAAACTTTTCGCTAAAGGTCAGTTTTCTGTATGTCCAAGGACCATTCTACCTAGTGATTAGGTCGGTTTTGAGAAAAAAAGTGGCTGTTGTGGATTCAAAAGTATATGATGGCTTGCTTGGCATGATGGATTACGGAGAGGCATCGAGCACCTTTTTGCCAGAGAATGTCTCATATATATTATTGTATGTTTTTATAAGAAAATGTTTTCCTTCATGAAGTTATTGTAAATACGTTTAAATGTTGTTAAATACGTTTATAGTTTATATCGTTTATATGTTTAGAAATGAAACTAACACTGTCTACTAACAGCTTATGTAAGGTATGGTGGGGGATGACCACGACCCCCACGTACCTATTGACGTGGTAAATAAAGCAAAAAAAAAAAACTCGAAGGTAAGAGCGATTGAGACGAACGAGACAAATACTGCGAAAAGCTCCTAGCTCGAACATTTTGCAGATAGATATATATACGTCTAAAGACAGCTGGCGATGAATACACATACATGTATATAAGCTTCAGATCATATACAACACTTTGCCCACCCTATCTCATTTGCATTTATTTAAGGGAGGTAATCATTCTAGCCATAACAGTTACAACATTTTAAAAGTCTGCAGCAAGATAAAGAGTTTGCCTGTAGATGGTGAGAGTTAACTCTTGTGGCACTGAACCCGGCTTTAATTGCTTGAGGGGACAGTGTAGATCAAGATCAAACTGCCAGATAATTTGAAAGAAAAAGAAAACGCTTTGAAAAAGCAATATCTGCACCTTTAGTATCCAGTGTGACTGTCCATTTCATTTATAAAGTGCTGTGCTGGGGTTAATGGTAATGATTCAAGTAAACATATTTTTAACCTTCAGCAAGGCAGAGTAGACAGATTCCACCATATCAGTCTTGTAAAACCGTTCTTACTTTAACAAGACTTGGGAAAATCTTTCCGGCTAAGACAACAATACACAAACATATCTTTAAATTGTTGCTGTAGGCAATGTAGATCAAGATCAAACTCCATTTTGTATACACTATACCTCAAGACCAAACTGCACTGAATGCACACGTGCATGCTTACAGGAGCGGAAACGTTTTGTTACTGTTGAATTTTCTGTATGTCAAATGACAACTCATTCCGTTTGTTTGGCGATTGTTTGGTACTTTAGCGAGTAACGTTGAAGCCCTGGTTTCCTAGCTCCCGGCAGGCAACATAGGCTACCTGAATACTGTCTACAATAGAACCCAAACAACGTCTTCAGGAGCAGCTTTCTATGGAAGGGTACACAGAAAATCCCTCTCTACTCATATGAAGCCATTTATTGATATTCTCAGGATCAAAGATGAAAGCGAAGCCGTGAAAATGCATGCTCATGAGGGGGACAAGTGTGATCATAATATGTCATCAGTATAATGCCAATGCGATAACTGTGGTATTTGTTTACCAATAGTTAAACCGGCTTTTCCATGTTACTAAAAACATCAAAAACAGCAATTTAATTGCAGTGTAATATAGATATAATTCGAAACCGTAAAGGGCTAATCGATAATTATCTGATAACTCACCTGTGCCACCGACATTTGAATATCGAATGGCCCAGATGGAAGTCAAATTTATCGCGTTAAGTTCATACCTATTTTTTGTCCAGCTAGTCGCTTGGCGAGAAAATTGTGCAAAGTACTTGTATAAAGACATTCCAGGAAAGTATGTCTAGGTTCAAGAAACGCCGGCTTTCACACTATACATGTACATCAAATCAGGGATCATATATATGTTACAGTAAATCTGTGTAACTAGGAATTTCATGAAATTCCTAAAAAGATCAGGAAATTCGTGAAATGACTGTTTCACTTAGGGATTTCGCGAAATGCCTGATTTTTTCAGGAATTTCATGAAATGACTAGAAAATGCCTTCAGTCATTTCATGAAATTCCTGAAATGACTTCATCTTCATTGTTTTATTGATTGGCAGTATGATATTGATAAATTCCAATTCAGATAATTTTGCATGACTGAAATACTTTAAACTCTACACCAGACAACAAACTTTTAGGTTCAAACGCTATTTTTACAACATATGTGTCTACAAACTTTGTAAATTTTTGTCAAATAAAGCGATGTTTTGTTCTGTTCTGCTAAAATTTGTTGAAGAAAGGACAGAACACAGTGCTTGCAAAGGAGAAAATACTGATTACAAACCTTTTTTTTTTCTTTCCTTTCCCACATCTTTTTCAACAGTTTCCTCCTAAAATGTGATTTGTTTATTTTTATGTTTATTCATGAAATTTTACCTATCCGACAAACTACATGAAAAATGAACTTGACAGGATATTTCATAAACAAGAGGCTCTTGAGGGTCTGAATTGTTCCACTGACAGATAATTTGCTTATTTCCTGGCATAGATCGTTCATTCATGATGCAAAAAGGGAAAAGACAGGCACACAAAAAAAGGGGGAGGGGTTGTTGCAACTGAGCCTGAACCCACTAAAATAGCATAGTTCTAGTAGGCATGCTGAGCTGAACAAATAGTGAAGTAATTGAAATTAGGTTTGTCAAAACCAGTACTTTGGAATCCAGCAAAATTTGATAGGGTTTAAGAACTCACTGTATAAAACAACCCCTGCAAGTTTTAAAGAAATGTGACCAATAATATGGAGTGTGTTGAGTAAACAAGACTAAGCCATCAAATGGTTGCTTTTCCTAAACTGACTGCTGAGTTTTCTTCATTTTGATGGGGTTCAATTCCTTGATAATTCATATGATCTGTGCAAGTTTAAAAAAAACTGAACCAAAAAGGTCGACTTACATGATTGTAATCGTGTTAACAATACACGCATATCTTCAACTTTAAATGGCTACTTTTCACATACTTATTGTCAGATTTTTTTTTCTCTCAAAATCAATAGGCTTCAAGCCATTGATAATATAAACAAACTGTGCAAGTTTCACGAAATTCAAGCTCAAATACAGACTTTATTACATAAACAAGAAAAAGACTAACGAAAGGACAGACACACAGACGGACGACAGAAACCACGCGGTGACAAAAGCTGAGCTTGCTTTCAGCCAGTAGAGCTAAGAATGAATACTGAGAAAACAGTTCATTCTGTTACGATGTTTTAACTGTTTTAATGGCTATCATACATATCTCTCATTTTCATACTTACAAGTATTGAGACAAAATATGAAATAATTCATTCAATTCAAACTCACTTTTCCTCTCAATTCAAGGAAGGGTTAAAAGTATTAACATAAGTAATGATTCTAAACCTATTATAGTAAATACTTTAAGTACAGTTTTATTTACCTTTCCCCAAGTACATGTGAATTAAACAAACTCAGAAAGCATATCAGTTAAACTGGTATATACGAGTAAATATCATTTGCGAGTTACCAAATGTCAAATTCTTAATTTTTGTTTTTATGAGTCAGACTATTATGACGTATACTTTTGCAAAGCCGCTGCACCTGCAAACAAATCAATCTATTAGTATCAATTTATCTCTTTTTGGTATCTTTATAATTACAAATTAATGCATCTCAGAATTTAAAAAAAAAAAAAAAAATGCAATATGAGTTCAAAATTTTTAAGCAAGTCAATAAGTATATGTTTAAGTAATGAAAAAATAGAAAGTTAAAAAGAGTTAGTTATTAAGTATCACACAACTGTTTAAAGGACACATCATTTAACACATTTCCTGAATCAATAAATTGCAATATGAACTCAGATTTTTTAAGCAAATCAATTAGCATGTGCTTAATGAAATTGATTAAAAAAAAAGAAAAAAATGCAAGTTAAGAGTTAGTCATTAAGTTGCACACAAGCTGTTTAAGAGACACATCATTTCACACATTTTCTGAATCATGAAAAGGCCTGTAGTAAATCTGTGTAAAAATGTCTCAAGATTTTCAGTCATTTCACGAAATTCCTGAAAAATTCAGGCATTTCGCGAAATCCCTAAGTGAAACAGCCATTTCACGAATTTCCTGATTCTTTTAGGAATTTCATGAAATTCCTAGTTTCACAGATTTACTGTAACATATACACTCTATTTATACGATCCCTGATTAAATTCTATCAATCTCTTTCAGGAGTTTCTAAACCCTGTACTACTTCTAGGTAACAGGTTTTAATATTCTTGGAATTCAATCTGTGCTTACGAGAGACTTTATTGTAAGCTTTCTTCTCTTTTTTTTTTTTTAAGTAATACTCAAGAAACGTTGATACAATTACAGAAATTGACCAAACGACAGACAATAGATCGCTCCTCCCGCTTTAATATCATGTGGTCCACGAATCAAAAACCTAGAACAGATTAATATGCCATTATGGCTTAGATTGTAGACCAGTGCAGGCTACCAGAGGATTTTTTAACATAGAAATAATTATTCTACATATAAACGGATGGGAACGAATTGAGAAAAGGTAGTTACGTCTCTTGGGTGTAGAGTTTTCGAAGTTGTACAGGTGAAAATTAGCCTAAGCTATTTTATTTGTAAGTCAGCTGTAAAATACCGCCGTACAGCTATTAAGTTTGATAATGTACTACATGCATTTAAATCGTACTCTCTAAACTCGACTTAAAATTCAATTGTCTGCTATTAATATCTGTCTGTTATCAAAACAAAAGTAAGTCTTTCTAAAGTTCAACCTAAACTTATAGAGATTAGAAAAACTGCTGATTGCTGTTTGGCTTATTATTCTTTGGACTGACAGCTGTCGTATGATCAGTTGCCCAAAAGTACCGACTACTTATTTTTCGTACCTGCTCTGAGTTGTGGTGAATCTTCAATTTCAGAATCCTTCGCGTTGCCGCATATAGATAAGAAATAAATCGTAAACTAACCTATTTTGTAGATTAAAGTCCCATGCTCTTTCTGATCAGTGAAAAAAAAAAAATGATCGAAGAAATCAAAGTAAGCCGGTAAAAAAGTAGGCGATTCTTTCAAAAAACATATCAGAACGTTGTTTACTTAACTGAATCTTTTAAATAATCATTAGGATAATTATAGAAAAAAAAAACCCGCTTTATGCATATTTCACAGGAGGAACCAAAATATGGTAATGAGGTATGAAGTAATTTGCATACTGCAGAGATGTCTGAATGTTTATTTACCCCAAAGTATATCCATTGCTCGGGTCAATGATGACACCATCTTTAATACTTTATTTACTTCCTGCTATGCACGCATAGTACAGATAACTGTCCTCAAAGGCGATGTTACTCTTTGACTGTTCGCCTCTGGTGTACAATAAATGTCCAAATATGAAAAAAAAAAAATCACCGTAGGGTCTCATTATTGAGACTATATGCACGCGCATCTACCTCCTCGTCTATTTGTTGAATCTCAGTTAACAAAAATGCGCTCAGAAGTTTGCAAAATAACCAATTTGTTCACCATTTTTTTTTTTACATTTAATGACATCGAGGTGTACATGCAGAAAGCTCTGCTAGGATAGTGATCCATCATTCCCTCCGTTTCCAAAAATATTTTCTAATCTTCCAAAGACAAATCCAATCATTTAAGCCACACCATATGTGTTGTGTGCAGATGCTTTGATTTTACACAGCTCTTAAATTTTTCGTCTGGAAAAACGATGATTGGGCCAAACTTACAGGTTACTTAAAATCCATAGATATTTAGTAATAAAACTCATTCTACAGACATGAAGCAGTAAGAGGGATGTTCATGGTTTACTGTTTACCAGACAACAAAACTTTAGCCTCGTCCAAATTGAGCACAGTTGCAGACGACGAATTCAATGCGACTAAAATGATGGAATTTCTTACCGAAAGAACAGAAAAGCCATGGAAAAATGAGAAAATGCTGGCTACCAGTACTTTCCTCTTTTCCGACAATGTTTTCAAGAGTCTTCTCTCTCAGAGTTTTTAAGGACGAGATTATTTGTTGACAAATTTTAAATCAGGCATTTTTGAGCTTTAGGTAATAATTGGCAAGCTATAGAACCTACTTTATAAGCTTGTATCCCAGAAATTCTGCAGACAGGAAGGATTTGGTACGTCTGAATAAAATATCTCTTCAGTTCTGTTCTAACCATTCTATGGGTGTGGAACAATAACAGTGGATTTTTTAAGGTTAACTGGACATTTTAGAGCTTTAGGATTTATTTGATATATAGAACCTACCATGGAAGCCTGTATCATAGAAACTCAGCTGGACAGGTAAGTAGTTCTAGCACTGAATACATCTGAATAAAATGTCTGATCTGTTTGAGGTAATTCTGTTGATATGGAGCAAATAAACGGGATATACATGGTTAATCAGGTATTTTAAAGCTTTCAGTAATCATTGGACCAACTATATAACCTGCTGTAAAAGCTTGTATCATAGAAAACTGCAGGGCAGATATGATAAAGGATTGGAACTACATCTGACTAATTATCGCTTTGTTTCTGTTCTAACCATTCAATGGGTGTGGAGCACTTCACAGGGTATATTCATGGTTAATCAGGTATTTCAGAGCTTTAGGATTTATTGAACCACCATACAGAATCTACTATTGAAGCCTGCATCATAGAAACTCAGCTGGGTAGGTAAGTACTTCTATGATTGAATACATACACGCTAAATTGTCTGTTCTATTCTGTTCTAACCCATTCCATGGATATGGAGCAATAACGGGGGATATTCATGGTTAATCAGGCATTTTAGAGCTTTTAGTAATTTTTGGACTGCTGTATAGAACCAACTCTGGAAGCTTGTATCACAGAAACTGAGCTGGGCAGATGGGTAGAAGGACTGGGTATGTCTAAATATCTCTGTTGTTCTATTCTGTTCTAATCCATTCTATTGATATGGAGCAATAACAGGGGATATTCATGGTTAATCAGGCATTTTAGAGCTTTTAGTAATTATTGGACTGCTGTGGAAGCTTGTTTCACAGAAACTCTGCTGGGCAGATAGGTAGAAGGATTGGAGTTTTGAGACTCCAGCTATAATCAAGGGCTTATTGGAATTCAGGCGAGGACATTACAGAACAGATTGCCAGATCAGTGGTGTTCTATGTCCTCTAAAGTATTGAACAGATAGTTTATTGTGTGTGCGTCTCAGGTGATTACGGCCTTATTTGTTGATTTTGCTGGCTAAATTGTCTTTGATCAGGTCATTGCAAATCAATTTTATGATGGCTTGTCAGTTGATGTTAGTTTAGAAATTATAGACCAGACAAACAGGGAATAATCATAAGCGATTGGATCTTTTCCCAGGTAAGTTGGATAATTCTATCTTGTTGACTGAATTCTGTTGTTTGAAGTAAACTTTTGCTGACTGTTTCTGACTAATTTAAATCCTTAAAGAGCTTTTTATGATTATAGTTGCCTTAGCAGACAGTATAGATCAAGATCAGGCTGCACAGAAGGTGCATCCTGATCTTTGATCTATACTGTCTGCTCTGCTGAAACACTCTAGACAAAAGCAACCATGAAATTGTAATTATTTGGGTCTTATTTCTACACCAAATATGAATGTTTGGTTTGTTCGGTGCTCTAAGGGTAAAGACAAAATAAGTTATATATAGGATCATCTTCATTAGGCTTAACCTTTTCAGCCTCACAAGCAAAAACATGGGCTTTTTGAGACTGCATAGACAAGATAAAACTGCACATAACATGCAGTTGCAGTCTGATCCTGGATTTATTCTGTCATTTTATTTAGTTGACCAAATGCGACAAGAATAATACATTGAAGTGGGTTTTATTTTCAGGGGTCAAAAGAAGTGATTTTTTATATGTTGTGCTAAAAAAGATTAGTCTCATTCTGTTAGAAGGCTTAACAGTTTACCACACAATGACGACTATTAACGCCCCTGAAAGAGAAGGCTTTTGAAAACATTGTGGGAAAAGGACAAAATGCTGATTACCAGCATTTTCTCCTTTTCCCACAATGTATTCTACCCTATCAAAGAAAAATCATTTCATATGAGCCACGTTAAAACTGTCATCTACAAATGCTTTCAATTTGGACAGGTCTAAAATTTTGTTGTGTGGTAAAGGGTTAAAAAAATACACATCTTAAGACTGCTTTTGGCTAGAAAATCTCAGCATAGTAGATGCAAGATCAGCATGCACACTTTGTTTTGCCTGATCTTGGATCTAAGCTTGAAATCCACCGAACTGACTTTTGCATTCAATTCTTTAAATATTTATGTCAATAGACAAGATTTTGTTGTATGATACTAAAAATATATAGACTTTAATGATGAGCAACAAGTGGTAGCCTTACAAAGTCTAGTGTTAACTCTTTACCACAAAATCCTGGCTTTTGATGACCCTGGTGGAGAAGACTTTTGAAAACATCATGTGAAAAGGAGAAAACCACTATTTTCTGTTTTTTCCAACAATGTTAACTACGGTTTCACAGACGAATTCCATTTCTCGGGCAACATTTGATTTGTCATTTGCAATTGCTTTCAGTTTGGACTGGTCTCACATTTTGTTGTCTGGTAAAGAGTTGAAATATTGCATGGTACAATATTTGCAAAAAAGTGAAATATACTACCTCACTTTTCAACTGCATTTTACTATAACAGGTTAAAAGTTAACCCTAAGCACAATTCACTGACCTTTTGGAGACAGTGCAGATCAAGATCAGACTGCACATTATGTGCAGTCTGATCTTGGATCTACACTGTCTGGTAAGGAGATACTTTTCCCTAAAAGATAAGTTTGAAGTAGCATTATTCAAGTTTTACTATTGGCTTGAAAGTTTATATGAACTTGTTAAGCAGGATAAGGGTTAATGCTTTTGAAACAGAATGCTGTAGCTGATATATTACTTATATAAAATTCCTTCCTAGAAAACCTCTTTGATAATCTCCCCCTAGACGTTATGGTTTTTGTCATAAAATTTTTCTTATATTTTTGTTATAAAATCTTTCATTTTACAAAATGAAACATTTGGGAGGATTTTTTTTTTCCCTAGTTAATGGCCAAAATTTTGAAATTATGAAATATATCTGAATACACCTGGATACATTTTAACAGACTATCCAGTGTGTTTATGACCCATGAAAGAAGCCTTTTGAAAACATTATGGGAAAATTAAAAAATGATGATAACTTACACCACCTTTATTTTCCTGCAATAATTTTCTACTTTTAAAGCAGCAATAAAAGTCTGGAGTTCTTTTTTAGACACAAAAAAAAAATGTACGGCCTGATCTTTATCTATTCGGTAAACTATAGTTTGATACTTTTCCCAGCACAAAGTAAAAATAGTAATATTTAATCAAAATAAAGAAGAAATTGAACCAGTTAGCAAAATGTTAATATGCTAAACATACTTGCGCCTGATTTTAAAGGGGCCTTTTTAGTTTTTATGCAGTTATTCGACATTTTTGTGCAAATCAATAATACAATTAGATATGAGCTATGCTGTGTGATAAGGGGGTTTAATGCATCTGCAGGAAGTATCCACCAAGGTCAGCCTCTGCAGTCCCTGCAGGCAGACCTTGGTTGAAAACAATCACAGCATGTGGCGGAATTTGTACTATTTTGTCATTTTAGGGGAAAATGATTGAGTTGCTAAGACACATGTGTGGAAAATGTTATGATTTTCACGTTTATTAACAACAAGAAATGCAGCATAAGTCAGTAGAGGTCAATTACATTGTGGAAATATTTTGATTTCCTCCCTCTATTAAGTGTTTCATTCTGCTTCGCTGTAAGTGTCACAGAGCTATCTTCTTGTGTATGTACACATTTCAAACCAAAGTGCATCTGTAAACATGGACCCATGAATGGTATATTGGCTAAAGCTGATGATACAGGATACTAAATATGTCTTTCATTTATATTGTGTGATATATGGAATTTCACGTTGGTGTTTATGTTTTATAATTTGCAAACTCCTTGGTATTTATACTGCAAACTCAACAGTATTTTGCAATGCAAAGCCCTTGTTATTTATATTGCGAACTTCACAGTATTTTGTAATGCAAACCCCTTGATTTTTTTTTGCAAACTCCACAGTATTTTGCTATGCAAACTCCTTGTTATTTATATTGAAACTCCACAGCACTCTGTAATGCAAACTCCTTGGCATTTATATTTCAAACTCCACAGTATTTGGCTTTGCAAACTCCTTGACATTTATACTGCAAACTCCACAGTATTTTGCAATGCAAACCCCTTGTTATTTTTACTGCAAACTTCACAGTATTTTGTAATGCAAACTCCTTGGTACTTATATTGCAAACTCCAGAGTATTTTGTTATGCAAACTCCTTTGTATTTATACTGCAAACTCCACAATATTTTGCAATGCAAACCCTTTGTTATTTATATTGCAAAGTTCAGAGTATCTTGCAATGCAAACACCTTGTTTTTTTTTTTTTTTTTTTTTGCAAACTCCTTGGAATAATTGTTGCAAACTTCTCGGTATTTTGTTATGCAAACTCCATGGTATTCATATTGCAAACTCCACAGTAATTTACAAACTCTGCAGTATTTCGTATTTTGCAAACTCCTCGGAATTTTAATATCCTTGATATTTGTATTGCAAAGTCCTTGGTATTTTGAAGTGCACTCTCTTCTGTATTTTGTATTGCAAACTCTTTGGTACTTTGCACTGCAAACCCCTCCCAGAGTTTTGCTAACATTGTTTGAAATTTCTACAACTGTAAACTTTAGACTGTTGATGGGTAATACACTACTTTGGAACATCTGTTCCTATCACATTACTGAACAAGTCTGTGATTTGATACCCCTAAGGAGGGAAACTTTTAAAAATATTGTGTAAAAAAAAAGAAAATGTTGGTTACTAGCATTTTTGTCTTTTCACACATTGTTTTCTACCTTCTACAAGACTGACTTCATCATTTGAGGCACATTCAGTTTGTCTTCTGCAAATACTTTCAATATAGACGATTCTAAAACTCTGTCGTTTCATCTAGAGTGAAACATTCAAGAATTATCTCCCCTCTAACTTGGATATTTTATTTGCATAATGCCCATTAGGTTTGAATAACTGTGTTCTCTTTCAAAGGTTTTTGCGGAGCTAACCAATCACATTTCTAGTTGCATATTGTTAGCACCTGTAGATTATTTTTGTATTATGACTTTTGAACCATTTTGTTGATTTTCTATCAAGTTTTATTCACTGTGAACTTTTTTGGGTACTAAGGCAAATTTTGAGGTTACACAAAAGTGAATAAGAAATTCAAAAGGAGAAAGGTCAGTGAAAGGTAAATCAGGGAAAAGCCACAAAAATTGATAAATATTGGTGCTGGTGAATCTAATTTGTATTCATAAATCCCAAGTTCTAGCACTTTTATTTGCATATTCGCCAGAGCACTATTTAATTGGTGTAGGAGTATTGTGGATGAAGTGATTAGGTACAATAATGGAAGTAAATAGTTCTGGGATGATCACTCAAGCTTACTGTTAATATTTTTTGGTCTAGTAAGAGCCCTTTTTTAACATAATTTTTATTATTATACTGTCTAAAAAATAAAACCTTTGGATTAAAAAAAAAAAAACACCCACACACACACTACACTAAAAAAGCCTCTTTACTACACAACAAAGTCTTGGACTCATGCATTTGTTAAGGCTGCTATTCAGAATTTTTAAACCTTACCAAACTGAAGACATGATATAACACCGAATAAAGTCAGCCTATTGCTGGCAATCAGTAAAGAATAGAGAAGAAGTAACAAAAAATACTTTCCAATGGTATTTCAATAACAGAATATGAAAGGGAGAGAAAGGTCAGTTGAAATCAATTTTATTCCTGTGATTTAGAAGTACATGAATCCAGTCTCTATGTCTACACTACCACCAGCAGACACATTAGGAACATTATGATGCCATTGTGTAAGAACAAGTAATTTACAAAAGATTAATAAAAGTCGACTGAGAAGAGTCAGTTGGATAAAACTGTAGTTCTAAATGAGGTTTCTGTGTGCCTGTGTTATGTAGACCCGCATTTATGTCACTTATGTCTATATGTTTGGTTGTTTAGCACATTTCAACAAGTAGCCAAAAGAAACTGAATATGTTAGAATAAGTGGTTAACAAGACTGAGAGAAGTTTTCAGAGCATTAACTCCATACCATTCAATGAAATTTTAGAGTTGTCCAAAATGAAAGCATCTACAGATGACAAAAGTGAATCAATTGATTGGATTGTCTTTTGTTACATAAAAAACATTGTGGGAAAAGGAGAAAATGCTGGTTACCAGCATTGTCACCTTTTCCACATTTCAAAAGCCTACTTCCTCAAGATTGTTAAAACTCGAGATTTTTTGATAACGAGCAAGTGGAGAGAACAGACAACTGGAAAAAAGAAAAGAAGCCAATTGTTCTACCTCTGTATGTAGGTAGTGTAAATATGTCATTTATAAATGAGCTATGCTCTGATAAAAGGGGGCTTGATGCATCTCCATGGTACATCATACCTAGCTAGTATTCATATAATTTTATTATACTGCAAAGAAATTTCTCGTGATCTGATCGGATAATATGCCCCGAACATATATATCATGTACACTGGCAAAACCAACGTAAAAGCAGTTTCCCTTTCTGGAGCCCCGTATACATGACTACAATTTCAACACAACATCCAAATTGGTGGCATTGATCGGTCGATACGAGCTGGGCTCTTAGACAAACATACTGAGTAGCCAGTGCACCATATTATTACTAGTTTCCCTTGATGGTTGTTATTAAAATTGAAAGAACGGATTATTTTTGAAAATAAAAGAATATAGAACTTTACATGTATTATTGTTTGATGTCATTCTAAAACAAATACACTGGGGTTAAAACGAGCCAACCCCATCATTAGGTAAGCAAATTGTGAAGTATCGAAACTCATACATTGTGCATAACGTTAAAAAGATTACCTAATGGTCGTTTGAGGCAACTAATGGTCGTTTACTTTTGCCAACAAATCACTAAAATGCAAAGATACTTACCTTGAAGTTGTTTAAATCCATGTTTAAATAAAAATACGACGAATGTCTATCACAGTGAAATCATCAAGATTATGCACCAAACTGCACTTTTTACCAAGGTTTCAGTGACGTCAGTTCCCAGTGATGTCAGTTTTCATTGAATTGGGGCACTCAAAAGGGAAATTCTATTTTGTCAGCGTACTCCATTTCTTAGGCCATAAAACAGGGAAATTTCGCTTAAAACGCATTGGAATGGTAAAACTTTGCAGTATAATAAATTTGTTGTACGGTCAGGTGGCAGCGGACTTGAAAACTTGTTCACGGCTGTGCTGAATAATGTCGCTACCTCGCCTTCGGCTTGGGGCGACATGATTTACCACAGTCATGAACAAGTTTCCAAGTCCCCTGCCACCTGACCGTGCAACTAATAATGTATCCAAAAATCCATTTTCTCCAACAATCAACTAAATCACGGGGTACAATGAAACATTGACATGCAGAGAATTGACCAAGGTCAGCCTGCATGGGTTGCAGATGCATTAAGGCCCCTTTTCACAGCACATGGCTCATATCTGTATTACTGGTTGTTAAACACATAACCACAGGTAGACAGAAAGAACAGAATACCGATAGTGTCAGAACAAATGGTTGACCAGATTAATAGAAGTTGACAGAGCATTAGCGGGAGAGAAAAGACAGTTGAAATCAATTTTTGATGCTGTGTTTTAGAGCTACTTTTTTGTGCAGTCTGTATCTAGTTGTTTAAAGAATACATTACCTTGACACTTATTTGTGACTTAAATCAGTACCATATGACAAAATTTTACCCTTGTCCAAATTGAACGCATTTGTAGAAGACAATTGTTACTCAAAACATAAAAATTGTCTTTGATAGGGTAGAAAACATTGTGGGAAAAGGAGAAAGTGCTCCTTTACTCACAATGTTTTAAAAAGCCTTCTTTCTCAGGGTTGTTAAAAGTCGGCATTATGCTGTAAAGGTCAAGTACAACATAGATGATTGTGCAACAAGTAAGGGTTTACCAGACCAATAGGAAATGATGGAGGATAAATAGGAGGGAACAATGTTGTAGATTGATTGGTTGATTGTATGGGTTTGTCGCCATTTTCAACATTATTTCAGTTATATTGCAGCAGTCAACCAGTGCACCTATCCACGCTTTCCTGTAGTTTCTGATACCAGTACTCCGCACAATATTCCTTCTACTCCACTGGCTGCTTCTCCACATAACTAGTGTCAAAACAATGGTCAGCGGTGAGAGAGGAATGAGTCCTGTCGCAATGACTATCATCAATCCTCGGAAAGAAATTGGCTGAGCCGCGGATCAAACCAGCAACCCCTTGTTCTCAAGTCCTGTACGCTACTGACTGAGCTACTGGGGCTCTGAGAACAATGTTGAATAACGCATTAGAAATCAACTCATGTCCCTTTCCACCATGGGGTACAATATGTTGTCGCTATTTCTACATGCTTGTTAATTATACACATCCAAAGCAATATGTTATATTATGCCCCTAGTTATGAATCAGTTAGCAAAAAATTGAGTCCACCTTCTGCTTCTCAAACCTTTTGACAGATTTTGAAAAAAAAATTTCATGTGTACAGATCGAACTACACCTTGAAGAGACAATGTGCAGAGCAGAGGTTTCAGAGACCAGGTTTCACAATCAAGGTCACAGCAGGGCTTCAAAGGTTACATGATCTTAACTCTTTACCACATGACAAAATTCTAGACAGATCCAAATTGGATGCATTTCCAAAGGACATAGTGAATATGGCACAAGTAATGGGCTTTGTCTGTATAAGATAAAAAAAACATTGTGGGAAAAGAAGAAAATGCTGGTTCCAGCATTTTCTCATTTTCCCACAAAGTTTCAAAAGCTAAGATTTCACAGGTCATTAAAATTCAGGATTATGTGGTAAAGGGTTAAACCATGTCAGCTCCATAATCTCTTTAAACCCTTATCGTGAAAATATTCACCTTGATAAGACAATTCAGAGCAGAGAGTTGACAGACACACAACTCCATGGTCAAGGTCACAGTAGGGAGGTTTGATTGAATTTGCGTTTATTTATCGTCGCCACCGGTTGCCCATATGGGCGACGCCCCCTGAAGGCTGTTAGTATTGTTACGGGGGATAGTGCAGATACAGGACGAAACCCATCTTAAGTTACACCTGGTTCTTTTACGTGCTCGGTGTATAGCACCGTCACACGGGACCTCGGTTTAACGTCTCATCCGAAAGACTATTAGTAATTTTAGATGGCCAGCCGTGGGGATCGAACCCACACCCTCAAGTGACTCGAAACATCACGTTCACGAGTCCTACGCTCTACCTATTGAGCTATGCGGGCTGGTCACAGTAGGGAGGTCAAAGTTGACATGCTCTTAATAGTGTCCTTCATGCATGAATTGGCCCACTGTGACTTTCTGAAGTTATTGTTTAACATGTTACCACCTACAAACAGAGGAACTAGAAAAATGCTATGATTTTATTTGGACTCTTTGAAGTTGAATGAGTAAGAGGAGAAGTCACTTTGATGTTCCAGAATTACAGCAGTGGGAATAGGTTGCAACTGTGGCAGCTGTCATAAATCTATATGATGTAAATTTCTATGGCAATAATTGCTCAGAATAAAGATCAGCTGTTACAGCTGAAGTGCTTGATTGCATAATAAAATACCAATATTGTATGATCACAATAACCTTTGGCAGGTTTTTGTGACTTGTATTTGAAAACTTGTGAAAATATTGTGGCAAAAGGAGAAATCGGTCATAAAGAGCATTTACTCTTTTTACCACAACATGTTCACGAACTTTCCAGTACCAAAAGCTATTGCATCTCAATCGTCCATTTTTTTTTTTTTTTAGAAGATGATTGAATGATTGAATGAATCTTTTACCAAAGAATAATTCTGAGGAAAGATTCTGAGGAAAGATTCTGAGGAAAATACAGTTTCGGAAAATTCCAGTACCAAAAGCTATTCCATCTCATTCTTCCTTTTTTTTTTTTTTTTTTTAAAGATGATTGGATGATTGAATGAAACTTTTACCAAAAAATAATCCTGAGGAAGGAGGCTGTTGAAAATACTGTCAGAAAAGGAGAAAGTGCTGGTTACCAGCATTTTCTCCGTTTCCCACAATGTTTCCTTCTCTTTCAAAGATTAATAAACTGGAGCCACATAATTATGTTGCCTGCAACTACTGTACTTTGAATTAGAAAAAAATCTGACATTTTGTCATAACTTTGTAGTTTATTACATAATGTAGATTTATAGCCAGCACTTTACACCATGCCATACAACCCTGTCTATACCTTTTACCACACATCAAAATTTCATACAACCAAATTGAAAGCTGTCATCAGTCATTATTGAAAGCTGTCGCACTGACGACAAATTAAATGTAGCTCAAAAGATGACCTCTTTAATTGATTGGGTAGAAAACATTGTGGGAAAAGGAGAAAATGCTGGTTATCAGCATTTTCTCCGTTTCCTACAATGTTTTCAAAAGGCATCTTACTCGGGCTTGTTAAAACTTGTGATTGTGTGGTAAAGAGTAAACAGCCACAGCCTTACCAGCATTTTCTCCTTTTCCTGTTATGTTTTCCAATCTTTTGAAAAAAAATTTCATCATTTGAGCAACATTTAATTTATTGTCTGCAAGTGAATTCATTACCACATGAGAAAGTTTTTGACTTGTCCAAATTCAAAATTGTCACAGGCGACAGATTAAATGTGGCTTAACTGATGAAATTTGTCTCTGAAAGGTATGGTAGCATAATTCTGCCACGAAATATAAGATAACTATTGCGATAATTCAAGAGAACTATCGTGATAAAATACACTTTCCTGGAAATATTATCTAGGTAATAAAAAGTTTCACAGTAAAAATATCGTGATAATTCTAACTGTTATCATGATTTTATTTTGCTTTCGTGCCCAAATTTGACATTTACAGTATCTATAATAACATATAGTTTCTGAATATCTTTGTCTACAACCTTAAGAATTCTCCTTTCCCCTGGATGGTTTTGAAGTTGTTCGTAGGAGGCATTTTCGGGTCATCTGTCTGTTCATTTCAAGTGAGGTTAAAATTTACAAATTAAGCTACAAATGTAAATAATTCAAATTTTTACTAACTGCCATCTTGTGAAGTCGAAAACTACCAAGTTCATCCATATGGTGAATTTTCTGTTTATTTATATCGAGAAATGGTGGAACTTAGAATCACGATAAGTGGATCTCGAATGTCAGCTTCATGCACTACAATATTTACTAATCAATGTAAATTTTTCTATCATTATTTTTTATCATGATATTTTTTTCAAGAAACTTTTCACTATTTAGATAAAATTTCCAGGAAACTTTGATTTATCGCGATAGTTTTTTGAAAATTATCATGATAGTTATCTGGTATTTTGTGGCAGAAATATGCCACCACAGAAAGGATAGAAAACATTGTGCTTGTAACCAGGATTTTCTGCTTTTCCCACTATTATACTTTCAAAAGCCATCTCTTACAGGGTTCTTAAACATGGGATTGTTTTCGAAAGGGTTAAGGATTAGTCTAGAATTTTTTACACATGGTAAAGAGTTAGCGATAGAGTTGACACAACTAAAAGTACTACTGGTAACCCTGATCTCCTCGGTTAAGAACCTAACTCCCATAACCCTTTACCACACAATCAAAACCCTGAGGGAGAAAGCTTATGTAAACGTTATTGGAAAAATGACAAATTGATGGTGACTTTTATCCCATGAAAGACAAATTCCTTTATTTGAGCCGCACTGAATTTGTTGTCTGCAAATGCTTTGAATTTGGAAAAGTCCATAATTCTGTTGTTTGGTAAAGATTGACCATTTGCAGATGACACACCACCCAAGCTTGTATTGCAATGGGTTTAATTGTAATTTTACTCATGAAAGACAGTAAGTCTTATATACTGTTGCTAAATTACTCTTAATTTGACAGCCATTTCATTCTCCTATAGAATGAGTGATTGAATCGATCTAGAATTGCAGACATTATGTAAATAGAGCAGACATTGCATAGATTGAATTTCACCTTTTTTCTGTCAGATTCAATGGATATTTGCATCTCATTTAGACTTTCTCTCTTTTAGTGAGCTGTCTTTATCTTTAAGGCCATTCATCGCTGTCCCCCCCCCCCCCCCCCCCCATTTCAAATTGCCTGAATCAGTTATGGTCTCATACAGCCATAATTATTTTTGGTATTAATTCTTTTGATTTTATGCTTTCCGGTAGGTTATCGAGAAATATCGGTGAAATATTTTTCGATATTTCATGGTTATGACCAGTGAAAATACTGATTTTTATATTCTAACTCTTCAGTTGAAGGCAGAAACAGTTGTTCCCGCACACTAGTTACCTAGGTAAAATGCGCGTGCCTCACAACCAGATAGAAATATGATGTAATTTACCTTACATTTCTCGCGCTTGACGTAATATTGTAATGCGTTGCTATGCGGAAGGGGTAAGCCACGGGGAATAACTGCATATAACTGTATTGGATTTTGATTAAGTTCCCCCCAGAAAGGGTGAAAAGCGCTAAATAAATAGAATATTTGTTTTTTACGGTGAAAGATCGAAATTTATTTCATCGAGTGAACATCATTGGCAAAATATCACCGATGATGTTCACTCGATGAAATAAAATTTGATCTTTCACCGTAAAAAACAAATATCCTCTATATCTTCAATATCATTGTCTCTGCTTAACCCACCAGTCCTAGCTATACAGGTTATTGTCTCAAGACTCCCTTGTGCTTTTGGGTATTAAGTCTTTTCCAAACAATTCCATGCCTTTTTGACTAAAGGAAGAAAAAGGCTTTTGAAAACTGTATGAAAAGGAGTAAATGCTGGTAACCTGAATTGTTTTTAGTATTAATTCTTTATCTTCAGTATCATTTTCTCTGCTTAACTTATTCAGCTGCATTTCTATTCTTGAAATGTTTACTTTTGGCCCCTAGTGGGCCTTTAAATCATCTGATGAGAAAATTTTTTATATGTCAAAAATGATGGAATGTGCTTTTAGAAGAGTAAAATACATTGTGGGAAAGGAGCAAATGCTAACCACCAGCATTTCATCCTTTTTCCACAATATTTCCAAAAGCCTTCCTCTTCAAGATTGTGAAAATACAGAATTGTTTTGTAAATGATTTAAGCAGTTTTAAGCTGTCCCTATCAAATTACTGAATATTGAAATAACATTTAACACCATCAGATTCAATTCTTGATAACTTTATAAAACATATATTTGCAGACGGGCATCCATAGCATGTAAAAAAAACTTTTGACACCATGGGAACAGGAGCAAGTTCATACACCCCACCCCCTACGCCTTTTCGGCAGCTGAGAAACAGCACTACTAACAGATTTGGTAAGTTTGTTTTGTGTTTGACTTAATGACAAAGCAATTACAACTTAGTAACAACCATTTTCTCCTTGACCCACAATTATTTCTACCCTATCAAAGACAAATTCTGTAATTTGAGCTTTCTTTAATCTGTTGTCAGTAAATGTTTTCAATTTGGACAATTTTGTCATCTGGTAAAGACTTAACTCTTTACCAAACGACAAATTTTTGGACTGGACCAAATTCAAAGCATCTGCAGACAACAAATTCAATCTTGTTAATATGATGATTTCTGACTTTGATAGAGTAGAAAATATTGTGGGAAAAGGAGAAAATGCTGGTTACCAGCATTTTCTCCTTTTCCAACAATGTTTTCTGTAGGCTTCTTTCTCAGGGTCGTTAAAAGTCGGGATTGTGTGGTAAAGAGTTAACTTTGGAAAATCAACTTTACCCGTAAAAATTTAAGATTACAAAACCTATTACTGATCGTACCTAACCGCTGAATTTCTAATGACAATTATTAGACCGCAGATAAACTGTAGATTGGGTGTTAATCATCATCCAGCCAAGTTTCAAAATGGGATGCAAATTTGGGGATTATGATAATAAAAGTGTCCTTTGTGAGGAATATAATTGTGTAATATATACAGTAAATTACTTCTAGTTGACTGAGCTTATTCTTCAGAAATTGATTCAAAACCACCTGAAAGCAACTATAAAAAACAATACTCTGTTCTTAGAACAATAGATTGTTGTTTTTGATAGAGTTTCATTCATACCCTGAGGAATTCATAGTATTACCTGAAACAAATTTGCCACTGACAACTTTTAAAGTGTACATGTAAAGGAAAAAGATAGAAATCTGTTAAAAATATGACTTACCACTGTACCAAACAACATTTTAGACTTGTCCAAGTTGAAAGAATTTGCAGACAGCAAATTAAATATGGCTTAAAAACTAAAAAAAAATCTAAGGAAGTGTAGAAAACACTGGGGGAAAAGGAGAAAATGCTGGTTACCAGCATTGTCTCCTTTCCCACAATGTTTCTAAAGGCCTTACCTCTCAGAGTTGTTAAAACTCGGGGTTGTGTGGTCAAGGGTTAAAGTGAAAGATAAGTGGAAGCATTGTGACAAAAGGAGAAATCACTGCTTACAAAAAATGGTCAGAAACAAAATATATCATTTCTCCTCAGCAAATTTTGCTTTCAATTTAGACAAGTCTAAATTTCTTCAATTGGTCAATCTGTAGGGGAGACCATTTAAGAGCTTTATGAAGAAAAAGAAAATAAGAAAATCTTGAAATCTTCAAAACCAATCAAGATTTTAAAACTTAGGGCTGATGGAATACACCAAAGGCTTGTTTTCAGCCGAGAAATAAAACACAAATATTTGTAATTTTATGCTTGCTTAAGTTCAGATTGTCTGAGGAAAGAAGACAGTATGGATCTAAGATCAGACTGCACATTTTGTGCAGTCTGATCTTGATCTACACTGGCCGCAATGGCAAATAGTGAAAGGTACTTTAAGGGTTAAAATTGTCTCGATAAAGGATAGGGCACCCTAATGGAATTCGCGTAACATCACCTTTCATCGCCAAAATCATACGGATTTGGCTAAGACTCGGGTAATCCGTAATCGAAGTGGGGAACCAGCATGTATCGGCCAATCGATTACATATTACCCGAGTCTTAGCCGAATCTGTACGTTTTTTCGCGATGAAAGGCCATGTTACAAGAATCCTATTAGGGTGCCCTATCCTTAAAAGTACTTGCAGAAGACAACTGAAATATGACTGAAAAAATGAAGTCTGCTCTTAAAAGGATTAAAACTCTTTGTGGGTAAAGGAGAAAATGTTTTGTCGATAATGTTTTCAGAAGCCATTTTTCACAAGGCTCTAGAATGATGGGATTGTTTTGTAAAGGTGAATCTGTTTTGATGTTCCCACTATTTTCACATTATGATAATTTTCTATGACCATATTTAAAGCTCATTGTCTTTCACTAATAGTAGATTATTATATCATTTAGGTTTTTTTCTCCTTATCATGGTTCTAAGTTCCTTGTAATGGAAAAAAGAGAGCACCGCATGCAAGCTGCAAGGGTTTTTTTCAATGATTATTTGGGGTTGAAACAGGGATATAACTGTGTCAAAAATATGTTATGAGTTGCCTTCCTTTCTAACATGGATTCCCATTTTGATTAAAAACAACTAGCCCAAGTCTGAGGTAATTACCCTCAGTAATAATTATGTCACTTCACACCACAACAACAGCAATGCTGCAGACAACACAGACAGTGATGATGCTGACAGAATGATAAGGATATCTCAACATTTTCTTGGAAAACTGCATAGCTGAAAATGAATTTTATCATGATATCACCACCAAAAAATTTTTTAGCTCAGCTTTGCTTTTCCACCCTTAACCACGGAATCCCTGATTTAAATGACTCTCAGAAAAAAAAAGGTTTTAGAGAACATATTGGGAAAAAGCGTAGCGGAATGTGCTGGCTTTTGGCCTACTTCTAGGTACTGTTTTAAGGATGAATACATGGTAATTTGGGATTGATAAAAAGTGTGCACATGTTTATTCGGCAGGCCCCTGCTGGCATACATGCTTGCACGCTTGTGAAACCACTATTAACGAGCGACTTGCTACAACCGCTGATCAATACCCCGGAGCCTTGACTCAAACCATAGCAATTTACTGTGCTCGAGAATGATTCTTTTCTTGTGCTATTTGGAAATTTAGTATTTTCATAAGCTTTACCCAATAACTCAATACTACTTTTAAACAAAATGTGAAACAGTGAGGAAAAAGAGGAATTTGCTTATGAGGCTACATTTCAATATTTGACTTTACAGTGAACCACAAAAGTTTCATTATTCATATTATCCAGAACGTCTTACACCATCTATCTTTTTTTTAAGATATTTCTTGTTGAAGTTTTGTGAGATTATAAAAACCTGAATACCTCCTTTTAACACCCAAAATAACCAACTTAAGAAGCAACTTAGGTGATTGGTTGAGCTGTAATCAACACTACTGTAAAAATCTAGCTTTTTGAGAAAGACCTGCGAAATGTAAATGCATTGTAAATTTTGCAGGTGGTAAAGGGTTGAACCAGTAATGCCTATTGGGAAGGTCTTATATTGCAAGTGCTTATGGGATTGTTTGATTTTCATTACCATGGAAAAGCAATTAGAGATGAAAACATTGGAAAAATCACTCCGCTGCCTCATTCCTAGTCGAGAAAATTAATCCAGATTTTTCGAAGGAATGGTAAATAATGTATAAAACTTTGACACGAAACTAAATTAAAGTTTACTAATGCTCTTACCCTTGGCATTGGAAATATGGCATTTGACACTTTATAACTCTTTACAAAACTGTTCCATATTTTAACGATCCTTGGAAGGGAGCTTTTGAAAATGTTGCAGAAAAAGAAGCAAGTACATGTAACCAGCTTTCTCTCCTTTTCCCATAATGTTTTCAACACTTCTAAAAGCAAGTTTCAATTTTTGAGTCAAATTTATTTCGTCATCTCCAAAGGTTTTTAGTTTGGAGAGGCCTAAATTTTTTTCATAGTTAAGTGTTATTTCTTTTTAAAACAATCCTTTGTTTCAATGATGGTTTGGAAAATTTTAAAAATGTTGTGGGTAAAGCAAAAAAAAAAAGTCAGTAACCAGCATCTTCTCCTTTTCCCATAATGTTTTCTACCATTTAGAAGACAAATGTCATTGTTTGAGTTGCTTTTTATTTGTTGTCAGTGGGAATGCTGTCGATTTCGACATGTCTGAAATTTTGTCATCAGGAAAAGAATTTAAGAGAGATTATTAAAGCAATCAGGGTAATAAAGCTTGTAGCAAATAATAGCTCCTTTTCATGCAATGTTTTCCATACATAATTTAAGAAGATTCTATCTTTTTCCTCAGATATTTCTCGTTTGAATGACTGGCGCAAGTTTCTGAGCTGAGATTGACATATCACCTATCTAGTCTTCCAAAGGTTTCTTTGACAAGCACTACACACAACAATCTTTATAAGCCACACTGCCTGTTTTCCAACATAATCAGTCTAGAGAATGTTAAGCTGTAAAAGAGGAATAAAGAAACAAACTAAATGATTTTAAGATTTCACCAAACAACTTTTTCAATCATTGTTCCAAACAGAGAGCATCTGCAGACAACTAATTCAAAATTTGTACAAATTTGCCAAAGATCTGTGACATGACGGTATTTTTCAAAAGAATACCAGCATATTCTCCTTTTCAAACATTTCTTTTTAAAACTCTATTCCCATAGAATCATTAAAGCAGCATATTGATTGGTTTAAACAATCCGTCGGAAAGGTTTTTGCCATGCCATAATTTGAACTCACTTCTTGATTTCTAGCCCTTGGCACATCCTCAGAGCTTTTGGGGGCTTTGAATTTTGGGAAAAGGAGAAACAATGTATCCCAAAGCTGTCAACTCCAGAGGGCTGTGTGAAGCAACACTTTAAGAAGACAAAATCTTAAACTTGTCTCAATCAAAAACATTTAAAGTCAACAAATAAATTCTGAAATGTGCCTGCTATGATGGAATGAATATGCCTTTGAAATGGGTAGAATTAATGTTGCGGTCAAAGTAGACAATGCTGGTTACCAGCATTTCCTACTTTGACCACAATGATTTTAAAAGTCATTTTCCTCAGGGTCATTAAAACAGGACAGTTTGCTAAAGGGTTCAAGAATTCCATTTCTTGAGTTTTCTTCTTGAATTTCCTTCCTCTTACCAAGTTTTACCATAAATGCAGCTTTTACCTTCCACAGTAGGAGTTATTTCCATAAAAACAACATTGATATAGTAGATAACATTTACATGACAGAATAAATGTTATCTTTTTCTTACCATTTGAACATTCCTGTTAACGATTTGTTTGCATGCAGTCATAACTCATAAGCAAGATTAAGAGATAAAATATCTTCCCTTTATAAAAATATCCTATTATCAGGAAGGCAAGTTTTGGTGAAGTAAACGTAATAAAACTTGCTCCAAATAAATTAACCATGCTCTGTGAAAAGGTTGTTTAATGCATCAGCAAAAAAGTATCAAACCAGGTTAGCCTGCATAGAAACTTTTTGCCTTAGGTTAGTCCAAGGACCGTTGGCCAGTTGTTATGGGTCCATAATTATGTGATGACTTGATGACAGGGATACATTATAAACCGTCTTTTACCAGAACACAGCTCAAATGTTTTTTTTCACATAATTGTTCAGATGACCCTTGCTGTCCATATCTCAGGGTAGAAAACATTTCAAAAGCCTTCTCCGTCAAGGTCAATAGAATTGGGATTGTGTGGTAAAGGGTTAATCAAACAGCTGTCTTTGTGTGCAAATGTATTTTGTCTGTAAGGGCTATAATTCTTGCTATTTGTTCAAAAACATGCAGGTGCAATATTATTGTTATTTGTCCAAAAACAGGTGCAGACCGTCTTTATTTTGTACCATAGCATCATAGTTATTATGTACTATGTATCATACACTTTGTGACAATGTTCACTTTTTTCTCAGCTTTGCTGTCTTTTTATATATACATGTATTTCCTGTATACCATGTCCACGTGAATTGCATGATTGTAAACAAATGTTATTTGTCCATATTGCTATTTTTGTTTTCAATTGCTACATGTATTTGTTCCAATTGATTTTTGTGTGCAAATATTATTTGCTCCAAATGGCAGTTTTTGTGTACATATGTTATTTGTCCCATTTGCTGCCTTAGTGCATAAACACTCTTTGTCCCATCACTTTTTGCCTGGTAATGCTAAGTCTCCATTTATAGGAAGTCAACAGATGTTTAGTATCAATGCTGCTTGTCCATTTATAGGAAGTTAGATATTTGAAAAGCAGTGCTTTTTGTCTATTTATAGAAAGTGAAATTTTTGAGTACCAATGCTATTTGTCCATTTATAGCAAGTCAGATATTTGAGAACTTAATGCTATTTCTCGATTTAACTCTTTACCAAACACTAAAAATTTGCACATGTCGAAATTGAAAGCATTTGCAGACAACAGAAAAAATGTAGTTATGATGATTTCTGTCTTTGATAAGGAAGAAAATATTGTGGGAAAGGAGAAAATGCTGGTCACCAGCATTTTCTCCTTTTCTCACAGTGTTTTCAAAAGCCTTCTTCTTCAGGGTCATTAAAATTTGGGATTGTGTGGTAATGGGTTAATTGGATGAAAAATGTTTTCTTTTCAATGTTATTTGTCCATTTATAGTTCAATATAGTTTAATATTTCAGCACCAATGCTCTTTGTCTATCAATAGGAAGTGAAAATTTAATGTTTGAATATCAATGCTTTTGTCTATAGAATGTCAAATGTTCAGGTGCCATTTAGCTTTTTGTCCATTTATAGAATGTCTGATGTTTGAATAGCAATGCTCTTTGTCCATTAATAGGAAATCAAATGTTCGAGTGCCAATGCACTTTGACCATTAAATTTTGTAGAAAGTCATATGTTTGAGTGCCAATGCTATTTGTCCATTTATATAAAGTCAGATATTTTTGATCCTATGCTATTCTTCCATTTATTATTAGGTAGTGAAATTTCCGAATACCAATTCTTTTTGTCTATTTATAGGAAGTGAAAACTAATGTTCGAGTACCAATGCTATTTATTCATATATACTAAGTTAACTGTTTGAGTACCAATACTGTGTCTCCGTTTATAGAAAGTTAAATTTTGGAGTACCAATTTTATTTGTCTATTTATAGAAAGTTAAAATTTAATGTTTGAGTACCTATGCTACATTTCCAATTATAGAGAAGTGAAATGTTTAAGTACCAATGCTATGTCTCCATTCACAGGAAGTAATATGTTTGAGAGCCAGTGCTATTTCTTGATTTTACAGGATGAGAAATGTTTTCTTGTCAATATAATTTGTCCATTTCTGGTTACCAAAATGTTTGAGTACCAATGTGCTTTGTCTATTCATAGGAAGTGAAAATCCAATGTTTGAGTACCAATGCTATTTGTTCATTTATAGTGCGTGAAATGTTTGAGTACCAATACTATGTCTCCAATTACAGGAAGTGAAATATTTGTGTACCATTATGCTATTTGTCCATTTAAAGGATGTCCATTGTTGGAATGCTAATGCTGTTTGTCCATTTATAGAAAGGCAGATGATTGAGTACCAATGCTATGTCTCCATTTGTAGGAAATGAAATGTTTGAGTACCAATGCTATTTGTCCGTTTATAGAAAGTCAGGTGTTTGATTACCTATGCTATTTGTCCTGTTATAGGAAGTGAAATGGTAGAATACTAATGCTATTTGTCCATTTATGGGAAGTGAAATGGTAGAATACTAATGCTATTTGTCCATTTATGGGAATTCAGATGTTTGAGTACCAATGCTCTTTGTCCATTTATAGAAAGTGAAATGTCTGAGTACCCAGTAAATGCCATTTTGTCCAAAGAGAACAGATCCTCTGCTGCTTACATATTGACCCATAAGAATTCCATTCATGTGAAATTGAAATAAGGCAGTTCTAAGTGGAAGAGTTTCTTTTGAGTTGCATTTTCTTGTTATAGCATTCTTTAGTATCTGTCAAAAAAATGTTACAAAACAAATTTTCTAAATGGGTTTTTCCCTCTCTGGGGTATAGTTTTTTGGATAACAATATAGAAACGCCATAACATTTTCAAATAAATCATTTCTTGCCATCAACTTGTTAAATAACAGAGTTCACTCCATTACGTAATTTCTAGTTTTTTGCTGGCTGTTAACCCTTTGACAAACAAACCAAAAGTTGTTAAATGACCTGGAGGAACATTGCTTTTGAAAACTGATAACCATTTTTCTTCTTTTTCCCACAATGTTTTCTACCCTCTGAAAGACAAATCTGAACAATCAAGTCATATTTAATTTGCCATCTGCATTGTTTAATAAAAAGTTTAACTGGTTACACCCCCATTATCCATTCTTATGTAATTCCCAGTAAATATTTTGCAATCTCTCCCATCATGTTTTGTTATAAAGAATGTCTTCTTGAGAATAGAGGTTTAACCCTTTACCACACGACTAATTTTAGACCTGTCCGAATTGAAAGCATTTGCAGAGGACAGTTTCAATATGGATCATATGAAATGATTTTTCTTTGATAGGGTAGAAAACATTGTGGGAAAAGGAGAAAATGCTGGTTACCAGCATTTTCTCCTTTTCCCACAATGTTTTCAAAAGCCTTCTCTATCAGGGGTGTCAAAAGTCGTCATTGTGTGGTAAAGGGTTAAGTTCTCAGCTTTAAATTTCTGCTGATAATAACCCATGTGTTTACAAACTCATTCACCCTCCTAGTGCTTTTTACAACTATGGTTGCTTTTGCAAGCAGTGCATATCAAAAATGTGCAAACTGATCTTTGATCTTTATTATCCAATTTGCTGAGCTATTCTGGACAAAAAAAAAACTGTGAAATTGCAATTATTTTGGTCTTATTTCCAGACCAATAAAAACAGCCGTTCTTAAAAGCACCCTAAAAGGAATATTAAACCAAATTTTGTCCCTTTTATTTTTTGGGGGGGAGGGTGGGGGGTTGTAGAATGTTGACAATGTAAACAGAAAAATCATGAGGACTTGACTGTTGACCCTTTGTGAGAAGAAATAAAGAAATATGCATGGAAAAAAAATGTCTTCAGATACTCTTTGGTAAAGAGTTAAAATGGATTTTATCCCATGTTATGCAATAATAACAATAATATCGGTAATTCTTTGTATTTTCTACACATATTTCTATATACATTTTAATATTAAAGCCATTTTTGCATGTGAATGAAAATTACAGGTAGCTGGCACTAGTTGCAATTGTTAAGATTTTCTAAAAAACTTGCCAAACAAAATCTGGTTTTTTTTCTGCAATAGCGTCCACTGAAAAGACAGAAATGAATGTATCATCTGCAAGCAACACCGATTTGGACATGTAGGAAGGCTTTTGAAAACATTGTGAGACAAGGAGAAAATGCTGGAAACCAGCATTTTCTACTTCTCCCACAAGGTTTTTTTTTTTTTTTCAGTTTTCAAGTCTCATTAATATTTTGTTGTCTGCAAATTTGTTCAATTTGGACATGTCTAAAATCTAGTCCTTTTGTTAAAGGTTAAAAGTGTAAGATTAAATGTTAATTGAACAAAAAGAACAATTTTATGTCCAGTGCCATTTTCTAGTGACATCTGTACCAAGTCTTCACTGATGACCAGTGCACTATGGTCACTAAATGTCCACTCAAGCTAAATTAATTGGGTCTAAGGTTTCTGAACTTCCTTAACCAGACGACAAAACATTAGACTTTTCTATTTTGAAAGTATTTGCAGATGTTAAATTAAGTCTCGGTTCTTAATAAGGTGTTAAATCTTTGAAAGTGTAGAAAAATTGTGGAAAATAGCAGAAAATGCTGCTTGTGAGCATGTTCTCCTTCTTCCACAATGTTTTCAGAAAGTCTTTTTCCTGCAGGGTTGTAATAACAAAGGATCATTGTGTGGAGGGTTAATGGATCAATATACTGTCTGTGTGGTGCTGATTTTTACTTTCCAGAAAATAATTATTAGCATGGTAAAATTTGTGGGCTTGCTCAAGCTAACCCTCAGTTCAAACCTTTATCAAACATACTGTATTTTAAGAACCTCAGGTGGCGAAAAATGCTTTTGAAAACATTGTTGGAAAAAGAGAAAATGCTGATAACAGCATTTTCTCCCTTTCCTGCAATGTTTTCTTTCCTTTCATAGACAAATCCTATCTTCAAAGGAACATCTAATATCCAATCGATGTTGTATGCAATGCTATCAATTTGGAGAAGTCTTAAGTTTTGTAGTTTCGTAGAGAGTTTTACATGCTCAGGTAATAATTTTTGGTACAACACAACTTGCAGGCTTAATCTTGATGCTAACCATTTTAAAAAATATTGTAGCAAGAGGTGAAGTTGCTCGTTAAAAGCATCTTATTTTGGCTCATTGTTTCCCCTGTACTATCCCTCTATAAAACAATTCCGTTTTATACATGTTACTCTAAAGAGGAAGGCTACTGAAAAAAAAAAATATGAAGAAAAGGAGAAAATGCTAGAAACTTGAAAAAAAAAAAAATGCTACCTAGTGATAAAGAAATAATGGAGCAAAGAGAGTTAAAGAAGACATTGTGGCAGAAAGATGTTTTGGTGTCTGAAGTTCTTTTTGCCACAGTTTTTGCCTTGACTAACTCACAGTGGAACAGTATACTGTCAATGACCAAAAGTATGTCAACGAATTCCAAATTCCTATAGACTTACATGCATTTTTCAGTGTGCAAGGAATCAATTATGCTGCTTCTAATCATGCACGTATAAGGAAAAGTATACTAGTAGAAAGCTTAATTGCCTGCACTGGGGCTCGTTATTTACTCTTCTACAATGTTATCATTATTCCTCGCCTGACATCAAAAGTTGTAGCTCTGTGAAACATAGAGGTGTCATCATTCCATTCAATTTGACAAATTATTATGGAAAATGTCTTTTAAACTGATTATAACTAGGTAAATTTTCTTTTTTTAAAGCTCTTTCCAACAATGGTTTCCAAAGCACTTTTATTCGGGGATTGTTATAATATGGGATTATTTTGTAACAGGTAAATGCTTATAGTGAGTGTACTGTAAACATACATCATATGCTTCAGCCTGAAATCTTACTTATTCTATTTTCCTGTATTTCAGATGAGTCTGGGTTTATCTATGAAGGAACAATGTTGAGGATGGACAACCATGTTGCCCCAGTAATCATCAAAAATTGTATGGAAGAATATCAGCATGTGACAGACTTCAAAGAGCCTTTTGTTTATGGTCGCCTCTCGGATAAACTTCCGGAACATTTATTAATACAGGTAAAATTTTACTTCAAACCAGATGACAAAGTTTAACCGTTTACCATACAATTCTGAGTTTTAACGACCCTGAGCAAGAAGCCTTTTGAAAACATCATTGGAAAATGAGAAAATGCTGGTAATCTTTTGGTTTTCTACCCTTTCCAAGACAAGTTGCATCATTTAATCTACATTAAAATTTTCATCTGCAAATGGTTCGAGTTTGGACAGGTCTACATTGAACTCTTTACCAAATGACAAAATTTATGACTTATCCAAAGTGAAAGGTTTTATAGACGTCAAATTTAACATAAACTAAAAACATGAAATTTGCCTTTCATAGAGAAGATTAACATTGCAGAAAAGGAGAAAATGCTGAGAAAACATTTTCCCCTTTTTCCACAATCAGGGGTGTATACAATTGCATACAAAAAAATGCCAAAAAAGACAAATTTGATAAAAAGATCACTAGAGGTCACCAAATAGCTTCTACAATTCAAAAGTTTTCTAGGGAGGAAGAACCCCGAACCCTCTTATTAAATTCCCCTCCCCTCTCTTGGCACCTTGCGCTTTGGGTAATGCCTTTGGTATTAATTTTGCATACACTTTATTTTGGGCAAGCTATAATGCCCCTGATAATGTTTTCAAAAACCAACTCTTTCAGGGTCTTTAAAACTCTTGATTGTGTAGTAAAGAGTTACAAGTCACACTTAGAAGTTACAGGCTAAACATAATGTCATGACTTTCTCACAAAATATTAAACAGTGTGGCTAAGGATTCCTGGACAAACTGCACAGTTTGATATGTAATTTTAACTTAATCCTTTATAATACAATCCAAGTTTTAAATCCCTCAGGTAGAAGGCTTTTGAAAGCATCATGGTACTGCTGGTTGTCAGCATTTTCTTCTTTTCTGGCAGCATGTTTAGCCCTTTCTGAGATGAATGAATGGATGTAAATCACATTAAAGTTTTCATCTTCACATAGTTTCAAATTGGACATTTTGTCATTGGACAAAGTGTTAAAATACTCTTTACCAGATGACAAACTTTTCCAGATTAGAGTATTTTCAGATGGCATATTAAAACTCTTAAAGTGCCTTTCAAAACTATAGTTGCTTTTGAGGCCATTGAATATTAAAATCAAACTGCACAATGTGCTGTCTGATCTTTGATCTACACTGTCTGCTTTGCTGACACACTCTGGATAAAATCAACTTTGATTTTGTATTTGTTGGAGTCTTATTTCTAGATCTAAAATGTCTGTAGTCAGGTTAAATAAAGCACAAATGATTGGACTTGTATCAGAAAGGTCAGAAAATATTGTGGGAAAAGGAGAAAATGCTGGTTATCAGCATTTCTCTTTTTCCCACAATGTTTTCAGAGGGTTTGTTAAATCTCTTGAATATGTGGTAAAGGGTGTGATATTTTGAGGTAAAGCAGACAGTGTGGTCACAGGCAAAGGGAAAAATGACTCTAAATTACTAATTTTTAGCTCCACTGGCCGAAGGCCAGCGAGCTATTGTCATGGCGTTGTGTCCGTCGTCCGTCCATCCGTCCGTTCGTTTGTCAGTGCGTGCGTCCGTAAATTTTTTCTTTAAAAAACTTCTCCTCAGAAACTATTGACTGGATTTTTACCAAATTTCACAGGAATGTTCCTTTGGTGGTCCTCTTTCAAATTCCTTCAAATAATTGTGTTCCATGAAGAATTCTGGTTGCCATGGCAACCAAAGTAAAAAACCTTTAAAAATCTTCTCCTCCCAAACCGCTATTTGGATAGCATTATTATTTTGCAGGAATGTTCCTTAGATACAGGTTTACAGAATTCCTTTAAAAAAAAAAAGATCTGTCAAAAAACATGGCTTTTATGGGAGACTCATTTTCCTTTTATGGTATAAAGTAAAATCTTTGAAAAATTTCTTCTCTAAAACTATTCATTGGATTTCATTGTTGTTTTGCAGGTAAGTTCCTATGGTGGTTGTCTACCAAATTGTTTCTTCAGTGAGCTAAAATGCAGGATTGAATGATAATTGTTAAAAACTTCCTTTCGCCATTATAGAAATATCAGGCCTGTGGAGCGATACAGGCGCTCAGGCGCCTCTAGTTCCATGTGTCATTCCACTTTTCCATCACGTAGAGAAGACAGAGTGGTGGCAAATGCAGAAATGATTCTAAATTATCATCTTTTCCATTAGTCAAAACATTGTCAGTAAACTCTTAGCCAAATGGCAATATTTTAGACTCATTCAAATTGAAAGCATTTGCAGATGCCAAATTTGGCGTAGCTCACATGTTAGAGTTTGTTAGGAAAAAGGAAGAAAGCATTGTTGGAAAAGGAGAAAATGCTGGTTTAACCAGCATTTTCTCCTTTTCCTACATTGCTTTCAAAAGTCCTTGGAGGTTGCTAAAACCCAGGATTGTTAGGTACAGGGTTAAGCTAATTTGTTGCAGCATAAGCATAATGCATATTCATGAAGAACATCAGTCAAACCCTTCTGGTGCCAGTGGCATTTTTAAGCCTTTACCAAACAATCCAAGTTTTATTCATTGAGGAAATTTAAATTGTGCTGTTAGAAACATTGTTCAAAAAGGAGACTGCTGCTAATTGCTGCTAATTCAGCACTTTCTCCATTTGAATGAGGTCCTTTCCTCTTCTTTAACCCTTATCCAAACGACAAATTTTAGACTCTTCCAAACTGAAAGAGTTTGCAGACGACAGCGTTAAATTTGATAAAAGTGGCAGAAAGTTGTCTAATCGGGTAGAAAACATTGTGGGAAAAGGGGAAATTGCTCGTTATGAGCAATTTCTCCTTTTCCCACAGTGTTTTCAAAAGACTTGTACTGCAGACATGTAAAAACACAGGTTTGTTTGGGAGAGGGTTAAAGACAAATCCTATCATTTATACAATTTAGTTTTCGTCTGCAAATACTTTCAAATTTGATGAATCTGAAATTTTGTAGTCTGGTATAGAGTAAAGTCTCCTCTGTGGACAGTGTAGATCAATATCAGTTTGTACATATCATGCTGTCTAATCTCGTGTAACCTTTTCCAAAGTTTTGTTAAATTTTTCATAGACAAAAAACTTTGAGTCTTGCCCAAAGCAGTTGCCAACAACAATTTAAACATGACTCAGATGATGAAATTTGTTTCTAAAATTGTAGAAAACATTTTGCTGGTCACCAGCAATTTCTTCTTTTTCCAAAATGCTTTTGACAGCCTTCTTCTTTCTCTCTATGAAACAATCAAACATTTCTTATGACCCTTAGAAAAAAAACACAGACACCTTTTCTTTAAACTTTAAACAAACATGTCCCATATACATCCATACAGTTATAGATGATGAAATTAAGTTATCAAAGAAAAGTGGCTTCATTTAAAAGAATAAATGTGGAAAATGAGAAAATGATGGTAACCAGAATTTTCTCTTTTTCTCACAATGATTCCTGTCCTTTTACAGACAAATAATACCTTTTGAATGAGATTAATTTTGTCTTCTATAAACAATTTTGGTTTGGACAGTTCTGAAAATATGTTGTTGCTCGATGTTACATGGCTTGCAACACACAAAAAGGGGCATTCGGACATTTGCGTAAAGTGTTGTCTCGGATCAGCCTGCGTGGACTGCGCAGGCTAATCCAAGATGGCACTTTACGACTACATTAGATTTTGTCCAACAGTAGACTTGCATGAAACAGAAAATCACACATGATTGGAAAGTGTCATCAGCCTGCGCAGACTGCGCAGGCTGATCTGGAATGACACTTCACGCAAATGTCTGAAAGGCCCCTTTTCGTGTGTTGCAGGCCATATATGGACAAGTCTGGTTTTCTGGTAATGAGTTAACGAGGAAAAAATGTGACTTAGAAGTGTGCTAATGGCTGTCATTATACAGATAGCTTACTCATATCTTTTGCCATTAACCCTTGACTTTGTACCATACAACAAATTCACACATATACAATTTAAGCATTTGCAAGAGACAAGCTAAATGTGGCTCCTAAGGTGAAGTGATTTTTCTCTGAAATGGCAGAAAACATAATGGGAAAATGAGAAAATGTTGTAACTAGAATTTTACCTTGTCCCACAATGCTTTTTAAAGTTTCTATCTGAGGATTTGTTAAAACTCGGAATTGTTTGGCAATGCTTTAAAGAGGCCTTTAAAATTATTTTTTGCATGGACCCATTGCTTTGTAAAACACAGATAAAACCCTCAGAAAGTATTTTTCTCTGTGAGCATAAAGAAATTGGAAGATAACAATTTGCACAAAAAGGTGCAATTTCAGGGTTTAACTCTATACCACACAATCCCGACTTTTAACGACACTGAGAAAGAAGCCTTTTGAAAACATTGTGGGAAAAGGAGAAAATGCTGGTAATCAGCATTTTCTCCTTTTACCACAATGTTTTCTACCCTTCCCAAACCAAATTTCAATTTTTCAGTCACATTTATTTTATCGTCTGCAAATGCTTTCAATATGGACCAGTCTAAAATTTTGTCGTTTGGTAAAGAGTTAAGTGACAGAATGTTCCTTTTGCAATTGATAGCTATGTCTATCTATAGGAGATCAAATATGATGGGATATACTTATTTGAATTTTTATTTGAATGTTAGCCCACATTATTGATTCAGGTTGTTGACCACATGATAATTCTTAAAAGCCTTTGTAAAATCCTTGAGCAAAATCTAAAAATACCTTAAGATTCCATTCAGTAAATGCCATCCATTTTTTTTTTTCAGTGTAGCTGATTGTGCTGTCTTTTGACCTACTCTTTGGTATTAAATTTGAATGAATAAATAGAAATCTGTGATTAGTAAAGAATGCAGACATGCTTATTCTACGGGTCCCGGGCAAATTTATGCCGTCTATCTTTTTTTTAAAGATATTTCTTGTATTACACTTCTCTCTGATGGTTTGCCATCTATAAATCTGAATAGCCTCCTTGAAGTGCCTATCACAACTACAAACGATTTTGGTGACCAAGTAGATAAAGATCTGACTGCATAAAATGTACTATGCTGAGACATTCTGGGAAACAGCAACCTTGAAGCTACATGAACAATTCTTCCAGCACTTTTTTCTGACTGAATATTTTCATTTTTAACCCTTTACCACATAGTCCTGTGTTTTAATGACCTTAGGGTAAAAGTTTTTTGAAAACATTATGTCGAAGGAAGAAAATACTTTTCTCTCACTGTTTTCTATCATTTTAAAGACAGTTCCCATTATTTAAGCCACATTTAATTTGTCATCTGCTAATTGTTCAAATTGGTCAAATGTAGAATTTTGTCTTCTGGTACAGAGTTAACGCTACTGAATGAATCCAATTGAATTATTTGAGTCTGGAGGACAGACTGTAATAATTGCAACACCTGAGGGTCGTCTGTGCTAGAGTATCACAAAAAATATCAGACAGTACATGGTCTATCACGATTTTAACTCTCATTTCCGAGTGCAGTAGAAACACCTCGGCCAATGCCATGAATCTATATCTGGGATTTAGGCTGCCAGACTACTTTCACTTGAAATAACAAACATCATGCTGATCCTAAATGTTGCATTTGGAACATCTCTGCTAATTCTTCAAACCTTTGAATCAAAGGTGAATTTTTCATATTTACAATCAGTACTTCTTTCATGTTGCAAGAAAATGGAGTAATCACAATTTAACTTTTAACACATGTCCCTGGTTTGCGCAACCCTGGGGTAGAAGACTTGGTAACCAGCTTTTTTCCCACATATTTTCAAAACGCTTTTTCTTTAGGGCCATTAAAAGTCAGGATTGTATTGTAAAGGTTTTTGAAACCAATGGGAAGACTGGATTAGCCAAATTTTGTACCAGATATGATCCATATGACTGTGATCAGTTGTACATGTTTTAGTCAGCTATTCTAACCTTATACCAAACAGTCTTTAGTTTCAAGACCCCTATTTAGAGGGACTGTGAAAACCTTTTGGGAAAAGGAGAGAATGCTAGTAACTAGTATTGACTCCTTTTTCCCACAATGTTTCCAAGCCTTTCAAAGATAATCCCATTATCTGAGCCACATTGATTATTTTGTCTGCAATTGCATTCAGTTTGTAGATGATTCTAAAATTTTGTTGTCTGGTAAACAGAATTGATACAATCACACAAGTGTGAGCCATGTTCTTGCAAAATAGGGTTTTATGCACCTCTGTGAATTGCATTATACCAGATAAGTCATCACATAATTATGGATCCATTAACTCTTTACCAAACAACAAAATTTTAGACTGTTCCAAATTGAAAGCATTTGCAGACGACAAAATTAACATGACTCAAAAATTGAAACTTGCTCTGTGAGGGTAGAAAACATTGTGGGAAAAGGAGAAAATGCTAGTTACCAGCATTTTCTCCTTTTCCCACAATGTTTTCAAAAGGCTTCTTTCTCAGAGTCGTGAAAACCTGGGATTGTTTGGTAAAGGGTTAACTCTTTACCAAACGACAAAATTCTAGACTTGTCCAAATTGAAAGCACTTGCTGACGATAAAATAAATGGGACGCAAAAAAATGAAATTTGTTTTGGAAGGGTAGAAAACAGTGTGGGAAAAGGAGAAAACGCTGGTTACCAGCATTTTCTGCTTATCCCACAATGTTTTTAAAAGGCTTCTTTCTCGGGGTCATGAAAACCCGAGATTGTTTGGGAAAGGGTTAAATCCATTTTTCTAACAACCAGCTGCATCATTATGTAAAATGGTCCTTTGACATGCAGAAAATTTACCAAATACAAAAGTTTTTGACCCAGATCAGCCTGCGAGGAATGCAGATGTGTTACACCCCATTTCACAGAGCATCATTAGCTAACATCATGTTATTACTCCAGGATCTAGAAATAATGTTGAAGCTTTAGAATGTAGAGACAAAGAATGTGCATTATGTCTTGAGATAAGATTAAGGGTTATATGGATGGAATAAATCTAATTATACTTCTTGTATTATCAAATTGCACATTATTCCTCACAATTAAGACAGTGCTGAATCAATAACTCCCAGTCCTTTAGCCATCTTTCTGACAGTTTTTTTTTTATTTTTCACATTTTCTTCTGGTAATAGATCTTGATTTGAAAGTCATTAGCAGGGATTCCTATCCAAAGTTATTTTATAAATCAGTTGATATAGAGGATATTTGGGGGGTTTTTTCAGTAAAAGATCAAAATTTATTTCATCGAGTGAACATCATTTGGTAAAATATTACCAGTGATGTTCACTTGATGAAATAAATTTCTTTCATCAAAAAAACAAATATTCTATATATTTCATCCTTCGTACCCCTTTTTTGTTGGGACTTTCGTCAAAATCCAGTACAGTTTTTTTTGGTAATTCCCTGTGGTGAACCCTTGTCCACATAAGAACAAATTACAGTATTAGGTCATGCGCAAAAAATATAGGTTAAATACGTGTAAATTATGTCATATTTCCTTCTGGTTGAATAGCACACGCTGTTTACCTAGCTAAATAGTGCACGGGAACTAGTAGTAGTCTGTTTCTGCCTTCAATTGAAATAGTTAGAAAATATGAAATAAGCATTTTTCACTGGTTGTAATCATTAAATACCAAATCAAAATCAACAATTATTTCTCGATAAACTACCAAAAAGCATGAAATAAAGAATTTTCATTGCACTCCAGGTTTGTAGCTCTGCCAGGTAGCTCAGTGGTAAGCGTACCTGACTTGTGACCTGGTGGTAGCAGTTTCGATACCTGGTTGAGGCAAACTTTCTTTCAGGCGATTTTTTGCCTCTCACACCTGATCTTTCACCAAGAAAACAAATACATGTATTCTATTCATTTCATACTTCTAACGGCCTCTTTTGTTGGGACTTTCGTCAAAATCCAGTATAGTAGTTTTGAATAATTTCCCATGGTTTGCCCTGGTCCACATGAGAACGCATTACAATATTATATAAAGTCCAAGAAACATAAGGTAAATGCACGTAAATTACATCATTTTTCCTTCTAGTTGAATAGCACACGCTGTTTACCTAGCTAAATAGGCACGGGAACTACTAGTTGTTTCTGCCTTCAATTGAAAAGTTAGAAAATATGAAATCGGCATTTTTCACTGGTTGTAATCATGAAATATCATAATTCACCATTGTTTCTCGATAAACTACCAAAAAGCATGAACTAAAGAATTTTCATTGCATACCAGATTAGTAGCTCTGCCAGGTTAAGCTCAGTGGTAAGCATATCCGACTTGTGACCTGGTGGTTGCAGTTTCGATACCTGGTTTAGGCAAACTTTCTTCAGGGAATTTTTTGCCTCTCACACCTGACGCAACTGAGAAAAGCAGTCAGTGGCTTGGAATGGAAGTTGTGTCAGTGCTGGTTTAAGAAAGCCAGGAAACAAATGTGTAGGTGCATTGGCCACTGTGATGTGACCTAAGCTGTTAAAATGTGTTAAACTCCAATACTATTTTGGTTAAACTATTTTGCAGAGCCAATCATAAATTGTGTTCCTTTAAAAAGTGGAAAACAAAATAATTTCTGTTAGGTTAAACGATTTTGCTCAGCCAACCATAGATTGTACATGTATTTCTTTGAAGAGTGGAAAGCTCTTGAGACTTGGAATGTAATTCAAAGTTGTAAATTGTGAATATGGACTTGTTTGACTTTCTTTTTTATCTTAGAAAGCAAAGAGGAAAGAAAGATCAGAAACTGTCTCAACCTATTGAATAAAACTTTTTCATAAAGCTGTTAGTGCTAATTTTGATCCAGAAAATAAATACTGTCAACCCTTTACCAAACAATCAAAAGGTTTGAACAACCCTTGAAGGAGCAGGCTTTTAAAAAAAATGTGGAAAAAGTAGAAAATGCGGGCAAACAGCATTTTCTACTTTTTCCATTCTTTTTCCTAGTCTTTAAACAAAAGGACCAATAATCACTGTTTGAGCCAAGCTTAATTCGTCATCTGAAAATGCTTCCAATTTCAACCAGTCTAAAAGTTTTTTCATCTGCTAAAGAGATAATTGCAGTATTTGGAAGAAAATCATAAAACGTAAGTTTGAACAGGTATCATGTATAAATCAGGGTCCATATTCTTCAACCATACTTAACCCTTTACCACTTGACAAAAATGTAGACTTGTCCAAATTGAAAGCATTTGAAGACGACAATTTCGGTGTGGCTCATATGGTGCAATTTTTCTTTGACAAGGTAGAAAACATTGTGGGAAAAGGAGAAAATGCTGGTTAGCAGCATTTTCTCCTTTTCCCACAATGTTTTCAAAGGCCTTCTTCTTCATGGTCATTAAAAGTCGGGATTGTGTGGTAAAGAGTTAAGAACCTTCTTAGTCTTATTCCCCAGAATTTTCTAAATGTGAATGTAAGAAAACTTCTGTTTGTATTTGAGTTATTTGGAGTATTGGAGTATTTTGAGTTATAAGGGGAATAACTAGGCCAGGAATATTTTGAGGATTACCTGCTCTTATGGAAGGGGTTTCTGCTTTGATATTTAACAACTGAACAAAAAATAAAGTATAGAACTTCAATAATGAAAGAGATATAGAATAGAGTCTACGCAAACACAGATGCAGACATCACAAACAAAGATACAGACAACGATAGCGCTAATCATTAATGCAAGACTTTTTTTTTTTTAGAAAAAAGTAGTCTGTAGGTTGCAATATATTACTTGTTTGTTATTTTTTCAGGGAGAATATTTCCTGGTGAAAGACAATCCAGTGACTGACTATGAGAAACCCAAGGGTCAAGAGATCAAAATGGCCAAAGGTCAGGTACCCATTTTCTGGTCTGGTCAGCCAACAGCCAATGAACTGACCAGTATGGTCAACCAGCTAGAAGATGAAGGATATGAGGTATGAATTTAGAATTGGTTCAGCTTTTTACTTGACAAGAACATTTTAGACCACTGGGGTTTAATTAGCCAGGAATCCAGCAAGAATGAAACTAATACGTGTACAGGTAACTTCAAGGCCTAGATGGAGCTTCAGCTGTTTTGTTTGTCTCCTTTTTTTTCTGAAAATTTTGCATTTGTATGAATTGGAAGCATTTGCAGATGCTGGCTAAAATCTTGCTGAAAAGATAAGATTTTGGTTTGAAGAGTATAAAACATTATGGGAAGAGAGAAAATGCTTTTTTCTAGCTCCAAAGATGAGAACAGTCTTTAAGATAAATAAAAATTCTGTGGAAAAAGGAGTAAATGCTGGTCACCAGCATTTTCTCATTTTCCCAGAATGTTTCAAAAATCTTCTTCAGGGTCCATTAACCCTTTACCACACAATCCCGAGTTTTAACGACCCTTAAGAAGAAGCCTTTTGAAAACATTGTGGTAAAAGAAGAAAATGCTGGTAACCAGCATTTTCTCCTTTTCCCACACTGTTTTCTACCCTATCAAAGACAGTCTTTCCTTTGAACTACATTTAAATTGTCATCTGCAAGCGCTTTCAATTTGGACCAGTCCCAATTTTCGTTGGTGGTAAAGAGTTAATTATGGGGTTGCTCACTAAAGGTTAAAGGTTTAGACAGCTAGAGGTCCCAATGCATGAAATAGATTTTCTAAAAGAAGATAATTTCAATGGGAGCTTTTACCAGTATGTATTCAACAAAATAGGCTCAGCAAAGATCTGAGATCAGACTGCATGTTTTTGCAGTCTGACCTTGAACTGCACTATCAACTAATGGCAGACCAACTTTGGGCCACCTTGTCTGCTTGATCAGCTTGTAAAGGGTTCTAAAGGTGAGAAATTCTATGCTGTAGTGTGACAAAAAGTTTGTTTGTTTATATGGTCTTTGACGCCGTTTTTCCACATTATTTCAGTTATACTGCAGTGGCAAGGAAACCTATCCATGCTTTTCTGGATTTTCTTTTACCAGTACGCTGCACAATATTCTTCCAAAGCATCTGGCTGCTTCCCAAATAGCCATTGTTGAATTAATGAGAAGTGAGGGAGCCGAATTAATCCTTTTGCGATGACTGTCATCAGTCCTTGGAAAGAAATTGGCCATGCTGGGGATTCAAACCAGCATCCCCTTGGTTTCAAGTCTTGCATGTTACTTCAATGGGAAAAGGAGAAAATGCTTGTACTTGGATCTAATCTGTTACAAAATTACACACTGGCTTATTGTGCACCATGGGTGTTAACTCCTTGGATGGTCATGAAAAAGATGGCTCAGGATTCCCTAATTATGGGTTCTATCCTTTTCCATGATCTTACAATCAGGGCTTTTAGCGTATGTCCAGCTTTGCTAAAAATCAGAACATGCTGAAATGCTGCATGAAGAATGTAGAATTCATCTAGTTAGGAATCCAAAGAAAATCTTTGAATCTTTCAACAAACTTTAATCTGAAAGCTGAATAGAAGAAAACATGGATAGGTAAAGAATTTGTAAATCATGACCATTTGCTTTTTTCAAATATCAAAATGCTTCCACAAGTTGTTTACAAGATGAAAACGTATCTGCAAAGGGTAAAAGTGGCAGCTGCAGGCGTAAATTGAGTCATTAATCATTCTTTTAGCAAAGTTCGAAGAAGGCACAAACAAGATTTATTCAATTCCAACTCTGCTAATGATACTGACAGATCAGATCAGCATCTGCTTTTTTCCTTTTATGGAAAAGAAAGATTTTTTTTCGCTCATAATAACCTCCAGACTGGTTGTGTCTTGCAACAGAACATTAAAACTGATATGGTAATAATGGTATAACAAACAATTTCTCATTTTGACACAATATTCTGACTTACGTATTATATTGAATTTTGCTTAAAGGCCCAATTATAGCAATTATAAACAATGCCCGTGTTAAAATGCAGTTAAACTTAAATCATACCATTCAAAAGTCGTGGGAGTATCCTTGGGCAAGACACCTCGGAGCCCTAGCCTGTTACTGGTGAAACCCAGGAAATACATGAATATGTGAGCTTTTGCCGTAATATGACTGAAGTCATGTTGAAAGTGGCTTAAAACACCAATCAATCAATCAATCAACCATTCAGAAGTATGGAAATAATTATGAAGATGACAACCTGTTATTGTGCAGCCGGCCCAGTGTCAGTCTCTTGCAGAAAAATTAATGTAATATTCAGGTAAAAAGTAAACAAAAGATAGTGACCTGGTAACTTTTCATCAAATTTTAATATTTATTTTTCTGCCAGTGACTAACATTTGGACTGACCGTATTGATAATAATTTCCATGTTTTTAAATGGTACGATTTAAATTCACATGCATTCTAACACTGGCATTGTTTCATTTGGCCACTATCGGTCCATTATATATAGTGTTAATGACTAATAAAATAAAAGAATGTTTATGCCAAGTTTGGTTCTATGGGTAAAGTGAGCTTGAACCCTTTACCACACAATCCGGACTTTTACTGACCCCGAGAGATAAAGCCTATGAAAACATCGTAGAAAAGGAAAAAATGCTGGTTACTAACCAACATTTTCTCCATTTTCAACAGTGTTTTCTACCTTTTTAGAGACTATCTCATTATTTGGACCAGATTTGATTTGTTTTCTGAAAGTGTTTTCAACATGGGTCTGTGTAAAATTTCGTCATTTGAAACAGAGAAACATTTAATTGCTCATCCAGGACTCATTACAGATCTGGATGACATGGAATATTATTGGCTGGTTTTTTTTTTTTGTGAAATTTCTTGAAATTGGCTTGATAAACCCATAGCAAAAGAATGTCATTTTTTTAATAACCTTGATATTAAGTTTTTTAAAACACTTTCAGTGTAAACAGGAAAAAAATAACGGTAACTGTGACTGCTTTCTCCTTTTTTTGCAACGTTTTCAAATATTTCAAAGACAAGTCCCATTACTTGAGCAACTCGTTATTGGTCATCTGCAAATGCTTTGAACTTGGACAAGTCTTAATGTTTTGGTCATCTGGAAAGGCCATATACGGAATATTATGCTGTAGTGATTTTCCTGGTGCTTGTATTCACTTTGAGCAGCGTGAGAAAATTTGGTATCGCGCGAGACCGAAGGTCGAGCGAGATGCCAAAATTTTCTTACGCAGCGAGAAGTAAATACAAGCACCAGGAAAATCACTACAGCATAATATTCCTTTTATTATATACCTACACCTTTTCAACGACAAAATATTGCAAATTATTGACATTTTATTCGAAAATGGTAAGCAAAATAAAATAAGTAATGGTATAGTAGCCAGTAACTTCGTTTTTGTGAATGGCGGATAAATATTACAGCGTAAAATTTTGACCAATGAACTTGCAAATGAATACATATGTATACTGCCCGTGAGTTACGTCATTATGACGTCATCATACCATATTTGGAACCGTATTCCACTGAGTGTAGATACGGTTTTTTTTTCCCATCCCGTATGATTTTATCCACGTGCGACACATGTATTTAACCCCGGAAAACTTACAGGTATATAATAAGTATATTTATCACATAACCTCACTAAAGTCTTGTTTTCAGTGCAATATACTGATTACAAATTTTCTTATTTTACACATGTTTGATATCAAAATTGTGTGAGGTCATTTTTGACATCAGTTTGTACATATTTCACAGAAGTGAATGGGTTTTATGAATATTACCGCAGGTCTATAGATGGTTTTGCATATTTTTATCTTTTAGAAATATTGTTATGTGATAAAAAGATTCCGATATTATTTTGCATTTGACATCATATTGATTTTCATCAAAATGAGTGTAAACTCATCGAGAACAAAAATTTATTAAGCTCACCAGGGGCTGTCTTAGTAACATTTTTCCAAGGCTCGATTAATAGATGTTACGGAAGACCACCTCTTCATGCATGGCTTCGTCCCGATTTAAATACAATACCTAACAGCTGCGTTAGGGAGATATCTCTTTAGCTCAGCGGTTATGGTATTGGTCTTTTAAACTTCGAAAAACGAGGATCTTGTCCGCCATAGGTCCTATATATGCATCATGAAGTTTATTACCTGTAATGGATTCATTACAGATTTGGTTGACATTAGTACGTTACTGACCATTTTAGAAAAATTTCCTCAACTTTACTGGACTTGATCAACCATCATCCTGACAATCACATATTTTGCGCTCACTTAGAAAGAAGACTTTTCTAAAACACTGTAGAAAAAAAAGAGAAAGTGCTTTTCAATGGCACTTTCTCATTTACCTAAATACTTTTGGCTTTTAAAAAACAATTTGGTTGATAAAACATCTGTCGAAGGATTCAGTGTTTTGTACCCCTCATAGGATGAAGGCTTTTAAAAGCACTGAGAAGAGGAGAAAATGCTGGTAACCAGCATTTCTCTCCTTTACACACAGTGCTTTTTTGCTATTTTAAAGAAACATTTCATCATTTGAATCCCTTCAAATTTCTTTATTGTATGAATGCTTACACTATGGATGAGACTGTAAAATTTTGTTGACTATAAAGGAGATTAAATAGATTATTACCCATGGAGGACTCATTCAAGATCTATCTAACAGTGGAACATTATTTAGTGCTTTGCCAAAATTTCGCTAATCCTGTACCAAACAGTCCCAAATTTTAACAACCCTGATAAAGAAGGCTTTTTAAAACATTGTGGGGAAAGGAGAAAATGCTGGTAACCAACATTTTCTCCTTTTCCCTCAATGCTTTCTAGCCAATCAAAAGCAGAAATCATCATTCGAGCAACACTTATTTTGTCGTCTACAAATGCTTTCGTTTTGGTCCAGTACAGAATATTGTCAATTGGTAAAAGGTTAAATTGGCATGATAAACCCTTTAAGAATTTCATTTATATTACTACCCTGAGGAAGAAGACTTTTGAAAACATTGTAGGACAAGGAAAAAGTGCTCGTCACAAGTTACCCATTTTCAAACAATGTGTGTGGCACTTCAAAGAGAAATCCCATCATTTGAGCCACATGTTATCTGTGGACTGCAGATGCTCTTAGTATGGCTGAGTCATCTGCCAAAGAAACAAAAAAGTTTATTAGCGACATGGGACTCATTATAGATCTACCTTCCAATGAATTTCTCGAATTTGTTTTCATAAACCCACTAGCAATTTATCCACCGTTTTCAATGAACCTGAGGAAAAAAGCCTATGTAAATACCTGTATGTGGAGAATAGGTAAAAGGTGAAAAGGCAGGGAACAAGCATTTCCTCCTTTCTCCTGCAATGTTTTTTTGCCATTTTCAGGATAAATTTGATCATTTGAACAACTTTGTCAACTTGAAATGTTTAATGCCTACAACAATGATGAATCTGAAGTTTTGGGAAGATTTTAAATAGTTTATAACCCCACAAGGACTCATTATAGATTCAGCTGTAATGGGAATACATTAGACTTTGGTAAAATTTCTCTTAATTGGCTTAAGACAAGCAGGAAATGCTGTTTACCAGCATTTGCTCCTTTTCCCAAAATATTTTCTACCCATTAAAGACAAGGCCAATCATTTGAATCCCATATCCAAAAGCTTTTTTCCACAGGGTCTTTAAATCATGGGCTTGTTTGATAAAGGATAGATCCTTTACCACTTAACTCTTTAACAAACGACAAAATTTTAGACTCATCCAAATTCAAAGCAACTGCAGACGACAAGTAAGGTGTGGTTCAAATCATGGATTTTGTCTTTAACTGGGTAGAAAACATTGTGGGAAAAGGAGAAAATGCTGGTAACCAGCATTTTCTCCTTTTCCCACATTGTTTTCAAAAGGCTCCTGCAGGGTTGTTAAAACTCGGGATTGTGTGGTAAAGGGTTAATCCAAGGTTTTCATGACTCTTAAGAAGAAAATTTTTTTTAGATAATCATGGAGATAATACTAGTAACCAGCATTTTCTTCTTTTTTCCCCCCACAATGTTTTCTACCATTTCAAAGACGGAAATCATCTTCTGAACTACACCAGGTTTCTCAGCTGCAAATGCTAGCAGTAAGGACAAGTTTGATTTTTTTTGCGTGGTAAAGAGTTATAGTCTACAATAGACTGTGAAAGTGACTGCTTGAGGGTTAACCTTTGGCCAAACAACAAAATTTTAGACTTGCCCAAATTGAAAGCTTTTGCAGATGACAAACATCATGACCTAAAAAACTAAAAAATTAACATAAAGAAAGATAGAATGTTTTCAAAAACCTTCCTTCTCGAGGTCTTTAAAACCCAGGATTGTACGGTGAAGGGTTAAAAAGACTGGGTCTAATCCCATCAGGGAAGAGTTTTCACATTGCATGTGTTAAAAAGACAAATCCAAGTAAAATAAAGTGATGCTTTATTGATTGAAAGTGGCTAGCTGAAAAAACACAGAACTCTAATTGATCTTTTTGGTGGAAAAGAAATCCCTATAGACTCTTGACAACCAATAAGCAACTTTTTTGTGCTTTTACAGGTAGTGTAGATTAAGATCAGACTGTATGGTATTATTACAGACTAATCCGAGTGAAATACATGTAAAGTTATTTACTGATTGAAAGTGGCTAGCTGGAAAAAGATGGACTCTAAAGGCCTGTCTACGATATCAAACATTTGTTTGCAAACACCACCAAACACCATGCTTGCTGATGTTTGCTAACGAAAGTTTTCTAGTGAAGACCTGTCAGCAAACACAAGCAAATATCACCAAACACGTTTGGTGATGTTTAGAGAAGTTTATCTTTCTTCGCTCTGTTTGGTGGTGTCTAAGTATACTGACCAGTCAGAAGCTATAAGCTGTCTTTTTATCATGTGATCATGCATCACATGATCTTCAAACATCACCAAATGTTGCTTGCCATATTTTGTTGTAGTGTAGACAACTTACGGACAAATATGAACAAACAACACCAAACAAATGTTTAGTGGTGTTTGCAAACATAGGTTTGCTAGTCTGGACAGGCCTTAATTGATCTATTTGATTGGAAAAAATCCCTGTTGACTCTTGACAGGTAGTTGAGTAGCCTTAGTTGTTTTTTTTACAGTGTAGATTGAGATCAGACTATTGTATAATGAAAGACAAAAGTGAAATTAAGTTTCATTGGTTGAAGTTAGCATGTTGGAAAAAAAGACATGGAACTCTAATCGATCATCTTTTAGAAAAAAAGAAAATCATTTTTACGCTTTGCATTCAGTGAGTTACATGTACTTCCAGTTTTTCTTCAGATAGTGTTGATCAAAATCAGACTAAAGAAGAAGGAAATGCAAATTTAGGTGAAGTAAAGTGAATGTTGATTGGAGTTTTCTTGTAGAAAAAATCCCTATTAACTTGTGACAGGTAGTAAGCAGCCTTAGTTACCTCTACAGTGTAGATTAAGATCAGACTATATCATGTAATAAAAGACAAAAGTGAAATGATATTTCATTGTTTGAAGTTGGCTTGGTGGAAAAAAAAGACATGGAACTCCAATCATCTACTGGAAAAAAGAAAATCCCTTTCACTCTTTGCACTCAGTGACAGACAGTGTAGAGTAAGATCAGACTAAAGAAGAAGGAAAGGCAAATTTAAGAGAAATAAAGTGATGTTTTATTGATTAAAGTTTTCATGTAGAAAAAATCCTTATTAACTCTTGACAGGTGGTAAGCAGGCTATTAGTTACTTTTACAGAGAGTGTAGATTAAGATCAGACTATATTGTATAATAAAAGACAAAAGTGAAATGATGTTTCATGAGATGAAGTTGGCTTTTGGAAAAATAGACAACATGGAACTATTGTTGATCATCTTCTAGTAAGAAGAATGTTATATTGTATAATAAAAGACAAAAGGGAAATGATGTTTCATGAGCTGAAGTTGGCTTTTGGAAAAATAAACAACATGGAACTATTGTTGATCATCTTCTAGTAAAAAGAAAAATTAAATAAAAAGGTTCTTGAAGACATTGTGGGAAAAGAAGAAAGTGTTGGGCACCAGTCCAGCATTTTCTCCTTTTCCCACAATGTTGTTTTACCCTGTCAATGACAAAATTCCACCATCTGAACCACATGTTAATTGTTGACACAAAAAATAATGCTTCATTTTGGACAAGTCTAAAATTTAGTTATTGAAAAGGTTTAGCCCTTTACCAAATAGAGTATGTGTTTCAATCACTGAGGTAAGAAAGCATTTAAGAACTATAATAGTGGGAAAAGGAGAAAATGCTGGTAACAAGCATTTTCTCTACTCCCACAATCTTTTCTACCCTTTATAAGATACATTCTCTTGCTAGAGGCACATCATATTTGTCCTCTGCTATTGCTTTGAATTTGGAAAAATCTATAATTTTATCACAAGGTAGAGTTAATTCCATACTTTAAGGATTACTTGGCACATATAGGACATTATTGCTGTCATTGTAATTATTTCCTGGAATTTTATGTTCAGTTCTTATAGATTACTTCAATAACCACATCCCATTACTATCTATAGAAAGTGATTATATGGAGACCTTAGTGCAAGAATGTTTAGTGGTTGTTTAACCCTTTACCACACAATGACAACTTTTAACGACCCTGAGGAAGAAGCCTTTTGAAAACATTGTGGGAAATAGAGAAAATGCTGGTAACCAGCATTTTCTCCTTTTCTCACAAAGTTTTCTACCCTATCAAAGAAAAATTGCGTCATATGAGCCACTTTGAAATTGTTGTCTGCAAATACTTTCAATTTGGATAGGTCTAAATATTTTGCCATGTGGTAAAGGGTTAATAAAGCTGAGGGAAAACCCTGCCCCTACAGAAGTTTGCTTCTTAAAATCATTGTAACAAATGGAAACCAACATAGTTGAATGCACAATTTCTCCATTTTCAAATTTCAACTAGAACTTTTAAAATTCCAATGCATATACCGGTACATGTTTTTTTCTCATAAACATCATCACTTTAAAATAATAATGATAATGATAAATACAAGATAATTTAAGATTCCTGTCTTAACTTCAGCCTTTTTTTTACAATTAGAATACCTATAATATTCTGGTCTTCCCCCCCTGCATATTAGTACCATTATTGTCCACCAAAAGATTGCGGCTTCTCTGACGCCATGCATCATAAATTCGTCTTGTATTCTACAGTAATTTATCTTCGATTTAATCCATAAAACAGACCAAAACAAATAAATATTGAATGGGTAATTAAGCTTGAACTTTCAGAGAAGGACATATTTTTTGTTTTCCACCATGAGATGGAAATTTTAACACTGAAGCCAATATATTGAACAAATCTGATAGGTCAGTAAAATTTGAAAATATATCAGCTTTTAGATAACCATGTGATGTTTAAAATAGTTTTGACATATAAGATTTGTCCAAAATGGCATATTGGACAAAATCAATTGGTTAAAACTATTTTAGATATAAAGTTGTGCTGTGTGAAAAGATAGTCTCATGCATCTGCAAAAAAGTAATTGACCACATCAGCCCGTGTGCAGTCCGCATAGGCTGACTAGAGTCAAAACTTCTTTCTAATTAGTAAATCTTATGCCATTTTCTGCTATTCTACTGTTTGATTCAGTGATTTTCAGACAAAACTGGTCCATGTTATTTGACAACAGTTGGCTTGGTTTTATTCATTACAAAAGATGCATTAACTTTGTACTACATAATCCCAACTTTTTACAACCAAGAGGAAATGTTATCTACCCTTTGAAATAGAAATTTCATGTTTCAAAATTGAAGAAACAATAATAAATTTGTGGTCTGCAAGTGCCTATAATTTGGACAGGGATCATATATATAGACTGTGTATATATGATCCCTGATTTGGACAAGGCTATAATTTTTTTTGGTTTGGTTTGGTAAAAGAGTAAAGAATCTTAATATCAAACCCCCTTTCTCCAGAGTGCTGCTAATATATTATGTTGGCAGTATGTTTCTTTCATCTGAGTTAAATATTTATTTGACTATTTTAAAATGAGAATAATGCTTTTACACTGCTGGAATGTTTACAGCTGTGGTGTGATCAGCAAAAAAAAAATTCTGAGAAATCACATCAATACTGTTCCATAAAAGGTATTTGATACCATAATGCATTGCAACATTGCCATCTTCCTGTTGTCAAATTACTTATATTATGATTGTAGCATGTTTTTTTTTCCAATTTGGAAGTACTGGTAAAAGATAATGCTTTTACTCTGTTGGCAATGCTCACAGTGGTTGTCTGTAATCAGAGAAAAAATACAGAGAATTTACTATCAGGCTTATAATGGTGCACTAAGTTATTTAACCTTTTACCAAGCAATCCCATGTTTTAACGACCCTGATAAAATAGGCTTTTGAAAACATTGGACCAGCATTCTTCTTTTCCCATAATGTTTTTACCCTGTTTTCTACCTACAAATCCTACCATTTTAATAAGCCACATTTCTTTGTTGTCTGCTAATGCAGCTTCAATTTGGACAAGTCTACAAATTTTGTTATTTAGTAAAAGGATAAAAGTTTTGGTGATAATATTTTAAACAAAAAATTAGGCATGACTATAGGATCTGACATTAGAAAAAGAATTTTCTGAACAAATCTAGAAAAATGTTTGGAAACGAGTCTTTGGAGAGCTTAATAATAGCTTTTGTAGACAAGCTTAACCAATAGAGAGCCAAATAAACCCAAAAGATACTTTCAGTCTAGAAATAAGACCCAAATAATCACAATATCAAGCTTGCTCTTGTTCATAGAGTTCAGCAAAGCAGACAGTGTAGATCAAAGATCAGACTGCATGTTTTGTACAGCAAAAGCAAATATACCGGTAGTTGTGAAAGGCACTTTAAGGGTTTTAATAAAATTCTATATCGAAGCTAACAAATGTAAGACTCTTTCTGTCACATAACAATACCTCTTGAATTTAGGTCAGAAGATGCAGAACCACACATTGTTGTTATTTTGATGAATAAAGCCAGATTCACTTCCTTGAAAGAAGAATAAACTTTTTTGGCTTATCTCAAATTGTTTAGTAAGATAAGAAAATTTGTAATGGGTACATGTATATTACACTGAAACAAAGGAGGTTATAACTTGATAAAAAAGATACATGATACTAGATATCCATTCTAGATGGATACAAACACATATTAATTTCATCTCATATGCAATATGCCATGAAAGTCATTTTCCTGTTTGAAGCTTTGTGCTTCCAAAGAAGCTACGCGACCATACATAGATACATTTTTTTAGCTCACCTGAGCACAACGTGCTCAAGGGGAGCTTTTAGGATCAACCTGTGTTCGTCGTACGTTGTGCGTCGGTCGTTGTGCGTCCTCAACAATTCTTTAAACATCATCTCGTCCTAACCACTGGGCCAATATCAACCAAATTTGGCCGAAATGTTCCTTGGGAGATCCTCTTTAAAAAAAAATGTTCACAGAATTTGATTCCATTAAAAAATCTCTGGAATTTTCTAAGAAATTCTTCAAAAATCTTCTCCTCTGAAACTACAGGTCAGATTTTAAAAAAAAAAAATTCACAGAAATGTTCCTTTGGTGACCCTTTCAAAAATTGTTCGCTAAATTTTGATTTGTCGGAAAACATGGCCGTAGTGGTGGGGGGGGGGGGGGCTCTTTCCGTTGTGTGGTGTCAACATTTCTTTAAACATCTCCTCCTAAACTGCTAGGCAAATTTGAACCAAACTTGGCTGGAATGTTCCTTGAGAGGTCCTCTTTAAGATTTGTTCACAGAATTTGATTCCATCAAAAACTCTGGTTGCCATGGCAACCAAATGGAATTTTCTAAGAAATTCTTTAAAAATCTTCTCCTCTGAAACGGCAGGTCAGATTTTGAAATAATTTCACTGAAATGTTCCATGGGTGACCCTTTTCAAAAACTGTTTGCGAAATTTGATCCGTAGAAAAACATGGCCGTGGTGGGAGGGAGGGGGCACTCTATGCACTGTTTGGTCTTAAAGAAATTCTTTGAATTTTCCTTCTCTTAAACCACTTGTCAGATTTTGAAATAATTTTACAGAAATGTTCCTTTGGTGCCCCTTTTGAAAAATTGTTAGTAAAATTTTGATCTGTCAAGAAACATTGCTGTGGTGGTGGGGGGCTATTTGCACTATACAGACATGAAGAAATTCTCGAAAATTCTTCTTCTCTGAAACCACTGGTCAGATTTTGAAATAATTTCACAGAAATGATCCTTTGGTGACCTGTTAATTTTCATCAAAGGACTGTAAAGGTATTTTGACGAAAAGGGCTATTGCAGACGTCAACCTATACCAGGTAAGTGAGTGCACTGGTGAAAAATGCTGATATGCACACTTTCTACTTGATGTATTTGATAGCTATGTATTGCAAGAGGTAATATAAAACTGTTAACTTTGGAATACATGCATAATATTTCACCAGTTATCAAAAGGGCCTCAATCTGGGTGTTAACCGCCTTGTTGATCACCATTTCTGTACTTTATGATGGATTGTTTTCTGAATTCTATACAAACTTTAGATGCAGAATTCTGATTTGTCAAAAACATGGCTGTGGTGATGATTGTAGGGGTGGTGAAAGATTTTGAAATGATTTTTACAAGTGACCTTTTCAAATTGCTTGGCAAAATAATGATTTTGTTTCCAAAATTGCAGTACTTCAAAAAAATTGGCTATGGTCCTCTCAAAAATTCAGGTGAGCGATCCAGGGCCATCTTGGCCCTCTGGTTTTTTAAAAATTGCTTATATGAACTATTATTTCCAAGTTACTTTAATGCCATTTAGCAATAATTCTTACAGCAATATTACTCTGTCTGGGTCATTTTTTATCGATGCAAAAAAACAAAACAAATGCGGTCTGAATCTCGAACTCCCTGTTAGTATTGACCTTTATTTGGTCCCCTGAGCAGAAAAATTTTGTCTCCTGCACAGAGGTCATTGAGGGATGATTTACCACCTAAACCATCCATTTATCCATTAACACTTTTCTCTCTATAGACAACATTTTTTGTCAAGAAGCGCAAGTCCTACTTTGGAAAACATTTATGGCAAAAGGAGAAATAGCTTGAATCAAGCAATTTCTCCTTTAGCCACAATGTTTTTATGTGTATTCATATGTTATATCTTATGTTTATTTTATTATATTTCTTAAGGATACGCTCAAAGTCATCTGCTCCAGCCTTGTTCCAGGAGGGAAGGCATTAACTATAGCGAAAATTATGTTAGCCATCAGTGGATGAATGACATTATTGATATTTCTGGCCTGACAGGATAATTTAACGGAGCCTTCTTGTAAATGAATTACAGGGTACCACAATGTATAAATTAGAGGGTGCCAAAAAATAAGGTCTTATGGAACTGGAAAATGACAGACAGGGTACCGGACAATTTGCAGTCTGGGTACCACAGTACATGTCTAAGAAAATACAATTAAGGATCTATAAAGTAACATTTTGTGGTACCAGACAATGAGAGAAAGGGTACCAAATGAATTAAAATTGGGGTACTTTGCCACTCAGAATGGTAACAAAAGAAAGCCAAAAAAGGTTTATTTTTTTATGGTTTTTAACACCATTTTAAACATTTTTTTGTTTATATTGGGAGGACTGTGCACTAATTCATGCCTTTCAGGAGTTTCTTTTACCAGTTCTCCACACAATATTCTTAAGCCACTGGCTGCTTCTGATGTATCATCTTGGAAACAATGATCAGTGGTGAGATAGGAATGGATCTTGTAGCAATGACTTTCATAAATTCTTGTAAAGAAACTGGCTGAGTTGAAAATTCAAACCAGCCACCTGCTGGTCTCAAGTCCTATTTGCTACCAACTGTGCTACCAGACTAAATGGCCTGCAACACACGAAAAGGGGCATTCCGACATTTGCGTGAAGTGTCGTCTCGGATCAGCCTGCGCAATCCGTGCAGGCTAATCTGAGATGGCACTTTATGACTACACTAGATTTTGTCCTACATTAGACTTGTGCAAAACAGAAAATTACATAAAAACAGAAAGTGTTGTTTCAGATTAGCCTGCGCAGACTGTGCAGGCTGATCCGGAATGACACTTTACGCAAAAGTCCGAATGCCCCTTTTCGCATGTTGCAGGCCAAATAGCGAAACAAGAGTACTAGACAGCATGCACACCATAAAAGTATTCTAAATTCAATAAAAACAATCCTGATAGTGCTAAAATAAGTTGAAGGGTGCTTGACTTGATAAATTGAGAACTGAAAGATTGAAGGATGTTAAAAAAAAAAAATCAAGCCTCAAAGCACAACAAAAGTATGAGCTACATGTATGATGAGCTAGGATCTGTAGAATGAAAAAAAATAAATCTGCAACATACACTGTATATTAACCTGGGCCAACTTTTTTGCTATTGTTAGATTTTATGCATTACAAAGAACCATTCTAGCACATGATTAAGCCAATTTTTAAACAAAATAGATCCATATCATTTGACAATTTGCTGGAAGAATGCATTAAAACCCCTTTTCCTTGAGCACCTCTCATACATACAAGCACAGGAAAGCACAACTCTAAAATTTTCATTTAGACAATATGCTTGGAAGTAAGCATCGTTTGTAGCTATGATCAAATCATTAATCCTTTACAAAACAGTCCCAATTTAAATAATCCTGAGACAGAAGGCTATTAAGACAATGTGGACAAAGGGGAAAATGTTGGCAGCCAGGATTTTCACCTGTCTCACAATGTTTTTACCTTTCCAAGGACAAATGCTACCATAATAGTTGTATATAATTTGTTGACTGAAAATGCTTTCAAAAGGGAGAAGTTAGAAATTTTATCTTTTAACCCATTGCCACACAATTCCAAGTTGTAATGACCCAGAGAAAGAATCCTTTTGAAAACATTATGGGAAACTTTAAAGGGGAAAACATTGGTAACCAGCATTTTTTTCTTTTTCCCACAATGTTTTCTACACTTTCACAAACTAAATTCAATTTTGGAGTCATCTGCAAAAGTAAATCCAAAATGTTGTTTGACAAAGAGTTAAGACTAGTCCAAATTAACAGCATAATAAGAAGGAGAATAAGACTAAGAATGAACGAAGAATGGTTGGGGGACACAGGCCGAGGTTTTTCCATGGGTTATCATTCTGTTCTGCAGTAGAACTAGTTGTTATATACTTGGACGATGTAGTCTAACCAATCGGAACACCCCCCACGGTTCTATTCTGTTCGATTTACTATTAAAAAACATGGTCTAGTCTGTTCATGTAACAAATAAATGGTGAATGTAAATGTAACGTTTTTATGTGTTGAGCAAATACACAGCACTAGTAATCTGACTCAGTGTGACTTCCCGTTACCTCTGTTGACTTTAACTTGAAGTCTATTTTCATTGAAACTTATGATAATCTAGATCTATTTTCCTCCTTCTAACAATAGCAGTGTCTTCATTAGATAATCTAGGGATGTAAATTTTATATTTCAGCTGATCACAATGCACTGAGCATCACTTGTCTGATTTAATTTGTTTGACATTCTGCTGTGCTTGCCATTTTGGAAAATACATGACATCAGGTTTAGTTTAGTCACATGTCATTGTACAGGTAACTGTTAACAGACATGTGCCTGGTGCAGTCTAAAATGTATTGCTGTACCAGAGCCCACAATCATATCCTGCTATATTAACATTATGATAGCTTACTTTTGTGTGACTCTTTACTGAGTGACAGAATTTTTGTCTTTTGAACTACTAGAAAACATTATATAAGTGTTGGATAAAGGGGGGAGTATCAGCAGCCTCCCTTCTAATTATGATTGAGGGAAGTCACTGTTTTGCATTTTCTTTTGCTCTAGGAATGACCATTTTAGTGAGAGAAAGAAATGTCTTTAACTCTTTACCAAACGACAAAATTTTAGACTGGTCCAAATTGAAAGCATTTGCAGACGACAAAATTAACATGACTCAAAAATTGAAATTTGTTTTGGGAGGGTACAAAACATTGTGGGAAAAGGAGAAAATGCTGGTTACCAGCATTTTCTCCTTTTCCCACAATGGTTTCAAAAACCTTCTTTTTCAGGGTCGTTAAAACCAGGGATTGTTTGGGAAAGGGTTAAAAAAGTCCATTCCTCCACCACTGCAAACGTTGCAGACCTTCCCTAGGCTTCTTTAATCTTTATCTGTAGAGTGTCTCCTAAAAGCACTATCATTATGAAAGGTTCTCTTGGGATTAACCTTTTACTAAATGGTCAGTTGTGTTTACATTCTGTTCAAGAAGAAAACGTTTTAAAACATTATTGAAAAACAGAACACTAATAAGCAGCACTTTCTCCTATTCCAACAATTTTGTCTATCTTGTTATGGTCAAACCTTTATCATTTGTACCTCATGTCAATTAGTGTCTGCAAATACCGGTACTCGCAATATGGACTTGCCTAAAATTTTGTCTTATGATACAGAGTTGACCTCTAGAGTACCAAATAACCCGACAGCTATTTTCTGTCTATAACCAAGACCTGAACAAGAGTAATTTCAAGATTTCTCTTGTCCAAATGTCCTAGGTAGCAAAGCAGACAGTGACGATCAAGAATCAGACTGCATGTTTTGTGCTGTCTGATCTTGATCTACATTGGCTGCACAAGCAGCTAAAGTCCTAAATAGTGCTTTAAGGGTACAAATCCACCAAAAAGCAAGTAAATTATGAATAATTTACTTTTATTTATTCATGCCTCCAAACAGGCCAAATCACAGGGGGGAAAGTCATAGAGAAGATGGGGGATAATTGCTTTGCAAACAAATGAAATATCTCTGAACATGCCACTTGCACATTTCTCATTCAATATCTCTGACAAGTTCGTTGGAATCTTGCCATGACAACACTACATGATTTTTTTTTTTGTGAAATTCAAGCCCTTTTCCTAATAGAAATACAGCAGAAACACAAATGTAATAAATGTCATGATGAATTGAGAATGGTCTCTTCTTTGCAGTTACTGTTACACCCATGGTGTTTTTAGAATGCATGTTTGTTTTGCAAAAGGGCATAGAGCATCTGAATGAATTTTTTCTTTTGATTTTATGTTTGAGGAACGTTTTGATGTCAACTCCCTATATTATAAAGACAACAAAATATCAGATTTATCAATTTTGAAAGCACTTGCATTTTAAATAAGTTAAATGTCAACTTCATGATGATTTTTGTCTTGGAAAGGATAGAAAGCATCATAGCAAAAGGAGAAAATGCTGATGACTAGCATTTTCTCCTTTTCTTATTAATGTCTTCAAAAGCCTTCTTCTTCAGGGTTGTGAAAACATTGTTAATTAACATGTAAAGGAAAAACCTTTTACCACACAATCCTGTGTTTTAGTAACTCTGAGGAAGAAGCTTTTTAAAAACTTACTGTGGAAAAGGACAAAAATCTGGTTTCATTCATTTTCTCCTTTTCACATAGTGTTTTTCTAATCTTTTAAGGACAAATTTCATCATTTTAGCCACATCTGCTCTGAACTGTGGTCTTCAAATGGTTTCATGTTGGATCAGTGTAAGATTTCGTCATCTGGTATAGGATTTAGGAAAAGAATGTCATCAAAAAAATTGAAGAAGATCTTGAGAGCATCAGAACAAATTTATAAAAAGCTGCCTTTGGCAAACTTGTAAATGGAGAGAATTGTTGGAATCCTGGCCAATGACCTTCACCCTTTACAACAAACAAACCTGAAGATGAGGGCTTTTGAAAACATTGTGGGAAAATGAGAAAATGCTGGTTACCAGCATTTTCTCCTTCTTCCCACAACATTTTCTACCCTAACAAAGACAGAAATTATCTTTTGAGATACACTAATTTTGTCGTCTGCTATTGCTTTCAGTTTGGTCATGTCCGAAATGTTAATTGTAAGAATGGTCTGTGCTTTTTATGGATGTAATTTCACCAGCAGTACAATCACCATGACCCTTAATTCTTCCCAGCTCCTGGAGGAAATTTTATAAGGGACCAATCAGATTCTTATAATCTCTCAAAACTTAATAAATGATTTATCACTGAATTAACTCTTTACCAAACGACAAAATTTTAGACTGGTCCAAATTGAAAGCACTTGCAGACAACAAAATAAATGCAACTCAAAAATTTAAATTTGTTTCCAGCGGGGTAGAAAACATTGTGGGAAAAGGAGAAAATGCTGGTTACCAGCATTTTCTCCTTTTCCCACAATGTTTTCAAAAGGCTTCTATCTCAGGGTCGTAAAAACCAGGGATTGTTTGGTAAAGGGTTAAATAAGCTGACTGCTGCATAAGAAAAATATATTTTCCAGTGGTAATTTTGTTTAACCCATTACCACACAGTCCCAGGTTTTCACAACCATGAAAAAGAAGGCTTTAGAAAACATTCTGGGTAATGGGGGAAAATGCTGATAACCACCATTTTCTCCTTTTCCAACAATGTATCCTACCGTATCAAAGATCAAAATCACAATTTTAGCTGCACATAAATTGTCATCTACAAATGCTTTCAGTTCCGTCGTGTATTAAATTCTGTTGTTTGCTAAAGAGTAAAATAGGCTAAATTAGCCTGTCAAGGTGCTTTGTAGATTTTGTGGCAGAATTTTGCAAAAGTCAGTGAAAATGTCATGTCATCAATAACATGCATAGCCTATTTGGGAATGTATTCAAATAAGCATCATGATGTCATATTTGATCTCATAGAAATAGACAGAGTTACCAATTGAAAAGTGACAAACCTATTATTTGAACACAAACTATGAAACTTTTTACTGCATATAACTGTCCAGTTTTGTGACGCTAAAATGCAGGTAAAAATATAATTTGTAGTATTTTTCAGTGTTTCAGATTTTTTTTTCAGTTTGCAGCAGATATCACAAAAGGCCTCAAATTAAAGCAAAAATCATTTTGAAAAATAGATTATCAACATGATTTAACCCTTTACCATACAGGACGAACTTTGAAAGACCCTGAGAAGAGCTTTTGAAAACATTGTTGGGAAAACATTAACTGATGGTTACCAGCATTGTATCCTTTTACCACAATGTTTTCTACCCTATCAAAGACAAATTGCATCATTTGAGCAACACTGAAATTGTCGTCTGCAAATGCTTTCAATTTGGAAAGGTATTTGTTGTATGAGATAGAGCTTTTACCAAAGGATGAAATTTTCGTAGTTTTATGACCCTGAGGAAGAGTTTTTGAAAGCATTGTTGGAAAAGGAGAAAATGCTGGTAAACATTATTTTCTTCCTTTCCCAGAATGTTTTTACCCCTTCTAAGGAAAATTTCATCATTTGAGACACATTTATCGTTTTCAAATGCTTTCAACTTTGACAAGTCTAAAATTTTGCTGTTTTGTAAAGAGGTAATTTCTTGAACTGTATTCTAACATACAAGCAAATACATGTACTTTTCAAGAAACAAAAACCTGAAGAAAACCTGTGGATTTGTCACACGGGAATTGTCATGCACCATGATGTATTACATACATTTCATTTCTTTCCCTGACAAGAGTTTTAATTATTCATTGTAATTCTGCATGCAAACATTGAGAGGAACTGCAAATCTAATACTCTGATGATTTGATTTTGAAGTTTTATTTACCTCAGAACACTCTACAACTGACTTTTTCTTCTACTTTCACAGCAGACCACTTTGGAAGACACTTGAGCTAAAAGAAAACTTGCTCTTATATAACCCTTTATTTGACTGAAATGTGACAAATGTATTAAGGTCTACGGCTCCTGACTGTCATGTTAAAAGACGGAAGCTGCCGAGATTGGCCGAATAGCCTTTACAAAAACGTCAGTGTTACACGATAATTACTGATGAGTTAGCGAGTCTATGGCCCCTAATTCTCATATTAAAAGATGGAAGCTGCCGAGATTGGCCGAATAGCCTGTACGAAAACGTCGATGTTTACCTATGAGTTAGGGGCCGTAGACCTTAACTCCTTACCAAACGACAAAATTTTGGATTTGACCAACTCGAAAGCATTTGCAGACTATGAAATTACTTTAGCTCAAATGAGGAGTTTTGTCTTTGATAGGGTGGAAACCATTGTTGGAAAAGGAGAAAATGCTGGTATTCAGCCCTTTCTTCTTTTCTTGCAATGTTTTCACAAGCCTTCTTCTTTAGGGTCTCTAAAACTCGAGATTGTGTGGTAAAGAGTTAAAAGTTAAAAGGTCATGTACAATATGGGTATGATTGATTGAATTTGCATTTATTTATCAGTTGCCCATATGGGCGATGCTGCCGAAGACTGTTAGTTTTGTTACAAGGAATAGCGCAAGATAAAGGATGAAATCCATCCTAAGTTATGTCAGGTTCTTTAACATGCTCGGTGTATAGCACCGTTACAGAGGACCTCAGTTTAAACTCTCATCAGAAAGACTTTTAGTAATTTTAGATGGCGAGCCATGGGGCTAGAACCTACACCCTTAAGTTACCTAAAACTTGATGCAAGCCCTAAGCTCAGGTTGTAACCACCTATGCATGCTGGTCACAGTATGTCTATTTTTATGCAAAACCAACTAATCAAAATTGTATTTCTTTGCTCCAGGAAATCCTGCTGTTCAACATGAGGGAAGAGCCTGTTTTGTTTGTCCATCTTGACGAAGATTTTATTCCATACACAATAAAAACACAACAGAATTTGAAAGACTGTGTGATCACGGGCAAAATAGTTAAAGAGGCGGACCTGTTTGAGGCCAACATCAGGAATGAGGTAACTTATTCATCGTGGTACATACGAGGGTTGTCGCAGAAGTAAAAGGACTATTGCTGTAACATGAACAATTATTGGCGTATAAGCAAGAAAACTAACGCGGATTAAGTGCCATATCTCATGATTATTTCTCCCAAAAATATTCAAAATACATATAACAATAACAAAACTACAGTTAAAATACATACAACGCTAAACGCCATCCGGCGCACAGAATAACGTTCACTGACATCCAACATGACGTCGCTTATCATACTTTCTCCACATAGTCCCCACCAGTGCGAATGACGGCCTTCACGAAACTCTTTATGCCATCTGAACACTAATGAACGGCAACATTCATACTCGCCCGCTTCCTGAACAAGTTGGTAGGTCTTTGTAGGTGTTTTACCGAGCGCTTGACAAAACTGGATTACCGCCTGCAACTTGACATCTCCTGTGGACGACATGACGTTTTTTCTCTGTAGACTCTGACGTGATGAAAAACGCTGTATCTAGGCTAACGGAAATGCTATGGCGCTCAAATAAAGAGAAAATGACGTCATAACGCCACATATTGTGCAGCCAAACTTCTGCGCGCAAAAACAAAACGTAAGGATAATTATAGCGACATCTGAACAAGCAAATGTTATCATTGCGTTATTTAAAACCGGCGTGCGCCGCGTACCTTTACCGTTACCTTGGAAACTCTAAATATTTCAGAGTACGTCAGATAAAATTTCATTTGGAGTACACATTTCCGGAGCAGACATGCTGAACTGTATTCAAGCAAAAATATATGTGTATGCACCCGACAATAAAGCAGCTACAAGAAAAGTCATTTTACTTCTGCGACAGCCCTCGTACACAAACCTTCATTCAGAGACAACACAATGGAAGTTAGAAAAGCAGTCATTTACATAAGGTGGTATTCAAATGCAAGTTGAATATATCTGATTTTAAGAATAAAAACAGCAGCTGTTTCTTAAAGGGGACTATTTGGTATTTCATAATATCACCCAACACCAAAAATGGTTCATTGGTGAAACAAGTCTGGCGATAGGTTGCAAACCGTCTGTAAAGAAGGAAGGTAGATGTAAGAAAATTATTGGTATATCCGTAAAGGTAGATATTCAGATTTTCATAATCTCACCAAACTTAAAAAATGATTTATCTCTGTATTAAGTAAGCTAAAAGCTGGCAAATCATCACTAAAGAAAAAAGACATAAGAGAGAAAAAAACATTTTTTAGTGGAATGGGCTACGTAGCCTCATAAGATTCTTTTTGAATTTCATGCTACAGTGTATGAGGATTTCATATTTAAATCAGTATGATGGCGTCATATGTGATTGATAAAATTAGATGGAGTTACAGATTGCAAGACCTTTATTTAAACGACCAAAATCTTTTTACTGTATGTAACTGTACAGAATATACTATTACAAAGAAGAAGTATATCCAGTTGTGTTCATCAGTGTTTTACATGATATTTCAGCTTACACAATTGAAGCTCAAAAGCCTCCTGTGATAGGCTATGTGGCGTCCTAAGGCTTTTTCAAGACTTTGAGCCAGAATTTTGCAAAAGTTTATAGGAGTATCACATGATCTGTAACATACATGTATGTTGATTTTGTAGCTCATGATTCAGTCAGTTGTTGGACAAAATGGATTTTATAGATTAAGAATCATTGTGATGACATGCTTGGTATCATGCACCCGTTTTGCAAAAGCAAAATTACATATGGCTCAAATGTAGGATTTGTCCTTGATAAGGTAGCCATGTGTATTTCTTGAGATAATGTTAAGTGCCAAAGGCTTGCTTGATAACATTTTTCTAGACTCCTTTGGTTTAATGCACCATGGAGATGCATTAACTGACTATACCACACAGCAAAATTTTAGACTGGTCCAAATTGAAAGTATATGCAGACGACAAATTAAATGTTATTCAAATGAAAATTTTTGTTTTTTAAAAGGTAGAAAACAATGTGGCAAAAGGAGAAAATGCTCGTAACCAGCATTTTCTCCTTTTGCCACAATGTTTTCAAAAGCCGTTTCCTTCAGGGTCGTTAAAATTCGGGATTTTATGGTAAAGACTTAAACCCATTTTGCCATAGCATGGCTCAACTGAACAAGGCTCGCAAATGATTTGATTTGTCCTTGATAAGTCTTACGAACAAAGTCCGCAACAAAGAAACAAATGAACAAATGCATGGCTTAAATACAGGGACTGGGCAGGATTCGATCCTAGAACGCCCGGACGAAAGGCCAACACCATAACCACAGAGCTAAAGAGAATTCTCCCTGACGCAGCTGTTAGGTGTTGTATTTAAATCGGGATGAAGCCATGCATGAAGGAGTGGTCTCCCGTAACACACCCCCTCTTAAAGTCACCATTTATTGATGACTCAAAGCCTTATTTAAGGCAGAAAGTCCGTTTTTGGACAACAAATAGAATTAATGGCTCAATGGCCAATCCCGGACGAGCCCCCATCTTACGAAGAAAGTCGGCAACAAAGAAACAAATGAACAAATGCATGGCAGAAATACAGGGACCGGGCAGGATTTGAACCTAGAACGCCCGGACGAAAGGCCAATACCATAACCACTGAGCTAAAGAGAATTCTCCCTAACGCAGCTGTTAGGTGTTGTATTTAAATTGGGATGAAGCCATGCATGAAGGAGTGGTCTCCCGTAACATAAGCTAGCCATAATTATGTATTTCATGAGTTAATGTTATGTGCCAAAGGCTTGCCTAATAACGTTTTATCTAGACTGGTTTAATAAATTGTTTATCTCAAAGGCCAACTTATGCCAGACTCTGTAATATCTAGAATTGCTGGCTAATCAGGCACCTGGTGTCCTAGAGGCTAAAAACGAAATTTGATGATATAATTTGAGTCTTCAATAGTAACCAATCAGATTATGGGAAAACCAATCAGCGCTATTATTGAATTATACAAAACCAATCTATATAGGTTTCACTTTTATCCATAAAATATATTAACCCTTAACCTGCTTAACCCTTTACCAAACACTCCCGGGTTTTTACGACCCTGAGAAAGAAGCCTTCTGAAAACATTGTGGTAAAAGGAGAAAATGCTGCTAACCAGCATTTTCTCCTTTTCCCACAATGTTTTCTACCCTTTCCAAAACAAATTTCAATTTTTGAGTCACATTAATTTTGTCGTCTGCAAATGCTTCTAATTTGGACTAGTCTAAAATTATGTCGTTTGGTAAAGAGTTAATAAGTCAAATAAAACTATCAAGCTGATAGTAAAAACCTGAATGTTGCTTTTATAAAGTTATTGGGAGAGGGGGAAATATCTCTTTATCTGACAGTGTAGATCCAAGATCAGGCTGCACATTCTGTGCAGTCTGATCTTGGATTTACATTGTACGCAACAGGTCAGTGAATTGGGCTTAGCAGCAGAAAGGTTAATACTTATTCCAGAAGTGGGAAATAATCCAATCCACCACAGGCATTTTTACCCAATCTCATCAGTGATTTAGAAAAAATACTAAATGCAGAAATTCAAAGACCAAAATAAATTGTAGATAAAATGAGAAAAATGTTTTTATACCCAACCTAGATAAAAATCTTACAAATGGTGAAAAAAAAGATCTATTCTGTTTTGACCTTTTCCAAAGGTCATCTGAAAAAGCTTAACCCTTCCTTAACCACAGGACAAAATGTAAGGGTTGTCCTACTTAAAAGCATTTGCAGATGACTCGATAAAGTTAGCTCAAATGATAAAACTTCACTTTGACAGGATAGAAACTATAGCACTGGCTACAAGAGAAAATGTGTGTTACTATAATTTTCTTGTTCCCCCATAATGTTTTCAAATGTTTATTATTTCGGGGTCATTAAATCTCAGGATTTTGTGGTAAAGGGCTCAAAAGTTTGGACATGGTTATGGATTGATGCTCTATTAGATAAAAATACATTAGGCTCATCCTTATTGAAAGCATTTGCAGACAACACATTAAAGATACATCTTTATTTCATGCTTTTCGGTAGTTTATTGAGAAATAATGGTGGATTATGGTTTGATATTTCATGGTTACAACTAGTATAGTGAACAATACAGATTTCATATTTTCTAACTCTTCATTTGAAGGCGGAAACAGAAGAACCCCAACATTATAGTTACCTAGGTGCGTGCCATTCAACCTAACAGAGCATGACGTAATTTACGCGTATTTATACTAGATTTTTCGCACTTTACATACATTGTTATGTGGGAGGGGCATGCCACGCCAGGGAATTACCAAAACAACTGTACTGGATTTTGACAAAAGTCACAACAAAAAGGGGATAGAAGCATGAAATAAATAGAATATTTGGGGTTTTTTGGTGAAAGATCAAAATTCATTTCATCTTGTGAACATCATCAGTAATATTTTCACTCATGGCTGTACCACCCTATTCTTGTCTCTTCATGCCAAATGTTGCCCCTGATGGCTGCTGGACTGTGCAGATTACAAGAGATAGATAATGCATTTCAGGCTTTGGAGGCCTTCAAAGCCGTCGCTGTTGTTTTTTCTGATCCTAAATGAGGACAAATCCCTTGTTTTTTCTATCCCCTGCACCAGTTATATTGGTAATTTATCTATGTTTACACAGCTGAGCCCATTCTATACAATTTCAAGTTTGAACAGCGTTTTTACTCTCTAGCTGTAAAGATGTATCTTTAAATGTGGCTCAAATGATGTGATTTAGTCTTAAAAAGGGTTGAAAATGATTTGTTTGAAAAGGAGAAAATGCTGGTTTATAAACCACATTTTTTGCCCTTCCCACAATGTTTTAACTCTTTACCAAACGACAAAATTTTAGACTGGTTGAAATTGAAAGCACTTGCAGACGACAAAATAAACGTAACTCAAAAATTGAAATCTGTTTCCAGCAGGGTAGAAAACATTGTGGGAAAAGGAGAAAATGCTGGTTACCAGCATTTTCTCCTTTTCCCACAATGTTTTCAAAAGGCTTCTATCTCAGGGTCGTAAAAACCAGGGATTGTTTGGTAAAGGGTTAAAAAGCCCTCTACCTCAGAGTTGTCAAAACACAGGATTGTTTGGTGAAGACTTTGCCAATTACAAAAGCTTTCAAAAATATTGAGGGAAAAAAAGCATTTTGCTTGTTGGTCCTTGCCAACATTGTTTATACTCTTTACCAAACAAGAAAGTTTTGGACTCTACCAAACCAAAAGCATTTGCGGACAATAAATGTAGCTCAAGGGATAATATTTGTCTTTGATCTGGTAGAAAATATTGTGGGAAAAGGAGAAAATGCGGTTACCAGCATTTTCTCATTTTCCCACATTATTTTTAAAGGCCTTTTTTCATAGAGTCATTAAAAGGCAGGACTGTGTGGTAAAGATTTAAAAGATGTCTTCTAAAGGATATGAAGGAAGTTGAATGCTAATGTTTTTCTTAAAGTTTATTCAGATTTCTCAGAAATTTGATGTCAGTATATAAAATTTAAATCTGTTTACTGTAATGGCATAAAACTTCTTAGTATGGAAAAAGATTTCCGACAAATTTTAATGTCAGTATGTAAATTTAAATCTGTCTGCAGGTTATTGCATTAGCGACCTTGAATGATGAGAACCAGTTCTTCTTCTACAATAATACAGACAATCTGAGCGGGGAACCGCATGTGTTTCCTGTCGAATTTGAGGACAATTTACTGGTGGCAGAAGAACTGTACTCCAGATTGGCTTTCTCCAATTACAAACTGAGGTATGTCTGTCTGGAAAATCTTCAATCCAAAATTGGGATATGTCTGTTTGTGAAGTCTCCAATCATAATTTCTAACTCCACAAATCTGACTGAGTCTGACAGCTGGGGATTCAAGCCAGTGAACCCCTGTTCTCAAATCCTGTATAATACCGACTGAGTTACTGTGGCTCAGCCAGACCATAATCAGGGTTCAAATTTTGTTTTTTTATCCACTGGCAAATTTTAGCAATTGGCTTTTTATTCCACTTGCAAAATTAAAATCGGACTCGCATTTTTTTTTTTTTGTTTTTGAAACCCAGCATGCCTAGCAAGGGTGGAGAAGGAAGTGCCAGTACTTGTAAACTGTTCAGTTCTATTCTATTACTAAACCTGTCGACTCGAGATAACAACAAAACAATATAAAAAGAACGTTAATTGATATTAAAACCATGATTTAAATATCAGTTCAATTCCAGTTTAATAACTGTTCACAGACAAAGTTATTTTTCCATAAAATTTACAATGGTGGACGACTTTGTTAATTAATTACGGACGGATCACATCGGAATATCTGCGTGTCCGATAACTGGTACAGTGTAGCGAGTCCACCATTTCCAACTTGGTTCTCATTGTTATTTGGGCATGATAATTATCTTTTCAGGAAAGATTGACAAATATTTCTGTTTTATAATCAGAGACTAAATACACTTACCGTTTTTTCATGCAAAAAAAGCAAAATTGTGGCATTCGCCATGAGTACAGACGAACGCACTTGGCTTACAAAACTTGGATAACAAATGACAACTCAGAGGCTTCAATGGCAACATGTAAATTTTAATTATTAACAGTCATCGAAGGGTATTCTTAGTGCGACATGATTGATGTACATCCAGAACGAAAAGAATTACCTTACTTCTATTCACATGAAAAATAAAGTTCATTTTGGTAATTGACCTTCAATAATTTGCACTCGCATTTTTTGTTGAGTGCTTGAAATTTTAGCTCGCATTTTCAAATTCTGACTCGCATTTTGCGAGTAAATACATGGGAATTTCAAAAACCTTATAATTATATCAAATGTGGCTCAATTGGTAGAATTTGTCTTTGAGAGGGTAGATTACACGTGGGAAAGAAGAAAATGCTGGCATACCAATGGCAAAAAGAGAAAATGCTAACTTACCAGCATTTTCTTCTTTTCCCACAACATTTTCAAATGCAATTTTCCCCAGGGTTATAAAAACATGCTGTTATTTGGTAAGGAGTATAGAGAACTTCAGAATTCATACAAAAGTGAATGAACTATTAGTTCTGTGAGCACTCCTCTCTTCTCCTAATTTTTTATCGAGGAGACTTCTTAGCGTATAAAAGCTTTTTGCCCTAAAGGTTTTTGCACTAACAGAAAATAATACCAATTATTGCAAAAAATTGACCATGTTCACCCTTAAAGCACCTTTCACAACTTTAGTTGCTTTTGCAGGCAGTGTAGATCAAGATCAGACTGCACAAAATGTGCAGTCTGATCTTTGCTCTACACTGTCTGCTTTGCTTAGACATTTTGGACAAGAGCAACTTTGACATTGCAATTATTTGGGCTTTATTCCCTGATTGAGGGTGGTGAAAGGCTTTATCTGGTGCTTTAAGGGTTAATTTTTTCCTCATAGTTACAATTTACCATGATATAGCACTGGAACATGGCATAAGAAAACATTGTAACATAAAGAGAATTTGCTCAAAACTACCAATTTCTCCATTTTCTCACAATATTTTTCTGATAGTATTTGCTGTCAACTTTATTTTTCTGTGTAGCTGGTGTGCTGGTTTTCGACCTACGGTACTTTTTGGTACTGATAACAAATGAATGAATAGAAATTTGTGATTGGTCAAAAATGTAGACATGTTTATCGTAAGGGCCACTGTGGTAAAACATGTAGACATGCTTATTCTAAATGCCCCTGCCTATTCGCTGGCAAATTTATGTCGTCTATCTTTTTCAAAGATATTTCTTGTTTCCAGTGTAGCTGTAGAGACTGGCTTTTAACCTACTTTTTTGTAATAAATATCTAGAATAAGTGATTGCTTGCATGGTTACTTTTCATTATTTCTCTTCATATTGAACCACATGATAGAGTTTTAATATTCATATTACACAGGCTATCTTTTCTTTTAACTCTTTACCACATGACAAAATTTTAGACTGGTCCAAATTGATAGCATTTGCAGACAACAAATTAAATGTTTCTCAAATAGTTGAATTTGTTTCTGAAAGGTTAGAAAACATTGTGGGAAAAGGAGAAAATGCTGGTTACCAGCATTTTCTTCTTTTCCCACTATGTTTTCAAAAGGCCTCTTTTTCAGGGGCAATAAAATCTGAGGAACTTTTGGGTGAAGGGTTAACCCTTAAACTGCTAAATAAATGAAACAGTAATATCCCAAATTTTGGGCTTTCAAAGTTGATTTCCCCAGAAGAAAATATCATATTGGACAGTGTAGAGCAAAGATCAGTGTGCACATGCTTAACCGTTTACCAGACGACAAAGTTTTAGACTGGTCAAAATTGACAGTATTTGCAGACTACAATTTCATTGTGGCTTAAATCTTGCATTTTTTCTTTGATTGGGTTGAAAGCATTGTGGGAAAAGAAGAAAATGCTGGCATTTTCTCTTTTTTCCACAATGTTTTCAAAAGGCCTCTATGCAAGGGTCGTTAAAAGTCGGCATTGTGCGGTAAAGGATTCACAGCGTAAGGGTTGAAAGATCTTTCTCCCTTCTTTTTCAATTCTGTAGTTTGACAGATTTAACTCTATAGAAAATGCATTTAATGCTTTGGAGACCTTCCAGACTATCACTGTTGTCATTTCCGGTTTAAAATGAGGACATTTCCCTTGAGTTTCTTTTTCCCATGCACCATTTTTATCGATTATTTACCTATGTTTACAAAGCTTACAAATATCTGTAACGTTACCATTATACACACGAGAAAGTTTTAACTGCTTTTTTTTTTCACTGGCTATAGAGATGTATCTTTCAGACTCCATACGATGCATTATCAAGTAATGTGTCTCTGCACTTATAGAGACTTCCATTGATTCCCAGCCATTAACACTTACCTCTTAGCAAACGACAAATTATTACACTTTCCTGAATTAAAATTATTTGCAGACAACAAAATAAAATGTGACTCAAAAATTGAAATTTGTGTTTGGAAGGTTTGAAAAGATTGTGGGAAAAGGAGAAAATGCTGGTTACCAGCATTTTCTCCTTTTCCAACAATTCTTTCAAAGGCTTTCTTTCTCGGAGTTGTTAAAAGTCAGATTGTGTGGTAAAGGGTTAACCAGATGACAAAATTTTAGACTCGTCCAAATTGAAACTAGTTGCAGACGACAACTTTAATGTGGTTGAAATGATTGGATTTGTCTTTGACTGGATAGAAAGCATTAAATTGGAAAGTCATAAAATTCTTGTACACAGGGTTTTCTCTATTACCAACAGTCTTTACAAACGCTTGTAATTTTTTGTCAGGTTTGTAAATGTTTTAGTTTGTATGGTAAAGGGTGAGAGTCATACGAAAAATGCCATGCCGTACATTATTCTCATCAATTTGATTAGTCCTCAAATTATCCTCCTTCCATTTTGTACTTTTATTTGTTACTTCATGTAACACTTGTTTTACTGATCTGCATTGAAGACATCTAAAGAAATGAAAAAAAGTACATATGAATGAAAATGGATAATGGACATCAGTAATGACATGGTTGCTTTACAGATTCTTTTAAAGACACTTGCATTTTGACATACAGGTACTTCACCGCCCATAACCTACCGGTAATTTAATATTCAATTGTACCAGTAAATTTTCTGGCTCAAATACATGCGTCACACATGACTGAAAAAAAATCTGTATCTATACACTATCAAATATGATTCCAAATATGGTAAAATATGGCATGATGACGTAAAATTATACAATTTTCTTTCATTGCTTGAATCAAATACATAAGCACCAGGAAAAATTATACTACTTACTTAATATCATGTTGGAGTTTTTTTCCTGGTACTTGTATTTGATTCAAGCAATGTGAGAAAATTTGATATCACGCGCGACCAAAGGTCGTGATATCAAAATTTTCTTACACAGCAAAAAGTAAATACAAGCACCAGGAAAGATATTCCTTTTATTTTATACTTATAACTTTCAACGACAAAAATTTGCAAAAATTGACATTTTACTCAAAAACAATAAACAACATGAAACAAATAATGGTGTAGTAGCCAGTAATATCTTTTTATGATTTACATATGATATTACAGCACAAAATTTTGACCAATCACATTTCAAATCAATACATACATATTCTGCGCGTGAGTTATGACATCATAGCATATTTGGAACCGTTTTTGATAGTGTGTAGATACAAACTTTTTTTCTGTCTTGTGTGTTATTTCATCCGATTGTGACATATGTATTTTAGCTGGAAAATTTTCAGGTATGTAATAAAACATAATATTCCATATATATTAGACAAAGTGTCCAACTGCCAGCCACACACAACCCCAATTAATATGATGTTTTAGCTTCACATTGTTAAATGAACATTTCATTACCGTAGTAAATAATGGCTACCAGCATTTTCTCCTTGTCCAATGTTTTTGGAAGTGAGTTCTCCATTAGGGTCTTTTGATTTCTGATTGTGTGGTAAAGGGTTAAGGCTCATCCTACTGTTTTTTAAGAACTTTGCAAATTTTTTTTAGAAATTTGAGTACCGTTTTTTCTGAGAAAAATTTAATAAAATGGATACTTAAAACCTTTAGGTAGGTCATGATTACATCAACAGTGAAAAATTGAAAGTGATGTTCATAAGTCTGGATCGAAATGATCAGTCCCATCTGCTAACATCATTTTTGTAACCAAACTTTTGATACAATTAACTTGCACCAAGTAAGAAATGAACGGCAATCGAAGATTTATTTTTTGTGATTACTTCATTTCATAAACAGTTATTTATAAGTACTGTATGCCTATGACAAGCATTTTATGAAGTCTTTTCATTTTAAGTCAGCTCCATAATGGAGCGATCATCTCCGTTACGCTACTTGATGTTTCAGTAATGATCATTACGGGAATGACAGTATTTGATTACCCCCTCTGTAGCCTCAAACAAATAAACTTTCAGGTTGATTTCTTTTCAAATGCCAAGCTGTACACCTATTATACATAATATGCTTTTAAAACTTTACACTTACCAGTAAATCATCCAAGCTACATCTAATCAGAATATCACACTATCATCTCCGTTACGCTACTTGACGCATAGATAATGATCATTACAGGAATGACAATTTTTTATTTTTTCCCCTCTGTAGCTTTCAAGGAATAATCTTTGGAGTTGATTTCTTTTCACATGCCAAGCTGTACTTCTATTTAGTTATAATTAGGGGAAAAATACCCTTGTCATTGCTCCATGGACTCAATATTAAACACAGTATTGATCTAAAAAAAGAGTACGCTTTGAAATTTTACACTTATAAGTTAATTCTCCACGCGACATTGTGTCAGACATCAAACCATCACCGTCGCTTCCGAAGTTCCCGTGTTCAAAGTGTTTTATGACGTCACTCCAGCCATTTTATCAAGGGAAGTAAAAAGTTTGCAAGTTTTTCTTCTGCATTATGGAAATGATCAGAAAGAGCAGGACAACTTTTCGAGAGTTTTTTCCTGCATTTTTGTTAACCTGTATACACTAATAAATAGTTTAACCTGTAACTGTGACAAGTAGTGATGTGTCAGAAATTTTCAAGAGATCATTATCTGCATTTTAACTAATGAAATGACAATGATTATCTATTTCATTCGGCATCATGACAAGTACCCCTATGTATATCTCTCGTCTATTCAGCTTTTCAGCTCTTCGTGTCATGCATGTTTAATAATCTATTTGTTGTTCAACAATTATTTTATTGTAGTTACAGAAGCAAGGTCTGTTTATTAAAATGTGACCCGTAATGCCAAAAGGGACCATCTGGGAGCTGCGACAAGTGTCAACCCTGGTCAGACTGCACGGATTGCACAGGCTGACCAGGGTCAACACTTTTCGCTTTTATGATATTTTCTGTATGAAAAGGTGTCATTCTACCTTACTACACAGTCATTTTTGAACATCAACTTAAATTGACCTGCACTCTCTTTGATCTTTTTTCATCTAATTGATGTACGGAATTCCCAGATTGTCCCTTTTCGTGTGACGGGTCACATATATGTTTTGAACAGAAATACGATACATGTCACTGTTTTTCAAACAAGACATAAGTTTGAAAAAAAATTGGAATCGGCCATGAATGCCTTTTTATTCAGGATCGTTAAAACCCAGGATTGTTTGGTAAAGGTGTGGATCAGACATTTGAGCCATGCTCTTTGAAAAGGGTGATTAATGCATCTGTAAAAATTACTGACTCAGGTCAGCCTGCCCAGTCCGTGCAGGCTGACCTGGGCCAATACTTTTTGCTTTTGGCAAGTTTTCTGCATGTGAAATGGACCATTGAACCTCATGTTTCAGTCGGTTTTTAGATAAAATGGATTCTTATGGACCCTTAATTCTGTGTTATGTTATGGTGCTTGGTATCATGTATTACGGAGATGCATTAAGCCTCCCTTTGCCAGAGCATGGCTCATTTATTTCTGTAAGTCAGGAGGTGTAGAACTAACTATAATTATCTGTGATTTGTCCTCCTTTGCAGATACAGAAGATTATGTTTTCCACTAGAGGCTGCCCCACCAGATTTGGAAGTGGACCATTTTGTTTCTGTTGCTCAGGTAATTTAAATTATATGTTAACTCTGTACCAAAGGACAAAATTTTGGATTGTCCAAATTTGCAGATGACAAACTAAAGGTGGCTCAAAGGACAAAAGTAGGCCTTGATAGGGTAGAAAACACTGGGAAAAGGAGAAAATGCTGGTACAGCATTACTCTCTTTCCAACATTGTTTTCAAAAGCTTTCTGTCTCAGGGTCGTTAAAAGTCATGATTATTTGGTAAGGGGTTAAATGTTTACGATACAGTCCCTTGTTTTATTGCTGATTACCATTATTTTCTTCTTTTCCCACAATTTTTCTACATGTTCAGAGACACATCCAATCATAAGAGACACATTATTTTTCCACTGCAACGGCTTTCAGTTTGGACAAAGTTAAAATTTTGTCCTTTGTTAAAGAGTTAAAAATGTGAGAAAAGGAAGAAGTGCATTTAAGAACATCTACACTATCTGTTGTTGAAGAGAAAAGCATGGTAAAAGGATGAAATGATAATTTTTGGATTTCATAGAATTTTGTTTCCTTCATTGAAAACAGAATATGATAATTATAAGTTACAAAACAAATTCTGTTTTTTAATGACCATGAAGAACAAGGCTTTTGAAAAAAAAATTGTTGGAAATGCAAACAATGCTGGTAACCAGCATTTTGTCCTTTTCCCACAGAAAAACATTCACAGAAACATTTAGTTTTTTGAGGTACATTGTATTTGTCACTTGCAAAAATTGAAAAGCTTTTAATTTGAACAAGCTTAAAAATTTGTTGCTCAGTAAAGAAATAAAGGTTTACCTGCTAAGTGCCATAATTATATACTCAACCAACAATTTTCAGTTTAGAAATAAAGCCTAAATAGTTGCATTTTCAAGCTTGCTTGTTTTTTTGCAGATTGATCACATATTTTGTGTTGTCAGATCTTAATCTATACTGGTTTTAAAGGCAACTATAGTTTTTACAGATGCTTTAAGGGTGAAGTTCATGAGGTACCGGTAACTGATCATTTGCCTAGCGACTGTCTGGGGTCTGTCTCCTGAATTATTTATTTTTAGCTTTCAGTATCATTGTTTATTGAATTGTAAACACTGTAGGCACTTTGTTGGCAGGAACAGCATTGAAATTGCAATTATTGGGGTTTTGTTTCTCTAATGGAAATGACTCTAAAGTAACCTTAAAGTTTCATCAATCAATCCAGAGTTCCAAAGACCCTGCAAAAATAGATTTTTGAAGGCATTGTGGGAAAAGGAGGCATTGCTTATAATTAGTGTTTCCCCCCTTCCTGCAATGTTGTCTACCCTTTTCAGGCAAATTCCACCATTTGAGTCACACTCAATATCTATATTGTCTGCAACTGTTCTGGATTTGAAGTTTAAAATTTTGTTGTCTAGTAAAGAATGAACCATTAAGCTTGGAGCCCTATTTCTTCCAGATGTTTTCTTCTGCAAGATTTTTTTTTGCTATCTGTTATTTTCTTTTCTAAAACAGGATTCAGACTTGCCATGGAAAGACCCCTCCAATTTGGCCATGTTTTTCACTTGCCAAACAGGGACCGGTCGTTCTAATGTAGGGGCTGTGATGGGTCATCTTCTCCTTGGTTACCAGGGTACTTCAAGGTCACAGGGTCATGGGTAAGTCAAATATTATTTAACATTTACCAAACATTCTGATGTTTCAATGACCTTCTGGTAGATGGATGGAAAATGTGCACATGAAATTATTGTTAGGAAAAAACAACCAGATCTAATAGCTTTTAAAAGCTGAACTTTTTCAAAACATGTTTTATCATAACAGTAAACTTTTTTATTTAACCCTTCACCAAACAATTCCATGTTTTTGTGGCCCTGAGGAAGAGGCCTTTTGAAAACATCAATGGAAAAGGAGAAAATGCTGGTAACCAGCATTTTCTCCTTTTTCCACAATGTTTTCTATCAGTTCTAAGACCAAACCAAAAAAATTAAGCCATATTCATTTTTGTTGTCCATGAATGCGTTCAGTTTTGACAGGTTGAGAATTTGCCCATCTTGTAAAGGGTTTATAAATTCAGTGGTTGATTGCATGGTGTTTAATGCTGTTTTCTACATTATCTCAGTAATACTGTGGCTGCCAGTGCACCTGTCCATGTTTTTCCTGGAGTTTATATACCATTACATTACACGATATTCTACCCAAGGCACTGGCTGCTTTCCCACATTACCATTTTTGAAACATTGATTAGTGATGAGAGAGGAATTAATTCTGTTGTAATGCCTATCATTAATCCTCAAAAAGAAACTGGCAAGGCTGGGGATTCCAATCAGTGACCCTCTGTTCTCAAGTCCTCTTCACTACCAACTGTGCTTCTGAGGCTCTACTAAATGTTTTATCATAAATATCATTAAAATCCAAATACTTTATCCTTTTGCGACACAGATTGTTATTTCCATTTTCAGTTCTACGAAGCACACTGTGGGTTGTAATAAAGACACGACAAACTTTTGGGCCATCAAGAAATTAGTGTCCTCTCTCGATAATGGAGAAAGTATTAAATCACAGGTAAGGAGGGGAAGTATCCTGCCATTTTGTTTTATTACTGTCTGCAGACAACTTGTTAGCTCAGCTGATTTTGAAGAAAACATTTGATTCTTTACCACACAATCCCGACTTTGAAAAAAAACCTTGAGGAAGAAAGCTCTTGAAAACATCATGAGAAAATGAGAAAATGCTTGTACCAAGCATTTTTTCATTTTCCCACAATGTTTTCTAACCTATTAAAGACAGAAATCACCATTTGACCTACATTTAATTTGTTGTCTGCAGATGCTTTGAATTTGGCCTAGTCAAAAATTTTGTCGTTTGGGAAAGAGTCAAGTATTGCAATAGCCTAGTCATTAGGGTTGTTGTGCTAAAACCTTTAAATTTTCTGATATCTCTGTCATGAGTAAAGATAAATTTACTTGAAATATTGACATATATGGGAAACTTTTACCACATAATCCTGACTTTTAACAAGCCTGAGAAAGAAAACATTTTGGGAATTGGAGAAAATGCTGGTAACCAACATTTTCCTCCTTTTCCCACAATTTTTTCTACCCTTTCAAAGTTAATAGCATAATTCCAGGCACATATGATTTATTGTCTGCAAATGTTTTCAATTTAGAAGACAACCAATTTTTGTCATTTGGTAAAGAATCAACCATCAAGAAACCCATACAACCAGAAGGGTAGGCAACCCTGACAATATTTTGGACACATTTATGTGCCTTTTTCAACTTAACTCTTTATCATATGACAAAATTTTAGACTAGTCCAAATTGAAAGCATTTGCAGACAACAAAATAAAAGTGGCTCAACTGATGAAATTTGACCTTGATAGAGAAGAAAACATTGTGGGAAAAGGAGAAAATGCTGGTTACCAGCATTTTCTCCTTTTCCCACTATGTTTTCAAAAGCCTTCTTTCTCATAGTTGTTAAAAGTCAGGATTGTGTAGTAAAGGATTAAAACTTTTACTGTTGGTGCCCACATGCATTGCACTTGTTGTGTCTTGTGACAGATTTCACTTGAAAGCATTGTTTTTGAAACAGAGGAATCCCTCGTCCGATTTCTCCATTTGCCAGTGGTATCAAATTTTTTATCTATGATACCTATTTTTATGTTGATTATCAATATACTATGATGGGTCCAGCATCGCTCAGTGATAGAGCGTGAGACTCATAACCAAAAGGCCCTTGACCAGCCTGCATAGCTCAATTGGTAGAGCATAGGACTCGTGAATGTGATGTTTCGGGTCACTTGAGGGTGTGGGTTTGATTCCTACAGCTGGCCATGTAAAATTTACTAATAGCCTTTCGGATGAGAAAAGTAACGGTGCTATACACCTAGCACGTTAGAGAACCAGGTGCAACTTAGGATGGGTTTGGTCCTGTATCTACACTATCCCCTGTAACAGGACTAACAGCCTTCAGGGGGCGTTGCCCATGTGGGAAAATGGTGGCGACGATAAGTAAAAACAAAATCAATCAAACCAAAAGGTCCCACCTTCTAGACTCACAGGAAGCATATGGTTTTTTGTTGGAGTGTCTTTGGGCAAGACATTTCAGAGCCCTAGTCTTGTCCTGGTGAAACCCAGGACATAATGGGGGGGGGGGGTGTAATTGATCAGTTGACATCTTTCTTCAGTTGCTTTGCTCACCATTTAAAACAAGATTAATTAGAAACTGTAGATAATGAACACTCTGATTAAAACACATTTGAAATAGCAATATATAAAGTTTTTTTTTTCCTGACAGAAAATTTCTGTTTCATTTTTGTACAGCATCCTTTTAACCCTTTTACGAGCAATCCCTGAGGGTGAAGGCCTGTGAAAACATTGTAGGAAAAGGAGAAAATACTTATAACCAGCATTTTCTCCTTTTCCCAAAATGTTTTATACACTTACAGAAACAAATCTTAATCATTTGAGCCACATTTTATTGTATTCTCGAAATGCTTTCAATTTGGTCATGCTGAAGTCCAGAATTTTGCAAACTGGTGAAGGTTTAAATATGGGTCATCAACAAAAAGTAAGCTTTATCATATGAATTCATTTGCAAACATTGTATCAAAAGGAGAGATTGCATTTTAAAGCAGTTCTTCCATTTGATACCATGTTTTCAGAAAAAATCTGTGTTGTCTGTGTTTTACAGTCTAGACACAAATGGAAAATAGCATGCAATTGTTCCCGGATAATGCAGAAGTTTATGTGAAATCTGTTCAATGAAGGGAAAATACAGCTTCTTTCCAATTATCTCTTGTTTGATTCCAATTATTTCTTCGTGAAATTACCCTACACATTGTTCTAAATTTGTCTAATGTTTCTCTGAGCTGGCAATGACTGCTTTTAGTTCATTAATTGTTGGCATGCTTGGTTAGAGGGGAATTATGTCCATCATTAACCACCATAATTTTGTTCCAAATGAGCGAGAGACTTTTATGTACCTTCTTAATACTTTACCAAACAGTCCCATGTTTTAACAACCCTGATACAGAAAGCTTTTGAAAACAGAGTGGAAAATGGAGAAAATGTTGAACCAGCAATTTCTCCTTTTCCCTACAATGTTCTTTTACAATAAAAAGATGAGTATAGAATTTTGTCATCTGATAAAAGGTTACGTCCTGATGTTTTTCTGTGTGCAGAGCACTTTTTTGGTCTTGTAGCAGGTTTTGTAACAAAAACATCTTGGAAAAGGAGCAATTTTTCAAAATGAGCATTTTCTATAATTTTGTTAACATGTTTTCACATGCATCCTAGCTCTTTACCAATAGCAAAAAGTTTCAACCCCATGACAGTCAGCCTGCAGGGACTGTTCAGGCTGACAGGGGTTGATACTTTTTGCAGATGCATAAACTTTCCAGAGAGCAGATTTTTCATTAAAATTTCTTTGGCAGGTGGACTTTGCCATTGACTGTTGCTGTACTTCACATCATCTTTACAAAGAACTTGTTACTGCTCAGAAAACTCTACAAGATATGCAGTCAAACAGACATCTAGAGGTAAATCATTACTGTATTTTTAAGACTTACCCTTTACCACACAATCCTGAGTTTTGACAAGCCTTAGGCTGACGGATTTTTGAAAACATGGTGGGAAAAGTAAAAAATGCTGGTAACCAGCATTTTCTCCTTTTCTGACTATGTTTTCTACCCTTTAAAGGGCAATTTTCCTCCATGTAAGCAAAATTTAATTTGCTGCCTACAAATGCTTTGAATTTGAACAAATCTAAATTTTTGTTGTTTGGTATAGTATTAAATCTTTACTAGATGCAAATTTTAGACTTCCAAAAAGAAAGCATTTTGCAGAGTCTGTTTCTACTATGGTCCTCTTTTATCATTTTCTCAAAATCTGCTGGATTTCTTTGCAACTTGGCTTGAATTTCCTTGGCTATACCTCTGTTAGATTTCTTGATAGAAACATGATTAGTGAAAATACAGGGTTGCCATGGGCATAGCTTCTAATGGATAATTGTCTCAGCCTGTGCAACTTAGTACAGCTCACATAATAATATTTGTTATAAGCTGGTGGAGCAATGCAGGGCCATAGTGGACCTCTTGCTATTTTTGCTATTGTAGATAGATAATTATTTCAGTCTCATGATAGCCATAATTCAAATAAAAAAAAATGTCTGTATTACAGATAGACAAATAGATTTTGTAATTGTTGTTTTCAGAAACATAGTAACAAATTGCACTAGATAGCACAGTAATGAAAGGCACTGCTAATAACTGTAATACTGTGTTTGGAAAAACTTGCTATATTAAATTATGACCAGAATCATTTAGTTTATAATAAAATGTTTAACCCTTAACTCTTTACCAAACGACAAAATTTTAGACTTGTCCAAATTGAAAGAATTTGCAGACAAAAAAAGAAATTTGACTCAAAAAGTTGAAAATTGTTTTGGGAAGGGTAGAAAACTTTGTGGGAAAAGGAGAAAAAGCTGGTAACCAGCATTTTCTCCTTTTCCCACAAAGTTTTCACAAGCTTTCTTTCTCAAGGTCGTTAAAAGTCAGGATTGTGTGATAAAGAGTTAAAGCAGCTTTCATAACTGAAGTTGCCTTTGCGTCAAATGTAGGTTAAGATCACACTGCATCTGATATTTGATATATTGTTACGGGAGATCACTCCTTCCTTACTGCATAGCTTTCCGTAATAAAATCAAAACCTGACAACTGCGTCAGAGAGAATTCTGTTTAGCTCAGTGGTTATGGTATTGGTCTTTGAAACCTCGAAAAACGAGGATATTTGTCCGCACGGGTTCGAATCCCGCCAGATGCAGATTGTATTTGAGCTATGCACATGTTGCGAACTTTCCTGTTCATAAGATGGGGGCTCGTTCGGGATTGGCCATTGAGCCATATGTTGTCTAATTAATAGACTTACTGCCCAATTTGGCTTTCTGTCATCAAAATGATGACATTTAAGAGGGAGTGTGTTACGGGAGATTACTCCTTCCTTACTGCAGAGCTTTCCTGTATAAAATCAAAACCTGACAACTGCGTCAGAGAGAATTCTCTTTAGCTCAGTGGTTATGGTATTGGTCTTTTAAACCTCGAAAAATGAGGATATTTGTCCGCACGGGTTCGAATCCCAACAGATGAGGTTTAAATTTAAGCTATGCATTTGTTGTGAACTTTCATGTTCGTAAGAATATGCTGTCTCCTTTGCTGAGATCTCCTGAAGATGAGCAACCATGTAATTGCGATGACTTGGGTCTTATTTCTTGACTTAAAATTTCTGTTTTAGTTAACCCTTTACCACACAATCCCGACTTTTAACGACCTTGAGAAAGAAGCCTTTTGAAAACTTTGTGGGAAAAGAAGAAAATGCTGGAAACCAGCATTTTCTCCTTTTCCCACAATGTTTTCTACCTCTCCAAAAACAAATTTTAATTTTTCAGTGACATTTATTTTGTCGTCTGCAAATCCTTTCAATTTCAACCAGTCTTAAATTTTGTTGTTTGGTAAAGAGTTAAACAGTACTCTAGGGTAAATCCTTTACCAGACTACAGGTTAAAACTTGTCCAAATACTTGAAAGCATTTGCAGACGACAAAATAAATGTGGCTCAACTGATGGAGTTTCTCTTAGGAAGGGTCGAAAGCTGCTGATTACCAGCATTTTCCCCTTTTCTCACAGTGTTTTCAAAAGTCTCTTTTTCAGAGGTTATTGAGACTCTTGATTGTTGGTAGAGGGTTATGAAAATTCTGTTGTATAATTTCAGTCATAGATCCATCTGGTTTATACTTTCATTACAGACAGATGCTTCTGTACAGAGACAATACCAGAAATGTGTTAACTATCTAAGTAGATACTTCTTCCTCATCTGTTTTAATGCATATATTTGGGACCAGGTAAAGTAATTTTTCATCACAGTTTCATAAGGGAGCTGTACTTGTCAGTACCAGTAAAATCTAAATTAAATTTTAATTCTAGATTCAAGACTAGGTGTCAATATGGTTTTAATCAGTATCCTACAGTGTATGTATTTATTTAAGAGGTGATTGGTTAAAAACAATATCCAATGCATTTATTTAAAAAAGGAAAGGTTTGATAAGTATCCAATGCTTTTATCTCAAAGGGAATGGTTTGTTAATTATCCAGTGTATTTATCTCAAGGAGGAATGATTTGATAAGTATCCAATGTATTTACCTAAAAAAGGATGGTTTGATAAGTATCCAATGTATTTATCTCAAGCAGGAATGTTTTGATAAGTAACCAATGTATTTATCTCAAAAAATGATGGTTTGATAATTGTCCACTGTGTTTATCTCAAAAAGGAATGGTTTGATAAGAAATCAAAGTATCAAGAGGGGATGAACACTTTAGAAACATTGAAACTTATATTCATGTTTTCATTTTGACAATTTTGTTGAACTCTTGGCCAGATGACAAAGTCTTAAATACATGTATGTCCAATGGAAAGTATTGATGACAAATGTGGTTCAAATGAAGACATTTGTCGTTGAAACAGTAGAAAGCATTGTTCGGAAGAGGAGTGAATGCTAGTTGCTAGCATTTTCTCCTTTTCCCTCAATGTATAAGCTTTTTTCTTTTTGTTTGATTGTTTAAACATTTTATCGTTTGCTACAGTATTCAAGTCCACAAGCTCTTATTTTCTATTCATGTTCATGTATTTTTCAGTTTGACAATAAATTTAAAGTTAGCTATACAAAGTGGATCAACCGTCATCCTCAGGTCAACCAGATCCGAAGCTGTATGTGTCTGCCTGTCTACAGTTCAAACTACAGTCTTCTGAACTCTGGAGCCCACAGCCTGGTTGGTCAACTATTTCTTAACCAATCCACAAGATTTTGTAGACTGGTTCACATTGAAAGCATTTGCAAACAAAAATTTAGACACTGATAAAAATTTAGAAAAAAAAATGTCTTTGAAATTTAATTTTGTATGAGTCAAGTAATTGAATTCCTTTTTGAAAAGGATGAAAACATTTTGTAAAAAGGAGAAACAGATGAAACATTGTAGGAAAAAGGAGAAAATGCTGGTAACCAGCATTTTCTCTTTTTCCCAAAATGTTTTTGAAAATCTTCCTCCTCAAGGTCATTAAACCTTGGGTTGTGTTGTTAGGGATTAATAAGATCCATGAAATATCAAATTCAATTAATCTACATTTCCTGTGGTGATACGTTGCTGGTATTTGTTACAATTTTTTAACATACATGTAGCTCTACCAAGATGAATTACGTTCATTGACATGTACCAGTACTTGTCAATATGTACTCGGATATTATACCTGTAATGAGTCACTTGGGAATTGACATTGATTAGACTCATGGAAAATCATATTTGACTTCCTATAGCGAACAACATATTTTAGATCTTTTCTAGTTTAAATCATCTGCAGTCAAAATATCTGGTACAAAGCAGAAAAACTAAATAAAGTTTTTTGATAGGTTGGAAAACATTGTTGTAAAGGAGAAAGTGCTGGCTATGAGAATGTTTCCTTATTTCAACACTGTTTGCGAAAGAGTTTTATGTCAGGATTTTCAAAATAAGAATTGTGTGGGATAGGCTTGAGACTTAGTTTACCAAATGAACCCAACAGCAGTGTTCTATCAATGCTCATACTCTAGTTGTTGTCAATACAGTCTTGGATCTACTCTGTATGCTACTCTGCCAGATACTTAGTCAAACAAAAATAGCCTTGAAATCACAGTAGTTACCATACAAGTCTTTTGTGCTGACCTAAAGAATGTCCATCTCATCCTGTTATCCCTAGTTATACCCCCGCAAAACGAATGTTTTCGGGGGTATACTGGAATCAGCCTGTCCGTCTGTGTGTCCATCCGTGTCTGTCTGCTTACAAAATACTAGTAATTTTGTGTCGCGAACTCCTCCTACAGTTTTGCTGCTATTGTATTGAAAGTTTGTTGATACATTGATCGTATACTGAAGTTGTGCAAGACACAGTTTTCAATCATTTACTCCCTATGATTCAAGGGTAATCTCCCCTTGAACTTAGAAAATATTTTGTTAAATTGCCTGTTTCTGTCAAAGCACTGGCGGGGGTATTAAGTCACATTCAGTGACAGCTCTAGTTTCATTAGGGTTAGATTCACCATGAACACCATAAATGCCATCTAAAAACCATTTAGAAATGATTATCAATTAGTAAATGTTCCCAAAATAGATAAAGCAATAATTATTATGAATAATTAATCATTAACAAATATCAACTTGTTATCCATTTCAGAAAAGTTATGATTTTGATAAAAGATAGGGATCCTAAATGTCATCACTTTGATTTTATAGTCTTACCTTTAATGGAAGGGTCAGGGGAATGAATTTCAATAGAGGTTACCTTTTTTTAATTTCTTTTGCTGTGAATTATAAAGTTTGAACAAGGGCCAAGTAGGATTTTGATTTCATAATAGATTTCAATTCAAGACTAACATTTAACATCAAATCACTAAATAAATAAATGAGTTTCAAAATCTAGGGAAAACTGCAATTTCATGTGTACTTACCAGTATTTATAAGTACATGTAGATCTATATATAACAAAATAGTAACTAATGAAGATCCCCATTATAATACAGTTTGATCTTGATCTACACTGCCACTAAATCTGAGTTGTCAGTTCTAATTTTAGCAGCATGTAGTTTATTTTAAAAGGTGATCCCCAGGTTTCATTGACCAATTAGATTTGTTCAATATGTTCACTGCAGTATTAAAATTTCCATTTAAAGGTGAGATAAATCGGCCTTGAAAGTTTCAACCTTTATAAATGTCAGTCAGATTTATCCATTTGTTCAGGGATCGTATATAACTTGTAATCTATGATCCCTGATTTGTTTCAGTCTGTATACTTCATCAAAGAAAAATTACCATTGGACACAATAAAAGGAGCAATTTTTTCTATTCCAGTTTAGAAATATGTGAAAAAGACTGACTGATGACAGGAAATTATGTTCTGCAGGTAATAGGGTTGAACCCCTTGGTGTATATGAGGGTTGTCCCAAAATTCCGTGACAATTTCAATAGCAAAAGAAAATGAAACGCTACAAATGCAATTTTTCGATATGTTTTCAGTACATATATACCAAACATGTATATAGAAAATCACACAAAAATCTCCACAAATAAGAAAATTATAGCATAAATACCACAACAAGTACCCACACTGAGGCGCACATCAAGCGTCAATTAACGACGTCAATGTTAAGTTTAAGAGCCTTTGTCAAGGTATTCTCCGTGAAATTCAACGCATTTGCCATGTCATTTAATCCACGGCTGCTAAAAAACTGTCTTTAACCACATTTCTGTCAGACAAAGCAAATATAGAAGACATCAGCTAATTGCTGGAATCGAACTTGCGACTTCATAAATCCTCCTTAAGCTGTGGAAAGCTGGCAAAGTTGTAAATCCGAGTAGAAATTTTTGCCTTCTTGGATGGATGGGTCCCAGGTGTCTTCCATATACTGGACTGTCGCTTTCCTTTGGGTTTGAAGTAGTTTAACCACCTCTCATCTGCTATAAAAAGAGGATCCAACAGAGCGTCTTCTGCTTCAATTCGAGCAAGAAATTCTAGGGACGTGTGAACCTTCTTCTGTTTATTATCATCAGATATCAGACGTGGAGCCCAGCTCTCGCAGACTCGTGACATGTTCAGTTTGTCCTTAAATATTCTGTGGAAAAAAGACCTTGAAATGGCCGTTGATGACGGTACCTCTCTGATTGATAGTTTCGGATCTGCAAAAATGCATCTCTTCACCAAATCACACGACTCTTCATCTAAAGAAGTCGGCCCACCATTTTGTGCTTTCTTCTCTTTCTAGCGTTCTCCGCCCATAGGTCTGTTTTACTGCCATGCCACTTGTAAACCAGTGCTTGAGTAATGTCTTTAAACTTTTCAGTACGCCAAATTTGTTCTATAGTCTAGTCGAGTGTAATTCCAAGATGGGCAACAAACTTTTATTACTGTTCGCTGCTCCGCGCAATCTTCTGACGTCGTCATTTCAAATTTCCTATTTTATACTATCTTTATTCGTTTGTTTGTATACCGTCTGTTATTTCCTCAATCACATTCAAATTTTCTGTGATGACATCAAAGTTTCAGAAGAAAACAGCCATGTAATATGAAGCAGAAATGATATCAAATATCGAAAATATTCGTACATGATTGGAGTTCATACAAAAACGTATATGGAGAAAATGGCATGCACCGGCAAATGACACCTCCTTCTCAATTTTGTAAATTTAAAGAAAAAATAAAGCTAATATTTCATTGGAGACTTAATATTAAGTGAAATAACATCTTCATGGATGAAATGTGTGAAAATGAATGTCCTGACGCTAAAATTGGCTCGTTTATGAAATTTGTCACGGAGTTTTGGGACAACCCTCGTAGATTAGGTATCAGAGATTGTAGTTTGTTATCTATTTACCAAATGACAAAATTTCAGACCTGGACAAATTCAAAGCATTTACAGACAACAAAAAAACTCAAAAAATTAAATTCTCTTCGAAAGTGTAAAAAGTATTGTGGGAAAAGGAGAGAATGCTGGTTACCAGCATTTTCTCCTTTTTCCACCTTGTTTTCAAAAGCCATCTTCTTCAGGGTCATCAAAACTTGGGATTGTATGAAAAAGAGTTAACCCTTTCCCATATAAGTCCTGGTTTTTATGGCTCTGAGGTTGAAGGTGTTTGAAAACACTGCAGAAAAAGGAGAAAATGCTCATAACGAGCATTTTCTCCTTTGTCCACAGTGTTTTCTTCCATTACAGATAAAAATACCACCTTTTTAGCCACTCTAAATTTGTTGTCTGCAAATTCTTTCAATTTCAGCAGACCAAAATTACCTCATCTGGTAAAGACTTAAAAGGGACCATGACTGGCTCATAAAGAAGAATGTTTATGTTTTAGGTAGCTGATGATTATGTAGGTCTGGACTTGTTAGGCTCACAGATGGACGTATGGGTGGCCAATTTCAGAAAGATCAATTTGAAACACAGTCCTGTGTATGGAATGGCACAACCAACCAATGATGTGAGTGTAGTTGGAATAAGTTTTTGACTCTATTACTTCCCTTTATTTATGAAATATAATATGCAAATAAACCCAACAAGTAAGATTCTTATGTATTTGAATCTTTTCAGTTTACAATTTCTGATATTTTGATAACTTACCACATTAATCTTATCCCTTTATCGTACAAAAAATTTTTTAGACTTGTCCAAATCGAAACCATTGCAGACGGAAAAATAAATGTGACTCAGAAACTAAAATTTGTTGTTGAAGGGTGGTTACCAACATTTTCTCCACTTTCCATAATGTTTTTAAAAGCTTTCATCGTCAGCGATAGAACTGTGTAGTAAAGAGGTTTAAACACTAAATAGGTCAGGGTTAGAACTGTGTAATAAGGAGGTTTCAACACTAAATAGGTCAGGGTTAGAACTGTATAAAAATCTGACAAAATCATTGCAATGTCCAGGGTTTTGTTCCAGAATGTTTCTTGAATCTTGATTCATTTTGCCTCCAGAAACAACTTGCTTTGCTTGTTTAGTCTTCACATGGTTAACCCTTGACTCTTTACTGGTCTCAATAATGAGATGTTTGTGGTGCTTCTTTTCGTATTCGGACATTTACTGTGCGCCACACCACCTCAAGTCCATCATGAATTTTCTGGTAGCAAAGATTCTAGCGCTGCACTGACTTTCTGTTTTGTTGTTTTGATCTATATTGCAGCAAAATGCAACAAACCATTAGTAACAAAATGGCCGAAAGACAAATTATTAAACCTTTCATTTCCTAAAGCACATGTAAAAGTCGTTTTTAACATGTTTACAAAACTGGGGAAAACTGATGAAATTTATTATGTGTGGTGGCCATTTTGTGTCTGTTTTTGGGAACATAAACACCTCGAGTAACACATGAAATAAACTTTTTTTTCATATGTTTAGCCTTTAAATGGAAAATATTTGTATTTCAAAAGAAGGGTTATTGAATATGCAAGCAAGGGTTGTGTTCAAATCCTAGTTTTGTGCTCTACTTGTGAAATTATGGGAATTCAAACTTGTGCACAAAATCTGTGCCGAGATTTCAACTGTTTTTTTCACGATTGTCTCTGTACCCAGAGGCCACCACTCAAAACTTAAAACAGCCTTTTGATACAGTTATCTGTACTATCCTAGTAGCTTGAGAGATAAAATTTTCATTGAAGGGGTTGTCACGTGTGGTAAACTACCTGTTGAATGCAAAGGTGCGACACACCCATATAGTCGTGGTCAACCTTCGTAACGACATCATGCTGGAAATAGATGGCAATACATATAGCATCAGAGACTCCAATAGGAAGGATGAACCAATCACATTTCCAGGTTTTAGTCGGGCAGAATTAGAGGTGTGTACCTTCATGTTTTCATCAACCAAAATGGCGAGTTTCAAGTGAATGAATCAAATAATATGTAGCTTAGTATGTATTTTTGTGTATGTTCCTATAGAAGTGTTTAAGATCTATTGTAATAAAACATATAATTTTATTAACATATCAGAAAGTTCCAAGTTGTAAATGTAACATTACCCCTTTCATGGAAAGATTCTTTGAAAAATTGTAGGAAAAGGAATGAAAACTTACTGGCAATGCCTGTATCAAAATTCAAGAATGCGCCAGTGATTAAATACAAATAAAGATGAAATAAGGAAAGGCTAAAAATGTTGTGATGTGGGGAAAAATGCATCATTTTGATGTAGTAATGTAAAAGTTACCATTTAAAATTACTATTTCAAAGATATATTGTGATAAATTTGTTTTGAATTCTTAAGGTCTTAATTAGCTTTAACCGAAAGAGGTATTTTCATTTCAGGAGGAGGAAGAAAACTTGAAAAAAGTTGTAAGAGAGCACAAAACATTCCAGGTAAGTTTGCTGCTTTCATTTACGGAATGAAAATAATTTTTTTGTTTTCATGGAGGTATGAAAACAAAAAACCTAATCACACTGTATGAAACAGTGAAGTGGTTTCATACAAAATTGTGATTAGGCCAGCAAGCTTATGTCATTGCCCTGTGTCCGTCGTGCGTGCCTCCGTCCCTTCATCCATGTGTGTGTGTGTGTGTGTGTGTGTGTGTGTGTGTGTGTGTGTGTGTGTTAAAACATCTTCTCAAAACATCTTTTTCTCTGAAACTACCCATCCAATTTCAATCAAACTTCACAGAAATGATCCTGCCGTGGTCCTCTTCAGAGTACTTGAAAGAATTTGATTCCTGTAAAAACTCTGGTTGCCATGGCAACAAAACTGAAAAAAATTGAAAATCTTTGAAGATCTTCTTGTCTGAAACCATAAGACCTAGGCTTCCAAATTTGGCATGTAGCTTCATCTTGTGGATCTCTACTAAATTTCATCAAATTATAGCCCTAGGGTCAAAATTGGCCCCACCCTGGGGGGTCACAAGTTTTACATGGGCTTACATAGTGAAAACTTTAAAAATCATCTGGTTCTGAACCATAATGCCTAGGGCTACCAAATTTGGCATGTACATATAATTTCATCCAATGGACCTCTACTAAGGTTCTTCAAATTATAGCCCTGGGGCCAAAATTGGCCCAGCCCTGGGGGTCACAAGTTTTACATTGGCTTATATAGTGAAAACTGTAAAAATCTTCGAGTTCTAAACCATATTGCCTAGGGCTACCAAAATGGATGTTTAGCTTCACCTAATGGACCTTTACTAAGATTATTCAATTTACAGCCCTTGTGTGGAAATTTGTCCTGTCCTGGGGTCACAAGTTTTACATGTTTGGTGTGTATGGTTTGTATTTTTTAGCCAGTGGAGTGATACAGGGCTATCATGGCCCTCTTGTTTTGTCTTAGGAATTAGTGAATTAATTCAGACCACCAATATTGACTTTAAGCCTTTACCAGATGACTTAATTGTAGACTGGTCAATATTGAAAGCAGTTGCAGATGATAAAATGAATGTAGTTGAATTGAATTTGTTTGTTTCCAAAAGGTTTAAAAACATTGTGGGAAAAGGACTAGCATTTTCCCCTTTTCCAACAATGTTTTCCAAAGCCTTGTTTCGGGAGATCGATAAACTCGGGATTGTTTTGTAAAGTGATTATTGTTTTCTTTGTTTTCAGTTTTACAATGACCTTGGAGATCCACCAGTAGAGAGAGAAGCCCAAAAGGTGTACACAATTTTAGACTTGGCTGATAACCAGAGGTTACAAACGTTAGACATGTCATACTATAGAGTCCCTGTATTGTCTGACCATAGTGTGGCCGAAAAGGTAAAACATTGTCTGAATATGTTCATGTCATTCTGTAGAGTCCCTGTATTGTCAGACCACAGTATTGCTGAAAATGTAAAACGTTGTATCTGTATAATGAATATAGACATGTCATACTGTAGAAGAGTTCCTGCATTGTCAGACCATAGCATGGCTGAAAAGGTAAAACATTGTATTTGAATATGTACATGCCATACTACAGAGTCCCTGTGTTGTCAGACCATAGTGTGGCTGAAAAGGTAAAAAACTCTCCTAGCAGAGAGTTACTATACAGTCAAAGGCTAATTGTAATTTCTGCTTGAACAATTTAAACTTTTACCAGATGACAAAATTTTAATTTTATCCGAATGAAGATCATTTGCAGGAGACATACCCGTAGATGAACTCTTTACCAAATGACAATCTACAAATTTTAGACTCGGCTAAACAAGCATTTGCAAATGACAAATTGTATGTGGCCAAAATCATTTGTCGTTGGTAGGGTATAAGACATTGTTGGAAAAGGAGAAAATGCATGTTAAAACAAGGGATTGTTTGGTAAAGGGTTATTTTTGAAATAATGAATCTACTTTTTTTTTCAGGATATAGACCGTATCATGGAGATTGTGTGTAGTCACTGTAACCATTGCAAACAAGAACGACTGAGAAACAACACTGATACCGCCTTTGTGTTTTTCTGTCGGACGGGTAAAAGTCGATCAACGTTCGCTATGGCGGTTGCAGGACTAATCATGTGTCATATGAAAGTGAGGGGTATTTTTTTTCCGCATAGCTGAATGTGAGCTGAATGTGCTGACTTTTGACCTACTTTTTTGTACTGATAACAAATGAATAAATAGAAATTTTTGATTGTTGAAAAATATGTACATGTTTATTTTGAGGGCCCCTGCTTATTTGTTGGCAAATTTATGCCATTTATCTTTTTTAAAGATGTTTCATGTGGGACTGAAATTTGTTTGATTCTTTACCAAATCACAAAATTTGGAGTTGTCCAAATTGAAAGCATTTGTAGACAAATTTTTAAATTATATTTGTTGCTCAAATTATTGGATAGGCCTATAAAAGAGAAGTAAAAACATTGTGGGAAAAGGAGAAAATGCTGGCTAACAGCTTTTTCTCCTTTGCCCACCATGTTTTCAAAAGCTGTATATGTCAGGTTTATTAAAACTCTGGACTGTGTGGTAAAGAATTTAAATATCTTTTGCCGTGTCAAGATAAATATCTTTATAGTTGGTAAAATGGGCTTTTTGTGAAACAATGTTTCATGGAATATGTTTTCATGTGTGCATGCACTGAAACGTGATTCTTGTGAAATAATATCAGTAAGGATAGCTTGCAAGTCATGGTACAGTGGCAAAGGTTGTGGTTGTTGAAACACAAAATTTTAGACTATTCCATATTGAAAACATCTGCAGACAACTAATCTGTTGTTACTCGAAACATGAAATTTGGCTTTCAAAGGGTAGATAACATTGTGAGAAAAGAAGAAAATGCATGTATTTCATCTCTCTCAGTATATCCTGCTCTGTCAGAGTACTTCTGATTTACATGTATACTTATTTTGAAACTTTCATCCACAATCTTGAATCTTAATTTGAAGAATCTGAAATATGTTGTTTGGGAAATAGTTGTTGTAGGTGTGGCCTAAGCTGTTGTATCTATTAATCAGGCTTTAATAAAATTCAAACCTTTACCTACTATTTCAAGTTTTAAGGACCAGGAGGAAGAAGCCTTTTGAAAACATTTTGGATAAAGGAGAAAATGCTGGTAACCATTTTAGCTACATTTTAGCTACATTTAAATTATTTTCTGCAAATGTTTTTTTCAGTTTTGACAGGCCAACATTTTTGTCATGTAATAAAGAGTTAAGAGATTGATTAATAATGTCTACACTTTCAGGGTTTCCCCAAAGGCTCACATAAGGGAGAACAAGAAAGGATCAGTCTACCCAATGCTCAATACACCAAGGGAGAATTTATTGTAGGTATATTTCAATAAATAAAAAGCAACATCGAGTTAAAAGCAAAGCTCATTTAAAGTCATGTTTTAAGTCAGTGTTTAAGACACAGTCATTATGACATGTTCAAAATAACTTCCAGTAAGTTTTGTAACATCACATGTATCACAATATTTCACAAATTTGCCTGATTGATAAAGACAACATACCCAAACTAGATGATTACTTTACAAATTCATCCTCAGTTTATTGAGTATAGATTATTTATTTTAATTTCCAACTTACTCCAAGAAAATTTTAAACTTCTATCAGAGTTTTGTCTGCAAAAATGTTTTAACGGCTTCATGAATAACACTATTCTTAAATCATAAACGAGCCATTTTTTTCAAGGAAAACATGATGTCGACAGTTGACAAAAATGTCTTTTTTGACTTTTCGGAAATGCTTGAAAAAGAAAAAGTAGGAATTAAGTGTTTTTTAACTATTTTCAGACATTATATTTTCCAGTTGTAATTATGTTAAAACTTGTCATAAATACTTTATCAACAAAAAAAAAAACCTAGATCATGTTTGGAGAACCTGGGACTGTTCATCCTGAAACATTTGCCCCTTTTCCCGTTTGCCTGGATTTGATCCCCTATACATGTACATGTTCAGCAACAAAGGAAAAATGATTCCTATAGCACTGACTTTAGAAAATTGCCAGAAAGAATCTTGGCTGAGCTGGAATTTGAACACCATGATTACTAACTGGTTGTTTGAATTAGATATGGGATATACTCTGGCAAAAGGGTGGCTTAATGCATCTCCGTGACGCATGATACCAAGCAAGTCATCACATAGTTAATGATCTATGAAATCCATTTTGACTAACAATCGACTAATCATCAGGTACATTGGTTCCTAGACATGCAGAAAATTGACCAGTAGCAGAAAGTTTCGACCTAGGATAGCCTGAACGGACTGCTTAGGCTGACCTGGGCCGATACTTTTGGCAGATGCATTAAGCCCTCTTTTCAGAGAGCATGATTCATATCTATATTCCGTTGCTGTATCTTATTCATGTTTGGCTGTCTTATTCATATTTGGCTATCTTATTCAAATATTTTTTCCCAAGTTGTGTATAGTTGTTGGCTATATTGTCTATTTTCAGATTGTGCAAAAACTTGTGCGTATGTTACCGGACGGCCAGCAAGTCAAGAGAGAGGTGGACTTTATTTTAGATGAAATTTTCAATACCATGACACCTACCATGTTTCATATGAGAGAAATCATATTTGTTACTTACAATAAGGTAGAGATATTCCTTCATTTCTTTACCAAAGGACAAAATGTTAGTCTTTTCCCATGTTCAGATAACAAATTAAATATGGTAAACTTTTTACCAAACAACAATGGGGTGTCCATGTCTGGCCTGTAGCTTTTTTTTAATAATAAATGAATTTCAGCATAATGGCGGAAATGTCAACTACAAAAAGACAAATTGTTGCATGTAAGAATTGATCAAAGGTCACAGCAAGGTCGAATGTATTTTAGAAGAATGGAAATTTTAGAGGGTTGTTTTCTTGTTCGTTCTTTATTTTTTTTAATTATAAATGAATTTCTGTATAAGTGTCAAAAATGTCAACTATATAAAGACAACATGTTATCTACAAGAATCATGTTCATAGATGGAAGGTCAATGTCAAATGTGTTAAAAAAATTGAAATTTCGGGACTTACGTTCATATTTTTTGGATTTATGTTCATACCCGACCTGTCATTTTTTTTTTCATTCTAATGAATTTCAGCATAACTGTGCAGAAATATCAATATCATAACCACATACAAACACTGTATCATGTAAGAATCATGTATGTAGGTCAATGGTCACGGTCATGGCAAGATCAGAAGTGTTTTAAAGGGTTGTGCTGATAGTCAACATTCGTGTTCACTGCTCACAGAAAAGGGTCATATTAATTTCGGGGGCATCAGTCACTTCTCAGTGACACGTCTTGTTTACCAGTACTTTGCACAATACTCCTTGCAAACCACTGGCTGCTTTTCTACAAAACCATCTTTGAAACAATGATCAGTGGTGAGAGAGGAATGAATTCTGTCACAAATACAACCATCAACCCATGGAAAGAAATTGGCCAAGTTTCGGATTTGAACCAGAAATCCCCTAATTTCAAGCCACGTATATTATTGAATATGGCACCGGGCTTGGCAGGTTATATAAGGCAATGCATTGTTTAACTCTTTACCACACAATCCCGACTTTTAACAACCCTGAGAAAGAAGCCTATGGAAAGCATTGTGGGAAAAGGAGAAAATGCTGGTAATCAGCATTTTCTCCTTTTCCTACAATATTTTCTACCTATCAAAGTCAGAAATCATCATATTAATAAGATTTAATTTGTTGTCTGCAGATGCTTTGAATTTGGTCCAGTCCAAAAATTTATCGTTTGGTAAAGAGTTAATGCTGATGATTGTCATGCCAGGTTCGACTGTTTAATTTCTTTATAGATGAAGAAGTGTGAGACAGAGGAAAGCAGAGAAGAGATCATGTGCCAGTCTATTCTATATTTAGAACGATATATCTATCTCATACTATTCAACGCTTATCTACATGGAATGGCCCCAACCCAATGGAACATTCCATTTAGTCAGTGGATGACAGAGGCGAGTCCCCTTACTTTTTGGATAAATGACATGTTGACATTTTTTTGTTGAAAATATTTATATCTTCAACTTTTTTGCCACACAGCATAATTTTACATCCAAATTGAAAGCATCCGGAGATGACGAACAAATCTTTTACCACACAATCCTGAGTTTTAACAAATGTGAGGAAGAGACCTTTTGAAAACATTGTTGGAAGAGGAGAATCCTCTTTTTGCCATAGCTTGGCTCATATTTCTTGTTTATTCATACTCACCATGTGACTCTGATTAGTTTTCTAATTATCAGGTTGCCGGAAGGGCTGGAGTCTATGAACTACTTGACAACCTTGGATTTTACGATTTCGCAGACAACCTGACCGAATGTTGCAAAATGTCCGTAAGATGGCGCCACCATGTTCCGAACGTCAAATGGCAGGGGGAATTTCCGTAATAATTTCATTTTGAAACCTTTTTCTGTGATCTGACATTTTCATGTTTAATTCATACTTATTACTTAGTGTTACCTTTTCTTTTTTTGCAGACTCAAACGATTTGATGTCTTTTAAATCTTTACCTTGTGACGATATGGACTTGGCAAAATTGAAAGCATTTGCAGTCAGCATCAGTTGAATGTGGCTCAAATGATAAAATTTGTTTTAGAAGAGGCAGAAAGTACTGTGCAAAAAGATGGAAACATTGGTGACGAGCATTTTCCCCTTTTTCAACAATTTCTTCAGAAGTCTTTCACCCCAGTGTGGTTAAAATACCAGAATGCTTGGCAAAAGATGTAATGGTAGACACAAGTTTCTCCTTTCCTATAATGTTTTCAGAAGGCTTATTTCATAGGATCGTAAAATGATGGGTTCGTTTTGAAAAGTTTGAAAAAACCAGTAATATTTTATGTTACAAAGTTTATCCCTGTACCAGACGACAAAATTTTAGACTTCCCAGATTGAAAAGATTTGCAGATGACAAATTAGGTGTTTCTCAAATGATAGCATGTGTCTTTGGAAGGGTAGATATCATTGATGGAAAAGGTAAAAATACTGGTTTCAAGCATTTTCTCCTTTTCCAACAATATTTTCGACCCCCCCCCCCCCCCCTAAGATAAATCCCATCATTTAATCCACATAGAAATTGTTGTCTGCTAATTCTTTCAGTCATGGAAGAGTATGGAAATTTTGTCGTCTGGAAAACAGTTAAAAATCTACATAATTGTACATGTACCATTATTGTCTCATTTCTCTATCATTTTTTTAATTATTTTTATCTTGATTACTGTTATTGAATGTTTAATGTTTTTGCTTTATTATAAACAATTTTGAGAAATGACATTAAATATCTACTACGATGTTTTTGTGTTTTTATATTTAGTTTTTCGATTGCAAATAAATGAGTGACGCTCTGACAAAGGTTGTTAAATGTATCTCCGTGATGCATTATACCAATCAAGTCATTTCATAATTATGGATTCATAAAATGAATAAAGTATAACAACCGACTGAACCAAAATAAGTGAAACGGACATATCCAGTGGGCAGAATAAGCAAAAACATTCCAAAAGTCAAGATATTCACAAGGAGAATGTGGCGGAACCTAGGTAGGTCCTTACCACCAATTAACACAACAAACCCAGCCTTAAGAGACCAACTGGTTTACTGTTAGATTGACTAAGCTTTTACCACACAATCCCTAGTTTTAACGACCCTGCGAAAGAAACCTTTTGAAAAAAATTGTGGGAAAAGGAGAAAATGCTAGTGACCAGCATTTTCTCCTTTTCCCCCATTTTTTTTCTACCGTATCAAGGACGAATTTCGTCGTTTGAACCACCTTTAATATTTTGTCTGCATTCTTTCAGTTTGGACAAGTCTAAAATTTCATGCGTGGTAAATGGTAAATTTTGAATTTTTTGATTTTTTGGCAACAGCTCACTTATTCATGACTGTCCTGGCTTGAGGTACTAGGCTGAGGCTATAAGTGCCTTGCTAATGGACACTCCTACAGAGGACACCGGGCATCAGTGATGATTGGGATCGCCTAACTCGAGCAATACATGAACTTTATAGCCGTACATACGAGTATATAGGCAACAAACTACAAACCAGCAGGTATTATTTGATATGCTCGTTGCCAAACTACGCATACACTGAAGGTCGGACTGTAGCCTTTTCCCTATTCCCATTTCGGTATTTAGGCTTGTCTCGGGATACCATTGAATGTACCTTCAGACATCTGTTATTCAAGAGATCAACATCGACTCATGATCTTACAGGCAAAAGCGTCGTTGCAAGGTTGCTTTGTAAAGTACGAACCCTTGCAGTTATCCAGCCACGGCTACCGGCCTTTAGCCATTGATCGCCAGGCTACAACTTTTTTGGCCCTGAAGCACTAAGAGATACATGATCATCATAACCTTGCAAAAGCAACACGCGTATTGCTTTACGGTCTAGGAGTTAATTGAACTTTAACTCTTTGCCACACAACCCCGACTTGACGACCCTGAGGATGAAGCCTATAAAAAACATTGCCATGTCCCACAATGTTTTCTGTCCTACCAACAACAAGTTTTGATTTTTTAGTCGCAATCATTTTGTCGTCTGCAAATGCTTTCAGTTTGGACTAGTCTCAAATTTTGTCGTCTGGTAAAGAGTTAACCTTTTCATCACCAGAGACAAAAACAAAGACTTAAATTGCGACGGCATAGATCAACAATATACAGCACAGAATGTGCAGTCTGATCTTTGATCTATACTGTCCGCTGGTAAAGTCCGGTGGATTTTACTTTCAGCCATCGAAAAGGTCTAGTTTACATGTGCATGTATATGAGGCATGCTCTGTGAAAAAGGGGGCTTAATGCATCTGCAAAAAGTATCGACCCATGTCAGCCTGCGCAGTCCGCGCAGGCTGACATGGGTCGAAACATTTTGCTATCGGTCACTTTTGCATGTCAAAGGACCATTCTACCTCAAGATGCGGTTAATTGTTAAACGAAATGGATTTTGTGGATCAATAACTTTGTGATGACTTGCTTGATATAATGGACCACAGGGATACATTAAAAACCCTTTTGCCAAAGTATGGCTCATACATTTGGACCTGGCCCGGTAGCTCAGTCGGTAGCGTGCAGTACTTGAGAACAGGGGGTCGCTGGTTCGATCCCTGGCTGGGCCAATTTCTTTCCGAGGATTGATGATAGTCATTGTGACAGGATTCATTCCTCTCCCACCGCTGACCATTGTTTCGACGATGGTTATGTGGGAAAGCAGCCAGTGGCTTGGAAAGAAAATTGTGCGGAGTACTGGTAAAAGAGACTCCAGGAAAACATGGATAGGTGCACTGGCCGCTGTGATATAATTGAAATAATGTTGAAAATGGCGTTAAACACCAAACAATCAATATTTGGACCTGGAAGAGTTACAGTTGTTTGCAAACGAGGAACGATAAACTGTAATGAACCTCTTTATTGTTGCTAAATATCCGTAATAGAGTTAGCTCCCGCCACACATTTTATTTGGCACATTGAAGACGAAGAGAAATTCTAAATTTTGTCGGAAATCGTAGATTAAGATAAGATTGTACAAAATATGCCCTGTTCCTTATCTTGCTTACTATAATACTCATTTTAGTATTGGAAATGCTGTCTGTCGGCCTTTTTGTATTGATAAAACGAATACTTACTAGTGTATGTGTTTATTTATTTTTTAGTTCGACTGTATTCGAAAAAATACAGTCGAAGAAAATGTCGAGGTATTGTCAACATTAGTCAGCATTATTTGCAAGCAACAGTTTGTGTAAAATGAAGAAAATACTAGTTACTGAACCCTGGCTTGTAACCAACAAAATGACATTTAAACTCTGTTACTTACATGTAATCACGTATCTTTATATTCTACTTTTTTCCTCTCGTTGAAACGATGTCATGCCGGAAATACCAGACCTATTACTGCAACAAAATGTTTCTTCCGCCATGAAAAGTAAATCTGTAATTCACTTCCTGGCACCTCTGTGAGCGTGAACTTGTTTGTTACCGGAAAAACTTTCGTTTTTAACGACGTATATTACAAATTTTTCTAACGGACAGATTTTTTTTTAAAATTTGCACATACAAAGCTCATCATGTCTCTAGGAGATTACGGTAAAAAAAGATGTGGGTCACCGTGCTCGTTTCTGAAAAATTTGCCTTTGAAAATGGTATATTTAGTTTCAAAATTCAGCTTATATTGGATTTAAAGCGGCTTTCTTTAATAGTCAGTTAAACAGGAAAATTACAGAAAAAATATACAAATATACATCATTTTAATGAAAATTCATATATATTTGCACAAAAAATATATAAAAGCCTGGTTTTGAGCATGGTAAATGTACAAATATGCATGTTATATATGGATCATTGAGTTAAAAACGGAGATAATTTGACCGAATTAAGGGTTAATCTTAAATAAATACATACTTTCTAACGGACAGATTTTTCTTAAAATTTCCACACTTATTGGATTTATAATTCTAAACAATAAGAAAAAATATAAATGGGACCTATCCGTGCTTATTCGTCAGAAAACAAGGTTGAAGGTTACTGTGGAACTTATTTTTTCAAGGAAAAAAAATAGGATAAAGGCTCAGCAGACATAGTGGGAAAAGGAGAAATTGTTCAATAGGAGTGATTTCTCCTTTTCCAACAACAATTTTCAAAGTGGAAATAGCTATACTTCCACAGGTTTAAATTTCCTGCCTTTGTTTCCTTGTTTGGTGTGTAACGCCGTGTCAGCAGCATTTTAATTATTTCACGGTGACAGTTCAAAGTTCTCCATTTTTTTCTTTTCACCAATACTACCCGAAGAAAGTGCTACTTGTTTCAGTGCACCAATAGTATTACCATTATGTGCAAAAAATACATAGGTGCACTTTTGATTCAATATCCACGAAAAAAATACAGGCGCAGAAGGATGCGCGCGAACATTTGTCATATACGTCGTTAAGAATTATGTAGATTGTGCAAACACTTGAAAACTGGTTCTTCCTTCGTAATAATATGCTTGGTTTTTATTACATTTTGTATGAATTAATCTCATGAATTCCTACTCTGTAAAGATGGCGAAGCAATAAAGCTGGTGATAAAGGCCATAAAAAAGCATTTTACTCCATTATGATATACACGTTTTTGGACGTAACCGAAAAACTGGAACTAGTGTCCCAAAAGAGAAATAGTCAAAGGAGAGAAAAATGTCTATCTTTTATGATATAGAAAGCATCGTAGACAGAGGAACATTTGTTTGTTATAAGCCCTTTGCCATTTTTCCATGATGTATTCAAAATATATCGTCTTCAGTGTCATCAATAGTCATAGTAGCATGTAAAGGGCGACCTTTTTACCAAGTATTCCGTTGTTCTTAAGATTCATAGAAAGATTACCTTTGAAAACATCGTTGAAAAAATTAGAAAATGCTGGTAGCCAGCATTTTCTAATTTTTTCAACAATGTTTTCTAAACTGTCAAAAGACAGACCCAATTTATTTGAGCTACATTTCATCCATCGTCTTCAAATGCTTTCAATATTGCCGAGTCTAAAATTTCGGTGTCTGGTAGCGTTAGCTCTAAGGCTGCTAATAGCGACTCACTGACCTTTTGGAGACAGTGTAGATCAAGATCAGGGTGCACAGAACGTGAAGTCTGATCTTGGATCTACACTGTCCCATAAGGAGATATCTCTCCTCCAAAAGTACCTTTGAAATAGGAAAATTTGGGTTTTACTGTCGGCTTGAAAGTTTCATTTCTTTTATTTAGTTGGATAAGAGTTAAAAACACTATGCTAGACCAATGAAACGGTTATAACTATATTCGGTGATTGACCCGGCTATTCATGAAGCAGAACTATATAAAACTTGATTAATTCTGTTATATGCTCGACTATGAACAAGTTAATAGAGTTCTCCTCCGACCCTTTCCTTTTATAATATCTTTTTGTTTAAATGTTTCTGCTGCATAATACGTACTTGTGAAAAGAATTACTCAAAGAAAAGAGAAAAAAAGCCTTTCGAGGTTTTAATACCCCCTCGTAATGTAATTGTACTTTTCCACGATGTTGTAATGAAACCTTAGGGATGTGAAAGTTAAATGGTGCAAGAACAACACTTTGAGGAGATAGACAGACAGACAGACAAGCAGATAGACAGAAAGACAGATAGACAGACTTGTTAGGCCGAACGCCTAAGGTATTGAGTGGTATAACTTATTCAGGCATGACTATCAAGTTTGCCAATATATCCAACAGATAAGAAGTGTCATAAAAAATGCGCGATATTTAATAAATCTATCGACCTAACTCATATTTGTCTATTCCTATCCCAGGGTTATAGTATCAAAGGAATACCCATGATAATTTGATAGGAGCAAGTCAATGATTTATCGCCTTCTATGCGGACCTATTTATCCGACCATTCTACGAGGGGAGGTCATATTGTTCCATATAGTCCGAATTTACCTCGGTGCACTTATAATAATTTGGTTGTCGGTATTCTTGCCTGCACACAGCCTAGAAAAAATGTTTAGAGCCATGCGCTGTAAGAAGTGGGTTGAATACATTTGCAAAAAAGTATCGAAGCAGGTCAGCCTGCGCAGTCCGCGCAGGCTGACCTGAGTCGATACTTTTTGCTTTTGGTTAATTTTCTATTTTTAATTTAAACATATTTATTTTACATCGATTGAGAAACAAGTTCTTTCAACTTACACTAATCTCTCTCGATTCTGCTTCCTGGGAACTACACCAGTACTCGCGCCGAATGTGTGGGCCAATGAAAAATCCCAAAGTTGACACCCGCTCCCGGGTATCGAACTCAGGACCTTATGTTTACGAGGCCGACGCTCTACCTCACATCCACGGACACCACAAATTATGGTAATTTTTTGGCATGTCCAAGGTCCATTCTACCGCATAATTCAGCCGGTTGCTAGACAAAATGGATTTTATGGATCCATGATTATTAAATGACTTGCATGATATAATGCATCGCGGAGATATATTAAACCCCAGTTTGACAAAGTATGGTTCATAGGTGAATGAAACAGAAATTGATTTCAAAGTTAACCTATACCAGACAACATGAATTTCTGGATTCTGCTGGAAACAGTGCATATCAAAATCAAACTTCAGGTCCTGTGCAGTCTGATCTTTGATCCACGTTGTCTTATTTATTTGTAGATAGTCTTACGCAGACACAATCTCGAAAATGCAATACAATGCCATGTAATTAATAAATGAATTAATGAATGAATGAATGACAGTTGATGACAAAAGCCTAGCGTTAAATGATAGCTAGTCTTAAAACCTTCTTTACCAACTTGCAGAATTTCCTCTTCGTGTAAGTAAAGCTAGAAATAAATACTCTTAAAAGTTGTGACTAACCTCCTAAAAATAAATATTAACATCTCAAGAACGTACCAAGTACCAGTTCTCCAGCCCCGCCCGGGTGGCTCAGTGGTGAGCGTGTCGGACTTATGACCTGGTGGTTGTGAGTTCGATACCCGGTTGAGGTGAACTTTCTTTCCGGCGTATTTTCGCCTCTCACCTCTGCTGAAGCATGTGAGAAAAGGTGGCTTTGGAAAGAAAGTTGTGTTAGTACTGGTGTGAGAAAGCCAGGAAACACATGTGCGTCACCGACCGCCATGATATGACCTTAGCTGTTAAAGTGGCGTTAAACCCCAATACAACCAACCAACAAACCAGTTCTCCAAGGTTTAGAGTTGTATGATCTGGAATAGAAAGAAAGTTCGAAGTCGGATATTTGCTGACTCAACTGATTGCACAGAGACATCTTTGGATAAGGGAAATAAGAAACGAAGTTTACAGCCAGTATAACCTACATAAAATCGCTGACATGATAAATTTAAAGTAAAATTACGATTCATGGCGCTGTAAACTATTATTTAATAAAAATACCCTGACATTAACAAATTCCCTCAGTGCAATCTGATCTTGATCCTCAAAAGAGCCTTGAGCCGCGCTAAGCAGCATCGAGATAGATTTATTTACCGTTATCCACAGTTTACAATAATGTATTTGAAACAGGCCTGCTGCAAAATTGCTTCAAGAGATGATGAGCGAATGCCTTTTTTTTTATTGTTACCATAATTACCGCCCTTTAATAAATGCAAATGAGATAGCCTTGGAAAAGTGTTACTGTGCTTATGTAGATAGATAAAAAGAAGCTGTAACGTTTTCTTGTGAAATTTCGGACACCTCATTTTATTTGTCTGTAATAAATATCCTAGCCAGGCGCCTTCCCCGTGTATGTGTTGAGTTCCTAGTTCATTTGGTAGCGTTCTGGGATCTGATACCAAAATATCTTAGGTTCGAACCTCCCTTTGCCAGTGTCTTCCTGAGAATTGATGATCGCCATTGCGACCAAATTCATTCCTCTCTCACTGTGGATCATTGTTTCAGGTGCTTGGAGAGAATTTTGTGCGAAGTAGTGGTCGAAGGAAAGGATTGATGGATAAAATGGCCGACACGATATAACACTGAAATGTTGTTGAAAACAGCGTCAAACCCCATACAATCAGATCGCTGCATATGGCTGGAGTTCACACTTGCGTATTGTTGTAACGTGATGGTCGCAACACATGTCCATAAATTATGGCCATATTTCTGACATAACAGCCAATTACAAACATTACAAGCGGACCTCGTTATCAGAGACACAGAAATGTGTCTCATGTGGATCAATAGTAGACAAAATGAGTGCTGTTCTAACTCTTTACCAGACGACACAACTTTATACTTGTTCGCGATTGAAGCATTTGCAGACGACATTTTGGGTAAGTTCAAATGACATAATTTGTCTCTGAAAGAGTAGAAAGCATTGTGGGCAAAAGGAGAAAATGCTGATACCGGCATTTTCTCCTTTTCTCAAACCGTTCTCAAAAAAACCTTCTTTTTTAGGGTCATTTCAAAATGGGGTTGATTGGTAAAGGGTTTATAGATATAGGTGATCCGTCAAATATGCAGAATGCCACAGAATTTGGTCTTGAACTTGTTATTCTTTTATTTATCTGTATGTCTTTCTATTAGTTCGTCCGTTTATTTGTTCGTTCGTTCTTTTGTTCGGTGATCCGTCAAATATGCAGAATGTCACAGACTTTGATCTTGATCTTGCTATTCTTTCATTTATCTGTATATCTGTCAATCAGTTCGTTCGTTTATTATTTCTCTCGATCGTTAGTTCTCTCGCTTGCTCGCTCACACCTTCGTTCGTTCTTTTTTTTCGTTCGTTCGTTCGTTTGTGTAAGGTTTTATGTAGTTTTTCACTCATGTCACGGGGAGAGCTCAATTATTTCCGTATGTCCTGGGTTTAACCAGTTGTATCTTTGGGTTCTAGAATGAGGTTCTACAGTGGCTAGCAAAAGACCGACCAACAAACCAACCCAAACATACTGAAATGAAATGTAAATCATTTTCTGTAGTTGTGTTTCGAGGATCTAGATATAAACTGTATATACTGTCGTCAAGGGGCTGCGTTGTTCTTTTGAATGATAAAGACCAGAAAAAGAACTTCACCTAGTAGCCCTTGGTTTATCTCTTTCCTAAGGATCTCATGTTTTCAGGATATTTGGGAATATGGTTTGTGAAAATTGTGAGGAAAGGAAAAAATGCTTGTATTCAGCCAGAATTTCTTCACTTTCAAGGACAAATCAAAGCATTGTGAGTCCATCTTTAATTTCTCCTCTGCAGTTGCTTTCTTTGTGTACGAGTCTATAACTGTGTCGTTGAGTGAACAATAATGAGACTTGCTATATATACATCGACGCCTGTCTCGTACCACATTTTTTCTTTGTTTCATATTTGCTACACGAAAACGGCTGGACAGAAAATTATCAGTTTTCTTTAAACTGATTTTTTGTTGTTGTTGACTCTATATAAGCACAAATAGATTTGGAGGAACTGTGTTATGTAACCCTTTCGTTTCATGTTACACGCATCTATGAACTATTTAGTATTGCCGTAAGCGTTTCTGGGGAAACAACATCGTCTTTGTTTATTCCCGTTAATTTCCCTGGAGAAACCTATTCAGTTTCTTCGTCATGCAGCTTGTCTCATTTGTGGATGCCAACAGAATTCGATATATAAAATGTTATCATAAAAACAATTACATGTATATAAAACAATACAAGTCTATATTACTGCAGTAGTACTTGTTATACTAACAGAATTTTATTTACGTTTAAAGTTGTTGGCGCCGAAGAAAGTTATAAACTGGTAAAGCTGGGCATTGCTGTATAGCTTTACTTGTGTTCGCCCACAGAATTTGATGTATGACAACCTTGGCGGAGGGGGCGGGGTTAAAAGACAATAAGGGATTTGCTATAGCAGTACTTTTGTACGACTAAAAAAATGAAAACTACTACTTTTGTCTGCTACGACCCGGAAGCAATCCGTTCTGGGTCCGTATTTACCAACAGTTTTCAGTAAGAACATACTTAGTCTTATTCTCTAAGATTTTGTAAATGTGCATAGTAATACAACCTCTCATTGGCTAAACCCAATGGTTTAGCCTGGGTTTTCCTTGACGCACGATTTTGTGCATTTTGACGCACAAATGACCCGCAATTATTTCAGTAATGCGTCATTGTTGATGCACAAATACGATAAGAGGTACTAACGATCGTATATACTTTGGACACTGTTACATCGCGAGTAGATGAAAAATCTGGAGTACGAAGAGAAAATGGGACGAAACATTGGACTGTGTATCGATTTTACTAGAATACCGTGTCTTTAAACTAGTCTAAACTAAACCAGTCGATCTCTAATGAAAACAATATCATTATCTCCCGCTAGATGGCATTCTACAAATACTCATCTATCTAATTTGGGCATCCTGGGTACAGAACCAGACTACTTTTCTACGCGACAACCGTTACTTTGAATTTCAAACTAAAATAAACGTTTACTCAATAAAACGCTACCTGGTGCAATTCATTCAGCTCTGATCAGCAGTTTAGCGAAATCTGGAGCTAAAACAGGACTGATTTTTCCTCAAACGTATTGATAAAAGCCATTTTCTCCATTGCTACTTTATAGCGCGTATTACTACAATCCCCCCAATATTGGGGGGAATGGTGCGTCATATAAGACAGGTCGAATCTTCGAAGAAATGGCATTGACCAGCCCGCACAGCTCAATAGGTAGAGCGTAGGACTCGTGAACGTGATGTTTCGAGTCACTTGAGGGTGTGGGTTCGATCCCCACGGCTGGCCATCTAAAATTACTAATAGTCTTTCGGATGAGACGTTAAACCGAGGGCCCGTGTGACGGTGCTATACACCGAGCACGTTAAAGAACCAGGCGTAACTTAAGATGGGTTTCGTCCTGTATCTGCACTATCCCCCGTAACAATACTAACAGCCTTCAGGGGGCGTCGCCCATATGGGCAACCAGTGGCGACAATAAATAAACGCAAATTCAATCAATCAAGAAATGGCATGCGCAGACAACGAAACAATATGGCTCTGTCAAAATCGACGTCATTCTTGCTGTCTGCAAGGAAGAAGAGCCCTTAAAACAAAGATCAGACGATACAACGCCTGGTAAGAGCACCAAGAATCACATTTCAAGGTCTCGAGGGTTTTACTGAAATTAAGCTAAAGAGATACACTTTGTTATTCGTTGAAAACAGCGGCATGAACGCGACCCGCGTGTCGAAACACAGGAATCGGCCATTTAATTGGTGAAAATAGTTTATTTTCGGCCGAAATGGATAATCTCTATCAAGAAAAATAACAGAGACTTCCCAATCCGGCCGACAAGAAGCTTTCTTCACCAACTAAACGGTCGATTCCTGTGATAAAAACAAAATAACCCTTTACCATAGACAGAGGCTACACATACTTCGAAAATCAACCCTTGTGCATCATCAAAACACTAGCGGTCATGACGATACCCTTGAAACATTAAAATTACTTAGAGATATGACAGCTTGTCTGCAGCTAGAGCATATTTGCTCATTAAGAACAGGCTTAAATAAAGCATACTCCAGATAGTCTTTATGAAAAAGGTGCCACCTAGGCTGAAAGCTCCCTCTATATAGAGAATCTCTGGTATTATTATGTATCTATCACCCAGAAATAATTCATATATAGGGTAAACGAAGATTTACAGTGAATAGAAAAAAAAAAACACATACTTTCACAAATAGTAGCTTTTGTTTAAGCGAATTACATTTTGTTGTGACCCCCACAAATTCCAAAATGACCCCAATATTTTTGACTAGGGGGTCACAATGACCCCTTATTTTTGTGGCCAAGGGAAAACCCTGTTTAGCCAATCAGAAGTTGTAAATAAATATAGAAGAAGACTTGGAATGAAATAAAGGATGGTTGGTGAATACCGACCAGTTACACAACATGGCTGGCGACGTGCTAGGTCGGGCAGATACTGACAAGAAGTCTTCTGTGGTAGAACGACACCCCGCGCAGAGAGCATCTCCACCATGGAAGCATAGAAGTTTTAGAAAGTTTATTACGAGCTAATGATGCCATAACGTCGAACTGTGTCACCCAATTACGTGCTGTGAGTAGTATATAATATGGGTTTCCCAAGACAAAACCAAAAATAACGGGGCAAAACCCCAATGCGATTCGAAAAATTCAAATTTTTAAATCCTCCAATCCTCGGATTTAAAAAAAATTTATAAAAAAATTTTATAGATGAAATTATATAAAAAATTTTTTTGATTTTTAAAATTTTACTCTTTACAACAGAACATCCACAATGAGTGTAATATATACTATACATAGTATTGAAGAAGCAAATGAAGCAAAATGTTTTATAGAAGCTCGTTACTATTCACTATTCCCCGAAATCGTTAACCCCACTATATCCAAAATACGTCACTACAAATACGCTATTCCAGACAACCACCAATATATACCAGGCATTCTAGTCTTTAAAAATCTAAATGCTCTAAGAAACCAAATACACGAAGATTTAACCACGTACGAACAAATCTTAACATCTCTAAATTGTTGCTGCAAATGTTGTTGCATATACCAAGCATACGAGGAAATAATAGGATACTTAGACTATTTATACACCGAAGTACAAGACGTATACGAAGAATATGAAGAAATAGTAGGATATTTAGACTATTTATACACAGAAGTACAAGACGTATACAAAGACAATTGAATTTAATCCTCCCAAACCTTTAATTTAAATATATTATATAATAAAAATGTCAGTTGTAGAAGAAGCATTAAAAGCTAAAATAAAATACTCAGGTGTTGCATACAACGCAGAAATGACTTGTTTTCCAGGAGCTATAGGTGAAACTTACAAACAAACAATCCTAAATACACGAGCAGCTTTCTACTATGAATTTAGTAAAGCTAAAACGTATAATTACCCATTTTATTTTACAATATATTTAAATGATATATATAGTACTATACCTTCATTAAACCTATACACTAGTAATAATTTCTTAACTTATTTTGATAAGGTTGCAAGATCGCTACCTGAAGAAGATATAGTAGACTCATTAAATTTATATATTTGGCACACCCACTAAAAAATATAACTTTTAAAATAATAAAGTTATATTTTTATAAGTCTAATTCTATTTTTAAATCAGTTACTATATCTAATATTTTCATTAAATTATCAGTATTTTTCTCTTTATTATTTTCTATATCTACATGTGTTTGTTTCACATCCTTTTTTATATCATCTACTATTTCCATCAAACTCTCAATAATTTTTTCCATTGATTGAATACGTAAATCTTGTTTTTTAAGTCTATCTAAAAATTCTTTAGTTTTATCATCATCTTTGTTTTTTCCTCCAAATATTCTTTTAAACATATTTTTTATAAGTCTAATTCTATTAAAATAGATATGTAAGAGTGTTCCGCAGTAGGGTTGCTTGTTCTTGAAATAAAGTTTATGATATCGCATTGTTTTATTTCAAGTGGTTTAGGAAAAACTACACAGCTACATCTCTCATCTTTCTTTTTAATAATAGAGTAATCAACCAACTCTACTCCGTTTACCACAATATTAACTTTTGCCTCTTCTGGTACATTAGGGTTACTTGTAACAACCGATAAACTACCTCTTATAATTCTACCCGACGCATTCATACAATAACCACCCATCCTATGGCTAGCACCTGAAGCACCATTACCAAATGAAAACTCATAATTACCGTTTCCAATTGGTCCATTTTCTTCAGCCCACACGGTTATAATAGGGTGGGATACTTTTCTATCCACGTAGGATTTTGTTGCTAAATCTCTCTCTTCTACCGGAGCCGCAGCGTTTTTTATAGAAAAACCTTGAAGATCTATGTCAGTCACCGCCATGAAACTTCCATCTGGATTTTTTATAATAGCTCCACCATTATCAACATAATTTTTATTGACAGCAGAGTCACGGGATACAGGATTTGGTAACCCAATAATCGAGTGACCATTCATATCTATTCCACCAGCCATTGAATAGGATCCATCTTGTTTTTTTGTTAAAGCTTTTTCACCCGCAGTAGCAGCCTCAACGGTGGTATCTACGTAAAACTTATTAGAGGCTTGATCGTGTCTCGTAGGGATTCCGAGATTGTTAATTACTCGTCCTCCCATTGAGATTGCATCTTCTGCCTCATACCACCTTCCGTCTTTATAAACGAAGGCTTGATTAACATTATCCACATATTTTTTAGTAGCAGCTTCATCTGGTTCTGTTGGTTCTTTAACATTTCTTATTGGATTAAAACCCATATTTAAATATCCAGTAACATGGTATCCTCCGTTTTCAACCAACAACTCTGAGTTGGCGTCAACATAAGCCTTAGTTGCAACATCATGAGAATTTACCGGATTACTAACCCTCGTTAATGTATTACCATTCATGTTTATAGAACCAGTAACAACAGTTGTTCCATCTTTGCGTAAAAAATTATTATTCATGTAAGCGAGTGACACACCATCACTGCTTGTTTCAGCATCTTTCATTCTTCCAAATTTGTTAACAGGCATTTTTATATTATTACTAAAAAAGTTTATTTAAAACATTTTGAAACTTTTCCCCTGTGGATAACTCTTTTAGAATGTACAAACATAAATGACCACAAAATACTTGTCCCGCTCTTTGTAATTGATCAGTATTGTACTGTATTGGGCTTTTTAAATACTCTCGAATTTCATTAGGTGGTTGTATACCATAACTATCAAAATAAATTTTAGTTTTACCGTTTTTATACCAAGCAACCCAATGTGTACCAGGTCCACCACTTTTATCGAAGTTTACTATACCACATTCTTTTTTACTCGGTTTTCTCGGTAATGTATCTAGTAAAAAAACTCCTCTAAAATAAGGAATCTTTAATCTTTTTGCGACACCCTCCAATTCGAAATTGTTCAACGGTTTATTCGGTAAAATTACATTTTCAATCGAAATATTTTCCATTTTTTAATAGTTTAAATATTTGTAATGTCTTTATTGTCAACCCATGAATTAAATTCATCAGGATAACCTTTCCACTTTACTAGAGATTTCTTTTTTCCTTTTTTAATAACCTTTTCTATTCTATACAGCTCTTGACTGGTTTTCTGTAGTTCAGGTTCATAAAAGGTACCTTGTATTTCTTCTCCATTAAGATCCTTAATTTTATATGTTACGGGTGATGTAAGTTTTACTTCAGAAACCGTAAAAACCTCCTCAGTCCACCTTGTTGTATAACCTTTCTCAAAAGTCTTTTTCTTTTTACTTATCCTTACTTTGTCTCCAATGGAAAACTTAGGATTTATATCTTTTATTTCGAGATGATCAGGGTAAAGATTTCTCCAAACTCTCGTTTCATTTTCTTTTTTACTAGCGTCTACCGGAGTCATCATAATAGATGAATGTCTCGTGTTATTATATTCTTTAACGAGATCCGCTAACACATTGATGTAAACGTTTGTGGAGTTAGCGGAAAAATGCTTCCACATCTTTTCTTTCATTGTTCTAATCCATCTCTCAACAACGCTAGATTTTTCCTCATTTTCGGTAGAATACAATTCAACCAAATCTTTTACATCTTTGTTATAAAACTCTTTACCCTTATCCACCCACATTTTTTCGGGTTTTCTCTCCTTAAAAATACTTTTTAGTGCTATAGCAACAGATTTCCCCGTTTTATCTTTTAATGGCACCAACCATCCATATTTAGAAAAGATGTCAATAACAGCGAGAAGGTATTTAACACCACGATTAAGCTTAGAAAATGCTTGCATGTCTACTAAATCCACAGCCCATATCCTATCTATACCGTTTACTCTAACTCTCCTTTTCTTAAAATTTCTTTTTACGGGTTTATGTAATTCTTCCACTAAAATTTCGAAATTTTTTTTTTGACTCGCCCTGCCTCGTCAGGGATAACCCCATTCCAAATTTCATCTTCGTTCCAATGAGTTTACTTACCAAACCCTTTTCCATTTTTTCTCTAATACTAGGGTTGTAAATACCTTCTAACTCTGTTAACATATCTTTATCACATACTTCATTCCTAGTTTTTGTATCATCATGCTTAAGATAGCAAACATCATGATTATAAGCAGCTTGATCTACTCTATTTATAGGTTTACTCCATTCTTTTGGAGTTAGATCAGGATTTAACCTCTCATCTAGCTTAGTACCTGGACCCGTAAAATTGTGACCAGGGAGATGCATTTCAAAAGGCATCATGTTTATAAATTTGTTTAAGATGCTACTGCCATTTGTAGTTTTTTTTTCTCCTTTTATAAATTGTGTTTTAGTTATTCCACAAACCACACATTTACCCCGCATCATATTTCTTCCATTTTTAGAAACGGTATATTCTATATTGTTTGTATCAGTATGTTTTTTACATTTAACGCAATACATTTTATATATAAAAATTAAAAAAGTTATATAAAATGGATATTATAAACTTATCATGGAATGAAGTAGTATCAAAGAGATTTAATCACTCCCTTTTACCAAAAAGTATTAGAGGTTTAATTATAGGCAAATCAGGATGTGGTAAAACTACTTTATTGTTAAACCTTTTACTCAGACCAGGTTGGCTTGACTACAACGATTTGAGTGTTTTCGGAAAAAGCCTTTTTCAACCGGAATACAAAATACTAAAAAAGGCTTTTGAAGAAAAACTACCAAAAGAATGTATCTTAAGGTTGTTTAACATGCGTGATGACATACAAGAACTAAACATTGCACCAACAGCTTTAGTTGAAGAATGGATTAAAACGATTAAGAACAAATCGGATATAAATTGCAACTTCTTTGAAAATGCTAGTGATGTGCCTGATCCGAGAGAGTTAAACTCAGAAAATAAAAATTTAATAATATTTGATGATTTACTTTTAGAAAGGCAAAATAAATGTGAGTGTTACTACATTAGAGGAAGGCATAGTAATGTTGACTGCTTTTACCTCTCACAGAATTATTTTAGACTACCGAGACAAACTATTAGAGAAAACGCTAATTTTATTTGCCTTTTCTCACAAGACTTAAAAAACATTAATCATATTTATAACGATCATGTAGGTGAAGATATGCCTAAGGATGAGTTTAGAAAATTTTGTCAAAAGGTATGGGAAAGACCTCATGGTTTCGCTATTATCGATCTAACCAGTAAAAAACATGATGGGAAGTATAGAAACGGTTTTGACAATTTTTACATACCAAAGTCAGTATAAAAAATATTTTCGCTTTTTAAAAAAATGGAAGTAGAACTTTTAGAAAAGATTGTAAAAAATACGGAACACAAAACATCGTTTCAAATTATAGTAAGCGATAACAAAACGCGTTTTAGAACGAGGTTTAATCCTCCGATTCAACTGGAAAAGGACAAAGTATACGAAATAGCTTTAGTAAACCTAGAAACTTACTACTCTTTTCCAAACATTGATGAAACGAACAACACACTCGTTTATTCCCCGAACAATGGCACCACATGGATTAAAATAAAAATACCCGTAGGAAGTTATGACCTCGTTGACATTAATGATACGATTCGTCAGGAAATGAGAAAAAAATGGTCATTATGATAGAGTTAATGAAGAGTATTATATTAACTTTTCTGCAAACACTAATACCCTAAAGTCCGTTCTTACTCTAGAAGATGGTTACCAAGTAGATTTTAATCAACCAGGATCCATCGCTAAAGTATTAGGATTTACTCGAGCTAAATACACGCAAGGTTTTCATGAGTCAGAGAATGTAGTGAACATTCTTAGCATAAATAGTTTGCTTGTTAACATAGATATTATTTCGGGAAGTTACGTTAATGGTTCAACAAAAAACACTATTTACTCTTTTTTCCCAGATGTTGCACCTGGATATAAGATAATTGAGTCACCAGTTAATTTAGTATACCTACCAATAACATTAGATGAAATACATAACCTAGAGGTAAATATTACGGATCAAGATGGTAATTTACTAAATCTTAGAGGTGAAAATTTAACGATTAGGTTTCATATTAGAGAAGCGAGATAAATAAAAAAATAGTTATATATAAAATGACGAGTTACACTAATGTTAAAGTAAATATATCGGAAGGACAAAAGCAAAAGCTTCAACACGCTGTTAAAGCTGGTTGTTCAGTAAGTATTCGTTTAGGTCATGAAGATTTACGTGGTAATGATGTTTTAGCAATTACCGATTCACAAGCTAAGAAAATAGCTAAAGCCTATGAGGATGGTAAGGGTATAACTATTAGAATGTCTTCGAAACAACTTAAACATAACACGAAAATAGAAGGAGGTTTTCTCGGTATGTTAGCTGGGTTAGCTGCTAGAGCTTTGCCGATGCTAGCAAAAACCGTTTTACCGGCTTTAGGTGTTGGTGCTCTTTCTGGATTAGCTCAAACAGGTGTGCAAAAAGCGATGGGATCGGGTCTTTACCTTAAAAAAGGAGGATGTATGTGTCAGGTGGAAACTGATGGATCTGGATTATACTTAAAACCATACAAAGGTAAAGGATTATCTCACGTTGGTGATGGGTTGTATCTAAAGCAAGGAGGAAAATTGTATGATGGAAGAGGACTTTTACTCGGACCTAATAGTCCATTCACTAATATCCCTATCCTAGGAGCTATATTATAAATATTATTTTCACCAAAATAAAAATGGATATACATAAATTTGGTGTAAAACCTAATATTAGTACCCAACATAAAACTATATTTTGGAAACCTCATTTACACGGAGTAGAATTTCCTCCCTTAAAGCAAGATCCTCTAAAATGGAAAATATACTCACAAGTAACTATCAAGATTCTTCCTCGTGATGGTATAAGACTTTCGCTAGGATTTGGTTATATAACTACACGAGGAGTTGTAGTTATATCTATTAGTAATAAATGGAAAGATAGTTTAACCATTCTTAATGGAACACATCTTGATAATGAGGTTGCTGATATCTTAGTCTACATTTATAATTTCTCACAAAAACCGATCGAAATACCTCATGGAGAGTTATTATGTTATCTAAAATATTTACAATCTTGACATAACATAAAAAAATTATTATATTAATAAAATGACAGATACAGATCAAGAACACCCTAATAAAATATACCCAAAACTGCCAAAAGACCAATTCCAACCCCTTTCTCCTTCAAGAGAAAGACCATCAGCACCACCTATAGAAAGAATAGAAATGGATGAAATGGGTGGTCATGCTTTTAGACTTGAGGAGATTCGTAAGATACGTGAATACTTTGAAAAGGAAATTGCAACCAGAGAAGTACTGGCAAAGAAGTATTTTCGTGCTTCAGGAATTGTTGACAAGGTTGATGTTGTTTTGACCACGACAACTGTTGTTGCTGGTGTAGGTGGTGTTGCACTTTTGTCTACTATAATAGCCGTTCCAGCTGTTATAGCCTTAGAAGCTTCTGCTGGAGTAACAGGTTTGCTATCTATAGTTGGCAAGTATGTTGTTGCCAATACTAGAAACAAGGGAGAAAAGCACAAGGAGATTGCTACAATAGCCAGAACCAAACTAAATACTATAAATGACCATATATCCAAGGCATTGGTAGATGGTGTTGTTACTGATAGTGAATTTCGTCTCATTGTTGAAGAACAGGAAAAGTATAAAATCATGAAGGAAGAAATACGTACCAAGATCAAGACCAAAATTACGGAAGAAAACAAAGAATCTTTGTTGGAAAAAGGAAGACAAGAAGCTCGTGAGTCCTTTCGGAAACTCGTTGAAAAGAACCATGGAGGTCCCCTCTCCTATTAGAAAGATTTTGAAGAATAGACCAAGACTATGTTCCCTACCAGAAATCAAGTGTAAGTGTATTTGTGAAATAGGTGATACCTCAGACATGTAATATATAAGAGAATATATAATGCTCTTATATATTATCCCAAACGAACCGAACAAGTCGGTGAGACAAGTTGGTGTTTGAAAACTGTTACAAAAACTGTTAAAAAAACTGTTACAAAAGGTATGTTAAAAAATTATTTTACTAATTAAAAAAATGTCTTTTTTAAAAATCACTGATCCTACAAAAAGGGACTTAATTGTAAAAGAGTATCTTGAAACGAGAAAGAAGATTCGGGATAATCTACTAGCAGAGAGAACGGGTAAACAAGAATTACAAACCGATCTTTCAAGGTGTTTTAAACCTATTACGGAAACACAAAAGGCTACAGCAAAGGAGATTACAGAGGGACTTAAACCTATTAGAGAAGGTATCGAAAAGTTACCACAAGCTATTAATCTACCAGCTTTTCCATCAATAGAAGCTTATCCCTCTGAAGAAAGACCAGCTATTGATGAAAGGAAATTGGAGAAATATGAAGATACACATTTCATTGGACCACTTGCAAGGGAGTATCTAACAAAATTTTTTAGTAAAGGTGATGTTGATAGAACATATGGATTACGTGATGAAGGTGGTAGATTTTATATTGGTAGAAAATCAGCCATAGTTGATGATAATGATATTTTGGTTGGTGGAGAGGTATATAAAGGAACACCTGGTCTATGGGAGTTACTCATGTCCAAAGAACCAGATGAAGATATTTATGATGATGAGGATTATGATAATTACGCAAAGATGATGATAAGAACCAACGCTCTTCATCGAAATAACGATCCGGATAATCCATATCCTAAATATTCTAGAGGCAATAAATGGACTAAAATTCTTAGATCTATTTGGTATAATAGAATTAAATTCGTTAGAGGTATTGATCCTGCTGGGTCATATATATATCCATCAACAAGTGGTAAGGGTATCATTATCCCATGTGACCCTAACGCATTAATAGAAAGACTAGACCTGTTATTGGCAAGCAAAAAAGCAGGTAACACAGGTGTAAGAAACGAGTTAGTGAGCATTTGTGACGAATTAAAAAGACAAGGTGTTTTAAATTCAAACGCTTATAAAAATTTAATGTCTATACTATAAAAAGATGATTATCACTAAAAAACACGGATTTAAAAAAAGGTATTCATACGGTGGTTCTGGAATCTTTGATAGCGTTGCTAACTTTTTAGCGAGGCTTTTTACTAGTAGTGCAGCTAAACAAATTGCGTCTTCTGCTGTTGATGTAGGAAAGAGTGTAGCTAAGGAAGGTGCAAAGAAAGCTTTAGAGGTTGGAAAAAGTGCAGCTGTAGAAGCAGGGAAGAAATTAGTTACGAAAGCTTTGACACCAAAATCAAAGCAAATTTTACAAAAATATAGACTCGACCAGCCTCGTCTGGGAAACGTAACACCAAAACCCGATGATACTCCTACTAAAACGCAAGACATTAATACATTAATAGATGGAATTGCCATTGCTATTCAAGACTTAGTTAGAAGATTAAACAGTGGAGCAGGCATTAAAACAGTATGAAGAAAAAAATAACATTAGTTTAAGAAATTATATTACTTATAAAAAAAGAGAATGTTAAAATTTAATCGTGTAGATTATAAAAAATACAATACTAGTTCTATTACTATAGTAGGTGCATCTTTAAACATAAAAGATTGTGAAATCTTAGAAATTAATAAAACGAAATATGGTTATAAAAAAGCTGTTGTGAAGTTATCTCCTGAAAAAGTAATCAAGATGAAAGAGATTGAGGAAAAGGTGAATGAATGTTTACAAAAGTGGGGAATACCTGAAATAACACTTGTATACGGTAATAGAGTTTATCCTAAAACTAAAATGGAAACCGCAAAAAGCATTAAACTTGAAGGTGTGTTTGTTAATGGTGAAAATAAGTCTTTTCCCCAGCTTTGGTTATCCCTGACGAAGCAGGGCGAGTCAGAGCAATTATAATTTTTATTTTATTTAAAATTATAATTGTTATTATAAAATGGACATTTTAAGAATTACCGAACCAATTTTAAAAGATAATAGCATTGATGAGTATGAACACCATGAGTATGAACCGATAACAGGTACTAATCTCAACAACTCAGGAGGAGAAATTAGAATTAGTATCGAAACCCAAGATATTTTTACTCATCCTAGTGAGAGTTATTTACTTATTGAAGGACAATTAGTAAAGGATGTTGATGGCACTGCTTATGTTATAGGAACAGACAACGTTAATATTGCTTTAACAAACAACGCCTTGATGCACCTGTTTAAAAATATTAAGTATCAACTTTCGGGTATGGATATTGAATCCGTATTAAATCCTGGTCAGGCTACTACAATGCTTGGGTTGTTAAAATATCCAGCTGATTTTTCTAAATCACAAGGGTTAAATCAATGTTGGTATAAGGATACATCAGTCAATGCAGACGTTAATAATACAGGTTGGGAAATAAGAAGAAGATACATCATTAATAATGCAATTGATCCAGTAGGTTCATTTAGTTTTAGAGTTCCTTTAAAACATATATTTGGTTTTTGTGATGACTATAATAAAATATTGTATGGAATGAAGCAAACTCTCACCTTAACAAGAAATGATAATAATGATGCAATCTTTCGAGCCAATGCTGCTCCTGAAGGTAGAATTAGATTAGATAAGATATCATTGTTTATGCCACATGTGCTACCCGCGGATGGAGAGAAGATGGAACTTTATAAAATTATCGAGAAAAAAGAAAAAATACCGGTTGGATATAGAATGATACAGTGTGACTCTATCGCGGTTCCTCAGACAACATCATTTACCTGGAGACTTTCCGTTAAATCATCTCCTGAGGTACCACGTTTTATCATTGTAAGCTTTCAAACTAATAAAAGTAATAGCCAAAGACAAAATGCATCTACATTTAACAATGTAGATGTTAAAAATATTTATGTTATGTTAAATGCTACTAGATACCCTACGGTTGACTACAATCTTTCATTTGCTAGTCAGCAATTTAGTAAAGCGTATGGTGACGCTGCTCTATTTAGATCTAAGTTTTATAACATGAATGAATTGGTGTCAAACCCTAACATTTCCCCATCAGATTATAGAACTCTATATCCTTTGTTTTTGTTTGACGTTCCTAAACAGAGTGAAAGATTAAAATATTCTGTTACTGATATTCAAATTAAGGCAAATTTCAGTGTAAATGTACCTGCAGGCACCGAGGCATATGCCGTCATTATTAGTGATAGGCTAATTAACTTCCAGTCTGATGGAAATAAAATGAGTGTAGTGTATTAAGATATTTTTTTCCTATATAAAAAATGATAAAGATTACAGATTTAAAAAAAATTCTTAAAGAAAATAATATAAATTTTTATGGTTATTGGAATAAAAAACGCTTAGAGGAGTTGGTAAAAGAACATGGTTTGTTACCGGAGGAGTCGTCTAAGCTGTCAAAAAAAGAAAGAAGCAAAGACCCTAAGTATGATAGATTAAAGACTATTATGCATAATCCTAAGAAAGTTACTTTAGAGGATGTTGAAACTGGCGAAATAAAAACCTTTCCATCGATTTATAAGGCTAGTAAATTTATAGATCGATCTCCGCAAATTATTAAGATCTATAATGGAGGAATTTGGAATAATAAATATAAGATTAATATTCAGTAATTTTATTATGACAATGACGAAGTTGTAATAATAAAATTTTTTGAAATAAAAAAATAGTTTAAGTTTTTTTATTATTATATATAAAAAAGATGAGTTTCCTAAATAGATTTACGAGTGCAGCAAGAAGAGCTGCGTCTAATGTTTACTCAGCTGTTGTTCCGGAATCTATACAAAGAAGAGTAACTGATTTTGGTAACTGGTTAACTGGTAATGTGGAGACAACACTGATACCGCAAGTGTTGCATGAAATTGTTGCTCACGTTAGAGAAAATTACCCTCCAAGACAACCGTTTGAGATTAGAGCTTCTCAATCCGCATTTAGAGGGTATGCTACACAACATGTTATAGAGGGTAGAGAAAATTATAACCCACAAAGATTTTTCAGAGACACGTGGATGCCTCTTATAAATACTCTTAGAAATAATTTACAAACAAAGGTAAAACTTGTACTTAGGTGTAAATTATGGTTAATGACAGATCTTGATCAAGGTCCTGTTGAACGTGCTTTTCATAGTAGTCAACATTTAAATTTAAACGAGGGAGAAATAGAGGATTTGTTGAATAGAATGATAGATGAAGTTTTAGAAAATTTAGCTAAGTTCCAAAGAGAAGGTAGTGGTTGGACTTTTGGAAGTATAGTACAATTAGAACTACATACAGCTGTTTATGTTCCTTTAAGAGCTAATGGTTGGTTACCTTTGCCAGACTGGATTGCTAACAAAAAAGCAGTTATCAATATGAAAAATAACGATGACAAATGCTTTTTATGGTGTGTTTTAAGAGCATTAAATTCAAAAGGCAACCATCCAGAAAGAGTTGACAAGGCTTTACAAGAAAAGGAAAGTGACTTAAACATGGAGGGAATAAAGTATCCTGTTTCGGCTGAAGATATCAATAAGTTTGAAAAACAAAATCCTGAAATTAGTGTAAACGTATATGGATATAAGGAATATATTTATCTTCTTAGACTTACAAAAGATGAAAAAAGTAAATATGTTGATCTTCTTTTTACTAAAAATGAGGAAAATATGCACTATACCCTCATAAAAAACTTTAATAGATTAGTAAAAAAACAAATAACAAATACTCATAATGGAAATATAGAATGTTGTAAACGATGTTTAAATCATTTTGGTACTAAAGAACTTTTGGAAAAACATAAAAAATACTGTAACGAACACGAACCTATTAGTTTAGAGATGCCAAAATCAGGTACCATGTTAGCTTTTGAAAACCATTCTAGAAAACTTATGGTTCCCTTTGTTGTATACGCTGATTTTGAAAGTGTTTTGGAACCAATACACACATGCCAACCAAACCCAGAAAAAAGTTATACTATACAACATCAAAAACATGTACCTTGTAGTTTTTACTATATTATAAAATGCTTTGATGATGTTGTGTGTGCTCCTATAAAAAGAAGTTATGTTGGAAAAAATGCTGAGGAAGTTTTTATAAAATGTTTAAAAGGTGATATAAAAGAAATTCATCAGCGGTACCACCAAAACCCAAAGCCTATTGAAATTACAATAGAGGAAAAAACGAAACATGCACAACAAACACACTGTTGGATTTGTGGTGGAAAATTTAATCATTCTAATTATAGAGTAAGAGATCATTGTCATTTTACAGGTAAATATAGAGGCGCCTCGCATAATGAATGCAACCTAAAAGCTAAAAATGCTAACTTCACACCTGTATACCTACATAATCTTAGTGGATATGATGCACATCTTTTTATTAAATGTCTTGGCAAATCTGAAGGGAAGATTGATTGCATTCCAAACAATGAAGAGAAATATATTAGTTTTAGTAAAGACATTTGGGTAGGAAAAAATATAAACCATAAAATTAGATTCCTTGATAGTTTTAAGTTTATGAGTTCTAGTTTGGATAAACTTTCAAGTAACTTAGAGGAAAGTCAATTAAAAATTTTATCGAGATATTTTACTAGCTCCCTGCTGCCCTTGGTTAGGAGAAAAGGAGTTTTTCCTTATGAGTACCTTGATTCATTCGATAAACTTAAAGAAGAGAAATTACCACCCAAAGAAGCATTTTACTCGAGTTTGAACAAAGAAGGAATTACGGATGAAGATTATGCTCATGCACAAAAGGTTTGGAAAGCTTTTAACATGAAAACGTTGAAGGATTACTTAGAACTTTACAACAGAATAGATGTATTGCTTTTAGCAGATGTTTTCGAAAACTTTAGAGATGTTTGTCGTGAAAACTATGACTTAGATCCTAGTTGGTATTATACAGCTCCTGGTTTAGCATGGGATGCAGCATTGAAAATAACGAAAGTAAACCTAGAGCTTTTATCTGATCCTGATATGCTTTTAATGGTTGAAAAGGGTATCAGAGGAGGTGTTAGCATGTGTAGTAAAAGACACGCAAAAGCAAATAATGAGGATATGGGTGAATTATATGATCCTAGTAAACCATCAAAATATTTATTATATATAGATGCAAACAGCCTTTACCCTTGGGCAATGAGTCGCCCTCTTCCTACTCACGGTTTTAAATGGATGACGGGTAAAGAATTAGAAATTTGGCAAAAAATACCGTGTATATTAGAAGTAGATTTAGAATATCCTAAAGAATTACATGATTTACACAATGACTTTCCTTTAGCGCCTGAACGTTTAAAAATAGAAAAAGTAGAAAAACTTATTCCAAACTTAAATAACAAAAAGAATTATGTTATTCATCATGAAGCTTTAAAAACATGTGTTGATTTAGGTTTAAAGATTACTAAAATACATCGAGGAATTAAGTTTGAGGAAAGCTCATGGCTTAAATCATATATTGATACAAACATTACACTAAGAAAAGCAGCTAAAAATAATTTCGAGAAAGATTTTTTTAAGTTGATGAATAATTCAGTCTTTGGTAAGACTATGGAAAACCTGAGAAATAGAGTAACGATAGAACTGGTTTCTAGTAAGGAGCGTTATAGGAAATTGGTAGCAAAACCAAACTATAACCACACAACAATATTCGATGAAAATCTAACAGCGGTACACATGAAAAACACTAAGTTAAAATATAATAAACCTATTTACTCAGGATTAAGCATTTTAGATATTAGTAAAACACATATGCAAAAAACTTATTATAATTACTTTAAAGCTAAGTATGGTGAAAAGGTTAGAATGTGTTATACTGATACAGATAGTTTTATTCTTGAGATAGAAACTAAAAATTTGTATAAAGATATGGAAAAAGATATGTTTGATACAAGCAATTATCCTAAAGATCATTTCTTAAAAAATAATTGTAATGCTAGAGTAGTTGGAAAGTTTAAAGATGAGTTAGGTGGTAAGATTATGACTGAGTTTGTTGGTCTAGGAGCAAAAATGTATGCTTATAAAACTTTAGATGGTGAGGAGGATAAAAGATGTAAAGGTGTTAAAAAAGCGGTTATCAAGAAAGAGATAAACTTTAATAATTACAAAGAGTGTTTGCTTACAGAAAAGGATCAGTATAGAAAGATGACTGTTTTAAGAAGTAGGGGTCATAATATGTATACTGAAGAGTTAAACAAAAAAGCGTTAGGATCAAGTGATGATAAAAGGTTTGTTTTGGAAAACAAGATTGACACATTAGCTTGGGGACATCATAAAATATAACTATATATTTTTTAAAACCCAACCTTTTTAATTGTTTTTTTAGTCACACCTCTCAAATTTTCAATATGTAATACTTTGTTTTCTTTCTTTTCTTTAATACGCGGTAAAAAAACTCTGTTATTATTTTCACACATGTTACAAAAAATTAGCCAGACTTTGTATACCATTTCGTTTCTAGTTAACTTTCTATCTAATTTAAATCCTTTATCTTTATTACAACATAGTACTAAATTTTTCTTAGACGTGTTTTTGTATGAGTAAATTTGTTCCCAAAATACAACCTTTATTTTTTTATCTTGTCTGATTAAGGGATCTATAGAATCTAAAATACTGTTTGTGTAGTTAGCTAGAAGTACAGCGAATCTCGCTGAAATTTCTTTGTCTGAAATTAAGTTTTTAAATTTATCTTTAACTATATCTACGTTTATCAAATTCTCTTTCATGTTATCTATAACCTTCATTAACAAGCCGACTTGTTTGGATAAACCCTCGTCTTTGTCTAAGTTTAATTCTTTTAGAAAATCTTTTAGTGGTTCCATAATACCTATATTTTATAAATGTGAGGAGATTTAATTCAAAATGATATGTATTCTTCGTATACGTCTTGTACTTCGGTGTATAAATAGTCTAAGTATCCTATTATTTCCTCGTATGCTTGGTATATGCAACAACATTTGCAGCAACAATTTAGAGATGTTAAGATTTGTTCGTACGTGGTTAAATCTTCGTGTATTTGGTTTCTTAGAGCATTTAGATTTTTAAAGACTAGAATGCCTGGTATATATTGGTGGTTGTCTGGAATAGCGTATTTGTAGTGACGTATTTTGGATATAGTGAGGTTAACGATTTCGGGGAATAGTGAATAGTAACGAGCTTCTATAAAACATTTTGCTTCATTTGCTTCTTCAATACTATGTATAGTATATATTACACTCATTGTGGATGTTCTGTTGTAAAGAGTAAAATTTTAAAAATCAAAAAAAAATTTTATATAATTTCATCTATAAAATTTTTTTATAAAATTTTTTTAAATCCGAGGATTGGAGGATTTAAAAATTTGAATTTTTCGAATCGCATTGGGGTTTTGCCCCGTTATTTTTGGTTTTGTCTTGGGAAACCCATATTATATACTACTGCTGTGATATCATATGGTTTCAAGATTGCGTTCTGGGTCAATTTGGGGCGCTGTAAATTTGCCACGAAAACCATTTATTACTTTAGTATGCGATGGCTTTATAAAGACATTCATAATATGTAAATGTTCTTTTATTATCATCTACGATGCGAAAATGATGAAGACTCGTTGAAGCAAAAAGTATATGCAAGTTCTTGGTGCGTTTTACCGACCTTTCTTAAGAATATTCTCGGTCTAATTCTCGAAGATTTTTTTTCCCCTAAATTTGAAAGTAATATTACTTCTCATTGACTGAATCAAGTGGTTTAGCCAATCAGAAGTTGTGTAACTTTCTAAATCTAGAATAAGACCAAGAATGAAAATAAGAATGGTCGGTGAACACAGACCCTGATTTGCTGAAGCTATAATGGTTTAGCCAATCAGGACTTGCGTCACTTTCTAAATTTGGGGAAAAAAGAGGCAAAGAATGCAACTTGGAATAGTTGGTGAATACGAGCGCTTATTTCCCGCAAATTTATCGGTTTTCTCGGTTCTATCTGCCGAAAGTTTATGATTTTCATCGTAAAATATGTCGCTCGAGTGATGTATTAATTCTCCTTTTGTGTCACTTTTTGTTTGGAACACAACAATAAAATATTAGCATCGGCTGACCCAGTATACCAGGTCATATTTGTATAGGGGTCTCTTATATTATGTCAATTTTTAAGCCTTCACCACACGGTTCCGAGTTATAACGACCCTGGGAAATAGGACTTTTGAAAACAATGTGGGAAGAGAAGAAAATGCTGGTTACCAGCATTTTCTCCTCTTCCCACAATGTTTTCAAACCTTTGAAAAACAATCCAAACATTGGAGGCATATTTAATTTGTTATCTGCAAATGCTTTAGATTTGGACCAGTCTAAAATATTGTTGTGTGATAAAGAGTTCAGCCGACTTTGTAATACAGCCTGCCCTACGATGTGGGAAACTATGTAACCAGTCTTATATTTTTTGCAAACTTGTCCCCTCTTCAGCTCAGATTTGTAAGTTTTATTTCACAACCGGAATTCATATTTTCTTTTTGGAAGGTGATAACCTTTCAGGTCTCACTTTCCTAACGTCAAAGTTAGATCCTGAGACGACGAATCACTCCTCTATTTCAAGAAAAATACAATGTAGGTCCTCGTAGTTCAATGACTAGACACGTTTGTGTCAATCGATATGTGAAATTAAAATGTGGATTGCAAGCCAATTAAACAAAAGAGTTAAAAGTCATAGAATTAGCTCTAGATTTGAAATTGATCTCGTTTCGTAGCTTTAACAAGGCCAAGTTTATAAAGTCTCCATCGCGGATGAATAAGTAAGAGAGCACCTGCAAACATCCCCAAACCCTTCAAACAACACCCCAAACGACTGTCCTAACACCTAAAATCGCATGCAAAAAACTTAGATACACGATTCTATGGAAAATTGTCATGAAATATTGCTATCAACCTTAAAAAATTATGTCAACTGTCAGATTAATGAACTTTTGACGAAATGGTCCGCTGTTAAATCCTATTTGCAAGCAAATATCAACCATCAACTACTGTCAGTACTTCAAGTACTTTTATTTCTCTACAGAGGCTTCTTAGGAGCAAAACAGGCCAAAAAAATGGCTAGCCCTTGAATTACATTTCGAGAACAAAACTAACAAAAAAAAAAATCGAGTAAGAAAATACATGCGGTTTTTTCCCCCGACGCCATTGCTACAACTCTCTATCGTTTCGGTTGCTGAAATATTGCTAGGAAACATGATTATGAAATCCGTCCCGGGTCTTTCACGTCTGTTCGTCCCAACAATTAAAAGAAAAAGGACCTGGGGCTTGTTTTTTTTTTTTTCTTATTTTTTTCATATCCCACATTATCGTAGATTTCTATCACATACCTCCCTAAAAGCGGTCCAGCCTGAAATCTTGAGAAATCTACGATTAAGGTAAATTTGAATGTAGCCTCACGCCTGTCCTTATCCTTTCCACTTTTTTGAAACAGCATCGTTGATTACCATGGAAAGAATGCAGTTTCATAAAGTAAAGTTTATTTACATGACAATTTTCATTCTGAATTTAGGTGGAATAATTTGGCACCTGTAAAAGGATGTGGGGGTGGAAGGTAAGTTTAATTAGCCCCCGGGGTATAACGTGTCAAAACAGTTATTAACCATTGCAAGCTCGTAACCCCCCCCCCCCCAAAGGAGTCGATTACCCTGGTAGAGTTGACAGACGAAAGAATAGCCCCGATAATGTCCCGTGTAATCAAGAATCACGGGGGACCATTTCATGCCACCTCGGACAGTGTTCATTAACTGTTTCACTTCATTATTGCTTAAGCCTTTGCCAAACACTACTGTGTTATAACGATCCTAAGAAAGAAGGCTTTTGAAAACATTGTGGGAAAAGGAGAAAATGCTGGTAACCAGCATTTTCTCCTTTTCCCGCAATGTTTTCTACCCTATTAAAGGCAGAAATCATCATTTGAGCCACATTTAATTTATCGTCTGCAAATGCTTTCATTTTTGTCTGGTCCAAAATTTCATTGTTTGATAATTAATGCAGATGACTTCCCACATTGTTTTTCTACCCCCTCAAACACAAATCCCATTTTTTGAGCCACATTTATATTTTTTCGTCTGCAATTGTTTTCACTTTAGACAAATTTAAAATTTTGTCGTTTGGTACAAGGTTAAACTGACCAAGGCCGTTGTCGCCGGTCCGGCAGGTCCGATGAGCGCAGGACTATTTTTTTTTGGTCGAGTATGCTATCGGCTTTTACGCAGACATTAACGCGCCGCCTGATGAGACTCACAGATGTGTAGAATCAGTTGTTAAAGATCTACTTGAGTCTTACATTTATTCTCTTTTTTATCTTACAAAACTTTATGATCAAAACGACTGAAATCTGGCCCCAAACGCATTCGAAAATACATAAAAACGCACATAGAGGCGCCCAAATTTTTCTCAGGAGAGACCTCCGAACCCAAACCCCTTATGACAGGGGGAAAATCCGCCTGCCGTTCTGTCCTCTGTCTCGTGTCTTTGGTTCTCGCTGCTATCCTCCGCCGGACCACTTATATCTGAAGGAAAGGACTGGCCGGCTTCGAAGTAGCTCTGGTCGATATCTACTCTAGAAAATAAACACAGACATTAGATCTAATTGAGACAAAAACTACTATGCGAAAACCACGCTTTTTCTCTTGGAAGAGAAAGCATTTACGACTTGTTGTTTATGGTTCTCTACAGCTGACTACATTGAAAACGTCATCTTTAAGTCTCAATTTTTCTAAGGTGGTCTGGTGAAGAACGAAAGCTTCTTCTTCTTCTTCTTCTTCGATTTCCTCCTCCTCCTCCTCCTCCTTCTTCTTCTTCTTCTTCTTCTTCTTCTTCTTCTTCTTCTTCCTCTTCATTTTCTTTGACTTCTTCGTCTTCTTCTTCTTCTTCTTCTTCTTCTTCTTCTTCTTCTTCTTCTTCCTCTTCTTTTTCTTTGACTTCTTCGTCTTCTTCTTCTTCTTCATTTTCTTCTTTTTTTGCTTCTTCCTCCTCTTCTTCTCCTCCTCCTCCTCATTCTTCTTCTTCTCCTTCTTCTTCTCTTCTTCTCCTTCTTCATCCTCTTTTTTTTCTCCTCCGTTTTTTTTTTAAATATTTGTGTACAATCTTATCTTTTTAACAAAACATCATAAATGTCTTGACGCCAGATCCCGTAAAACAGATCTAGGGCTTTTTAATCTTGTTATGTACGAAACCAGAACACGCTATTGCAGATCGAATTAGGCGTCTGTTACGTTATTTTTTCATTATATCAGTTAACCCTTTACCCTACAATCCAGAGTTTAAAGATCCCTAGAAAGAAAGCTTTAGAAAACATTGTTGGGAAAAGTGATATTGCTGGTTTCCATCAGTTTCTCCTATTCCTGGAATATTTTCTAAAGCTTTCCTTTTCACGATCGTAAAATCCCGACTTTAATCGACTCTTAGAAAGAGAGCTTTTAAAAACGTTGAGGAAAAAGGAGAAAATGCTGGTAACCACCATTTCTCCTTTTCCCACAATATTTTCTCCCCTTCCAAAAAACACATTTCATTTTTTTGAGATACATTTATTTTGTCGTCTGCACATGCTTTCAATCTGGACCAGTCTACAATTTTGTCGTCTAGTAAGCGTTACGTTTAGTCCTGAAACAAATTTGCAGCAAGCAATGTTGAAAATATCCTCGATAAATATGGGTTATCAACATTAAGGTGTAATACACGAACTCCATTCAAAACATTGTGACAAAAGAAGAAATTGATCGTTATTCATCATCATCATCATCATCATCATCATCATCATCTCTGTCTCTTTCTCTCTGTGTCTCTCTCTCTCCTCTCTCTGTCTCTACATCTGTGATCTCTCTCAGTCTCAGTCTCTTTCTCTCTCTCTCTCTCCCTCTCAATTAATTTCTCCTCATGTGGAATATTTAAAAATGTTGATATACAAAAAGATAGAGATAGAGAAAAAAAGAACTCAGAAAATTATGAAGAAGCTTCATTTCCCATTGTTATACTCAATAATGACTTTCTGACGCTTTTGTTATAAAATACGCTCGTACTAATTAAGCCTCGAGCTGCTAAGCGCGATTCACTGACCTTTTGCGGACAATGTAGATCATTTTTGACGCTTTTGTTATAAAATACGCTCGTACTAATTAAGCCTCGAGCTGCTAAGCGCGATTCACTGACCTTTTGCGGACAATGTAGATCAAGATCAGACTGCACAAAACGTGCAGTCTGATCTTGATCTACACTGTCCGATAAGGAGATATTTTTCTCCAAAAAATGAGTTAATAATAACGTTATTTGAGTATTTACCATCGACTTGAAATAATCATTTAAATTATCTAGCAATATAAAGGTTAACCTTGTTTGTCTTCGTTGTTTCCTTTTTTGGGTGTTTAACCCTTAACCTGATAAATCATTTAAACGAAACTTTCAAGCAGATATACAACCCAAAATATCGCAATTATCAAGTTATTTTGGGGGGAAGTATGTCTTTATAGGACAGTGTTGATCCAAGATCAGACTGCACGTTATGTGCAGTCTGATCTTGATCTACACTGTCCGCAAAAGGTAGCAGCAGCTTAAGGGTATTTTTTTTTTTTATTTTAGCAATTACCGTCCGTTCACTAATTAGCCCACTAGCCCATCGAGCAAAATTGTAAAGGCTCGCGTAATAAAATTTTCTAGACTCGTTTTATAATAATTCTGTTTCAAATGCAAACTTACGCCAGATTCTTTGTATCTCAAATGCAAAATTATGTCAGATTCTTTTTCTTACATACGTGGGGTGATCAAAAAGATCGCGGACCACCTCGTTATTTTAAAAACTACTCCACGGAGGATTACAAAAATTTGCATAGATGAGCATTAATTATCTGGTAAATGACTCAAGCTTTCAAGTGTCGTCATAATCAAGCAGGTAAAGTATGACGTCATTTTCATGACGTCATATAGTGCATTAGTGGTCCAAAATATCGGACGACGTTTTATTTGAGTCGAGAGTAATCATAAAGTTTTACGTTAAACTCGGAAAGTATTTATCGGAAATCAAAACCGATTTAGAAACAGATGAAGGGGACTCTGCACTCAAGGAATCTGATATTCGTACATGGATCGGGCCGATTTAGACAAGGGTGCGATACTGTTAAAGATGACCATAAATCTGGCCGTCCATCAACATCAGTCACAGACAAAATCATAACGGATGTAGAGCAGCATGTAAAACGAGATCGCCGAGATACTGTCAGGAAAATAGCTGACACATTCAACATTTCATATAGAAGTGCTCAGGAGATTCTGACAGAGAATCTTGGAATGTCGCGTGTTTGCACAAGGTGGGTACCTCGGCAACTGACGTCCGAGAAAATGGGGGTTACGGTCGAAATCTGTTAAGAAATTTCAGAAAGCATTAGGGTACAGGGGTCAAACTTTACTTATCGTATTGCAACATGCAATGGAACATAGGCACACTTTAACGAGACTGAATCTAAACAACAAAGCAGTGTATGGAAACATCAAACATCGCCTTCCGCTGGTAAAGCCAACCTTTCGAAGTCACTTGGTAAAGTTATACATCATGTATTTCTATTCTCCTTTTTTTCTTCTAAGTCATGTTGTATCTATACATACCAATAGTCAATACCGAGTTTTATGCCCACATTATTCAAATGAATTTCACAAACACCATACGAAAAAAACAGCCTGAAGTCCTGCGGAGTGACGTCACTTTACACTAAGATAACGCCCTAGCTCACAAAGCCGCACTTGGACAGGAAACTTTGCAAAAACTAAACATAGAAACACTAGCCAACGCCCCTTATAATTTAGTTCTGACTCCATGTGACCTCTGACTAGTTCCTGTTTTGAAAGATTCTCTTTGTGGCACGCACTACGAGAGCAGAGAGGAGCTAACCCTCGCTATGACCGGGTCCTTGAGAGTAATGTCACGTGACGCGCTCGCACACGTGTTTCGCGCGTGGAAATCAAGAATGGATAAGCGCATAGAACTCAAAGGACGTTACTTTCAGAAACAGTAAACACTCCAAGTTCTTTTTTATTACAATATTCCGATACCAGCACTGGTCCACGTTCTTTCTGATCACCCCTCGTAACTAAAATGACATCATATATGACGTCACTTAATACTGATGTCGAACATGTGCGAAAAAAGGAAATTCGTAATGGCTATATTCCACCGGGAAAAAAAGGTGGTTTTGTGATGAGTGCACGATCTGACATAATTTGGCATCTGGGATTAGATTTAATTAACGAAACAAGAAAAATGCTTTAAAGCGAGTTTTTGGCCACGATTAAAATTTTCGAACGCCGGACTTGTGTAATTAAAAAAAAAATCATCTCAAAATTCGACGAATATCAGAACATTTTTATCACATAACGATATTTCACGAGTTATCGGCCAGAATATGCAAAACCATACATGCACCCGCCTTTATTTCTCTGAATGATACCCGATTATTTCATTCTTTTCGATAGTTTATTAGGAAATAATGGTGGATTATTCTTTGGTGATTTCTACGTTTCGACAGTGAGCTGTCCAGTGTCCATGCAAATTGGCCCAAAATGGTCATGAGGTACATATGCAAATATACAAAGTAGTAATAAATGTTTAAGATATTTTTCATGTGTCATACAAAATTTAGAAATAAAATAAAGATGAAATAAACGTTAGAGATATAGGTAAACTATGTTTCATTTGTGCGTCCATGTAGATTGAAAGTTCATTGCAAAGTAATCATATTCGCAACACAATACATGAAAAGTGCAAGAAGTGTATATGGTGGACAACAGCCAATTTGTGAACAGCAGCCACCTTCAGAACTTCCCTTCACTGGCTGCTGTACACAGATTTGACTGTATTTCCGCGTTTCAAGCTTCTTCTGAATGTACGATCCGGGTGAGAATGACAGTTGATATCACGAAACCACAACGGAACTTAAAGTACATCCTTACAGCCAGAGAGAAAGAACGCTGTTAAAACATGTAAATGTGTAAAATAGCTCAGAATTTAGTCAGGTGTGTAAACATATGTATAGATAAATTACCAATATATGGTGTAAATTTAGAGAACTTTCAGGGATTTTCAATAAGTGACAACAGTAATATTTTGAAGGCCTCCAAAATATGAAATGCATTTTCTATCCATCGTAATCTGTACAACCCTGCAGCCGTTAGGGGCAACATTTGGCGTGAAGATACAACAATGATTATAGTTTCATAACATAAAGATGCAATGGGTTAAAAACTGGCTGAAAACGAGTATAGATGTATCCTTAACGTTAGGATGGTATCATAAGAGATCATTACCATAAAAACATATTTCAGTTTGATGACCTCTCTGTCTAGACGATCTACTACTGATATGTAATTAACTTACACAAAATCTTATTACGCCACCGTAACGACCTCTGTAATACCGAGAACTGCTTAACCCTTTCAGTGCAACAGGCGAAAACAATGACTTTTGCGGACGACATAGATCGAGATCAGACTGCACAGAACGTGCAGTCTGATCTTCTATCTATATCGTTCGCTTGTTAAGTCAATCCCATACACAAGATAAACGATTGGTATAAGTTTCTGTGGACTGCATTTTCAGCTAATGAAAAAGGCCTAGTGTATATGAGTCATACTCTGGCAAATGGGGGTTTAATGCATTTCCGTGATGCACTGTACCAAGCAAGTCATCATATAATCATAATTCCATAAAATCTAGTTTGTCCAACAACTGCCTGAAGTCTGAGATAATATGGTCATTGAACATGCAGAAAATGTACATGTACCAAAAGCAAAGTTTCGACCCAGGTCACCCTGCTAAGACTGCGAAGACTGACTTGGATCGATGCAATTTGCAGATGCACGAAACTCCTGTTCACAGAGCATGGGTCATAAATTCTTGACGTCAAAAGAGTAAATATTCTTGTGCTTAAAGCCCCATACACTTTTTAAATTTTCCATTAGCATGAAAATAGAATACGTCCATGCAACAGTTAATGAAAAATTCAAAAATTAGGGTACCATAGTATTATAAGTTTCTTTTAAAAAGGAACGACTAATAAGACAACTATGGGAAAGATCTGTACATATCTGTACATATATTTCATATTTCTAGTTAATATCTGAATCATAATGATGTATTGGACGGTATTTTGTACACGAACATGTGTTCAGGCACATTCGGATCCTACTGTGCATGTAAATGGAGTCTCATTAGATAATACATTTCCGTCGCCATTTTCAGGACAACCTAGACCCTCCACACCATGATGCTCAGTATACTGTATACGTGGATATATACACGTGTCGAAAAATTTGCGAATCACCGATTACGGACATTTTGCGAACGTAAATGTTTGCGAATTCAAGACACTCGTTATTTGTTAGTATACTTGTAGGAAAATACACGAACAGAAAAGTTTGCGAATTTTCCAAATTCGCGAAATCGCAAAAATTTCCACGTCGCAATCATTTCCACTTATACAGTATTCACCGTGGATTTAAAAATTCCGTTTTTGGTAGAGACAAAACTGCCAATATTTAGAGTTTCGACCCATATGTTATTTCATGTTACTTTTTCCATTGTGACTTGGATTGAATAAATCAAACCAAATATCACAGTTGTAAGACTGTTTCATCCAAAATAACTCACCAAATATCGAACAGTTTATGCCGTATTTAAGACTTTACTTATTATGCAGGATGATGTGAATCTACGACATCAATTTAAGCCTTCGATGAGTGTGTCCTGAACAAGGGTAAGACATGAGGAATGCATTAATTAACTCTTTCATTACGAAATAAATAAACTGTATTTTCTCAAAGGCTACAAATACAGTGCCGCTGCAAGATCAAGAGAGAGTTCAGTCATAATCCAGAATAAAGCAGTGGACAGTGTAGATCAGAGATCAGACTGCACGTTCTGTGCAGTCTGATCTTGATCTGCACTGTCAACAAAAGCTTCTGGTGTCGTCTATGGTATGGAAAAAGTTAAATGGGTTAACAGATCGTTGTGATGATATTACAGCGGAAATACCTCGAAAACGGACAACAATCGAACGACAAGTGTCAGTCCCTTCAGTACTTTGATTCTATCGGTCTACAACATCAAACAAGTAGGTCTGTTACGTCAGTGACATTTCAGGATAAATTACCCATATTTTGATGGATTGCCTCTATTTGATATAACAGCAATAAGTTCTCTATTATTGATCATTGAAGGATCTCCTATTTGATACTTGCTGTTGGGTCAGATAGATTGTTAGCTCTTTTCCAAACGACAAACTCTCATACTCTCTCGAATTGAAAGGGTCTGCAGACGACAATTTAAATACGACCCAAATGATAAGATTTTCTCTTTGATAATGTTAAAAACATTCTCACCTGCATTTTCTCCTTTTTCCAAAATCTTTTTGAAAGACTTCTTCATCACGGTTGTCAGAACATAGAAACTAGCATTTATTTCTAAACTTTCAAGAGCGTAGCCAGCTCAAACTAAAGTGTACGCAAAAGTAATATCGAATTTATTAAGAGAGCTACGAAGCGCCGAAACAGGAGAGGGGTATTTCTTAGAAGGGTAGGGGGGTGTCCTCCTCCCCCCCCCCCCCCCCCCCCCAGAAAAGCTTTGAAATGTAGAAGCTATTGGCCCCTGGTGGTGTTTTTTGGCAGATCTGTAGATCTGTCTCGCTTTTTTGCAAAGTGAACGCAAATTCGTTTTTTGCGTACAGGCAGCTAAGTCTCTGACTTTACGCTCCAGCGACAGTCGACCAAAATTAATGTACATTCAAGTGCAGAGATCTCATAGTGCTCAAAAGAATATTCAGTAACTCTTAGGCTCCTAAGCGCGACCCAAAGAGCTTTTGCGGACAGTGTAGATCGAGATCGTGCAGTCTGATCTTGGATCTACACTGTACGATAAGGAGATATTTTTCCCCAAAAATACCTTTGAAATAGTAAAATCTGGGTTTTTACTATACCGGCTTGAAAGTTTAAATTCACTTTTTTAGCAGGATATGGGTTAAAATTTCAGCCAGATATACTGAAAACTTTAGGGGAAGAAGACACACAGATGCGTTAACCGTTTACCAACGACAAAATTGAAAGCATTTGCAGACGAAAAGTTAAATCTGGCTTAAATTTTAGAATCTGGACAGACGGATGGGTGGCTTGATTACAGAATACCCCCCCCCAACTTATTTTCTAATGGGAATATATAAACCATAGCAGCCTTGTTGTTGATGTTGCTGCTGTTGCTGGTGATTATGTTAGTGTTGTTTCTGCTGCTGCTTCTGATGATGATGATGAGGAGGAGGATAAGCAGGTTGTTGATGATGACAATTTCATTGTCGTCGTCGTCGTCGTTGTTGTTATTGTTTTATGTTGTTGGTGTTGGTGGTGGTGGTGGTGGTGATTTACTGCTGCAACTGATGATGAGGAGGAGAAGGAGGATAAGCAGATTGATGATAATTTCATTGTCGTAATTCTTGTCGTCATTGTCGTCCCTGGTGCTGGTGCTGCAGTTGTTGTTGTTGGTGGTGGTATAGGTGGTGGTGGTGTTTCTGCTGCTGCTACTGATGATGAGGAGGAGGATGATAAGCTGGTTGATGATGATGATGAAAATGTCATTGTCGTAATTGTTGTAGTTGTTGTAGTTGTTGTTGTTGTTGTGGTGGTGGTGGTGGTGGTGGTGGTGGTGTTTTGCTGCTGCTACTGATGATGAGGAAAAGGATAAGCAGGTTGATGATGATAATTTCATGTCGTAATTGTGGTCGTCGTGGTCGTCGTGGGTGCTGCTGCTGCTGTTGTTGTTGTTGATGGAGGTGTTTCTGCTGCTAATGATGATGATGAGGAGGAGGAGGATAAGCAGGTTGATGATGATAATTTCATTGTCGTAAATTTCGTCGTCGTTGTCATCGCTGCTGCTGCTGCTGCTTTTGCTGTTGGTGGTGGTGGTGGTGTTTCTGATGCTGCTACTGATGATGACGTTAAGGCGAGAATTATCAGGTTGATGATGAAAATAATTTCATTGAAGTAATTGTCGTCGTCGTCGCTGGTGCTGCTGCTGCTGTTGTTATTGTCGTTGTGTTTATGTTGTTGTAGTTGCTGCTGTTGTTGTTGTAGTTACTGCTGCTGTTGTAGGTGCTGCCAGCATTTTCTCCTTGTCTCACAATATTTTTTACTTTTCAGAGACAAATTCCACTGATTGAGCAACATTTGATTTCTCGTCTGCATATGCTTTGAATTTGGATTAGTCTAGAATATTGTCGTTTGGTAAAAGGTGAAAGAGGGTTGTCATTGAGCAAGGTATTTTAGAGTAACATTTCTGGTGATGATGAAACCCGGGATATGTGTGAGCCATGCTTTGTCAAAAGGAGGTTTAATGCGTCTCCTTGACGAATGATACCAGGCCAGTCATCACATAACTATGGATCCGATCGAATCATGAGGTAAACTGGTCGTTTGACATGCCGAAAATTGACCAAAAGCAAAAAATATCGACCCAGGTCAGCCTGCGCGGAACATGGCCAGACTGGGCCTCGGTTTCACGTCTCATCCGAAAGACGGAATCGAACCCACATCCTCAAGTTCCCCGTAATTTTTAACTTACAAATCTCACGCCCTAATACTTAAGCTATTCCGGCAGATAAACAGGGAGTGTAGAGCCAAGATCAGACTGCACGTTCTGTGCAGTCTGATCTTGATCTACGCTGTCCGCAAAAGGTCAGGGAGTCGCGCTCAGTAGCATTAAGATTAATTGTAATTTACACCATGTTTCTTGCGCAGACACTCCTTAAAATTAGACATAGAGCTGTCGCTGTCAGGGATGGTCACGTGACGGAATTTACATATTTCTTTGGCGTTCTCTTTTAATGGAAATTTCGTCCATAATTGAAATCTTCATAGCATTTTTTCAATTTTTACGTGCAGAAAGAGGTTAATTAATCGAATGGAATGGCTTTTTCTTTTCAAGGAAACTGGATTTGCTTTTTCTCCAATCTACCCTCCAAATCTTTTTCAACTCTGAAAGGTGTCACACCAATGGCTTTTTGCCATATCGTAAATAGAGTGAAATCGACCATCTTTGAAGCTTCACAGATCGCTTAATGGCAAACCTTTGGCTTTTCTGTCTCTCGCTTTCAAAAGTACGCCCATAGTCCTGCATTAAAACAACATGTCAACCGATTGCTTTTTTCGCTAAGTCCCAACAAACACAGGCACCCTAGAATTTGTTTTCTCAAAAACACCTTTTCACCCCATGACCCCAATTTTTTGTTCTTCCATTGACACAAAGTAGTCCACTCAATCTACAATAAAAATACATCTAAGTGGTCCCCCACTGCCCAAAATCCCAAATCCAAATTATATACCACTAAGCCCTCTTAGCTCCACGAAACAGTGCAACAAAAGTACTACTGCAAAATTTCACATAAGACTACTTTTGACTACACGACCCAGAAGCAGTCTCGCAGTGGTGCGACACCATAAGTGGTAAAATGCCGAATTTTTTGCTGACAATATGGATCAAGGTCGGATTTAACAGAACTTTTGGTCTGGTCTGAGATCTACACGCCCGCCATCTGATACTGTACTTGAACAAATATTTTAAAGTTTCGGATTGAAATAAAAAGATTCCCAGATTGAAATATTCCGGTTCAAAATAAATTTTGTCGACCTGAAAATTCTTCTCGTCCCCGGAACCTGCTCACGTTCTGCGTAGTTTGATCTTGATCTACACTGTCTGCAATAGTGCATTGAGCCACGCTAAACAGCAGAAAGGCAAATGTGTATCAAAACTAATTCAAAAGAACCAAAGGGACATTATTTGAAAGCAAGGGAGATATTGCTTTGATATTAAATACAAAAGGAATATTACTGTAGGAAATGATTCACTTGATTTTCTTCTTTTCTGACAAGGTTTTACATCACTTCAAATACAGTTTGAATCGTATAAGCAACATTTAAATGATCGTCTACAAATGAGTCGTGCTCTGTGAAAAGGGGGCTTAATGGATCTGCAATAAAAGTAGCGTAATTGCTGGGTATAATGCACCATAGAGATGCATTAAACCGCTTTTTTCTAGAGCATAGCTGAAATGTTTTGAAATGGACTTGTATAAAATTCTGTTGTCTAGTAAAGGAATAACCCTTTTCCACACAATACCGACTTTTAACGACCCTGAGAAAGAAGCCTTTTGAAAACATTGAGGGAAAAGGAGAAAATGCTGGTAACCAGCATTTTCTCCTTTTCCCACAATGTTTTCTACCCCTTTCAAAAACGAATTTCATCATCTGAGTCACATTTAGATTGTCGTCTCTAAATGCTTTCAAAGTGGACAAGTCTATGATTTTTGTCGCTTGGCAAAGAGTTAAAGCAGCTGGTTTCTTTACATAAAAGGTCTCTGTCAGAGCTACCATTGTTGTTGAAGTTTAGGTGTCGAATCGAGTCGAATCGATCCATGACTAATTACAGTACGCAGTGTTTATTCATATTTGGTTCCAGAGGAATAATGAATCTTTTGTATGAGTATTCCAGAGTTTTGTGGCAGCTATTTAATATAATAATTATGTTTATTTGCTTTTATGGTCTGACTCGGGTCACAGATGAGCTCTGTCTGTCTGTCTGTCTGTCTGTCTCTGTCTCTCTCTCTCTCTCTCTGTCTCCCTCTCTCTCTCTCTCTCTCTCTCTCTTTCTCTCTGTCTCTGTCTCTCTGTCTCTCTGTCTCTCTGTCTCTCTCTCTCTCTCTCTCTCTTACCCAAAACCAAAGCATTTGCAGGCAACAATTTAAATATGGCTCAAACTGAAAATTGTCTTTGAAAGGGTAGAAAACATTTTGGAAAAGGAGACAATGCTGGTTGCCAGCATTGTCTCCTTTTCCCAAAACGTTTTCAAAAGCCTTCTTCCTCAGAGTCGTCAAAACTCGGAATTATGTGGGAAAGATTTTACTGATGAATAATTGCACGGAATATTATACTTCTACATGTATGACAATGTATTATGCCTGCGGTATTGATTGTACTGTCATTGTGCAAATAAAAGTTGAAACTGTAGCTCAACTCAACTCAACTCAGCTCAAATATTTATTTATGCAGAAGGCCAACGGCCCGTAATGCAAACAACAATATTACATATATATATGCATGAAACCAATACAGAGTCAAGTACCCTGTGGAGAAATCTCAAGCAGTAGGGATTCTGAGCAGCTTTTATGATCATAGAGAGCTTAATTAGTGCTAGATGAATAAGCTTCCGTCCAACATGGACTCGGATCAGACTGCAAAAAACGAAGACTGATCCGGGTGCTTGTTGACAGATAGTTCTAAGTTTTAGGTAGATTTACAAGAAAACAATATATCGACTTGAATCCAGGTCAGACGAGTTATACAGCCCGATCCGAGATGACCCATGTCATCAACTTAACGGCTCAGGATCCCTCATTAACATGTATTTATGGTTTCCAACGAATTTTGTAGAACCTATTACCAAAAAACATAATTAGAGACACCTCCAAATTGAAAGCATTTGCAGATGACAAAAAGTATGTTACGCACAAATTAGAACTTGATCGGGAGGGGTAGCAAAAAAAAGATTTTTTTTTCCAGAATGTTTTCAAAAGCCTCCCTCTTCGGGGTCTTGAAAATTCGGTATTGTGTGGAAACGGGTTAAGTGAGAGATTTATACATAATACTTAAACTACTTATACTTGTAGTGTATGGTAGTGAAACTAATTATCAAAAATTTACAGTATTATCACGGTATACGATTTACGCAAAACAGAAAGTTCCCCTCCTCAAAGCTTATTTATGTGTAATATGTACCCAGAGCATATGTTTTACCGATCAAATTAAAAAGACATAACCGTTCGAATACCATAAAACTACCCTAATTTACGACACTGGTGTCAAGTCTAGTCGAAATTCTGGTCTCAGAGTGCGGCTTTCATTTCATTCAACAAATGAGGCTAATTTTTGTACGCTTTAACCGATTTTTACATGTAGGAATTAATTGCTTTTTGTAGACATTGTAGATCAAGATCAGACTGCACAGAACGTGCAGTCTGATCTTGATCTACACTGTCCGATACTCTTTTTAAACCCGATCAAAGAACCCTCATATTGCAGTATTGGAGGTCTTTCTGCCTAAATGAATTGTGTCGTTTGTACTAATATGGTGCTTCACCAAAGGGTCTTAAAACGCAATATCGTTAGTCGCTCTCTCGGGAATGCGACTGCTATTTTCTGTAATTGTCTCCTATGGATAGATGAACTTTAAACGACACTATAAATGGCTATATAGAGTTTCTTCGAGAAAATTAATGCTCCGTAGTTTCTGTGTATGCAGGCTGTTACACTAGAAGGAAAACACACTGATCTATCAGGATTCTGTAAAAGGGTTGTCCCAGAAGTTCGATGAGTTTTGAGCCTCAGACAATTTTTTCTATTTAGAGAGTACAAAGCCCTTTACCTTACATGCAAAAACAAATCAGGCACTGATTACCATTGGATCATATTGCTTACTGTAATTATTTAAGCGCATGAAACGGATATACCCCCAGTGAGTTGTCGAAATAGACAAAAGCGAGAACAGAGCTGCGGTAAAGTGTATGGTCCTGTCTGTCACATAGGGATAGGGCACCCTAATGGGATTCGTGTAACATCGCCTTTCATCGCCAAAATCGTACGGATTCGGCTAAGACTCAGGTAATCCGTAATCGATGCGGGGAAGCAGCGTCTATCGGCCGATCGATTACGGATTACCCGAGTCCTAGCCGAATCTGTCGGCGATGAAAGGCGATGTTAAACGAATCCCACTAGGGTGTCCTATCCTTAACTGCTGTATTGAGAGAGTCTAAGCCTTCTTCTGCAACTATATAACACTGGGAGAAGGAATTCCATTGTGTTAGAGAGAGCATACAGGAGAGCCCCAAGTCAGGATGATGATGATGATGAGTTGACTGCTGCTATAAAGGGATGGTTAGGAGACCAGGGTCCGCATTCATCTACCAGTTTTTATTTCATTCTACGTCTAATTCTAGATTTTGACAGTCAGGCAACTTCTAATTGGCTAACAAAATGGTTTAGTCAACCAAAAGTTACGTTTTTCTTTCAAATTTAGAAAATTCTTGAGAAAAAGACCAGGAATGTTTTAATGTATGGTTAGTGAATACATCTAGGATGTAAAATTCTACAGATCGGGTATCATTGACTGGCAAACCAGATGGAACAAGTGTATGGAGTTGGAGGGGGGTACTTTGTTGAAAAATAAAGCAGCTTGAATCTGAATTACTTTTTTGTTCTATAACGTTTTGATATCCCCTCGTGTCATTGATGTATGCTACATATTTCATATAAATACATTAAAATGAGTTAAAAGCTACGAGGGCTTTAAAAACACAATTGACTGCGACCCGGCTCACGACTAAATGTCCCTCTTTATCCTTTTCCCACATTTTTTTTTTAAATAACACCTTCATTGGGATCCAACAATTAGACCTACACGCGAAAACGTAATGGCAAAATGAAAATTAGATTGCTACAAGCAATTGACAGTGATTAGTTACAAAAGTGGTCTGCTCTATGACGATAAAAAGGTCGTCTGCAAGGGCTGGTCAAGTAATACATCAAACGGAAATTTTTAGTCTGAATAAAAATCCCAATAGATGCATTTTTATGGCTACCTTGGCCAAAGTAGCTCTAAAGATGTCAACTAATCTAGATCTATGATCAGGCTGCACGCAACAGCACAATTCAATGTATCCAGTGGTCAGCTTTCTTCTCTTTACCAGGCGATAAAATTTTGGACATGTCCATATCGAAGCACTTGCAGTCAACAAAACGAAATAGGGCTGAAATGAAAATATTTCTCTTTGATAGAGAAGAAAATATTGTGGGGAAGAGGAGAAAATGCTGGTTACCAGCATTTTCTCCTTTTCCCCACAATATTTTCAAAGTCTTCTTCCTCAAAGTTATCAAAACTGGGGACTGT